>CM034146.1:886001348-887201348 GCA_019776745.2 Taxus chinensis | reverse complement strand
CTCTATAAACATAACCGGTTCGCAGACCAGTGCCTATATCCAATGTACAAATAAAAACATCTATCTCTGACCCAGGGATGTCTCAACTCTCCCCACCACCCTCAGCACCTCTCCCTACGGGTCCTAGCCCTGGCTCCCGCCTCCTCCCTGTCACCGACCCACCGGCTATAGCTGCACCCCCTGGGATCTCTGACTCTGTGAGGTCTCCGCTCTGTGCACCGCATATGGCTGATAGTCAGCCTCAGTACCATCAAGAATGTCCTGATAGTACCGGGCCTCCGCTCTCACCTCCATATAACGGGCCCGTGCCACCATAGATGCTAGGGTTGGTCCCCCGACTCCTAATAACAATGGCCTTGTCATACCAATACACCCTGTGCCTGTGGCTGTGACGGTGCCGGTGGGCGGGTACCTGTGCCTGTGGCTACGCCGGTTGCGGGTACCTGTACCTGTGGCTGTGCTGGTGCTACTGGTGGTGCCACTTGGTGGTGCCTATGGTGGTGCCTGTGGCTGTACCTGTGCCTGTGCCTGTACCTGCGCCTAGGCTAACTGCCCCTGTAGGACACCTATCTGTGCCTGTGCAGTAGCAAGCTACCCCTGTAACAACTGCACATGTCCCCTAAGCTAGTCCATCTCTGCTCTAACAGCCGCTAAGTCTGGCTGTGCGGGCTGTGCTCTCCTCGCGGCTCTCTCCCCTGCCCATCATACCAAAAATAATCTTGTGCAGCTGGCGTCGTCTACGATATCATCTGCTAGCCTCTCTGCTACCCAATCTGGGTCCACGGGCTGTGGTGCAGGTAGTGGGGCCTCTACATCATCCCTCTGGTACTGAGGGAAGGGCGATGGCTCATCCTGTCGTAGCCGCAACTGCCGTCGTACCCTCTCCAGGGGTATCTGCTCATGCTCTCCCGGCCTCCGTCCCACTATCTAGAATGTATACTGGATCCAACGCAACTATGATCAAGCTCCTCTATGGGGCTGATGACCTCTGTAAGGCCTCCATACAATATCCAAGGCAGTCATGCCCTCTAATAAATGACAGTAATACGCTACATCCCATCCGGCGAGCATTGCTCATGGCTGGCCCATGACCCCCAACCACCTCTGAAAGCCATATCTATATATCACCTATGGCCCTGGCTGTTGGGGCAGCCCTACTGGTCGAATGCATATGATATGCTCATATGCCCAGCAATGTAACAAAAAAGTGGAACAAATCTTGAATCGCCTCATCCGGTGATAGCCCCACAACTCTTTGTATAACTGCACCAGGTATACTGGTGCCCAAGCATAACATGTATGCTCCTCCACCATCTCCTGTAGTACCCCCATCAGCACCCGTGGAAAGCGGCCTCCCTCTGAGTCTGGGAGGGTGAAGCATGTGATGCATATCATCATCAACATGGCAAGCCGTGTCTCATGCCTGTGGGCACGATACATGTCACCATAGGCAATGCTCGTGCTGTGATAAGTCAATAGCGTGGCTACATCCCCAAATACCTGTAGAATGTTGTCCATGGCTGTCTCTGCATCTACCTGGAATACTGCCTCCCCATCGATCGGTAGTCTAAGGATGCGATACACATCCTCCAGTGTAATAGTCATCTCTCCAGTCGGGAGATGGAAAACATTAGTCGCCAGATCCCATCTCTCGATGAGGGCAACCATAAGACTGTGATCCCTATCTATAGCCTTATATCGCTAGACTCCGCCGAGTCCCACCTCGCGCATGATGGCCCACTGCATTGCGGAAACGTGTGGCCGCATCCGTCTCAACAGTGGGGGCATCCTATCCTACATAGTCAACTGCTGACGTGCCTACACAAATCACCCACTTCATTAGACCTACCCTTTCAAACAACAACTACTTTAACCTTCTATACCCCCCCACCCACCAATCACCCTTCCTATCAACCTCTACCCCTTCCCTCTCCACCCCCAAAACCACAAAGCCCAACAATAAACACAAAACCCAAATCACTACTACCAACACACCCAAACAACAACCCAAAAAATACCAAAACACCCAAACAACAACCACAAATTCAACACAACAACAAAACCAAACCAACAAAATAAATAATCTTAACTAAGGACCGGTACCGGTCACCCATGACCGCCACCGGTCCTCTTTCCATCATCTCTCCACCGACGCCGGTCGACCCATGACCAACACCGGTCAACCACAAACCAATCATGCCCGAAAACTTCGTGACCGATGTCGGTCACTTCATGACCGACATCGGTCACTGTAAAATTACGGAGCCGAACCCGACGTGGCCCCCTTAATCCATTTTTGGCCTATTTATCTCTATTTACCCACCCAAACACCCTAAAAACCTACCCACCCTGCCGCCTTGGCCTATTTAACCCATCTACCCTCTCCATTTTTCAAATAGCTTCAATTTATTCATTATTTTATCAAAACATTGGATTCCTACCCAAACCTCCAAATCTAGCTTAACAACATCAAAATCACACAATGAAAGGTTTTGAACCTACCGGTACGACGACACGTCGTCGTGGTGGGATAGGTGGTGGTGGTCCAGCTGTTCCGGCACCTCCTGCTCCTCCTGGCTGTGCCATGACTCTACCTCTCCTCTTCTAGGTCCTCCACCAATCAACTGTTGCCTCCTACTCGCTAGGGCCTACCAACTACTCACTTCTCCACTCAAATAGTGCCACCTCAGCTGAAAAATGCACCAATCTCAACAATACACCTCAGACAACTCAAATGGGTTTTCAAATTGACAATGTGACAATGACAGGCCGTATTTTTCTTTTTATAGGTTTTTGACCTATAACCGATATCGGTTATATTTTTCCCTAAGGAACTAGTATCGGTCACCTAACCGATACCGGTCCTATCTAGCTGATATCAATTTAATACCTAACTTCACCCAACTTCTACCCTTATTCACCAATCTCCCTTTCTCACCACGTTGCCTATTCACCACATCGCCTATACACTCCATTGTTATTTAGCTGTTTTTGACCTCATTGGCCCGACCCAAGGTCGCAACTCAGCCACTTGGCCTGACCCACGGCCGCAACCAACCATTTGGCCCAACCCAAGGCCGCAACCAACCATTTGGCCTGACCTAAGGCCCCAACCAACAAATCCGGCCCGACTGAAGGCCGCAACCAACTATCCGGCCGGACCCAAGGCCGCCACCAACCATTTGGCCTAACCCAAGGCCGCAAACAACCAATCAGGCCCGACCCATGGCCCTCGCTCATCAATCGGCCCGACCCAAGGCCGCACCACTCAAATACCTAGCCCAAAACCAACAAATTACACTTTTATCCACCCAACATGTAGCTTTTTGTTCAATCGAGCTCACTTGTTCATGTTTTAGCATGATTAGGGTACTTAACTTGATCAGTTGACCAACTTTGCCTAGACCTAGACTGTGACGTTTATCTCGACCAAACCAACCATTTGGTACTGCCGAACATGCCTAAACATTCCTGTACCTTACTCGTTATATCCCCTGGAGCTACTTCCTATGCCTTGGATACCAGGATTATATCACCCTTGTTTGGATAAACTATCGACCTTTGCCTATGAATTGCTTGTTTGCTCTTCAAATCATGTACCCTGGTCTCACTACTTCATTTCAACGTGCGTGTACTTCTTTGGACCTACCCCACCATCTCACCATTATTTCAACACCATTTACCCTTTATCAACTCTATCCCTGATTTCACGCTGACTCAATCTGTGATAGATTTGAGGGGGATTACCTATACCCTTAACAGGGGTAACCACTTCATATTATTGTCCGTGCAGCTTTACAAGACAAGCTACATGACAATAAGGGGCTAATGTAGACACCAAATTTGTGTCTTACGACCCCCTTGTGCCCCGCATCTCATTTTCGCAACCTAACCTCATCACCTAAACCTTACACAATTATTTATTAATTACCTTATAATTAATAAATCCACATCGCCATACCTGCCACCTCATTTTGCCACCTCATCATGACCTAGCCTTAACCCTAAACTAACCTAATTAAGACCTATAACTTGGTCTACATCCACACCCATAACTAATTACTCCTCACCCGCACCTAAAACCAACCTCATAATGACTTGACCAAGCCCGTAACTAATCCCTCGGGAGAAAAGGAGGGAAAGTTGGCTATTTTACTAAAAATAGCCCACTTTGACCTGACCGATACCAGTTCCTACTCGAGCACCGTCGGTTACGTAACCGCCATCGGTTCCATGTAAATGACCTCTCTCAACCAAAAACAAGGGGTTGGATTTTCGTTGATCCGAATCAGAAGTCATTGGAAGGATCCGGAATTTACTTGGCTGAACAGAGACAAGTGAAGGAAAGAGAGGAGTTGGCAGAGAAGGACATCAAGCCCAAGACTGCAACTGAATAACCAGAGCCCAGTGACACTCATCCAAGCATCAGGAGAGGGGATAGCTCATCTTGGATTTTCAGATCATCCCACTTGAGCCCTGTCTTCGCCATCGCAATCCCAGAACCTGCATTTTCATCAGGAATTAGTAAGTAAGTCTTATATGTTCTTTTACTAATATTTCTTGGATTTCTGAATCACAGTAATTACAAGTCTACCCCCAAATCCACTACCCGATAACACTCTCCACCTAACTTACATTCCTTTACCCCTATTTTGCTCCAAGAACAGCCCCCATACCCTCTGAGTCTTCTCCATCACCTCATTACCTATCCCTAGTCATTCTACTAGCCTTATAAACACCATAACTATCATATAGCCATCTTATAGCCAACCTTCACCCAACCCCTTAAATCACTACCCCCTACCGATATCGGTTATCATCAACCAGTACCGGTGACACTGACCGGCGTCGGTCACCATGATTTTAAACCAAGACCAACCCTTTCTCTATTGTTCTAACAAGGTAAACAAATTGTAATTGGACAATAGCTTATTCGTTAGAATTTGTGTTAATTCATATTAGCAGGGGAGCTGACCACCTTTGAAAGGAAGTTTTATATTTCCTTGGCCCAAGGCAGTTCCCTCATTTCTTGTCTAATTAAAATATGGTGGTCTTGTATTCTTACTTGCAGGTAGTCCTTCCAAGACAAAAAGGAGTTCTTCGTAGTCGATCTGATCTCTCTCTCTACGATACACGCACACCCTCTCGACATTCAACAGGTATTCCTCCTAGCCCTAACCCTTATCTATTTCTCAAACGAATGAAAGGATAGAAGCAACTCTATTCCCAAAAAGCTGAAACATTCCGTGCGAAACACATACTCCCATTGAAATAATCATGCAACCATGTTCCATCCAGTGCCTACAACTAGAAAGCATTTGAATCAAGTATATATGTCACAACATACGGTCTCAACCAATGCACTTTTAATTTCCCAGGGTGGCACGCAAACTTGGAGTCATAAAGAAGAACCATTTTTCCAAATTCAATCTATTTATTCTTAATATGCCTATCGTGTCATGCCTTATGTCTGGCCTTTTCTGTCTTCTGGATCCAACATGAGATGGCTCACCTCTCATCCAATTGCATCAATTTATCTATACACTCTTCAATTTCTTGTTCATCATCAATTCCTCCTATGTGCATTATACACGTAGGGTGGGTAACATAAATTCCACTGGTAAAATAGCCTGCACGCCAAATACCAACTGAAAGGGTGTGGCCTTATTCAATCTTTTATAAGTTTTCATGTATTCCCAAAGTACAACAAAGACTTTATCATCCCAGTCTTTCCTTCCAATGTCACAAATATTTGTCAATGTATGTCCTAATATCTTGTTAAAGTCTCAGCAGTTTCATTAGCCTGTGGCTAATAGGGTGTTATCTTATGATGCACCACCATAAACTCAACCAATAATAATTTGATAGTCTCATTTAAAACATGTGTTCCCCTATCACTTGTCAAGCTCAGTGGACACCCATATTTGCTGATAATGTTTTCCCATAAGAACCTTATTGTTGTAGTTGTCGTGCAATCCTTTATAGGTGCTACTTCTACCCACCTTCTGAGATAATTTATACATGTTATGATGTAGTATGAACTAGTCCCGCACATCGATGGGGAAATAGGGCCCACATAGTCAATAGCCCACTTTTCAAAAAAAAATGTACTTGTTATAGGTATCAAAGACATATCATCTCTATGCTTGGGTTTCCCAAGGCATTGACAATGATCATACACCCTGGCATACTATTTATAATCCTTATACAGTGTTTCCCACCAAAGCCTAGCCAGCAAAATCTTACATGCGGTAGCATTTCCTACATAATGTCCACTAGAAATTCTGCCATGAGCTTCCTCCATAATAGCTTTGCACTCATGCACAAGTACACACTGTTGCAAAACTTCATCCCGACCTAGTTTGTATAAATCTCCATTGATCAACATTTAAGGAACAACATGTATGGAAAGATTTTTCTTCTCTAATATCATCATCCCTTCAAGTGCCACACCAGTACATAAAAAACACAAGCATATCTTCTAAGTCAGAGGGAACCCAATTCAATTTGAACAACTACGCATCTGACATTGTGTCCTCAATTATCAGCGTTTCCTCACCTAAGTTAATTCTTGATAAGTGATCCGGTCCAGAATTTCTCTTTCCTGGCTTTACCACTATAGTAAAGTCAAATTCTTGAAACAAGAGAATCGACCGGCATATAAGACCCTACAAAAAAGGCTTATTAACCAAATACTTAAGTACCATGTGATATGTATAAAATATAAATGGAATTTTTAGCAAGTATTGTCTAAAGTTATGCAACATGTAAATGATGGAAAATGCTTCACACTCTGTAGTTGTATAATTCTTCTCAACTGGGGTCAACTTCCTACTTGCAAAATAAATCAGATGATCAACAATAACTTCACCAAGATTTGTTAACACTACACAGATGGCCATGCCATAGGCATCAACATATACATGAAATGGTTTATCTCAAGAAGGAAAGTGCAGAATGGGTGCAGAAGTAAGTTTTTCCTTCAATGTCTTAAATGCTAGTAGTTGCACCTCATCCTAATGAAACTTCCCTTTACTCCTCAATAATTCTTCCAAGGGCACAAAAATATTAGCATATCCCTTAATGAACTTTCTATAATATCTTATGTGTCCTAATAACCTGTGCACCTCGCTCTAATTGATAGGCTCCTCCAAGCCCAACATAATAGTAACCTTAGAGGGATGTACCGATAGACCTTCCTTGCATATAATGTGTCCCAAAAAAGTTCAAAAGGGTGTCGTAAAGATACACTTATTAATATTCAATGAGATTCTTAGCTATCAACACCTCTAAAACATAAGTCTCAAGTTATCACGATGATATTTTACTAGTCCATACACAGTCTAATTTTCCAAATAAACCTGTAAAATTTTATGAATAAAGTCTTCAAATGCTTGCACAAAAATATGGTAGGTGCATTCTTCAAACTAAAGGGCATAATTTTGTATGTAAAAATTACCCATTTAGTGGTGAAAGTTGTCTTTTCCTAGTCTTTTTTAGCAATCTACACCTGATGATAACCAGAGAATCCATCAATGAAATAGTAAATCTCGTGCCTTGCAACACATTCCAAGATTTCTTCAGTAAAAGGTGTGGGTAAAGGGTCTATGACACAAGCAACATTCAACTCTCTATATTCCACACAAATATTTATCCTACCATATTTATGTATGCTTATCACCATAGGGATAACCCACTCTGACTCCTCAATGGGCTCGATGATTCCAGATTTAAGCATCTTATCAATCTCTTCCTTCACCTTGACGTGTGGATTAGGATTCATCCTTTAAGGCCTCTTCCTAACTAGGCACACACCTTCCTTTAACTCAGTCCTCATATCACCCAAAGAGTGATGCACTCCCTTCAACTCATGATAGTTTCTAGGAAGTAAGTCCTGGAAGTTAGGAATCAACTCAATAATATTTGACATCTCTTGTTTAGACCAATAGTCACCAATAATGGCCTCCCTAGGTTATGCAAATGTTGACCTTCTTTGTTTTCATAGGCTCCTGATACACATGTGCCTTGTCATCTACATTGTCTAAGACCTCACGTGTACATATAGTGTGATCAATGTAGATTCTCTACTTCAACATCAATCATATAAACCACTTACCCTTTTATTTTTCTAGGAAGGCATGTCATAATTGCTCCTCGTCTATCTCTTCTTATTCAAAGTGTGCCTCCAAAGCTAAATTTCTAAACATATCTAATAGGATTTCCTTAGCTTTTACACTATCCCCCATCGTAAGGTGCTTTATAATATGTAATTTTGAATTCACCATATGTTTAGTAGAAAATTAATCAAAGGTTTGAATCGTACCCAATGTTATCTCCTACCAATTAGTTGTTACCCTTATTAACTCTGCATGAACATACCATGTGCGCGCAACCACTTAAAGTGACATAGAACTTATTTACCCAAAGTGATGGTGGCAAGGCCTCCTGCCCCTTTGTCTAGAGTCTCTCACACTTCTGAACGTGATGCGAAGCAAAATCCTTCCCATGGAATTCACAATTTTTTGAAGGTACATTACTCCTAAGAAACCTAGTAGAGAAGAAGATTCTCACTTCTCGCCACTCCAAAAGGTTATCTCTGTGTGTAGTCCACCAATGCGTTGTTGTCTAAGGAATGGTATAAACTATCATATTTCTTCTTTCTACTTGGTCTGTCCACTGAGATTCCATGGCACGCAAAAATACATTAGGATTTCCTTCACTAGTATACTTAGGTACCTGGTTATGACCCAAACAATGAAGAGTGTGCAGCCTGCTCACGCCTGTAAGAGTGTTCTTGATCTCCCTCCCGACCATTTCATACATTCCATTCACCTAGTTATCATAGGAAACATTGGTTGTATCAGTCATAGACTAGGCAACATCCCATTGTATAACTCCTTTTTTAGATGGCTCAAGCACTTCAGGATCTATAACCATACGTGCATAGATCGTATTTGAATCTTCCTCACTCAACGGTTCTACATAAGTCATAGCTTTCCCATCTGTTAAAGGAATAAGCACATGCTTCTCTTTGTTCTCGAAACTGATATAACCTTTATTAAAGCATAGATTAGAATTATTCACGTAACACCATGGTGCCAAATAAATGTAGGGAAACTATCTTCCTCGGCAAGTTTCAAGACCTCAAAGTCTCTAGTAAACTTAGCCCCTTGTATAGTAATAGTGGCATCCTTCAATACTCCAATGGGCATGGTTTTAGTATTATTCGCCATATACAACACATTTGAAGATGGCTGTAATGTAGGACTCCCCATCTAATTCCACACATCCAAAGTGATTACATTTACTTCTGTAGCTATATCAATCAGTATATTACTCAATAGCCACCCATTAACAATTGCATTCAACGTGATCTCTTTATCATACTCAAAACTATGAGGAGGTAAGTTCACATGTAAGATCTATCTCTCATGCTCAGATCCAACACATGGTATTTTATCCCTCAAGCATTCCCATAAAAAAGGAATGATATTCTCCTGGCACAACATGTTACATACCTCCCTTAATTCATCAACATATTTCTGAGGAAGCTCAACCTTCTTCACCTGCTCCAGCTTCTGTGAATTCGCTTTCAAAAACTGAATTTCACCCTGTAAGTTTCTAATAACCTCCATACTCTCTGGATAAATTTCCTTTTAATGAGAAGGATCTAGATATTTCACATGCAATACCTCTTATTTTGTAATAACAGGTTTCTGATTTAGACTCTCACGAGAATTCACAGCCTTAGAATGTGTAGTCACCGACACAGGTATTACATCAAGATCAGGAGATAACTTTGACATCCACTGATCTTCTATAATTCATTGTACCTCTATCATCCCCGCACCCTTATCCTTCTTGTGGTTCTTGATCATATAAATTAGAGCACTCCTCAAACTTATGTTGTTTTCCACACCATGAAAAAACCATGTTCTGAGGGCATTCACGTGTATAATGATCAAGAGATCTGCATGTATAATAGGTTCCACGAGGGAATTCACCTCTTCCACCACCATGACCATGACCTTTGTATCCTCCATGGTAACCTCTACCTCTACCACATCCATCAAAACACCCATTATTATGGTTATGATTATGATGTTCACCTTGTTCCTTAGAATTTTTTACAACACTGGTATGGCATACACTAGTTTCAATAGCCTCATGAATATGATCAATTAACTTGCAATTCTTTGTAGCATGAGTGTGGGACTTACAAATCTTATAGTAGCAAGACATGTTCTTCCAAATCGTGCACTATAACAAGGAACACTGACTTGAATTGTGATCCAAGTGACAGATCTCACAATCCAATAGTATGGCTTGCACCGATTTATGAGGGAAGTTATCCTTAGTATGTCCTTCAACCTTGCAATTCATACACCATATCCCACTGCATGTCTCATGAGTTGAATTGGCTGATATTTGCTCCAACTGCTTCACTATAGAAGTAATATGTGCCTCAAAGAATAGGATAAGTATTATGTCTACACTCCCAACTACCTCAGTGAATGGAGTTGTCTCCAAAGCCTTATGTGGATCTGTAAATTCCTTATGAGAGAGTACCCTTCTAAAAGGTGCTATGAAACCACCAAGGAACCATTGTGCATGTTGGCTAGCATGAATTTCATAAGATAACTTTGACATCAAAGTTTTAAAGTGTGCATTATACTCCCTTACGTTCTCATCCATGTCATGTTTAAACTCTTTCAACGCGCTAATGTTTTTCTATTCAAACTCAAGTATATGGAACTCAGTCAAGAAATCATCATGCAACGCATTGTAATCTACAACAATATAATTCGGTTCATACTTCCTATACCAACTATGTGTGTGCCCTTGCAACAAACTAGCAAACTAACTTGCCTTTCATTCAGGATCTTTGATTCATTTAGCGTGTCATAGTATATCACACTTGTGTACATTCTCTGCAGCATCCTCAATGCCCTAGTATTTTAGCAAGTGGAGATGCATCTCATAAAATATCTACTACGACTGATGAGGGTGCATTCCTTGTCCACCAGATTTGGAACCATAACCCCCACGAATATTTCCCCCACCACCAGAACCACCTAATCCACTTGATCCAAAACCTCATGATATTGATTATACCCCACCTATAGAAGCCACCAGACCAGAGGATGAGCTACTTTGTGTTCCAACCGTTGTACTAAACTGAACTCCCAAAGTCTGTGAAGTTATGCTACTTCCAGATGTATTTCCAATGTTATGCACACCCACACTCTATCCTGATGACACACCAGAAATTATTCCTCCAATCAGTCCTCCAAATAGAAAATATGTTGATACCAAATAGCACTGCACTTTTTTATTCAAAGAAAAATTAAATCTACCTGTCACTACTCTATCACCAACACTAGCCTGTTTCTCAATAGCTATTTCAAGAACTAGAATACCAAGCATAAGGGCAAGGTCACCAGGTGGGATCAGATCCGCACCTATAGTCCTTATCCTTTCTTCTTCTGGCGTGCTCTCATCTAAAGCTGAATGTGATTCTCTCTCACATTTTCCTAAATGGGGGAGTATTGGCTACTCAGGTTCCATGTCCTTTGCGTGAACCTCAAATCCTTCACACATCACATATCTCCATAACTCCATAAACTCCTTAGCTTCATGCTTATTTTCCAATTTCATTTCATGCACTTCATTATACTTAAGTCTTCTTTCCTCTCTTTCCTTTCTTGTCGTAAGGTCTTCCATCTTTCACCACACCTATTCCTTCCCCCACACACAGTGGAAGTTTAGCTAGCCATAGGTCATTCTTCCAAATCCAGAGTCACCAATAAGATCTTGATATCTAAAGGGATAGTGCGTTAATAAGATCCTTTGGGTTAATGTAATAACTGAAACTCAACAACCTCTGGAAAGGAATAAGTATAAATAGCATACTCCAACATGTAACTATTTAAAACACCACTCCAATGATCTACATCACATGTCCAAGTCAAATCAGCATCATGCAGTGTTTGGTAATCTTTCTGTGTCCAAAAAATCATTATATACCTCCAATTTCTCTTTGAGGTGTATGCTACCAACCACTCATACAATTCTATAGGAAAACAGCAGAAGCATGTCTCGTAGAGTTCATGAGACAGATGTTCTTAAACCCATGTGCGCACATCAAAATTAGGTCCAATACTATATCTATGAGCAAAATCCTCTAAAACTTCTAACCATGTCTCAATGTTGTCCAAAGTCAACTGATATGTCTTCATCATGTAACATCCTTGCAACAACTTGAAAAGAGGTTCCGATAATGGAACCAAAATGTAGTATCTTTTTCTTACTTAAATCCTAGACGTGTTGGCACATCACTTAGACAGACTTGAGCACTTTCCCAAAGCACGTAAAGGTACCAGGTCCCTCTTTTAATACCATCTTTGTCAAGGTGTTAACATCATCACACAATTATTCCATATACATAGCCAGTAATTAAAGGTAAAATATAACATGAACTAGATTACAACCATAGTGCGTAATGAATTAAAAAGGATCAAAATCAGATTTACCATGCAACAACCATTAATAGATATATCAACAACCAATATACACTCACAACTATCCATTATATTAATCCATCAAAACAAAATAGTTGAATACATCATAATAATGATCATAAATTCATGCGCACAAGTATACCAGTAGCATAACTCTGTAACAATCCAGTACACAATGATCATGGTCTCTCTTTAAGTCGTGCAAATCAATAAATATATATATAGGTAGTGGGGTCTTGTAATTCACTACTCATGCACTATCAAAAATAGGTTACATGCTAATAATAACATGTGTCGGTAGTGACAATAGAAGTATGCAAGCTTCACCTAACAATATATTACATATAAATAACTCTAGTTCTAATCCTATTATTAGCTCAAACTCTGCATGACTCTTGATCTCCTTCTTGTTCCCAAAATATCTTGGCATAGTCTCTAATTCTTCTCATCCAAAACGTGTACATCACTCCATGTATATTTCCAATTCCTTCATGCAAAATGGAAAATTATAGAGCTCTGACTTCCCTGGGTGCGCAACTATAGGGCACAAATCTATCCAACTCCTGCACCTACTTGTGTGTCTTCTACTTCTATGCCTTAAACACTTAGGTAATATTTTTCCAACCCAATATAGTGCTTAGTGCTTGGTCCCTCATTATGGTCACATAACTTTATATTTATATGGTCCTCTTGCTTTAATTTCATAACCAACCCCGAAAAGGCCAACCACCAAAAATATAAGAAGCTCAAATGGCTAGAAAGTTCCCAAAAAGTGAGAGAAAAGTGTAAAGAGGATTAGGGTGCCCCGAACCTGGCTGGGCGCCCCATCAAAAATAGGAAAAACACCGTATGAAAATACAAACTGGGAAAGTAGAGGTGTAAGATCAAAAATAACAATAGAAAGCACTGTAAAAATGGCCAAAGATGTGGGTTAATTATTACTCATTTCACTTAAGAACCATATGAATAGTAGTATGAGACCGGGAATAAATAATGACTCAAAGTGTGTGATTTTTTGTCTA
Source organism: Taxus chinensis (assembly GCA_019776745.2). Lineage (NCBI taxonomy): Eukaryota > Viridiplantae > Streptophyta > Pinopsida > Cupressales > Taxaceae > Taxus > Taxus chinensis. The sequence goes on along the minus strand of CM034146.1, from coordinate 887,187,805 downwards.
CACTTACCCTCTCTTTGCACTTAGGGTTTCATATATTTTGGCTTAGCTTTCTTGGGTTAATTTGTTTACTTCATTTATGCATTTATTTACTACTACAATAGTAATCAAATTAGGCATAAAATTCACATTTAGCTTAATCATTTTAGTGAACCTCAAATCTACATGTGTGCATATTAGTGAACCTCAAAATTTTCAGCTCCCTACACCTTTCAATTTTGTAATAAATTCTAAGCAATAAGATATTCCTCCAAAACTTATAACTCATCAATTAATCAACTTACCATATACTAATTACTACCCTCCTTATCAACTTGTAAGATATCAAGGTCTTCCATATTGCAATTATCATTGAATCAATGGACATAGCAAAAATGATTGCTATACTTTACAATGAAGAATCAAACATCTTGAGCATCAGGGTTTTCTCTCATTCGCTGCACAACATTCTAATACATTCCCATCTCCAAATGATAAATATCATTGGGTTCCTAAATCTCATTCATCTATATCTAATGAGCATCATGTCATTGTTACTCGGGTTCCTTCTACCATAAGTCAAGCACCTCCTAAGAAACTGCCTCTCAAAATTAGTCTCACTCCTCCTCCGCTCAAGTCATCTACAACATTACCAAGTCAAACTACACAACCACATCTCAAAATCAATGCACCCTCTTCTCCTATCAAGGTTTATGTTGCATCTTCAATCCAACAAAATCTCTTAAAAATCACTTTTTTAAAAGAAAATACTCCTTTTACTGATGGTTAGGACACATTTCAAACTTTTCCACTACCGCATGGTCCTATTGTTACTTCTTCCTACCATTGTGTTGGTCCTCTCTCTTATCACAACATAGATAATGCTCTCCCACAATGGCAAGGTACCTCTTACGTTTCTGCATATATATCCATCATAGGAAAACTTAGGGGGAATCATACTTATGTCTCTCCCTCCTATAGCATCAACACACATCTTCTACTTTCATCACATAACACCTAGATCTTTACACACAATATACACTAGCATCGTTGTTTCCTGGTGATGCACTCTTCTGCTACGGTTCACACTTGACTTTTGAGGGCATACTATACATATGGATCTCACACACTACACATTATACATTTGAATTTACACACTACATACTTCCTACATCACACACCATACATTTATGAAATTTATTCTCACAACATCTACTATACACTTTGCATCTCATTTAGTATACACATTCCCACCACATCTCTCTTACATCTATTTCTACATGTCACATTCATTACCCTATGACGCACTCTAGTCCCATGGTCCATACTCCAATGTTTAGGGTACACATATCAAATTCACATCATCACACTGACATGTTTAATCACTCACTCATTCACTCACACACTCTACGCTTTGCATTTTATCAATCACATATTTCTATCGCATGCATTCAAACCATTTCCCGATGACGCACCCTCATTTACAGTTCATTATTGACTATTGATGGGGCATAGATAAATGAACCTCATTACATACATACACATCCATTCGGGGGGCATGTTTCTCCTATCATTCAAACTGCATTCCATTCTGTCTCATCCATAACATAATGTATATCTTGGTTGCATTTGTTCTTTCTTACTTATACTTACATGTTCACTTTATTACACATGATAGATAGATATCTTGTATGTCATTATGTTTATAATGCACACATACATTTTCAATTGCATTTCTAGTTGTGATCGCAGACTATACATATCTATTATATGCAGCATGGATGTTTGGCGCAGTACCTCATACTAGTCCCACAATGGCTCCTAAGGGCATCCACTTTCATATGTTACAGGTGTTATTGTTTCATTGTGTTTCATATCACATTACTTTATTGTCTTATACATGTTTTGATGTAATTTTTATCTTTCTAACATGTTAATGGGTACTTCATGTGTAACATTTGTTTTACAGGACTACATGCTTCCATGGTTGTCTATTACATTATTTGCCATTATTTTCTATTGTTTGCGGGCTTTTCCCTTTTTTCTTATGTGCACACTATCTTCTTTTAGGTTCATCGGCCTTGATTATCCTACGACATCATGAGTGATGTTCTATTTTTGCAACCTGCATTTCATAGCCTACATTGTTTTCTTACGTCTTAGCTTACGTATTTTCTGTGTAGCATAAATTTTGTCTTATACATGTGCATTTTGTATTTTCTTGTACTAACAATTGTCTCCCAACCACTTTGTTTACATGTGCCTTGGTTTCTACCAAGAACATTCCCTTCCCCCTACATGGCATAGTTTCAGCACAGTGATCGGTCCTCTTTTGGGTCACATATTCCTTCAATGACATTGCATGCACCCCAAACAATTAGGGAATCATATGGGTGAATCACTCACCCCATACAGTGTTATACAGTCATATTTTAACACAACACAGTACTGGTACAACACAATTTTTAGTTTCAAGGCTCAGAATTAGACTTAGGTTCTTAACACAGCACGGCCCTTCCTGGATGCCTTTAACCAAGAGACAATTACATAGCATTTTGGTAGTTCAGTATAATCTACATAACTCCACACACAACATATTTTACATGGCATATTGTCCTTAAAATTTTCACATTTGATCAAATTTTACACACAAACTGTAATGGTGTCCTACATTACGGGAAGAATTTAAAGGTTGGAAGATAACACAAAACTTTTCTCCCTACACTTCTTCTATATCCTTGGTGTGAGATCGCCCCAAAAACTCTCGGCTGGCACAACTAGCATGAGATATCCTGAAAAACTCATTCTTCTACAACATCTACAGGATCCTTTCTACACTCTTTCCTCATCATGGATCAGGTGCACATGTTCCTTTTTTCATTTTCATGTTTTCATTACATACTTTTTACACATTTCGATCATATACATGCATATTTGACTACTTGTTCATTCTTCTCTTTTGCAGGCCCGTCTGTATGGGAAATGGTAGTCAACATCATATAACAACATCAACATTTACAACATGCACATTGCAACATCTACACATGTGTTTCCACCATAGTTTCATTTTCATCATAACTTTTTGCACTTTTTCCTCCTTAGCATTCACGCTTCACATTTTTTTAATCACTCCACGCTTTGTCATGTCCCTCAACATGCTCCTTTAAATTGATCTACATGGTTATTAGGTACACATCTCTTATCTAATTTATATGACCGAGATTTCCACTCACCAACATAAAGTGGGGGGAAATGTAGACACAAAATCATGCACTTTGGGTAATTATTTAGTCTTGATTACACACTACTATAATATGATTCCTAAGTGAGAAAAGTACTAATTAACCCATTTATTTGGCCACATTTCTTTGCTTTTTGTCACTTATCTTGGTCTTACACCTTTACTTGATCAGTATACCTTTTTATACCTCATCATTTATCATCCTGGACACCAGTGCCTAGCTAGGATGCCAGCGTCAAGTGCTCTCGTCACCTATGGGTGCCCCTAACCTCAGTTTACTTTGTTCACATCTTTTGGGTCCAATCTAGTCATTTGTGCATCGTATCTTTTTGGTATTCAACATTTTTGGGTTCAATTATGAAATTTATGCAAGGGAATCATATAAATATAAAGTTATGTGATCATAATAAGGGACCAAACACTAAGCATTAGCTATCACCACCTAAGGTTGTATCCATTGAGCATCTAAGAGCTCTATTGCATCCATCTAGCACCATCTAAGGGACACAAGGGTTGGTTATTCTACATACACTTCATAGAAGGGAATTCCATTCTATTCCATGCACACATCTATTACATTTATTTACATCTATCTTATGTTCTTGTTATCAAGTGTGACACACACAAGAGCCACCTAAGGCACAATTTCGCACACACACATATAACTACATTGGGTCTGAGATGTAATGTAACACTCATTCATAAGTTCACCATTGTAACAATTAAGGATTGTTTGACCCCTCATTCTACATCTTTCTTTTTTTAGGATTTGATGTCTATTTGAGGGTTTTACAGGTCAATACTTCATTGCAGGTTTTGAGCAACTTCAGTGATCATTATGCAACATCATAGCGACCAAAGGTGAACAACAATGAAAAAAATAGTGACCACTCAGAGGAGGTTTCCTGAGCATTTCTGTAGACCCAAGCACCCAGAAACAAACCTAAGGCACCCACAAGCACCCATGTCCCTTTCTTGGTGCTCTAGTCTAGCTTATTCTTCCATATCTGCATTTTTTTAAGCATCGGTGCAATGGAAAGTTCTTCATATTTTCTAGTTCTCCAATTTTTTACACCTCTAGGATTTCTACAAATCAACTAAGGCTTCTTACCCTCTCTTTTCACTTAGATTTTCATATATTTTGGCTTAACTTGCTTGGGTTATTTTCTATACTTCATTGTTGTATTTATTTACTGCTATAATATCAATAAGATTAGGCATAAAATTCACATTTAGCTTAATGAATGGGTTATCCTTCTAGTTGACAATTACGAAATTCAAACAAGGGAATCATATAAATACATATCTATGTGACCAAAATAAAGGACGAGGCTCTAAGCATCATTAGTATCACTTAAGATTGCACTCAAAAGGATCCTAAATCACTTCAAAACATCCATTTGTAATTCAATCAAGGGACAAGTGACTTCATTTTATGCATATACAACATAGGAAAGGGAAGTTCATTTTTACATCCACACATTCAATTTACATTGCTACATCTATCTAGCTGGTAATCAAATGTACTCGCACAAGGGTAACCTAGGGCATGATTATTTCACACAATCAAAAGAACTACATAGAGTCTGATACGTAGTATAGTGCTTGGTTGTAAGTTCACTCTTTCGGGTGACCGTCAGGGTCAGTCCAAATCCCCATATTACATATTTCTTTTTTTGGATTTGATGTGGTATTGTGGGTTTTGTAGGTGAATCTTAGTCTTGCATGTTACAGGTACCTCAACAATCATTTTATGACACACAAGCGATCAAAATTGAATACTTGTGACACATGTGTGACACTCTAGAAATCAGGTTCTAATTATTTTCACAGTCATAGGCACCCAGTAGAGGTCCTCAGCGCACAAGCACCCCTTTCCTGCCATGGACGCCTGTGTCCAGCCTATTTTGTGACCTATAGAATTTAATCAGATAAATAACGACCTAGGTCACCTCCTGTGTAGTCTCTTATTTTCACTTAACTACTATGCACGTTCGCACCTCATTCAAATAGATTTGAAAACTCACCCAAAGTGCACAAAGCTACTAGGTCCCTCGTTTGTGATGTTTTTTAAGATGTTAGCATACAGATGCATGATGATAGATTATTCAAGTATTCATTCAATCATATTAAACCATTGCACAAATTCAATTGGAAACATACAATTCTAATAATAATTAATATCAATTGCACCATGTAATCATCATATTCAGAAACATCAATAATCATAATCCATCCTCTATGATCCATTACTAAAAAAGTTTTACATAACAGAAGTTGAATACATCACTATAACTAGGCGCTGGAACATGTGCAAATATCAAAACCTAGCACTCATACATAACTATTGATATCTAAAACAAGAGTATTCATGATACCTAAAATAAAGGCATACACATATATATAGGGGTGGGAACTTTCCCTTCACTGCCTATGCATTCTCAAAATAGACTGCATGCTCAAAATAGACATGTGTACATTACGTGTGTGCTTTACAAGACAACTAATAATAGACATTCCTATAAATAAGACTCACTTTCATATTATTAATAGCTTGATCCATACATGACCTTTCATCTTTGTTCTTTATCTAAAAATACCCCTTATTTGGTCGCCAAGTCATCCTGGTTTTATATTTTTCTTGAGCCACAGTCCAACTTGCTTTTCCTATTTTTAGCCCGTAACTGCAAAATCAGCTAAGTCATTAAATATTTCCTTTTGGGCACTAGAATTTCACTCCACTTTACTATACCTTGAGCATGCACATGTGCCTTACTTTCATCCCTCATTCCCCCACATGCTCTTCATACTTATCCATTTTTCCAGTCCAACATTAACTACACTAATTACATTGTCATCTTCGGAAATGGGGTCGTCTCATCTTGCATCTTTAATGAATAAAGAATTTTTTACAAAGACTGAAAGAATAAAAGAATAAAATAATTCTTAGCGCATGTTTTTTCCCTACTCCTTAATTGAAAATAAAATCTCAGGTTGCTTCTTTTTAATTTTTCTCTCCATCTCATTCCATTCCGCCATCCCCTTTTTCACTGTATATGGGACTATCCCGAATATCCCTTCCATCTCTTATGGATTTTTATCTTCCCATTTATGCTTGAGCTCCCTTGTCACTCTAATTAGGCCTAAAATCATTCCCTCCATAAATTCCATATTTTGCGCGACCAATTACCCAAACTTCTTTATTCTTTCATCATGTGGCTCCCTCACTGCCTTAAGTGTTCCACTCTTCTTCACAATCATGACTATACTCTCTTCCCTTCCAAGTGCTTCATCCTTCTTAGCCACGAAAACTTCATTTTATTCTTAGAATGTGTATGCCTTAAGGATTTATTCTAGATCTTGGCATTTTTTAGTGCCCAACCTACCTGCTTCAGTTCTTCCTTCAACGTTTGTAGCATGGCGTCATACTCCACAATCCTATGCACTATAATCTTCATATTCTTCTCATTTTCTGCCGCAGTGTCTACTTGAGTTCCCCGTTACACTATCATCTTCTCCTTAAGCAACAGGTGAACCAAATCTTGTAGAAAGTGAAAGGATGATGGGTAAATATTCTATGTGTGCTCATCAAAGTTTGGTCATGCCTCCAAAAATTCATTTTCAATGTCAGAATTAAACTCCAGAATATCCTTCTTACTCTTCTCATCCTTATTATATGCCTCAGTTAGTTGTTTGATTTGTTACTCCTTATTTTTATTATCTTCTAACAATTTCCTGAGTGTGGTCACCTTATCCAAGTTTATTCAAGCCACTTTTGTTGCCTTCTTTGTCAAGTCTTTTCTTTCCTATTCATCAATAAATTCAGTCAACTTTATGGTTATATGGGTCACTTGAGGTGCCTTCTTCATTTTTCGCCTTATACATGCTTCCTCTTCGACATCAAATTTAGGTTTGTCCATGTGTATCTGCATAGTCCATCTCAACATCTTCCTTTTGTGCATAGTTTCTCCCTTGGGGTCTATCATCTCCCACCCATATAGTTTCTCATTAGCAAGTGTACTTTGTAACCTCACGTGAATAATCTTAAAAGGGTCATTAACATACCCCATGTTTTTTGTGTGCCCAACTTCTTCTCCCCTTCACCTTCCAGTTCTTTGGTTTATGGGTATATGTGTTTCCACACCTGAAAACATACAATCTCTTTTTTCTCTAGAAGCTTCTCCATGTGCCCCAAATGGCTCAGCTATACTCTTCTCCTTTTCTTCATCTCCTCTGTTGGGGCCTTCTTCTTTGCGCTCACTGAGGACTTATTCATCTTGGTGGGCTTCCTCTTCCCTGGGTTATTCCCCACCTATATTGATATCAGGTGATGGCTCAGTGTTATGCATAACCTACCTGGGTTCTCTGGACTCGGCTTTACAGGCCTTGTTCTCGGTGACTTCCTCGCTACCTCAAAGGGTCTTGTGTCACTACTTTGCATTTTGTGCTTTCTCTTCAACTTCCGCTTGTAGCCCTAGTTTAGTGTGCTACTCTTTTCCTTTTCTATCTTCTCAACCTCGAGGTCAATTCTGACCTCTTCTTCTTCCTACCTCATAGGAGTATCTTTGTGTTTCCTTTTTTTTCTGCAGTCGGTTGTCTTCTAGTTCCATGGTCAAGTGCAATGCTACCCTCATGTTCTTCCTCTTTGTCCTTAGGTTCTTCTTCCTCCTCATTCCTTAGAGGGGTAGCCTCACACTCTTGTCTTGTTCCAACTGTATGTTTTCCCTTAGGTAGCTCTGGGATTCTAAACTCATCCGCAATGATCTTCCCTTGATTAGTTTAGGCTTAAGGTAGATGTATACCTTAGCCACATCTATCTTTCCAACTACTAAATTCATGAAGTTACTGATGATATCATATCATCAATGCTAGCTGACTTACCAAGATACACATAAGTCTTTAAAAGCGTGTGGTAGTCACAATATACATTTTTCACATTGAACCTCATCTTCTCCATGTCTAAAAACATGTTCACTAAGGCTTGGAAGTAGCGCATTATGAGTGCCTATGGTAGTTTTCACCAAGGTCTCTTCTTTCCATTCTTCATGAAGAACCTCCCAATGTTGTAATGTTGGTATATGGTAGTTTAGGCTTAAGGTAGATGTATACCTTAGCCACATCTATCTTTCCAACTACTAAATTCATGGAGTTAATGATGATATCACTTGATATCATGCTATTAATGTTAGTTGACTTACCAAGATACACATAAGTCTTTAAAAGCGTGTGGTAGTCACAATCTACATTGTTTGCATCAAACCTGAGCTTCCATTGTGTCTGAGGATATATTCCCTGAGGCCTAGAAATAGCATGTGTTGAGTAAATGTATAAGGAAACTTACACCATGGGATCTCTTCTTACTAGTCTTCATGTAAGAACCACCCAATGCAGTAGTGCTATGGTAGACCAGCAAACTCTACCTGCCCTATCCATCATTACAAGAAATTTTCTTAGTATGTGCCATTCATGCTCAAATATGATTGCACATTATCCTATACCATATCTCCACCCTGATTTTGTAAGTGCCTTTTGTGGCTACCATCACACATGTATACTTTTCAAATATTTTTTCCAGTGACTTCTTCTCTGGGTGGGTACTGCCACATTTTGTCTTTAGGGCCATTTTGGTACGCTGATCTCTACAAATATGATCGACAAGAGGATTTTTCCCCATGAAATATTATCTCCTACATGTGCTTACTTCACTTGATGTATACCTTCTGCAATGAATGGAACAAGATTGCAGACAATCTCATCTGTCATCTTCTTTATAATGTGGAGTCCATTTCCTTGTTCACTTGGCCCTATCTCTCCTAGTTATTGAACTTTGTTAATAGGTATGAGTGACAATTTTAATGATAGGGCCAGTTACCTTCAAAATGTCAATCACATTCCCTAAATTTCTGATATGTCATCTGAACCATAATGGCCTCCATGCCTACTTCATTATCTATATCAACTGGATAATTTATGTTCTCTAAGATCCGTAATCATGTAAGTCACCCAATGAGTGGCGTGGTGATTTGTAATTTCCTTCCTGTGAAGTAGAAGAAGTCCTCATGGACCCTTGACATTAACCATTGATAGAGTCTTTCTGGTTTAACAAAGTATGGAAAATCATAAATCTGTAGAGACTCCCAGCTTTCTCCAAAGTCTTGTTTCCTTCATCGTCATAAATTGGTTTGTCATATTCAGATCACAAGTGGGTATTTTTTATCATTTCCTTCTCTATCTAGTTCATGTTTGCAATGGTGCGATGATTATAATTGCTTACTTTTCTTCTCCATACATGGGCCTACGTAAACATGCCCCATAATTACACCCTCAGGATACTACATTTCAGAAAATCTCTCTTTGGGCACCTCTTCCACTTCCACCTTAGGTTCTTTCTACTTTTTGCTTCATGTGGTTGTTACAAATGCTCTTTTTGATGCCATACCTAGCTTTCACAACTTTTACTTTCCTACCTCTTCCTTTTTCTCCCTAAACTCACATGCCCTGGTTGTGATTTTCTCCTTTCCAAACCCTATCTCCTCAAACTCTACTCTTTTTATGCCTTTACTCACTCTCACACTTCTCATGAAGGAGTTCCACTTCTGTCATGATCAAATTCCATTGGTTCATTGGAATCTCATCTGCACTCGCACTTCGCACTCATTTGCACTTCAATTAATTATCCAAGGCTTGAATTCTCAAATATAAAAGGTAAGAATGAATTCACTTGTACTCTTGTTATAGATTTTTCAAAATTTCCCGCATTAACAACTCTTCACCTACCATCGTGCTCAACTTTAATTACACTTTTTTTTTATTTTTTTGTGTTTTTTTGTTTCTTTCTTCCACGCTTTAGTCATAACCTTCTAGCACAGCCCACTTCTTTTTGGGCCACAAACCTCCTTACATGTGTCTCTATGCACTGAAGTACATAATCCTCTATGCCTTATGCCAAGTAGTTCACCCTATCTCTTCCTACCTTACGTTACATTATACGATCCTTTTTCATGTGTGGTCTTCATCCTGATAAATTTATCTTATGAGCACCATCATCGTTATCACCTATAAAACATTTTTCATATAAATTCCACACCTATACCTATGTCATATTTTCCAACCGTGCCAACCTGTATATAATTCCCCATGCCAATAATTTTCTCTTTCACACACTTTCACCTAGTTCACCCCACACTAAATTTATCTGTGGTCCTCTTTACATGAACTCAATAGATAGTAATCATCTTCCTACACGCAAGCTCTCTTATTACAAAAAAAAAAGGAAATTTAAAAACAAAGCATGAAAGCATTTGAAAAGAAACACATAAAAGGGAAATCTAATCTAAATGGAAATATTTCCTTATTATAAACACCAAAGAGTTTTATTTATAGTAGGGATTCAACCTACTCTTATTAAAGTAACCAGACAACATGGTACCATCTAGCACCTGCAACTGACATACGCATGATTTGAGTATCTTAGTTACTACAAAAGGTCCCAACCAATGTAGTTTCAATTTCCTTGGGTGGTGCACAAACTTAGAGTCATAGAGAAGGCCATCTTTCCAACCTCAAATGTCTTGTTCTTAGTATTCCTATCATTTCATGCCTTTTATCCTACCTTCTCAATCTTCTAGATCCAACGCACAATTCTACATTGCTCATATAATTGCATTAGTTTTTCAATGTGCTCTTCAACAGCCTATTCATCATCAAGTCCTCTTGCACGTGCAATACGCATGGATGGTAACATGAATTCAACGAGTTGTACTGCTTCTGAGCCAAACACCAACTGAAAAGGTGTGGCCATGTTCAACATTTTATAAGTGGTTATGTATGCCCAAAGTAAAACTAACACTTTATCATCCTAATCTTTTCTTCCAACATCACAAATTTTTGTCAACGTCTGTCCAAAAATTTTGTTGAAAACATTTTTAGTGCCATTAGCTTATGGGTGATAAGGAGTAGTTTTATGGTGTGCTACTATAAACTATTCCAATAGGATTCTTATTTTCTCATTAAAGAAATGAGTTCCTCTATCACTTGTCAAGCTAAATGGGCAACCATACATATTAATAGTGTTTTCCCATAAAAATTTTGTTGTTGTAGTTGTAGTACAATCCTTTATAGGTGTTGCCTCTTCCCACTATTTCAAATGGTTTGTACAAGTTATAATGTAACACACACCAGTCCTATGCATGGGTGGTGAAATAGGACTTACAAATCCAATATCCCACTTCTCTTGAAAGGATTTGTGCTTTCAATCAGTCAAAGTGGCATTCCATCTCTATGTCATGGCTTTCCAAGGTACTAACAGTGATCACATGCTTTCACATACTCCTTAGTATCCTTGTACAAATTCTCCCACCAAATTATATCCATTAGAATCTTGTGCATAGTAAAATCACCAGCGTAATGCCCTCCTAATATTACACCATTAGCCTCCTACATAATGGTGTTGCGTTCATGTTCCAAAACACAATGGCACAAAACATCATCTCTGCCTAATTTTTACAAGTCTCCTCCAATCAACTGATAATATGCCAAGCATATTACAATTTTCTTCTTCTCCAATGTCCTCATTACTTTTGGTGTCATACCAGTACACAAAAACACTACAATATCTTCCATGTCTATGGGTGCGTGGTTCAACCTAAATAATTATGCATTGGGCATAATATCTTCAATTTTTTACACATCCTCACTAGAATTAATCCTTGATAAATGGTCAAGCCCTGAATTGATCTTACTTGGTTTCAAAACAACTGTAAAGTCAAACTATTGAAACAAAAGTATCCACTTACAAATAAGCCCTTATAAAACAGACTTGTTGACTAGATACTTGAGCACCACATGATCATTATAGAAAATAAACGGGGTTGCCAGCAAGTATTTTTTGAATTTATGTAGTATGTAGATCATATAAAAAGCTTTGTTCTCAGTAGTTTTGTAATTATGCTTCATGGGTGTCAACTTCCTCCTTGCAAAAAAAATAAGATGATCCACAATTCCTTCTCCTAGTTATGCCAAAACTACACAAATTATCATGTTAGAGGCATAAATGTGGACATGAAAAGGATTATCTCATGAAGGAAAGCATAAAATAGGCATAGTGGTAAGCCTCTCCTTTAACGTCTCAAATTCCTTCTATTGCGCTTCACCCTAATAACATTTTCCTTTAGCTTTCAACAATTCTTCTAAGGGTTCAGAAATCTTTACATATCCTTTGATAAATTTCCCAAAATAGCCTATATGTCCCAAAAATATACACACCTCACTTTGATTGGTAGGCTCTTCCAAGCTCAATATCACATCTATCTTTTTCGGATCTACTAATAATCCTTCTTTCAAAATGATGTGCCAAAGAAAGGTACCAAACGGGGTAACAAAGATACATTTCTTGATTTTAAGAGAGATGCTAAACTTCCTGCACCTCTCAAACATAAGCCTGATATTGTCACAGTGATCCTTGACTAACCGATAAATGGTCCAATCATCCAAATATACTTGTAAGAACTTGTGAATAAAATCTTGAAATGTTTGTACAATGATACAACAGAATACAATTGACACATTCTTCAATCCAAAATACATAATTGTATATGCAAACTACCCCACTCATTAGTGAAATTGGTCTTCTCTTGATCTTCCTTCTTAATACTGATAACCATGGGATTGGCCCATTCGGATTCCTCAATAGGCTCAATTATTTAAGACTTGAGCATTTTATCAATTTCTTCCTTCACCTTCATGCACAGATTAGGATTCATCCTATAAGTCCTCTTCCTAAACAAACGTGTGCCTTCTTTCATCTTTATCCTTATCTCTCCTAAAGAAGGATACACTCCTTTTAACTCTTGATATCCCCACAAGAATAAGTCTTGGAATTCATGCAAGAGCTCAATAATAGTTGGTTGGTACTTCTTGTTCTAAAAAGTAATCCCCAATGATTGCTTGTTTGGTCTCATTTTTTGTGCCAATGTTCACCTTCTTTGTGTTAATGGTAACATAGTACATGTGTGCCTTCTCATCTACATAATCCATTACCTCATGCACACCTTCAATGTGGCTAACATACAAATTTTCAACTTCCTCATCATCAATCAGGTATAAAAATTTACCCTTTTCTTTTTCTTTCTAGGCATGGCCCATCTGTACTTCTTCTATTTCCTCAAGATAAAGGCATGCCTCAAGATTAGGTTCTCTAAACTATCCTATCATGATCTCTTCAACCTTTTTGATATCTCCCAAAGCAATAAATTTCATTATCTACAAATCTTCATAGACTAGAGGCTTAGTAGAAAAGTAATCAAAATTTTGAATCATACCTGTAATCGTCTCTTGCTAATTTACAGTCTCCCTTTTAAGCTCAACATGGGCATACCAGGAATGTACACATCCATGTAGTGTGGTGTAGAACTTATGTACCCATAGGGATGGTGATAAAGACTCCTAGCCCTACTCCCATAGTCTCACACAATTATGGACATGATGAGAGGATGGATTCTTACCATGAAATTCACATGCGTGTATAGGTACATGGCTCTGAGTAAACCTGGTGGAAAAGGTTATTCTCACTTTTCGCCACTCCAAGAGGTTATCTCTATGTGTTTCCCACCAGTGCACTATTATCTAGCGTAAGTTATATACCAACATGTTTCTTATATCTCTTTCATTCAGCCACTGATTTTCCATTGTAGTCTAGTTGGTTAGGATACTCGGCTCTCACCCTAGAGACCTGGGTTCAAGTCCTGGCAACGAAACCAAAATGTAGTCACTTATTTTCACTTAAATTTTGTGCATGTTTGCACCTCATTCAAACAGATTTGAATGCTCACTCGAAGTGCACAAAGCTACCAGGTCCCTCCTTTTTTATGTTTTTCAAGATGTTAGCATACATATGCATGATGATAGATTAACCAAGTATTCATTCAATCATACTAAACCATTGCATACATTCAATTAGAAATACATGTAATAAGGAAACATATAGATCAAATAACAATTAATATCAATTGCACCATGTAATCACCATATTCAAACACGTCAATAATCATAATCCATCCTCCATGATCCATCAATAACAAATTCTTATATAACAAAAGTTGAATACATCACCATAACTAAGCATTGGAACATGTGCAAGTATCAAACCAAAGCACTCAGACATAACTATTGATCTCTAAAACAAGCGTATTCAAGGTACCCAAAAAAATTAATACGAAAGATATATATAGGGGTGGGGAATTTCCCTTCACTACCTATGCACTCTTAAAATAGACTACATGATTAAAATTAGCCATGCATATATTACAAGTGTGCTTTATAAGACAATTAATAATAGACATTCCTATAAATAAGACTCGTTTTAATCCTATTAAAATCACGATCCATGCATGACCTTTCATCTTCGTGCTTTATCTAAAAACAACCCTTTCTTGGTCACCAAGTCATCCTGATTAATCCTTTTCTTGAGCTACACTCCAACTTGCTTTTCCTATTTTTAGCTTGTAACCGCAAAATTGGTTATGTCTTGGAATATTTCCATCTAGACGCAAGACTTTCAAGTGCCACTTGACTGGACCTTTTGAAAATACATGTTCCCTACTTGTGTGCCTCATTCCCCTACACACTCTTCATACTTAGCCATTTTTCTAGTCCAACATCATGTTTGGCAGCTTTCCCAGTCTGCATCAGTCCTGGATCGAATACAAATCAGCTAAGTAATTCCTCCCCTCTCATGCACTTAGGATTTCATATTCTATTAGCTTGTTTCTTGTGTCAAATCTATATTTTAATATTTATTTATCATACATGACTCTAAAATTAGGGTTTATCAAAAAAATTCTATTTTTGTTAAATCATTTGGTGAATCCATTTCTCTAACCCAACCTAGCTTCTAAGCATATTCTCATCTCCTTAACATGGCTAAAATTTATCCTCCCTTTTCTGATGAATACCTTTATGATCTCAATGCCCATATTGTTGAACATTGACAAAATTTAGATCTTATTTTATTCACTGCTCGTGAGGAGGCCATAAATCTAGCTGAGCTTAACTTTCCTTCTTCTACTATTGCTTCTATTTCTATTGCCACATAACCTCCTTCTACTCTTCCATGTACTTGTATTTTCCCTGTGTTTGTTCCTACTCCTAAAAACCACTTTACTTTGCCTCTTATTTCTCACACTCAGAAAGTCTCCTCTTCTGGTACACAATACCTATCTTCTCTTTATCAGGACTTACAAGTTCAAATTTTTCAGTTGCAACAGGCTACTTCACGCTCCTCTCCAGCTCTTGACTCCTATTTACTCCTTCACACTCCTTTCGCACCATCCATTTATAATTATGCACTTCCTCTAAATTTTTCACCCCTAAGTTTCCCATTTTCAATGGCCATGGTGACCCTCAGGAGCATCTTCGAGCTTTCCATGTGGTATGTTTATATTATGTAGATGATCATTACATTATTGACTAAGTTATTCCCTAGGATTCTTCAAGCTTATGTTATGCATTGGTTTTATGATCTACTAGTTCATTCGGTAACATGTTTTACACATTTAGTCGATGCTTTTCTTTCCCCATTTTTTCAACTAATATCAGCACCAAGATCTCTTACACACAACTAACACAAATTAAACAAATTTCTAATGAATATCTAAACAGCTATGTATTACGCTATAAGAACAACCTAGCTAAGATGAAAAATGTGCTTGCTGATTCAGAACTACAAGATTTGTTTGTTTAAAGTATCTTACCACCATTATAGGAAAGTGTTATCTTTAATACATCTCCTTCGTTTGATCAGTTGTCTCATATGTTCAAGATGCATGAAGTCAAACTACTTTCAATAGTAAAACTCAAAAATAAAGATTCTTCTTCTCCATCCTCTTCTACTAGATTTCAATCCAATCCCACATTCAAACCTTATCCTAAACCTACCGAAGAAAAGGAAACTATAAATGTCATCTCTCTTCTTGAAAATCTTCAATGGGAACCTCCAAAGCATACTTTCACTAAATTTCCATATACGTACCTCGGTTTCTGCTTCCTCAACTTCTTGAAAGAAATCTCATTAATTTTCCACGACCTCTCAATCTTGATCTGTCTCACCCTCATGGCTACCATTATGAAGAAAATTATAAATGTGATTATCATCAATGTATTGGGCATTCTACCAATCAATGTTTGAAACTCATACATCTCATACAGGATATTATTGATAATAATTCACTGGAGCTCCCTCCTCCATCATCTTATTCTTCTCCACTAGTCAATAATAACAACAAGCTTAAAATATTTAATGACCCTTTTCCTAAGCATGACGCACAAGCTACTGATGCTTCAGTTAATCATAAATATCAAGCTATGCCCCCTCCTTTATTGGTGCCTCTTGATTTTCTTTTCGCTTATGTTAACGCATCACCACTACTCATTACATTTTCAAATCATGATTATCACGCTACTTTCACATATAATTCATTACACATCAATGCTTATATTGATTCATACACTCTCAATAATACCATGATCTATCTAGAGGATCCTATTTGTATGTTCTCCTCTCCCATTTCTTCTAGCTATAAAATGTCCAATTTCTTCTATTTCATATCCAGCTCCTAAATCTTTTGGCTACATTTGGTTGCCCATTACAATTAGGCCTCTCACTATTCTTGTGCCAATCCCTATGGCATATTCAATCAAAGGTTGTGACATGCTCTTAGGTCTCCAGTGGCTCTGTGTTGCTCAATATATTCCATCCATGCATCATATGTGTGTCAATTTCATACACAATAAAAATGTTGTCACTATTAAACCCATCCCACCAAGTACAACCATTACCTCTACCTCCTCTTAATGACATTCTTCCACCAGATACAGTATTTAGGCCTCTAAGGCCTCTACAATCTAAGGCATACTCAACACCTATTTTTTGTATTCACACACATCCTTTTACATGATGTTGTCATCCTCATAATTCCACTAGTCCTTCACATAGGTGTTCATCACCTCCTTCAACTCATAGGGCTTCTTCACATAGGTGTTCCTCACTTCCTTCACCTCATAGGTATTCTTCACATAGGTCCTCCTTACCTCCTTCACCTCATAGGTCTTCTTCACATATGTTCTCATCACATCCTTCACATCATAGGTCTTCTTCACATAGTTGTTCACCGCCTCTTTCTCCACATAGGATGCTTGCACATATACATCATTCTTCACATTCACCTTCGATCTCAGAGCATCGTTACACACCTTTATCTCCTTAGACATTGGGTGAAGGAACCTTCCCCTTCACTCTCATTGGATAAAATAATTTTCATCACACACTTGGGGGCATCACACTTTATCCCCCAATTCAATCATTATTATTGCTTTCTAATCTCTACACATACACATTACGCTTTGTGCTTTGCATCTAATCTCTCTTACACACATTGAGACACAAATTATATCTTCATTACCCTATGATGCACTTTAGTTTCACGATTCATACTTGACTACTGAGTGTCTAAATATAAAATGAACCTCACCACATTCCTCTTTTATGTTTTATGCTTCATCATCTCTCTTTCTAGCACACAATTTCAAACCATTTCCTGATGACGCACTCTTGTTTTATGGTTCACTATTGATTTTTGAGGGGTTTTTTTTATAAATAAACCTCATCTCATACTCATCCACATTCGTTGGGGGGCACACTAGTACTATCACATTCATATTGCATATCATTCCATCACACTCATACACAAGATTTGTATATCTTGGTTGCACTTACTCTTGTTTGCTCATACTTACATGTACATTTTTTTTTCCATGTTAGAAAAATACCTAGTATGTCAATATATTTTCCATATACACATGCACAAATTCATTTGGCCTTTTGGAGTGAATGCAAATCTATTACAGGTCCTTACATGTTGTAAAGATTCTTGGCATTGTGCCTCTTACTAGTCCCACTAAGGCTCCTGGGGGCATCCACTTTCCCACATATTACATGTGTTATCATTTCATTGTATAATACTTCTTATCCTTACTAGAAAACTACTTTACATTGATACAAACATGCTTTGACATATTTTTTTATCTTTCTAACATAGTAACAGGGTGCTTCACGTGCAACATTTTCTTTGTAGGACTATATGCCACCATGGTTGTCTATTACACTTTGTTTACCATTGTTTTTCATTATGTTATTATTTGTGGGCTATGCTCTATGTCTTGTTTGATCACTTTTTTATATTCTTTTGGATGCTTCGGACTTGATTGTTTTGTGACATTGTGAGCAATGTACCATGTTTGAAACCCAATTTTCATGATTTATCTTGTATGTACATGTTCTTGTTATATTTTTTTACTATGAGATGTTTGCTACCTTTGTTACTAACACATTTATATAGCCACTTTGTTTGCATGTTCCTTGGTTTCTACCATGCACATTCCCTCCCCCTGTAAGGATAGAGTTCAGTTTAGCATCAGGTCATCTCTTTGGACCGCATACTCCTAGGGATGCCACATGCACCCAAAATGAGGGGGCATACATTGGGTGAATCAGTCACCTCATACAACAACTCATAGCTACAATACATTCCTACACATTACAAGAACAGAGCATTCATATAGTCACTGAACAACCAAAAAATATGACTTGGGTCCTCAAAACAGCACAAACACCAGTGTCTGGGCTGAGACATGAGTGGTTAGGTATTTGTGTCCTCCCCTGTGCACTAATGTTCTGGGGGCACACATGATAATATTCTCATAGGAGCACAGTTTACGTAGCATTTTTCATAGTACAAAGGCACAATCCTCTAGTAAGTGGAATACATTCTATATTTATCTTTTATTGGAACAAACATTACACTCGTAACTAATCAGAGATCTTAGGGACAAAATAGGATCACAACCATCTGCAGTGGTGTATAATTAGGCAGAGTCGTGAAAGGAGAGTAACACTAGACCTCTCTCCCCAACACTTACTCTTTGGCATGATATCACCCTAAAAACTTGCACTTGGCATAATCGCCAAAATAACTCACACTTGATGTGAGATCACCCAAAAAAACTCACAATTGGCATAAGATCTCCTAAAAAACTTGCATTTGGCATGAGATTGCCCAAAAAAACTTACTCTTGGCATGATATCACCCAAAAAACTCACTCTTCTACAACATTTCAGGACATTTTCTATCCTTTTCACTCTTTGAAAAATCATGTGAACACTTTCCATTTATTATATTAATATACTTTTACATGTTTTACAGACTTATGCAAAATTTTCATATACTTCTTTACTCTTCTTTTATAGGTCCTTTCTCAATACACAAAAATAATCAGCCTTCAACAAGATACAAAAATAAGTACAACATGGTGCGACACATACACATACACCCTTAGGGTCACTTTCCTTTCCTAGTTTCCATTCTTCATTTTGTATTCATTCCACACTTCACTTGTCTCTTCAGCATGCTATTGCCATCACACTCTACATGAATAAAAGGTACACATCTTCTAACTACTTTATGTTATCGAGTATTCACTCATCAACATAAAGTGGGGGGGGAATGTAGACACAAAATCACACTCTTGGTTACATTTCTAAGTCCATAAACACATACTAGCATTCATATGATTCCTAAGAAAGAAAACTATCAATTGACGAGTGTATTTGACCTTTTCTCTTTGTTTTCTATTGTCTATATGGTCTTTCACACCCTACAACCTAGTCAGTATTTTACTTTTCCTACTTTTTATGACTTCGAACACCAACGCCCAGGCACCCTCGTCACCTCTAGGTGCCCTCAACCTCTTTCCACCTTGCTCACTCTTTTTAGGCCTCTTTAATCTTTTGGTAATCTTATTTTCTTATGGGTCCACCTTATAATTGTCAATTACGAAATTCAAACAAGGTAATCATATAAATACATAGCTATGTGACCAAAATAAATGACTAAGCTCTAAGAATCATTATTATCACCTTAGAGGTTTGCACTCAAAAGGCTCCTAAAGTACTTCAAAGCATCCATTTAGCATTAAATTAAGGGACAAGGGACTACATTTTCTACATACACAATATATGAAGGGGAAGTTAATTTTTCCATCCACACATTATATTTACATTGCTACATCTAGTTATCCCATTATCAAGTGCAATCACACAATGGTATCCTAGGGAACAATTCTTTCACACACTCACAAGAACTACATGGAGTTTGAGATGTAGTGTAACGCTCAGTTGTAAGCTCATTTTGTCAAGTGACTGTTGAGGTTAGTCCCACTCCCCATAATCCATATTTTTTTTTTATTTGATGTTATATTGTGGGTTTTTATAGGTGAATCTATGTTTTGGAGGTTATAAGTACCTCGGCGATCATATTGGGACAAATAGATGATCAAAAGAAAATTACTTGTGACACTTGTGTGACTCTCTAGAAATCAGGTTATGACCACTTTCATAGTCATAGTTTTCCAATAGAGGTCATCATCACCTAGATGCCCCTGTCCAACCTATTTTATGACTTACATAATTTATTTGGAGTAATAACAGCATAGATAACCTCATGTTTAGCAATTTTACTAGTCTACATCAGTCCTGGATTGAGTACAAGTCAGCTAAGTCATTCCCCCCTCTTGCACTTAGTGTTTCATATTCTATTAGCTTATTGCTTGTGTCAAATCTATATTTTAGTATTTATTTATCATACGTGACTCTGTAATTAGGGTTTAGCATAAAATTCTAGTTTTGTTAAATTAGTTTGTAAAGGATTCTAAGAATATTTTTAAAAACGTTTCCTTATTGTTTCATTAAAACAATTTTCATTCATTATTAATATTTGATAAATTCAATCATCGCTTTCTATTAAAAAAAGTACTTGCAGAATTGACATTGTGAATTTGAATTTAAGGATTATTTCGTTTTTAGATGCCCTATCTACTTGGAGATAACAGTGTAGGTTTGAATATTCCTAATTTGTTTCAAAAATATTTTTATTCAAGATTTAGATTTTATTTACTTGGTCCTAACTTAGACAAAAAAAAACATTAAAATTTAGTAAAATATCATATTTTTTCATTTTAATTTAAACAAGTTACATAAATAAAATTTCCCTACATTTCTCAAATACACTAAAATAGTAAAATGTTTATTTGATGTCCTTTGTATTATTTTGAAGCTAAGTATTTATTATTCTATGTATGTATGTATATGTTATAATGTTGTAATTTTTAAATATTTGTTTAATGACATTAGATGGATATTGTTATTTCATAAAAAGAAATTCAAAAATTATTTTTAATTTGTAATGTAAAGATATAATTCTCAATACAAGTTATAATTTTTTTAAATCATATTTTATAAATTACTTATTTTTTTTCTTATTTTGTATTGTTATGAACTTATAGTATTTTAAAATATTGATTCAATAATATTTGTTAGATTTTATTGTTTCACTAAATAAAATAGAATTTCAGATGTTGATCTCTTAAAAATCCCACGGGTGAGGGGTTTATATATATGTTTAACATTCTTTATTGTAAACTCACATAAGGGTGGAGTTTCGCCTCTAGTAGGCAAATTAAAGCACCCACCCTCAATAGCAGAAATAGAATTCACAAGCACACACTGCATAGTAAAAAAAACATTCACAATTGACATATGATGAAGAAAATGACATATGCCAAAGGGTGTAACAGTTTTGTGTGCTATCTACATTAAGGTTCCAAAAAACAAATTTTATCCGATAAATAAAATATTTGTTAAGAAATTTTGTATCAATCAGAGGAGTTCAATTGGAAAATCAAACCATGGTTTTCATGGTGGAACCTTTGATTTGGTTTTTCAATAAACATCTTAACATATAAATTTGAATAATATTCTTTGTCTAATTTTAGGTGACCCATACTTTGGGTGAGTTCATTTCCTTGATTTTTTTATATTTTAATAATTATTTTTCTATGACATCTTATTTTGTATACTACATTCAACAATATGAAAAAATCTAAACCCTAGAAAATTATAAGTAATAGTAACTCAAAAATCTAGAGTCAAATGCCACATAAATTATTTTTTAATGAATTAATTGAAAAACTCCAATGAATAATTTCATTAAAAAATATGTTGAATGCACATATTACTTGATTTGTTTAGAAACCAAAAAAAAATTAAACAATGAAATATGCTAGAAAGAAAAATTTGTTCAACCTGTTTATAAAAACAAAAACAAATTGAAACAATAAAAAATTTAAAACTAACAACATCACCTATAAGGTATTTGTGGTTGGATGATAATGATTTCAAATAAAATTTAATCTTAATTAGAGGATAATAGTGAATTATCTAATGTGTAGTTGTTTGAACCAGATATGGGTTGGACTAATGGTGGAACAAGCTCATTCTGAATTGTTTATGTTTTACCTAGAAAATAGTGATCTGGAAGTTGTGTTGGTACAATATCGTGTAGGTTTGGAGAATATCTCTTAGCGCTAGTGTCTGAATTGGGCACTGGTGTCCTGAAAATAGATGTAGATTTGGTTATTTCCATGTCTAATAATGTTGTCTTTACTTCAATCTATGTTGCATCCACTTCATTGTATAATTCTCTTGTCGGGAGCATATACAGGGGCATTAAACAAACCCTAGTTACCTACACAAGACTCAAGCAAACATTATAATAAATAAAATATGCATATGCTTGAGTTGGACTGACCTCAACACTCACCCCAATATGATCGTCACTGAGTGTTATGCACTACATTTTAGACTTTGTGTAGTTCTCATGTATGTGTGTGTGTGTGTTTATATGTGTGTGAAATTATGTTCCTTGAAGCTAGGTTTCCCTTGTGCAAGTTGCACTAAGATAGTAGGCTACAACTACTTTTCCCTCAAGATAATTCAGATTTTCTCCTTCCTATGCAGTGAATAATGCATTCTAAATGTGGTCCCTTTATCTATAGTAGTTTCCTTAGTTACTAGATAGGTGCTTATTAGTAGCTTTCTTAGTTCCCTCGTGTTTGTAATTTATGTATAAGTATGCTATGTATATATGATTCCTTTTCTTGAATTTTGAAATTAACAACCCTAAAAGATGAACCAAAGTAATCAATGTAAGTTCAAAAAAGATAAAAAAAGAGTGGTGTGTCATTTGGTTAACTAAAATTTGAATTTTAAGAGTTAATCTAAGAAGTACAAAACCATAATAACCAAAATATATTGATATATAAAAGCTAAATGATTTATTTGATATTTTAAATGAAATGAAATAATTGAAATAGGAAGGGAAAGGTACTAACCTAAAAAAAACTTACCTCACAGTGATATGAGAGTTGGTGGGATGATGAATAGGCAGAACAGAGTGTCATAGTATACCTAAAAGCATTACAGCCGAGGAAAATCTAGCCAGACTGGGGTTCCTGGGGGAGGATTAGGGTGCCTGTGGGCACCCTAGTCTGAAATTTGGGTGCCCTGGTCTGTGGAATATCTCAAAACCTGATTTTGGAAGGGTCGTTAGGTCTTCACAATAATTCACCCTTTGTTGCATAGATGGTTTTACACTAGCTTTGGTGATGACGATGTGAACTTGCAATGAAGAATCACTTGCAAAACCCCACACAAATCATCAAAATCCTAAAAAATAAATATGCATATGAAGGGGTCAAATTGTCCTTAGCAGCCACAATGGTGGTCTTACAACTAAGCATTGCACTAAATCTCATACCCAATGTAGTTTTGTGTGATTATTTATGCAATAATGTGCCTAGGATGCCCTAGTGCCAATGATGCAGAGATAGGGGGAAATAGCTAGATAGAATGAAAAATGGTGGATGGAATATAATAGATTTCCCTTTCCTATGCAGTGTGTGATGCAGAATAGTACCAAAATGTAGTACCTTTCTCTATAGTAGATAGTTATCCCTTAGTAGAAAATAGTTCCGCCCATAAGGTAGTATGTATGTTGTTCTTATATAGGGATATCTTGCTCAAATTTCGACCCTAATGACCTGACATGCTAACTATTACCTAGGGGAATGGGAGGGAAAATCATAAAGACTGACCTTGAACATCTAAATAAGAACCAAGTGTGATCGAGACCAGGGCACCTAGGAATGAGGACCAAGGCACATGGGCACCCTAATCTCTTCCTAGGTGCCCTAGTTAGAGACTAGAGATGACAACTGAGTGAATAATGAAAACTAAGACTCCCTGAGAGATGACTAGAACTTTGTGAGTGAGTGACGATTGTGCAAGAAAAATAATGACAAAGAACAACTAGACTGACAAATGGACTAGGGGATGGGTCATTAGTGAATATTTTTCTTATGCAAGATCCATATATAAAATAACATACTTAACGGTATAATTATAGTAGTAAATGTGTGATTTTATGACTACATTTTCCCCCACTTTATGTTGGTGAGAAAAATATCATAAATATAAAGTAGTTAGAGATGCGTACTTGAGATAAATTCAGAGAAACCAATGTTGTAGTAGAACACGCAGATGTGGTAGAAAACCATGCCGAAATAACCATATAACATGTCAAACCATGGATCAATGTGTTGATCCATGCAACATAGCGAGAGATATAATATTGTGATAAAGTGATCTTAATGAGAGTGATGATTGTAATATTGATTGATTGATGATTTCAAATTTTGTATGATGACGATGAGACAGGGTAGGGAGTGATCAGTTCCCAACCTGATTATGTGTATACAAAAAATCAACTAGAGGATTTGGGCGTTCTTCCGCCAGAGGAAGAGTGTAGGGAGAAAGGTGTGTTATTCTCTAACCTTTAACTACATCCTCAAGATCTAGCCACTACAGATGGACTCAGATCAAAAAATTTGTTGTTTTTAGATCCAAATAATTTTTATCAAATTAGTTGACCCATATAGAAGTGGTATAGGAAAGGCACTCTTTCCCCCACTCCATGGGTGTCGCCGTAATGTGATGACTTCCAAGATAGGTCATCTAGAAGAAAATGTGAAATATATGATAGCTTGCAAGTTAGGTCATCTAGAAGCTAACGCCAAATGTATAGTGGCTTCCAAGTTAGGTCATTTGGAAGCAAATGCCAAGTATAGAATAACTTCTCAAGTTAGGTCATCTAGGAAAATACGAATGCAACTCCCAAGTTAGGTCATCTAGGAGGTTGACTGTGTTGTTTTGTATTGATTGAATGGTATGATCTTGATTATTAGAAACTTGAATGTGTTGATTGATTGATTGATTGGTTTGATTGGTTACTCGAAGAGATATTTTACGCTAATTTCCCCCAGGTTAGGTCATTAGGGTGAATGTATAGAAATTGATGAATGATCACACGGAAATATTTTAACGCTTGTTGCTCCTAGGTTAGGTCATTAGGGGGAAGTGATGAAATGTTGTATAGAAAAAATTTACATTTGTTTCCCCCATATTAGGTCATTAGGGGGAAATGATGAAGTGTCTCATGGTGCATTAGTAAATGTTTGAAAATGAAAAAGTGGTAGTGTTGATTGATCGCATAGTGGTGTAAGGGGAATTATAGGATGACCCCAATTATATGCCCCCATTTTTTGAGAAAGGGGAAGTAAAGAGAAAAACGAACAGTGAGCTCAAATTAAGCTCAAGATAGATAGTGTATGATAGATAACAACAAAATTTGTATAGATTGAATGAAATAAAATTTTGAGGAGAGAACGCATGTTTCATGTTTATGATATGATGGTAGGAAAATTTTTGAAAATAGCGCCACAAAGGGGGTGTAAATTGGAGTAGAAACGCTTAAGATATGGAAAAAATCATGTGGAGTGTATTAGTTAAGGAAATTATCACAAAATAATGACTATAGTGAAATGGGTAGGTAAAAGTAACTATAAATAGGAAGGTGAAAAGTTATTAGTCACTTCATTTGTCTTTTGGCATGAGTGAGATTGAGCTCTGAGTGTGGAAATATGTTGCAAGTGAGAGCAGCACGTCCTAGCCAATACGAGATGGTAGTGACCCTCGTAACATCACATATGATGGAGGAGTTAGTAAGTGCACTGTTTTTTTGAAAAATGTGTGTTTGGCAGTCATTTTGTTGATTTTTAAAAAATTTGTATTTTGAATTTTCTCATTGTTTTAGACCTAGACAAGAGCGGTGAAGGCGTTAATGGCCTTCAGGACAGGAGTGCCTAGACCTAGGCATTGGTGTCCTAATCCTGGGTGCTCCAGTACTACTTCTGGGCACCCCAATCCAAAGAGGGTATAGTTAGTCTAGAATGATGTAAATGTAATGTTGGATGTGTATTACTATTAATGTGATAAGCGAGTGTGAATAGATTTGTATAGTGTTCTTCGTTTGTTGTCATTTTATGTTATGCAGAGGGATAGTCACTCGAAAGAGTTTCACAGGGGTCATCATTTAAGTACTTTACTTGGGCTAGGTTTTTCATACAATTATTGGGATGTTATGGACCGTGTTGTCCTGCAGCACATAGCAAAAATGGGGGATGTGCCCCATAATATGCCTATGTTGATAGCCTTATGTGAGAGGTGGTATACAGATACTTGTACTTTTGGGTTGACTACTGGTGAGATGACGGTCACATTGGAGGATGTGTATTGTTGAGAAGATAGCATATTGCTCTAAGGTAAAGGTATAAAAAGGATGTGTGTGCTGGGGAAAGGCGCATTTGAGAGCACAGAAGAATAGTAGATTAAGCGTAGGCCAGAACACTTTAAATTCAAGACTTATCCATTTTGTGGATAAGGGTTATTCTAGGAGATAACATGCTGAGCACACAAAGACATGAATACTTTCTGTCCACGCAATGGTATTTTGGGAACAAGCAATAGCTGAACGCCATGCATAGTTTAGGCTAATAATAGGATTTCTACTCAGATTTGACTATAGGAAGTCTATTGTTATAGAACTTGCATGTTGTGCATCCTTTTGTAAAGGCACATGGCTATTATTAGCATGTAACCTATTTTGATAAGTGCATGGGTAGTAGAGGGAAATTCCCCACCCTTATATAAATATGTATTGATTTGCATAGTTTTGGTGTGTGTGTGTCAACTTGTAGAGTTATCCTGTTGGTTTTGTCATGCACATGACTCATGGAGATACTTATGTAATGTAAGAAGCTTCTGTGTTTTATAGTATTTAATACAATGGTTCATATTGGCTGGATAATGGTGTTGAACATGAGTGAATCTGGTTCGTGCATGGTAAATCTTATTATAGTCATTGTTTAGTTCATCTTACATATATTTTAAGATCTATATCTGGTTTATGCATCATTTGTTATTTACTCTTGGTTATGATTATGGAAATACATGTGCACCATCATGCTAAAATTATGTACAAATAACTCTAAAAAGGGACCTAGTTCCTTTGCGCACTTCAGGTGAGCACTCAGTTCAGGTTGAGTGATGTGTCAGCGTGCCTGGGTTATTCACAGTGAATTCTAGGCTACATAATTGGTTCCATTGTTAGGACATATTTTTCAATTATTTTTAGAATGTTCCATGATGAAGACGTATCGGTTGACCTTGGCAAGTGTTGAGGAATGGATAGTAGATCTGGAAGAAGAGTATGCTCAGAGATTCAACATTGGATCTGAGTTTGACAAATGTGCGTGGGTGGAGACGAATCCATATGACTTCTTATATGAAAGCTTATTTTTTATCTTTCCAATAGAGCTATATGAGTGGCTCATTGCTTATGCATCTAAAAGGAATTGTAGGTTCCACACACTTGCCTAGACATAAGAATAATTTCAGGCTCTCTATGATGTTGATATATTTTGACACGTGTTATGGATAATTGGTTCTGTGGTATTCTGAATAGATATATTTTAGAAAACTTAATTTCCACTTACTCTTGTCTGGAGGTAGCTGAGTTTCAATTTTTATGTTATCCCAGGGGAGCATATCTACATGGGATTCTGTTGGCGATCAGCATTTTTATGGTAACCCTAAATTTGGAAAAAAAGTCGATGGCTAGCTAAACCCCACCACGCACGAGGGCAGGAGTAGGTGTGGTGAAGGATGGTGGACCTAGTGGCAGAGAGGAAAAGAGGAAAAAGGTGGCTTAAGATCAATGAGGAATGTGAGAGGGATTTAGAGAAGTAGCACAAGATTGCAGAATTGATGGCATTGAGAAGAGAGATGGCTCGTGAAGGATTTAGAGCTCACACAAAGGACATGGAGCCAGAGCATTTGGAACTACCCCATTTGGGGAAGTGTGATAGGGAACCATCATCGTCCTTTTATGAGATTGCACCAATAGAGAAAACATGGGCCATGGGCGCAAATCTGAATCTACCTAGAAACCTAGCCCTTGTGCTTGGTTTTCTAGTTTCTAGTACAGCCAGTAATCAACAAACTAGTTTGGTTAGAAGAGTCGCAAGAGGTAGAGTTGACTCGTCACCAAGTTCAGGAGTGATTCAAATAGAAATTACATTTATGGCTAGGAAAACATCTTCCCTGTTATTTGGAGGACCAGTTAGAGGAACCTTTTTAGGTGCGTCGTCGGTACAGAACACAGGCGCGCAGAACTTTGGACTTGTATCGGGGAGTAGCATAACTTCGTAGACTGTAGGAGTTCATTTTATCACCACTATTGGGACACAAGGAATTGCATCCTCTGGTTCAACTCCTATTACATGTGGAGGATCAGGAGGAACATGTGGCTCGGGATATACCAGATTTGGAGGCAGAGGTAACACATGAGGTTATGGATCTAGTGGGCATGGTCCTCACCAACCCCAGAATATTTACATGGAGATGTCACTTCATCACCTAGAGTATAGGGGAATAGAAAATGTTGCTGAGCATGTCCATATGTGTGAGATAGTGTGGCACGCAAAAGGAATTACAGCTTCAGAGCGTAAGGCCAATCAGTTTATAACTACATTGCAGGGATGCATGCATAGCTGGTACATTAAGTTTGACCCTGATCAGACTAGTGTGGATTACATGGCATTATGAGATGCTTTCAATAAAGAATTGTATATCCCTAATTTTGAGCAAAAAATTATAAGCGGGCTCAAGGATATCAAGTAGAGCACTACTGAGAGTGCCCGGGAATATGATGCCTGTTTCTAAACACTCTTGTTTAAACTATCTTATGACATCCATGCAAGTCAGCATTCACAGTGGTTCCTCAGAGGCCTGATCATGCCTTTTAGGAGGGTGCTCTCACATAATACTTATACAGACCTGCGTGAGGCACTTGAAACAGCTCTGCATGCTAAGGCAGCTGGGAGCATAGACACTGGAGTGAGCCCATTATTGAAATCTCATATTACGGGAATGAGAAAATAGTTAGCGAAGCTATCATCTAATACAACACATGAGACACATAGTGGAATTTGATGCATAGATTGTGAAGTAGAGGGGCATACTAAGGATAGTTTTCCTTGCAGATTGGTGCACTCCTTGTTACTAGAATGTGAGATATGTCATTTAGACCATGATGCAAGCTGTTTTCCATTGTTACAACATGTGATAAGAAAGAACGTGTCTTTCTACTGTAAAAAAAAAAATTGTCCATGACTCACAATACTGAAGATTGCAAATTAATTGATCATATCCATGATGCCATTGATATTGGTATACAACTGACTAGAGTTTTGAATAACTCTAAGGATAAAAGTGAGCAACATGATCATGATCATACTCAAGGGATCTATGATCAAAATGAAGGGCACTTTGAGGGAGGTCATGGTAGAGGTCAAGGATACCATGGTGGATTCAGAGGCTAAGGTTGTGGCTATGGATGAAGTGATTTCCCTCATGGAACATACTATACGTGTGGATCCCTTAACCATTACAGATGTGAATTTCCTCAGAACATTACTTTTTCTTTTTATGGAAAGAATCATAACTATGAAGAGTGCCTGGACTTATATGAACATTTAAGTAAGAAGCAAAAATATTAGAATAAGGGTGCAGGGATGGTTAGAATATAGCACGCCATGGAAAACCAATGGATGCTAAAGTTAGCATCGGATCTTGAGGTAGTACCTATGAAGATTACTACACGCATTTTGGTTGCGCGTGCTAGAGAAACATTGTAAAATAATCCTACCATTACTAAGGAGGAGGTTTTAGATGCAAAATATCTAGACCCTCCACTTCAGAAGGAGGTTCATCAGGAAACCATGGAGCTACTCATAAATTTACAGGGTGAAATACAATTTTTAAAGGAACAGTTGTGAAATTTAGATAGAAGAAGGTTTGATACTTTCCAATCGGATGTTGATGATCTGAAGGAAGTATGCAAGATGTTGTGTCAGGAGAATATTATTCCATTACTAGGGAGTTGGTTAAAAGGAAACACTTTATGTGCTAGTATTGAGAATAGACAACATATTTTGCATTCTAATCTCCCTCCCCGTAGCTTGGATTATGACAAGGAGATCACTCTGAATGTTGTTGTGGATGGATGGCTTTTGATCAATATTTTCATTAACACAGGCGTAGAAGTGAATGTGCTTACCTTATATGCATGGGTTCAGATGGGAAGACCTCCATTGCAGTCATCTTTCAATGTGGTGGATATGGTAAATTGGACTAAGGCCATGCCAGTTGGAGTATTGAAGGATGCATCCATTACTATACAGGGGGGCAAGTTCACTAGAGACTTTGAGGTCTTAGCGCTTGTAGAAGAAAACAACTTCCCAGCTCTACTTGGGCACCCTTTGTATTATGCAAATACTGTTGATCTACGGTTCAATAAGGGATATATCAGTTTTGAGAACAAGGAATAACGAGTTATTATCCATTTAACAGATGGGAAATCTACACCTTATGTTGAGCCTTTAAGTGAAGAAGACCTGAACAAAATCTATGTGCGCACCATTAAAGATTTGGAAGTGCTTGAGCCATCTAAGGAAGGAATTCTCTAGTGGGATGATGCACAATCCATCAGTGATACTACATGTATTTATTGTGACAATTGGGCACATGGAACTTTCGATATGGTTAGGTGTGAGGTAAGAAGCATAGTTGTGCGCGTAAGCATGCCACGCTATGTTAGGTGGTTAAGTAACAAAACAGTACCCCAGAACACTGGCGAAGGAAACCCTGAGGTATTCTTGCGAGATATGGAAGTACAGTGGAAGGATCAAGTGGACATAAGGAATATATTAGTTTATACCCTATGCAGGAGAATATCGCGCTAGTGGATGGTTCATAGGGATAATATTATAGAATGGATAGAAGAGAGAAGTGCTCTATCAGCCCGGTTTCTTGGGAGTAATGAACCTACTCAAATATATGAATATCATGGTAATAATCATGTTCAGCACCACATTTAGCAATGTGAGATACTCTGCATAGAGGGGCAGGAAGATTTACCACTCTCATTGTGGGTGCACAAACTTTATTTCACCTTGCAAGGCTACTTGCACGCTTGGTATGTTTATGTGTAGTTGCAAAGAGAGAATGGAAATTGGCAAGACTTGACTGTAGGAATGATCCAAACTTTTGACTACTCCACTAAACCTCTAGTGAAAGAGGCATCAAAGGTTGTAAAGTTCTTGACTATGGGAGATAGTGCAAAGGCTGAAGAACTCATTCAAGAGTTATTTGGTGAGTCATACCTAAAAGCATGTTTTGACGAAGTAGATGAGACAGATGCAGAACTACTTGAGAGCACTTGCCTGGAGAAGGAGAAAGGAAAGATGGTCTACATGGTGAATGATGAAGAAGTGAAAAATTTGGGCATAGATCATTTAGAGGTTATGTGTGAGGTCTTAGAGAGTGTGGATGAGAAGGCATGCACCTACCATGAACCAATGAAGATGAAGAAATTGAACATTGGCATGGATGTTGAACCTAAGGAGGCCATAATTGGAGATTATTGGTCTAAATCTGAAGTGGCTAAGATAATTGATTTGTTACGTGATTTCTAGGACTTGTTTCCTAGGGGCTACCATGAGTTGCAAGGAATGCATGAATCTTTAGGCGAGATGAAAATTAAGTTAAGGGAAGGTTCTGGCCCGATTAGGAAGAGACCTTATAGGATGAACCCTTACCTTTGCATAAAATTTAAAGAAGAAATTGACAAGATGTTGAAATCTAGCATTATTGAGCCCATAGATGAATCAAAGTGGGTTAGCCCTATGGTAATCAGCATAAAGAAAGATGGAAGAATCAGGATTTGTGTGGACTACAGAGATGTGAATGTTGCATGTGTGATTGATCCTTTCCCTACACCATTCACTGAGGAAATATTGGAAGGCATTATAGGGTGTGAAATTTACTCTTTTACAGATGGATTCTTTGGGTATCATTAAGTAAGAATTGATAAAGAGGATCAAGAGAAGACAAATTTCACCAATAAATGGGGAATTTTTACATACACGATGATGCCCTTTGGATTGAAGAACAAGCCTATAGTATTTTCATGCATTGTGCTTTAAGAATTCTAGGATTTTATTCACAAATTCTTGCAGGTTTACTTGGATGATTGGACCGTGTATGGGATCATCAAGGATCATTGTGAAAATTTGAGGTTAATGTTTGAGAGGTGCACTCAGTTAAGCATCTCCTTAAATATCAATAAGTCTATATTTGTTACACTTTTTGAAACTTTGCTAGGGCATATCATCTGCAAGAAGGGTTTGTTAGTAGATCCAGCTAAGATTGCAGGCATTTTAGGCTTGGAGGAACCCACTAGTTAGAATGACGTGGGAAGATTCTTGGGCCACACAAGGTATTATAAGAAGTTTATCAAAGGATATACTAAGATTTATGCATCCTTGGAAGATTTATGCACCCTTGGAAGAGTTATTAAAAGGTAAAGGGAAGTTCTATTGGGGAGAACCGTAGCAACGCGCATTCAAAGCGCTAAAGGAGAGGCTTAATACGGCGCCTATTTTACATTTTCCTTCATAGAATATACCCTTTCATGTATATGTGGATGCCTCTGGCATGGCCATTGGTGCAGTTATAGCTCATCCTAGAGAAGGTAATGTAGATCATCCTATTTGCTTTGCTAGCAAAAAGTTGACTCCTACAGAACAAAATTATACAACTACGGAGTGCGAGGCTTTGTCAATGATCTACGCGTTGCATAAGTTCCAACAGTACTTGCTAGCAACACCTTTTATGTTCTCTACAGATCACATGGCATTGAAATACTTAGTAAATAAGCTCGTTTTACAGGGGCGAATATGCCGATGGGTTCTATTATTCCAAGAGTTTGACTATATAGTTGTGGTAAAGCCAAGTAAAAGTAATTATGGCCCAGACCACTTATCAAGGATTCAATCGGGAGAGGATGCGTAGAGTATTGAAGATACAATGTCGGATGCACAGTTATACAGGTTGAACAACATGCCCTTGTAATTAGAGGATATTTTTTTATTTTTACGAACAGGTATGACACCTGAAGTACTAAAGGCCCTAGAAAAGAAACAACTTTTTATTCACACTGCACCTTTCATGTTGATCAATGGTGAGTTATACATACTAGGCTGAGATGAACTCTTGCTCCGATGTGTATTGGATCATGAACATGTAGAAATCATGGAGGAGGTTCATGGCGGTATTGAAATTGGACACTGTGCAAGTGACGCCACCATGTGTAAAATTTTACTAGTTGGTTTATGGTGGGAGACATTATTCAATGATTACAAGGAGTATTGTAAGGTGTGTGATCATTTTCAGCACCTTGGAAATCCTAGGTAGAGATATGAAATGCCTTTTAGGCCTATTTCTAATGCAGAACCTTTTGTGAAATGGGAAATTGACTTTATGGGTCCTATTTCCCCAGCCGCGTGTAGAACTGGATAGTGTTATATCATCACTTATATAGATTATCTTACAAGGTGACCGGAAGCGGCACCTACAAAGGATTTTACAGCAACAACAGTAGCAAGGTTCTCGTGGGAAAATATTCTTACCAGGTATGGATGTCCTTTAAGTTTGACAAGTGATAGGGGTACTCATTTCCTTAATGAGGCCATCAATATATTATTGGATGAATCAATGGTTACACACCATAAGA
Source organism: Taxus chinensis (assembly GCA_019776745.2). Lineage (NCBI taxonomy): Eukaryota > Viridiplantae > Streptophyta > Pinopsida > Cupressales > Taxaceae > Taxus > Taxus chinensis. The sequence goes on along the minus strand of CM034146.1, from coordinate 887,153,608 downwards.
TAACACCTTATCACCCTCAGGAAAATGGGATTGATGAGGCTTTCAACAAGATATTGAGCCAGAATTTGACAAAAAATTGCGATGTTGGAAGGAAAGATTGTGATGATAAATTTTATGTTGTGCTTTGGGAATATAGAACAACCTACAAAAGGTTGAATAAGGCAACACCCTTTCAATTGGTGTTTGGAACAAAGGAAGTTATTCTCATAGAATTCATGTTACCTTATTTTTGTATTACATGCATGGGAGGTCTAGCTGATGAGAAAGCATTGGAAGAGAGAATTGACAAGTTGATACAACTGAAAGAGAGGTGCGCCATAGCACGATGGAGTCAAAAGCAAGAAAAATTTAGGAAAAAGGCATGGCACAACAGGCACATCAAGGACTAGAAGCTTAAGGTTAGGAAGATATTACTTCTTTATGATTCAAAGTTTCTACAACACCCAGGAAAGCTTAAGGTGCATTGGTTGCGACCATATGTTATCACTCATATACTTGATTCAAACGCTTTCTAGCTAGACACGCTTGATGGAACATGGTTACCTGGTTACTTCAACTGGAGTAGGTTGAAGCCCTACTATAAATAATCCTTCTTGGTGTTTGTAATAAGGTAGTATTTCCATTTATATTAGATTTCCCTTAATGTGTTTCCTTCTTTTTCATTATGCTTTGTCAATTTAGTTCAGTGTTTTTTGTAATAAGCGCAATTACGTGCCAGAAGCTAATTATAATCTGAAGAATTTTTATGCGCAAAGGACTGCACATACCCTTAATGTGGGGTAGTTTTCATTCAAAGATGGGTATGCATAAGGAAATACTTTTGCATGTGGTTTCTCCTTTTAGAAAGTGCAGATAATATGGAAAGGTGTTGCTAGAAAGAAAATTGCTCCTAAAGAAGACCATAGTTAGAAAAAAATGAATGCATAGTGTAACACAAGGTAAGTTGTGGCTGTAGAAAATACTTATAGGAAGGGACAGTGGTGAGGTACTTTGAAACATGGAAGCACGTGAAAGGAGGTCTGTAGTAAAAAGCTAGAAAGGCATGTTATAAGCTTATAAATATGGTGCATAGGTGTGTTACATGAAAAATTGGTAAATGGTCAATTAATGAGAGGATTGGCGGTAGGTGGAGGAACAATAAATGTGTTAACGTTTTCCAAATCTATATAAGGACATGATTTAGGTTCACTTTTACCTTTGCAGTCATGGGTATTTGAGCGATCTAATTGCAACTAAGCCGAGCAAGACGTGTTGAGATGTAGAGAGCTATAAAACTAAGTGGGAGAGTATATTTATGCATGAAATTGGCTTCCATCCCCACTGGAGAAGGGTTTGAGTGAAACAGAGGCATGCAGAGAGGAGAAATATAGTGCTAGGGTTTGAGAAGAAGCTAGGGCACGTAATTTGAAGCTAGGGCACATGATTTCAAGCTAGGGTACGGGAGTCTGGTCGACATAAGTAAAAAAGGCACAACCTTGTATTACCATGGCACTAAGGAGAGCACTTGGAGTAGGAATAAAGGGGAAGAAGAAGGTAGAAACTGAGGTGGAGATCAAGGATTCCCCTGAAAGCAAGTTTTAGGAAATGCAGTACCCAGAGGACGTAATCATGGGACGTGACTGGGATTTTCACCTTCACAGGAGTAAGGTAAGTGACTACAATCATCACATAACTGACAACAAGTAAGATTTGGATGCACTATTAAGCAGAAAGACAAACAAGTGCATAGTTGACGACATGCCTGTCTATGATGATTTTGGAGAGAAGTTGTTGAAGAAGGTAGTGGTTTTATAGCTATATGAACTCCCTTACTTTAGAAAACCTAAGAAACTATATCAATGGCTTATGAGAAAAGTCCATAAGGAATTTTTTTATTTTGTTGGGTGGTGGATGAGGATCACCGCACCCTTAATTCCAAGCTTGATAGGTTTGAAGGGAACATGGACAGATATTACCAGTGACTTATCTAACAAATCAGCTATTTTAACTACCCACAAGGAGCTAGGTTACTCAAAGGGTCCATGTGGAATGCACATTTACAAGCTAAGGAAGTACCCTAATGTGCAGGAAGCCACACACTTACTCACAAAGTTGAATGATCGTGAGAGGTGGTCACAAGTGAACACCATGTGACTACACATTGCCAAGAAGATATCACAGGGAGAAATTTATAACTTGGTAGGATATATAGTAGATACCATCATTAAAGAAGATTGCAAAGGTGAGAAGATAAGCTTTGGTGCCATTTTGTTATCTCTTGTTTTTTTTTGAAATTGGAGTGCTCGATGGGCCAAAGAACAAGATTTAGGAGTATTATATAGAGAATAAGTCTCTAGCAGAGAGGTTTGAGAAGTATTTATGTGAGGGATCTATGAGTGGCATGTTCAAGCAAAGGGGAAAGATGTGGTATGATAGACTTTGTGCGGCCTTCGAAGAGGAATGGATAATTTCTAAGGAGCTGCCATTAGTAGTTGGGAAGTCAGTACAATTTGTTGTGTACCAAATCTTTTACATTGCACGCTTTATAATGAAGGATGGGATATGGAGCCCCTAGTGTAAACTCCCTTATGCCTTTACCGTGTGATTCTTCCAATCAGAAATTCACATGTTTTCCAATGTATGAAGGTTAATCTACAATGCAGACAAGGTAGACTGTGATCACCATACCTTGAGAAAGACTTACACATACCCAAGTAGGTATACTTATATTGAGAGGTTCTTATCATATGATATAACAATGAGGCCTGTCATTTTGGCTATTGGCGACAGTGGGGCCGCGTTAATTTATATCCATCTTAAGCCTAGGCTAGAAAATGATAAGTATGTTGAAAATGAATTTATGCTACCAGGATTGCCAAAGGGGAAACATACAGATGGGAGCCTAGCGGCTGAAAACTCCCACGTCACCATTAGAAGAAAAATAATATGAACATGATGATGGTGGTTTAGTACGCAAGGGAAGGAGGCAGCCCTCGGACACTAAGGAAAGTGAGCATGAGATTACTCCTCCCCAATAGCAAGAAGAGGAGGAAGACTTAGAAACAAGCATGCTAGACTTAGATGCAGACCCAATAAATGAGGAACACCAATTTAAAAGGGTGTTCAGAACAAAAAGGACTTAGTGTGCGGGGCCATCACAACCTCCATGTTGATCACCTTAGATATCCCCTCAGAAAGAAGTACCTAAGAAGAAGAGTAGAAAGTTAAATCTCAGGGAGGATGAAAAGGATGATTCTATTGAAAGCGGGGCAAGGACCCTAGTGTAGCCTAAAAATATAGAAGATCCTCATGATGAGGAAATGAAGGATGATGAAGAGGGGGTCAAGGAGACAAGAAGAGGAGATGGATGAGCCATCTAGCATGCCTAACTGCACACAGGAAGGTGAAGGACCCATTGTAGATTCTAGCACCTAGATTCCCAATGGCAAGAGGTCAAAGAAAGGAAAAGGTGGTGAGGACTATGTGACTCTAGCTATGGGGTACATAGAGGACTCCAGCAAGATCATTTGCACAAGGTTCCAGAGCACAATAGGGCCAAAGGATTTATATGGTTGGGAGTTAATGGACCCAGAAATGGTCAATGTACAGACTAGAAAGTAGTTCTCCTAGTCCATGCAGACACATATGGATGAACCAGATTTTGATGTGTACGAAAAGTCATGTGTCTCATGTCAGGTAAAGAAGTAACCATAGATTAGGCACATGATTTTCAAACCTCTTGTAATGTCCGATGAGAAAGTAAGCAATGCCTTGGTCAAGGTATCTGCAGCCACCATTCGAGCACATAGGAACATTGATAAGGTAGCCACCATTCGAGTGCTACTTAAAGATAACAAGGATAAGACTACAGAGATAAAGCACTTGAAAGCATAGAAGGAACAAGAAGATGTAAATAATGAGGCCTTTATTAGAATGGCTGAGGAACTTAGTGATCATATCCTTAAGGTAAGGCCTCAGTTGGAGTCTAATGTTCCTCAGAAGTTTCCCTCTACAATGCATTATTTTCACACTCTGGTGGATCTGGGTTTGAATAAAGATCCCATTGTTATGGCTGCACCAAAATATCCTGTAGAAGAAATAGCAAGAGAAAGGGATACCATTATTAGGAAAATTTCAAGTTTTGAGGCCTTGTTCCAAACATTGAAAGATGAGCTGAATAAATCAGATCAAGCTTTGAACATGTGTGCAATGTCGAACACCATAATAAGAATCAGAACTATAGCAGAGGATAATGAAGTGTTGAATGCAATGAAGGATGAAACACTTGGGCACATAGAGAGGTTATCCCTAGTAAAACAAAAGTGTGAGGCCCTTACAGTAGCCAAATATCCACACAAAGATAAGATCAATGAACTTGGGAAACTTATAGCACAGAAAATGGACCTTATGGAGGGAATGGTCTCAAGTATGGCACATGTTGACCAAAGTGTTGCAAAATGAAAAGGAAAAGATCACTCAGGATGAAATGGATGCCATATTGACATACATTTCAGAAAATACAGGGATCACACTAGATTACTGGCAGACCTTAGAGGCTAAACTCAAAAATGAATATCCAAAGTTAGTCTTGCCTGAGGAAGAGGGTACTATGGAGTAAACTTCATTCTTTTATATAGTTCTTCATTCATTCTTTCATTCCTTATTCTTTATTGTTGGAGACATAAGAAGGAATTCCCATTTCCGGGGTGGCAATGTACTTTAGTGTGGGGTAATGTTGAGCAGATAACATATTTCTCTAAGGTGAAGGCACAAAAAGGATGTGCACGTTAGGGAAAGGTGCATTTGAGGGCACAAAATAATAGCAAAATAAGTTCTCACCAGAACACTTTGAATTAGTACTTAGCCATTTTTTGGATAAGGGATATTCTAAAAGATAGTGTGTTGAGCACTTTGAGACATGAAGACTTGTAGTCCACACAATGGTATTTTGGGAACAAGCAACAGCTGAGCACCATGTATAGTTTAGGCTAATAATAGGATTTCCACTCAGAGTTAACTATAGGAAGTCTATTGTTAGAGAACTTGCATGTTTTGCATCCTTTTGTAAAGGCACATGGTTATTATTATCATGTGACCTATTTTGAGAAGTGCATGGGTGGTAAAGGGCAGGTCCCCACCCCTATATATATATATATATAAAGCTGTCAAATTAGCCTACTTTTTGCATGTATCCGTTGAAGGATTTTGAAATGGGGATCTTCTTCAACATAAAAATGTGTAGATCTGTATAGTAGATACAATTAAAAAAATTGGATTTAAAAAACTCTCCATTGGTTCGGTCAAAATCGAATATTTCTATCAAATTGCTTCTCCAATTGCTCAGGACATCTCTTTCCAACTAAGGAATGGAACAAGATCATTTCATTCCATTTATTTAGAAATTAGAAATCAGCTATTTTTCCTCTTTTTCACTTTTTTATAGGTTGATACTTCTATTTGCACGGTTTTGGTTTTTGTGTTTGTGTGTGTGTCAACTTGTAGAGTTATGTTGTTGGTTTTGTTGTGTGTATGACTCATGGAGATACTTATGTAATGTAAGAAGCTTCTGTGTTTGATAGTATTTAATACAATGGTTCATATTAGCTAGATAATGGTGTTGAACATGACTGAATCTGGTTCTTGCATGGTAAATCTTGTTATAGTCATTATTTAGTTCATGTTACATATATTTTAATATCTAAATCTGGTTTACGCACTGTGTGTTGTTTACTCTTGGTTATGAATCTGGAAATACATTTACACCATCATGCTAACATTCTGTATAAGTAACTCTAAATAGGGACTTGGTTCCTTTGCATGCTTCGGGTGAGCTCTCAGCTCAGGTTGAGTGATGTGTCAGTGCGCTTGGGTTACTCACAGTGAATTCTAGGTTGCATCATGTATCGCATACTGTGATTGCCAGTTTTTGGGGAGAGAGTATAGGTTATGTCATTGGAGGATATGGAAAGATAGACACAAGCCATGAGACAGTATTTTTTGGGGACTCAAGTACCTTTTGAGGCCCATATCAATTTTGATGTTATTTTGAGGTTAGTGGTTCTGCACTTACAGAAATTCATAGCCATGGTTATTGTTTCATCTATCGCAGTATAAGGGGGGTGTGGGCATCTTGTTTAAGATGCACGACATATGCCTCTAGATAGATGTGAGATAGGTGCTACTACATTATTACATGTATAAGCCTACGAGCACATAGTAATGTTGAGGCCAGTTGGAGGTCTGTGAGTAGAATGGGCTAGCCTAGATATATATGCAAGAAGATGGGTTGGTGTAGGTGGGCGTAAGATGGAAAATGATACCTATAGGGTACTGATATATAGGATGGGTCCTAAGGTAGTGATATGGAGGCCATACTAAGACTATGGAGGAGGGCTAGACGATTCTATAGAGCTACGGTGCATACGGAGGACTATGTAGTTGGAGGACTGATTCTCAAGTGTGGTTGAGTTATTCCAGGTAGAGAGGGTATCACGATAGTTTGGTATGGCTCAAGACATGCCCCTAAAGCCATATATATGGTTGAGATCTATTAGAGAACCTAGGAGGGTCAGAGCTAGACTGGTGCCCATAGGAGAGCAGCTAGTACCTCCTGGGCCAGATGAGGTAGACGTGGCTATAGAGCCAATAGAATCAAATGATGTAAGGTGTATGTTATCATTGAATCACATCACCCTATGATTTTCACAAGTGTGTGTGCTTGAGCTCATAGTATGATTGGATAACATGGGTGTTATCTCCAAGTTTTGGGACTTGCTACTTGAGATAGACCTCTAGAGAAAGTTGGTTCTTGCTCCTAAACTACCTGCCACGATCTACTCTAATGCAGGAAAACTATATAGTCCTAATCTAAGATTCCAAGGGACCAAGGAGAGAGAGTGCATGAAGAAAAATCCTAGACTAAAGCGGTGATACACCAGAAAAGGAGGGGTATGAGAATAGTCTTCCAATGTGTAAAAAGTAGAAGCAAAGTGCACATTAGAAGGGGTGATTACAGTTCTCCACAATCTAGCAAATGTATTCACAATAATATTCCATACATGCACGATAAAATGAATCCCTGCAAGAGTATAAGATAGACACAATATATTTGTAATGAGATTGAAGGGGCAAGAGGAATGCAACAAACACAACAAGGGAAGATACATCCACAAACTTGTATTTATTGCTTCATTGATATGCACAGTTCAATATGTTACAAAACAAGGGTCTGTATCACCATGCAAGGAGTCCACTACAAGTTCCTATAGCACATTGACCTCATAAAACAAATTTGATAGAGTTTTGCTACTCAAAAACTATCTCCCTTTACAATGAGCCCAACACTCCAATTTATAGAAATTTGAGAAGAGAGAGAGGGGGAGGGAAAATGAAAATCCTAAAATCTGACTTCCCACCACTTACAAGATGCCATAAATGAATTGAAATGATGTTTTGTTGCTTACAAAAGGCTCCCTATACTGTCCCATAACTTGCAGCAGTGAACTATGTCAACCCATGCTTTATTGAATGCATCCCAACTACCAAATAAAATCATTGTTCTAAATTGGGAACATTTTCTACAAAATCACCATAGATTCTTCATCAAATTCAATATTTCTTGGTTTCTAAGCATTTATATTGGAACCACAGTTCCAAAGGTACCAATTTTGTGTGTTTTCGTTGAGAAACACAAAAGTTATGGCCTTCTGAGTGCAAGCAGCTATTTTGGGTCTACCAAATATTTCTGTCATTTAACGGGACTTAGCATTTACTTTACTAGAGATGAATATGTTTCCTATATTTTCATATATCCACCCTCATATAAAATAATAAATCTATTTTCTATGGTGTAGAGGATGTTGTGCTCGTTCCAGAAAGTCAAATTTTGTGAAAATTAGAGCTTGGGGTCAAAAGTTATGGTCGTTTGAAGTTCAGGATTTGATTTGCATTGTTTTCCTTTGCATGCGGGCATGTTGGCTATTCCAGGTCCTTGTGTCCTGGCTATCCCAAACAAAAACTTCTGATCCACCCGCAAGCCTCTTGACCTACTTTACAAATCAGGCAAGTCATCTTTTCGGGGAACTCATCTCCCGCGCATACCTGGACCGTCTGAGCCTCCTTTCTCCGCTTTTTCTGATTCCCTCTTGGTATGGTGATTTTGGCCTTTGATGTCTCATTTGTTCCTCATTGACCAGGCCATGAGGGCCATTTAACTCCACATTACCCACACTCAATTGTGATTGGCTCTTTCAACATTTTAGAGCCCACGCATACCTATGTCCTAGCTGTCCCGCAGACCGCAGGGGACAAAAACTTTTGACTTATCCACACCCTTTGCAAATTGGTGATTTCAACCATGTGGTTCCCATATGTCCCGACATCCCATGGACTGCCTGAGACATTTTGACCCGGCTTACCTGATTTTCACTATTTTTTGGATATTTCAGGAAAACCGGGTTTTCGGGTCCCGGACGTCCCTCGCGTACCTGTGTGGCCTAGGCCAAAAAACCTTGACTTTGCTGCAATACACAAGCTGAAGCCAATTTTTTAGATTTTTTCAACTTTTTAACTCCTTGAATGTTTTCCTTAGATGGGGGTTAGAAAAGAGCCAAAGGGAGCTCAAAAACCTGAATTTTTCCCTAGAGCCATTTCTACTTACTCAGCTTGAAGAAATCATGTGAGTTATCCAATTTACCTCCAGGGTGAATTTGGGATAACAATGTCTAGAGGAGTACTGTGCATGGTGGGTAGCACATCAATGGGTATTCTTATTTCCATTGTTCACAGAGGCAGCATGGTTACCACATGGAGGAGAGGTAGAGGGGGAAGCACATGCTTCCGACAATGTGGCAGTGGCGATAATGGAGCGTGAGAATCTATATACAGTTGCATTATATAATTTTTACTTTCCTATGTGATAGTGATGGTTATCTAATGCATTTTTCTATTGTGTTGTAGGTGACGTATATTGTTCCTTGATATTAGACACCTCCATTCACACATTGACAAGGAATGTGCCAAGTGATGTACTTGCGGGTTGAGGGATACTATATCATGTGGATAACATTGAGGGCAAGCATGCCCATTTTTTTGATCCAATAGCCATATTAGCGGAAACTTGCACTGTGGTGTTAGGCAAGAGAAACAAGGCATGCAAGGAGACTCGACAAGCATGAAAGGCAACAGGTGGTGGTCCCTTGGCGCAGGATGTGTTTGTACATTATGTCAAGTTGTAGCGTCAGTTTGCAAAGCATCTTACCAAGGTAACACTACTACAGAGGCAGGTTGAGAGGTATCAAGGTCACAACTAGCAACGTAGAGTTAATCGTGAGGCATTGATTTCTAGGGCTCTAACAGTACTCGAGAGTGATGGTGATGATGAGATTTGATTTGTATTGTTGTATATGATGTAGGGGAGGTGCCCCCAGTGATGAGATGTTTTGTAATGATGATTGTAATTGATATATATAGACAAATTTTATTGGTATATGGTTATTTTATTTTGTTTTGTATTGATGTCGTAATGTGATTGATGATATGTGATTAAGTGATTATTGTCATAATGTATGTAATGTGTTGGATATCGTTCATTTTTATTGATGTAGACTTGTACTATAATGTTGATAATGATAGACAAAATGTGTAATGTGAATGATGATAGATAACATATGTAGTTTGATTTTCTAGATATGGTGTTTGACGAGGTGAGCAATGTGCATATTTTTTGAATGGAATTTGTGATGCATAGTTAGTGTAATAATGAGAGTGGAATGTATGTAAAAATAGATAATGTATGATTGCCAAAATAATGTGGCATGATGAACACATGTTGACATGATATTGTAATGTGATCGTAATATGTTAGTGTGATGAATGAGGGGTAATATTAGTGATGCTCCCAGCATATCGATGATTAGGTTCATTTAATTAAGACCCCTCAGCAATCAAGAATAAACCGCATAAAGCAAGAGTGTGTCATTGGGAAATGATTGAGTGTGCTAGATGAATCGACAAAGCTCGTGATGAAAGGTTCTTATATAAAAACCCTCAACAATCATGTAAGAACCGTAAGAACATAAGTGTGTCATCAGGGAATGGTTGAGTGCGCTAGATGAATCAAAGAAGCACATGATGAAAGGTTCTTGTAGAAAAACCCTCAACAGTCATGTAAGAACCATAAGAACACAAGTGTTTCATTAGGGGGTTAAGGTGATAGCAATCACCTACCAGAGATGGAGGCGACATGAAGCGGTGGAAGCATGTGGCATGGAAGCAGTGTGAGCATATGAACCGAACTGAATATCATGTAGAGAAGTGGCAGGATGGGTGAATGTCGATGGTTATGGAGGCCAATGTGACACAGTGGCATGATGCGGTGGATGAGATGGATGAAGTGGATGTGATGGATGTGATGGTGTAGTGATGTATGGAGAGTGTGCATGCGTGAAAAATTGCAGTGGTGGATGAACAATGACTTGATTACCAGATGGAGAAGACAAATCAAACCTAGTAGAATCTTCTTGACAAGGTAGAGGAGAGATAGACTGCTCACATAAGTGACAGTCAAAGGAAATGATGCCCTTGTCCTCTAATTTTTGAATCTATCATGAAGGTCAAAGAAATAATTTTCCCTATGGCCATTGATACGATGATAATTACAATAAGTTTGATCATGTTGTCATTTTAGACGATGTTGTGGATGATGTTGGTTGGAGGGTAAGTGAATTAGATGCATATCAAGTAAAGTACACAACACATCATGTGGTCTAGCATGATGAGATAAGTGTAATGTCTCACGTGACATAGATGGAGTAGAAGGAGAAGTATCCTATCACGGAGGAGGAGAATAAGTATACTTTTTTGATGTAGTAGGTTGATCTTGCTTGGTAGTTCGAGATGTAGATTGTGTAGGAGGATCAACTGATAACAATGGAGGAGAAGTAGATGATACACTAGTAGTAGAGATAAGTGGAGGATCAATGACATGTGTTGTGATAATATCTTGTTCTAGGTCAATGACTTTATAACATAGAAGAATGAATGATGCACATGTTTCATATTGTAATCTTTTCTTAAGCACGGGGATCAAACCATGACTAAAAATGAATTAATTCTCTAGATCGATAGGTTGGAATACTAGTTGATGTATACAAACGTTGAACCGTAAGATATAATCCTTGATAGGTTCTAATGTACCCTAATGTAAAGTAGGTAGATGGTCATAAGTAACTCTAGGGCCATTATTGATCATAAAATGATGGAGAAAATTGTCCTCCATGTCATAGTAAGTACTAATAGACCCAAAAGGAAGATGAGTATACCATTGTAAATCCTCATCGGTAAGACCTTGTCGAAAGGCCTTAACTAATAATCTATCATTAGAATATAAGGTCATAGCCATGTGCTAATGTTGGATATGTGCATGAGGGTCACCAGTACCATCAAATATGTGAATGTAAGCATGATAAATTCCTTGAAATGCAGAGTTATGAATCTTCTTAGGAATATGGTTGTCATGTAATGAGTTATTGTCAATAGAAGCATAGTAATCCCTACTTTCTAAAGTGGGTGACTGAACCTAAGATTGTAATTGACCTATGACATGCATGAGAGATATGATATCCTGTAAAGGAATAGTAGGTATGGAAATATTGTATTAAGTGGTTGTAACTTTCCATTGTGAGTGATCATGGGAATATCAAGAGAAGATCAAGGAGATTCTAATGATAAAGGAACACTAGGGGTGGGTGCTGAAGAATCTATAGTAGGAAAAATAGATGGAACATCCATAACAGTGGTAGGAATAGCATTGGAAACATCCGTAGGAGGAGAATATTAATTAATGGTCATAGATGGTGTGATAGGAGGAGATGAAATGGTAGGAGAATAATAACCAATAGATGGAGATGACTCATGCACTATGCTAGATATAACCTTAGGAGAAAGTGGCAATGGAGATTTACACTCAGCTAAATGAAAAGTAGAAGAATCATGGCTATCAATTTTTGCATCGACATCAAATAGAGACTTAGATATAAAAATGTCATTAAGCATACTATAAATAGGATCATCAACATAATATGAAGGAGTATGAGAACTAGTATATGATGTCTCATGAGAAGATATATCAGAAGAAGGAGAATCATGAGATGGAGCTCTAGTAGTGGTCTGACTAGAAGAATAATCGATATACACATGTGAATGAGTGTCAATACCAAGCATGTAATCGATAAGAGAATCATTTAGAATTTCCTTAGAAAGATAAGGAGGATCACTAGTAGTCATATAGCATGGTGTATAATGAGTGAAGGCTATCATATCCTAAATAATACTAATGCTAATGGGAGAATTTTCAAAACTACTAGGTACATATCGTTGACCGTCTAAGAGTTGTTGGATATGATCTGGCATAGTAACATTACTATAGAGATCCATGAGCTCAACGATAATAGCCTCATCATAAATTAGATTAACGCTAACATGAGACATGATGGGTAGAGAAGGAGAAGAGTTATCCTTATCCATTAGGGTTTGTAGCAGATCCTCGAGAAAAAATGTTATAAAGTATGGGTTCACCAAAAATGATAAACTAAACTTTGGATTTTAAGAGTTAATCTAAGAAGTACAACAATGTAATAACCGAAATATACTAATATGTAAATGTTAAATGATTTATTTGATATTTTAAATGAAATGAAATAATTGAAATAGGAAGGAAAGGGTACTAACCTAAAAATAACTTACCTCGCAGTGATCTGGAACTTGGTGGGATGATGAATAGGTGAAACAGAGTGTCGCAACGCACCTCAAAAAATTGTAGCTAAGGTAGATCTAGTCAGATTGGGGCACCTGAGAGAGGATTAGGGTTTCTGGGGTGCCCTGGTCTAAAATCTAGGCACTCTGGTCTTTTGAATAGCTTGAAACCTAATTTTGGAAGGTGTGTTAGGTCTTCACAATAATTCTCTTTTTGTCACATGGATGTCACACTAGCTTCGTTGATGACGTCGTGAACCTGTAATGAAGAATCACATGTAAAACCCGACACAAAGCATCAAACTTCTAAAAAAGAAAGATGCATATGAAGGGGTTGGATTTTCCTTAGCAACCACAATGGTGGTCTTACAACTAATATTTGCACTACATCTCAGACTCAATGTAGTTATGTGTGATTGTGTGTGCAATAATTTTCCTAGGATTCCCTGGCGTCAATGATGCAGAGATAGGGGAAATAGCTATATAGAATGCAAAATGGTGGATGGAATAGAATATTCTCCCCTTTCCTATGTAGTGTGTGATGTAGAATAGTACCCAAATGCAATCCCTTTCTCTATGTAGATAGCTAGCCCTTGGTGAAAAATAGTATGCCCATAAGGTAGTATGTATGTTGTGCTTATATAGGGATCTCTTGCTCAAATTTTGACACTAATGACCCGACATGCCAACTAGTACCTAGGGGAGTGGGAGGGAAAATCCTAAAGACCGACCTCGAACATCTAAATAAGAACCAAGTATGACCAGGACTAGGGTGCCTATGAATGAGGACCAGGGCACCCAAGGTTCCCTAATCCCTTATTAGGTGCCCTAGTTAGAGACTAGAGATGAAAACTAAGTGAATAATGACAGCTAAGACTCCCAGAGAGAACCAGAACTGTGCAAGTGAGTGACGATTATGCAAGACAAACAATGACAAAGACCAACTAGACTGACGACCGGACTAGGGGATGGGTCATTAGTGAATACTTTTCTTACGCAAGATCCATATATAAAGCAACATATTTCACAGTATAATTATAGTAGTAAGTGCGTGATTTTATGACTACATCATTTTAAAATGTATAAACCCAAACAAAGGGACAAGATCACCTATAGGGGGATGACAACGTCAACTGATTTTGTCCCCTACTAGGAGCTTCTATCAGAAAATCTCCAAAGATAAATCAAGAAGTGCTCAACTTAGTAAAAAATTATGTGATGTCCAAAAGTAAAGGGATGATTCTAAAAAAGCAGAGGATGAAAGCATAAACAAAAAAACAATGTCAATGTAAAGCAAAATAAGTGTTATCAATTCTTAGTTTTATTGCTTAGGAATCATGCATATAATAGCATACTTTGAAACATAATGTAATAGAATTATGTGCATATTTTTGTTTATACATTTTCTCCCACTTTATGTTGGTGAATGAATATTCGATATAATAAAGTAGAAAGGAAGAGCATACCTTATGGAGAGCCGAAGGAGATTGTAGCTGATAACACATCGAATGGAAATTGTAGGATGCGTATCATGGGGTATAAGAGGGGATAAGAACCCTAGGGGTGACTTGTGCTATTTAAAAGGATACCTGCATTTTTAAGAGAATATTACCTTTTCCTAAGCCTTTTGTGCTTGAGATTGATCTTTTTTCCTATTGTGTTGCCTTTATCAAGATAAGGAAAAACCTGTAAAAGTAAAAAAAGTGTAGCCAATGTTCACAATATATGAAATTAAACTTTAACTTAGAGACATCAAAATTCTATGCATGAGAATGTGTAAAATAAACAAGTGAATCAAGGATAGAGTAAACCTAAATTTTGAGAGAGGAAGGATAGAATGTCTCTATGTATTATTTCCTTGGAGAACTTTACCTTGGAGATGGTTGGAAGAGTCGAGAGTGATCAATTCCTTAACCAATGTGAATACTCTTATGATTTAGCTATCATGCCGCTAGAGGAAGAATTTTGGGAGAGTGGTCAACTTTTCCCTCCATCCATGATGCCTCCCCAAAAACCCACAGATAAGTGCCACTGCACAGATGGTCACCAACGTAATAGTAACTAGTCACGAATGACACTTTGTTCCATACATATTGTTATCCATACATATTCCTTAGGTGTCAGTCCTTATTAAATACTAGTAGGAAAAATATGAAATGAGAAATAAAAGTGGTTAGTTCCCTTTCCAAAGTATAAAACATGTTATTGATTTTGTTCCTTCATTCTAGATAGAAAATTGAAACTGAATGTCTATTTCCAGATTTTGGGCAAACCTAACATTGAGAAATTGTGCCAACTATCAAACTTCTTATTTTTTCCCCGAGACAAAAACACCCAATTGGGACAATAGTACCCACCATTACTATCTGCTCTGAGATATTTTTTCCCTCTGTTGTTTCTGGCCCAAGTCTAATTCTAAATCATTTTTTGAGTCTCTATTCTACCCAATTCTTCCCAATTTTTTTCTATACCATTTTGTCTCTAAATTCTAAACTGTTGTGCCCCTGTATTTAGGGTGAGTGATATGGATCAATACAAGCGTGACCCAAATGAGAGGACCTAAATTTGATGTGCACATATGAAGAAGGACTCTTGCGGGGGGAGTATGGTACATGTATGGTAACAACCATAGAACATGCAAAAAAATCTACCAAAAATTGTTAGTGATAAACAATCAAGGTAGAATGTAATAGAAACAAGTCAAACATGCAATAACACATCAAGATAACAACATCATACTTGGTGTAAAATATGGAGAATCACTCAGGATGTCACAAGACATTCAAGGCCTTCAAGGCCATACAAGAAAGAAAACAATCAATCATAGGGCATAGCCCACTAACAAGGAAAAACAAGTCATAATCATAAAAGACAAGACACAAGAAAATAGTATAAGTAAATTACCATGGTTGGAAGTAATCCTGCAAGATAAATGCTATACATGAAGCACATGTTATCATGTTAGAATAATGAATAGTATGCCACAAATTATATATATTAATGAAATAGAAATGAAAGTAGTAGATAATGCAATGATAACACCTTAATGTGGAAAGCTAGGGAAGGTAGATGCCCCGAGAAGCCTCAGTGGGACCAGTAAAGAATAGTGTCAAACATCATGCATCATGTGATAACCTACATATAGCATGCATTCACCTCAAAGTACCATGTGAATGCACATATGTACATGTAAAAGGATAGAACATACTATGAATCAAGCTAACATAATAGGAAAAATGCAACATGGAATAATATAAGCAAGCAAAGATACATCCAAGCAATATCTAAGCTAATGTTTTTTGTATTTTTATAAATATATGAATGTTTTTGTATTATTATAATATGATCTCCTATGACTATGGAAGGAAAACAAGGTTTCCCCCAATGTGTATCTATGAAAAGTGAGGTTCATGTATGTAATTACGCCCTCAATAGTCATGTTTGAACCTAGAAAAAGAGTGCAACATTGGGTAGAAAGGGGAATTAGATGCCCCCAAGTGTAAATTTAGTAGAAAGCTAAGTTATCTCGTTGAAAGAGTCTTCTAAATATGAGTCATAACCAATAGGGCTTTCCTTAGATGCATAATATGGAAAATATTTGGGTCTATCTATAAATAATCCCATAATGTGTAAGTCATACATGCCCATGACATTTTCTTCATCAGTAAATGGTGTACTAGGGAGCTTTTGTGCATTCAATCATTTTAGATTAGGTGTGTAGTCAAGAAATGAATCATTGTAAATACTAATTCTCCGAGAGGCCATTGGATAAGTAATAATAATATGCATATCAATGATACCACCAATGTGGTCTAGCCAAGATTTCCCTAGTGTAAGTGGAGAAGGGTGGGGGTCACGTGCAACCCAAAATTACATATAAAATACCTATTTTCCATGCATGGCTAAGAGGAAGATGTGTCCTTGATAGTCACCATGTGGGTCAGGCAAAGGTATGATGTTGGCAAGGGTAAGTCCTAAGTGGGTTAGACCCTCATATGTGCATATGTTTTCATGACAAGTATGATCAAAAGGCACATATTGCCAATACTCTTGATTAATGTATAGTGTGCAAGTGAATTTATAAAAAGAAGTAAGTGGTATAAGAGAAGAACCAGTAGTAGAAATAAGTTCGATTATCAGTAAGTGTAGGAGTAACTATAGAAGGAGGAATGGAGTCAAGGGTATGCACAATATTAATATGATAAATAACCATAACAACAGTAGTACCATGTGTAGTATGAGATTTGAGTTGATATTCACCAAATAGAATACCTAATATGATGATTAGTACTAACCACAACCTTTTATATATAGCCAACACTGCTTATAACATGAACATATACAAAAATATGATATTACTAAAAGGATTAAATATTTGGTTTCCAATCAAATGAAATTATTGAATTTATTTCTTTGACAACTTTTAAATTTATTGACATAATATATTTTTCTCTTATCTTTTGTGTAATTAGATATTAAAAAATATGATATTAGTGAAAGGGTAAAAGTTTTAGTTTCCAATCAAATGAAATTATGGAATGGATTTCTTTGACAAATTTGAAATATATTGACATAATAATTTTCTCTTATCTTTTGTAAGCTAATCCATCTTTTAATAGAGTTATAGATATGCATATATTGTGAGTTTATTTTCAAGAGTAATGAACTATTATTTTTTATTAAACTAAGATATTAATAAATATGGGGATCCAAACTTCATCCTTTGTTCAAAATAATATGATATTTTAATTGTCTTCTAAAATAAAAAAAAAATTAAGTGACAGGGAAATGGATGTCAAATTTAAGGTTGAATTATCCAAGTGATAGTCAAATGGACATCAAATTCAAGATTGAAATTACTTTGTGATAATGAAATCAATATATAATTTCATACTACCAATAAATATTTATCCACATAAATTACATCCTCAACGACCACCTTGGATATATTATTAAACACTGATCAACAAAGCAACTGAAAAAAAAGGTGTACAAGTTAAACGATGAAAATAGAACATTTAATTATATACAATGTATAATCAAATAATTGATTACTTGGAGAATAAATTTAGTTTCTTGAGTAATATACCATGGTAATATTACTATACTTAATTGAACAAAAAACCCATATTTTTTTAAAAAATGGACTACAATATTACGCACCTCAATTTCCATGATGGAGTTCATCCCCAATAACATGTGTAATGGTTTGCAAGTCTTTTTGGAAACAAGAAGGTGAAAATATTGAAGTTGACTGTTAGTTTGAAAATATAAATAAGGATGGAAAGAGAATATCGAGAATGAAAATTAAAAATAACTATATTTATTTTAAAACAAAGAGCGATGATGCTAACATTACCAAGAAGATGCACTTAAGAAAGGTTTATCGACCAATTATTTTTAATACATCCAATAATAATTGATATGTTGTTATCATTTCAACGTAAAACTATTTTAAAGATTGAAGGTGGAGAGGGAAGAGATGGGATTATATTCAAATATTGTTTAGAGCACTCAGGTATGGTCCTTAACCTCTACCAGAAAACCACTAGGTAAGAAGCTATTTTATTAAGTTCAAATTTTATTTAAATTTTTTCACAATAGTAGTGCATAAAACGCTATAATAGTCTTAACCCAGACACAACGATAGTATCTAGAAGGTTGGTATGAGTTCGTCTTTGAAATTTATTCTTTCATTTTTTGGCATTTTGAAGTGCTGAAAACTATTGGAAATTCGTTGGGAAAATTTATTAAATCAGATACTAAGCGTGCAAAATTGGGATTGTTCACTTACACTTGAATAAGTATAGAAATAGATCTCAGCCAAGGTTTCTCTGATAAGATTATATTAAAGCGGGGTGAAATGCAGTGGTTTAAGACATTGGACTATAAAAATAAAAAAAATTGTTGTCAAATTTGTAAGCAAACATGACATTTACAAGACTCTCGGCAACAACTCAAAAGGCAATTGAAAAGGAAAAAAGAGTGCCCATCCAAACCCAAAACATGGAAACTCTTTCTTCATTTGGAGTCAGATGATGAGGATAATCCAATAGAGAAATACTTGGTACATGAAAATGATGGTTGAGGAATATAGATTTCACATTCACAAGTATCCACGAAGACAAATGACATTGGCTTGATTCAGACAAACCCTAGGAGGAAGGAGTCGAGATACAATGGATTATTCATTAGGGGAACTAAGAGATTTCATGAAACAAATTATTTTGAATCTGATAAGTAGTGAGGTTGTTTTACAATTGGTGATGTTCAACATGTTATTGTGGGGTCTCTCATTGAGAATTGGACAAAAATAAAAAAGCTAAAAGCTAAAAAATGATGAATTTAGCCTAAATCTGTAGGTTAATTTTATGTGCCAGTGTATTTGTACAGAAGTGGCCACTACTGTTGGGATTTTGGGGACTTTGGAATAGTGCTATGATTTAATAACAAACAAAATCATGCACACAGGATCCAAACAATTTACCCACAAAATCTACAGTAGTGGAAGTATAAACTAGAATAATCCAAGTCACACAAAAGTACACACACATAACAAGCATGTACCATGGTTCACCCAATGTGGGATACGTCCACCAAAGATAGAGATCTCATATATATATAATATAACAAGATATTACAAACCAACTCTTCTGCACAAGAGTACATGTATCTCCTCCTCCCAGATCTCCAACCGGATCTGTCTGAGTACACTAAACCGTGCCTCCAAACTCCACCAGTAGATCTCACATAACTAGGAACTACTGCATCTCTGAACTGCGACCAAGTTCTCTGTGGATCTGCAAACAAGACCTCTCACATGGGTCTACCAGATGTGTAACTAAGACTGTGCACCAAGAAGTAAGTTTGTCTCTCCATCACTGCATAACCTGTGCAAACATGAAGAGGACCTCCTCTACAATATCTAGATCTACATGGATCAACAATACAATATGATCTCATGGATCTACAATACAAGACTAGATCTACATAGATCTATAATACAAGACCTCGCCAACATGTGGATCTACAAGAAGAAATGCTATGTGCTTTGCATACTATGCAAGTCATTACAATGAGATAATAAATATACAAATGAAATATAGTAGCCTGTTATTTCCTTCTGTACCTCTAGATCCTCTCCATGGAGTCTCTGTCTTCATGTAACATGTTCCTTTTTCCTCTTCTTCTTCTTCATCTTCATCCTCTCATTCTCGGAGAATCAAAGATCTAATCCGATCTTTCTCTTCATTCAACACACTTCTAAACCCTAGCTTTCATGATTATATAAGCATATATAAACTTAGGGCATCTTAGCCATGCAATTACATCCAATAAATATACTTTAATGATAAAGATAGATTTAATTCCCGGGAGTTAATTAAAACATCATCACACAGGTAATCGGCGCCGGTTAGCCTTAACCGCGGCTGGTTCCCACTTGCTCTGACCAATGTCTGTCCTATTTGACTGATGACGGGTTGCGGTTCCCACTTGCTCTGACCGATGTCTATCATGTCTGACCGATGACGGGTTGTTGTATTTTCCAGCAAGTTTCCATTGCATGCTCCAGTGAAGCTATTTAGCTCCACAACCTAACAATCTCCCACTTGGAGATGAATTGTTGAACCTCTATACCTATACCTATACATTACTGTCCTCAACACACCATGAAGACCATCGATTCTTTCCTTCAACAATTCTCTCAAAGAAAAATAAAAAACCAGGAAGATCAAACCATCTTCTCAAACCAAGAAGATAAAACCATGACTTACCAAACCTGCAGGAAGCTACAACTGATCTGTGACACCAAGTCTGAGCTATCTATACATCAAGCTCCCACTTGTTGGTATCATAACACCAAGCCTCTCATGTAGCCAAGCCAACATGACTGACACACCTACAAGATCTCCCACTCAAACTGAAGTTCTGAGCCTCAATTGCATCTGTAGCCATACCTGTGAAACCAACCATGTTCTTCATCCATCTATTCATGTCTCCATGCAACCACCAATGCAATTTACCAAGACAAGTCAAACTAGAATATGCGAAAGCAAAACAAGATCCTAGGTAAAGACAGCCCAAATGAGTTCTACCTGCAACAATGGGTGATCAATCCACAAACCTGCATAACTCAAAGAATCCAAACACTGCAATCTACAAATCCAACCCTGCATAAACAACTAGCATGTCCAAGACAATCATCTAGATAACATCTCTCAAGGAGTAACATAGTAACCAAGAGGAAATACAAACATCCCCTACTCATGCTCAGAGCATCCATGTGTAAATCAAACATCTGCACAAACTAACCAAGATGAAAGCAAGACAAGGGTACCATATTAAAATGGTAAATAACCACTATTGTCAAACCAAGTGTGACCAAACCAACCACGGTTCCCCTAACCGACCCCGATCACTTCCTGACTGCCTGACCACGGTTACCTAGATGACCAACCACGGTTAATCCTAACTGACACCGGTCTCTGTAACTAGCAGATTTTCTCTTTTAACCCTTAAAACTCCAAAAAAAAATTGCATTAGCATCTTCACCCAACTGAATCTAACCATCAACTGTAATCCCATAGGGATATCCAAGCACCACAAAATAAACCAGAAGTGACATCACAAAGAAATAAACTCAATATACCTGTAAATCTGTGACTGCCCTCCAAAACCAACTAGTGCCTCTGCCACTCTGAATAGTAGCAATCTCCTCTCACTCTACATGTGCATCATGTATCCAATCATGCAATGCCAACAACCATGGCTTGCTCCCACTGAACACAAAATCCCCTGCACTGCCTCTAACACCAAGCTCAAAAGCTAATATGTCAATGAGAAATAAGACCAGATGAAAGAGAATATAAAATGATTCCCTTCTTATCAAAGAATACTTCTACATCACAGAAGTTTGGACTTCTTGTGAAGTAGGTGAATCAACTTCTTTTCATCCTATGTACACAAAATCTTTCGTTACTTGCAATTGTGTCTAACCATGACTTTTCATTGAGGATCTCATCCTTAAGACTAGATATCCTTGTCCTCAAGATTCCACACAACTGGGAAATAAAAGTCAAACAACACCAAGAAACCATGGTGTAAATTTGTGCACACAATCCAAACATAATATCAGTTGCTCCAAACGAAAGAAATAAAACATGAACCATATAGAGATACCTGACTCAAAGTCTCAATGGACTAACGAGCCAACTCCGTCCTCTTTCTGATCCAAACATTGAAGTGATCAACATTGTTTCTGCATGTACACACTGTGCCAGAAACCCAGATCCTCCAAAACAGGACACTGAACCAACTGCCCTCTCTTGCTACAAAAAACCTTATACAAATAAGTTGCCACAAAGACCAACCACGGTCATCCCCTAACCAACCATGGTTAGCTGACCAGTATCAGTTTCTCTGTGACCGAACCTCGGTTCTCAGACCGATGTCAATGCTGCTAGAATGAACCCAACACCACACAATTTGGCATAGCACACCACACCAGGTGCATACTTCGACCGAAGCCGATAGTTGAGGTGAGCCAGTCATTTCAAGAAGCATCCAAATCTCATACAAAAACAATACAACAAATCCATGCAATAAATTGCATCAAGATGAAACACATCACCTTACCAGCACCAAGATACTCAACCGCATCTTCAACTGAACTACATGTTTCTCTGATGGAAGCCCCATCTTTGTTCTATGCTACTATATTCCTCTCTACCGAAGCCCATGCATCTAACTGCACCAAAGGATGCATAACTGAGCCTCTTCTCTCATTCTCAGATCTAGATCTGCAATCCCAAACATGCATGTGCAACCAAAATAATATAAGCACTGCAATACCAAGATAAAACCATACCTCAATAACTATGGATCTGCAATCTGACCAACATGCTTGTGCCTCCAAGAACTAGGGACACCTCAGTAAACAAGATACATTCTATGCATCTTTCCATTTCTTCAGATCTGTGATTTTCTGTTTAAAAGGTTGCAAGGCTGCTCAGTAACCGACCACGGTCACCCTGTAACCGACCACGGTTACCTTGTAACTGACAACGATCACCCTGCTAATGCTGGTTGCCACTTAACCGACGTCGGTCACTGTGTTCTCCAGCAACCTTACTCTTCCAGCTCCCACTTGAGATTAAATATCTTCCTGTGATCTTCTCATCAGGCAAAAACAAATGCTACTCTGATACCAGTTGTTGGGAAATTTGGGGACAGTGGAATAGTGTTATGATTTAATAACAAACAAAATCATGCACATAGGATCTAAACAATTCCCCACAAAATCTACAGCAGCGGAAGTATAAACTAGAATAATCCAAATCACACAAAAGTACACACACATAACAAGCATGTATTGTGGTTCACCCAATGTGGGCTACGTCCACCAAAGATAGAGATCTCATATATATATAATATAACAAGAGATTACAAACCAACTCTTCTGCACAAGAGTACATGTATCTCTACAAGAGTATCTCCTCCTCCAGATCTCCAACCGGATCTGCCTGAGTACACTAAACTGTGCCTCCAAACTCCACCAGCAGATCTCACATAACCAGGAACTACTGCATCTCTGAACTGCGACCAAGTTCTATGTGGATCTGCAAACAAGACCTCTCACATGGGTCTACCAGATGTGCAATTAAGATTGTGCACCAAGAAGTAAGTCTGTCTCTCCATCACTACATAACCTGTGCAAACATGAAGATGACCTTCTCTATAATATCTAGGTCTACATGGATCAACAATACAATATGATCTCATGGATCTACAATACAAGACTAGATCTACATAGATCTATAATACAAGACCTCACCAACATGTGGATCTACAAGAAGAAACGCTATGTGCTTTGCATACTATGCAAGCCATTACAATGAGACAATAAATATACAAAGGAAATACAGTAGCTTGACATATCTTCTCACCATTCAGATGTACCTGTTATTTCCTTCTTTCTAGCTCCTCTCCATGGAGTCTCTGTCTTCATGTAACCTGTTCCTTTTTCCTCTTCTTCTTCTTCGTCTTCATCCTCTCATTCTCGGAGAATCAAGGATCTAATATGATCCTTCTCTATTATTCAACACACTTCTAAACCCTAGCTTTCATGCTTATATAAGCTTATATAAACTTAGGGCACATTAGCCATGTAATTACATCCAATAAATCTACTTTAATGCTAAAGTTAGATTTAATTCCAGAGAGTTAATTAAAACATCATCGCACAGGTAATCTAGTGCTGGTTAGCCTTAACCGCGGTCAGTTCCCACTTGCTCTGACCGATGTCTGTCCTGTCTAACCAATGACGGGTTGATGTATTTTCCAACAAGTTTCCATTGCATGCTCCAGTGAAGCTATTTAGCTCCACAACCTAACAATTACATCGATTCCACGACATCTTCCATGTTAATTCTTATTTTTATTGAATTGTGTCTCTTAGGCTCCGCACATGAAGAGAATTGGAGAGCTGAGATAGAGTATGCATTGCTAGCGTAAGCGGGCATTTTTACCCTGTTCACGCACATTACATTTTTACCCTACTCGTATCAGTGATACAGTTTACAGGGTATAACAGGTAACAATACGTGAATTTGAAATAAAAAGAAATATGACATGTCAATATTTAATATTTTAAAGTTAATTTATTTGTGTTCGGTAGCAGCGGTCGATAAATTAATAGTAATGCATATCAGAAAATTGTCAGAAGCATCGAGTCCTAGGACAGGGCGAGGTTGTAGGGTGAGTCCGCTAAAATACTCGTATGAACGAGCCCCAGAGGGCCTCGAGCGCGCGAAAAGCCCGCTTTTCCCCTGCATGTCCGGACCCTATCTCTCTACATTCTCATACTTTGACTCATTCAAACCATTTCTTTTATTATAACTCTCATCATGTATTACTACCCTTATTTTTTGCCGTACAATAAGTACAAGAGGCAATAAAATAAATGACTCGTAAATTTCGCAGACCATTTCCTTACCAATCCGCGTTTGAGGATTTAAATCTTTAAAACGTGTGTGAATCTCATCTGTCCTTTTAACTTATAATTTTGCCGTAATCCGTTGTGAAAGAAGCGAATGCGATGACTTTGAAGTTTCAATACGCACGAAATCTCATCTTGTTCCATCTTCTCGTGTATTTATTCGTGTCAAAATGTACAAGAAAAACATTGACTCTCTTTTGCATTCTCTCATGATAAAAGGCAATCGCAGAGGAAGAACCTGCTCTATCAAGAAATAAGCGTTCCAGAAAATTAAACAAAGAAAAGAAGGGGAATGGGAAGAAGGCCGTGCTGTGACAAGGTTGGTTTGAAGAAAGGACCGTGGACTGCGGAGGAAGATAAAAAGCTCGTTAATTTCATTGCCAACAATGGCCACTGTTGCTGGCGTCTCCTTCCCAAGCTTGCTGGTATTAATTCCATTGCTTCACACAGCTTTATCTTTCACATCCCATTATCTTAGATCCTGGGTATTTTTCTTGTGACAAAATAAGCCACCTTGAAACAAAATTGTCCATAGTTTGCAAATTTTTTTGGAATACAATTGGTCGATATTTAGATCCGCAAATAAATCTGATGAATTTAAGTAATTTACAAAAACATGTAATGATATTATCAATTTGTAAGAATGGAACAAAACCCATATATATAAAGATCACAAATACATGTTCACTTTTAAAACATTGCATTGACTCCAAGTCAAGCAAATTACTATATAATTGTGGGAGTAATCCTCCTTGACTGTGTTTCCCCAATGTAACCAGGTATTAAAGATATCTGGGAGAAAAAGAAAATCTTAGAATTGTTGCAATTTTATGGCGTAAATGGAAGAATTTGTGTATTTGATGTAATGCAGGGTTGCTGAGATGTGGAAAGAGTTGTAGGCTGAGATGGACAAATTATCTTCGCCCCGATCTGAAAAGGGGCGTCCTCTCCCCGTCAGATGAGAAGCTCATTATCGACCTTCATGCTCGCATGGGTAACAGGTGACACATTTTTCTTTTTGAAGCTGAAATGAAAACCCAGGCATGAAAACAGGACTTCATATTTAATCTCACATGATATTGCAGGTGGTCGAAGATTGCATCTCATTTGCCAGGGCGCACAGACAACGAGATAAAAAACTACTGGAACACCTACATAAAAAAGAAGCTGATGCGCATGGGAATCGACCCCGTGACGCACCTCCCTCTTTCAGAATCGCCGCAGCTTTCCCAACAAGACAACAACAGCGCAGGAGCAAAAGATTTCTGTGTAGACCAAGCTGAGACGCAGAAACAAATCCTCCATGAAAAAAGCTCCGAGATTACAATCTCAAACAGTGCTCCTCAGCAAGAAGAACCCGATCAGAGTAACAGTTTTTCCTCCGCAGAAATCCCATGTAAAATGGAGGAGTCACAGTCAATTCAAAGCTGGTGGGAATACAGCGATATTGCAGCAGCAGATTACTTCGAGAATTCCGAATACGGCATAACGTGGTTCGATCCTGAGTCGAACATTGGTAGCGTGTTCGAATCTCCGGGACTGATTCCTCCATCATCAGATTTTTACAACACCCATTTATTTTTACAGGATAATATTAATAGTTTTCCCCCATGGGAAATACAACCAGCAGGCTCTGGCTTATAAATTTCTAAATTTGCTGTAATAATTTAAGCCAAGAAAAACCCTGAGCCCTGTAAATATGAGGCAGCAAGCCTCAAATGAAAAAAATATATAGCTACATGGAGATTAATACAGTTTCTGACTCTGTTTTTTTTTTAAATTCCAGTGAACACTGAAATTTGGGTTTAGATTTTTCCCCGTAGAAAATTTAATAGCCGATAAAACCGTGTGGTTGAAGTTGTTGAACTCGTCAAGGATGTTTTGAAAATAATGCCGAAATTTCTGGCAGAGTAATAAAAGAATGTCTGAATAAGATTCTTTCACATATAATACATTGCAAGAGGGCATTTAACAGCTCACAGAGATTCTTGAAGGTTCTTTTTTTTTTCTAATGGCGGCATTTAATTATTTTTTTAATTTTTTGTTTTGGAAACTGTTGTATTTAATTCGGACCAATAAAACGTGAGAAGAATCTATCCAACTTAATTATTTCAAAATAGGAAGATGACTGTCCCGGGAAAAAAGACCAAAAGATGTATGGTACGGGTTTAAGCCAGCATGTGTTGGAATCTTGGTAACGTCAATTTATTTTATACAGTGATTAACGTAAGGGGCTTAAATTTGACCTCTGTTTACACGTTTTTTTATGATTTTATTCGTAAAATATTTGTAATATTAGTCACATACAACTTGCACATTTGAAATTTAAGTGTCGTTTTTAATTTATATTTACATGTTAATTATAAAAACGTGTCTTTAAAAAAGTTAAATAATCAATATAATTATAGCAATTTTAATATTTTTGAAGGGCAGGGCTAAAAAAATTACTAGCACCCATAAAATGTTTAACAGGTATAGTGGACGTCAAATTTAACCCTCGATGTAATATATTGCGGATCTAATATTATGTTATGAACACCAATCATAATATTAAGAGGTTCCTTGGTGTCTTTTAATATTCTTCTCCCGTGTGGAATTGTTGATTAAAGAAATGCCATGATAGAACATGTAAGGATTATGACCCCTCAAATGTGTAGTATACACCTTTTTTTAATAATTTTTTGAGAAGTACTCTTCCTTACTAAACTATTTCTTTAACACAACTTGGGACATGCTCGAGTCATGCTTTCAAATGGTCAAAAAAATGAGCATGAAGAGCCTCCTCCCACAATCATCATTTTTTTTCAACATAGAGAGCCTCCACTTCTGGGTATTCTCGAACCATCTTTTTTCACAATCTTTGACCAATGAGACATTAAATAGGTAATGCTTTATAAAGCTCCTCTTTCTTACAATCTTCCATTAGAGGTGCCATTTTGTTTATATAAAATCATATATATAATTATAGATAATTCAAAATTATTTTGTAATTGAGGAAAGTAAAGGTGATATAGAAAGTTTAATTTTTTAAAATTATAATTCAATATTCATTACTGAAAAACCAAGGTTTTTGAGGCGAGTAAGTGATAACTCAAAAAACTAGAGATGAATGAAAGACTTTGTCCAAAATATCAACTTCCAAAACTTGGTAATGTCTAAACTACCAAGTGACATTATTGGTAAATTTTAGAAAAACAAACTATGCTTTGACGATTGTGTTTATTTAATCAACGACTTCAATAACCTTGCTCAAATTTTTGACACTTTGCTCGAATCACTAGGAAAACAAAATTCTTCTGTAAACTTGAAATGGGAAAATGAGCTTGCCAAGGTAAGGAAATCGATATATGTTTTTGGGCTTGTGTTGTTCCTAAGAAAAGTAAGACTATCTTGATATGTATCAGTGCTCTCAACAATGTATATTATTAAAAAAAAAAACAATCATTATACTAAAGTGTAATCACAAAATCTATTCACTTGGGTACATTTCTAGGCCCTAAAAGCAGTCTAGCATTTACATTATTCCTAAGTGAGAAAACTAGTAATCGACAATTGTCTTTAGCCTTTTGTTTTGTCTTCTGCATGTTTATTGGCTTCATACATATTGCACTCTTGTCGGTATTTAATTGTTTTATCTTTCTATGGCCTCAGACACTTGCGCCTAGTCAGGCACTTGTGCCAGGCGCTCATGTCCTCGTGGGCGCTCCTATCCCTTTTTTATCCTTTTGGACCTCTTTCGCTTCTTAACTACTTTTTATCACTTTGGGTCAACCTTTCAATTGTCATATAAATACATAGTTATGTTTTCAAAATAAGGGACCAAGCACTAAACATTACATACTACCACCTAAGCTTGCATTCAAAGGCACAAGAGCATCAAAGGCGTCTGTCTAACACTCATACAAGGGACAAGGGTTGCATCATTTTTGCATACACAATATAGGAAGGGAAAGTCTATTCTATACATCTTCTACATTCTAGATCTAACCCGCTATCATTATGTAACTTGCAGAAGGACATCTTAGGGTATCATTTCCATAGACACACACAAGAACTACATGGAGTCTGAGATGTAGTGCAACTTTCGGTCATAAGTTCACTCTTCGGGTGACTGCCGAGGTCAGTCCAACTCCCCATTCTACATTTTCCTTTTTAGGTTTGATGTGGTTTGTGGGTATGTGCAGGTGAACTTCTTTCTTGCAGGTTACAGGTACAATAGCATATTAGACAGTAGATCCAAAGCGACAAATAAGGACCAACAGTGAAGCTTATCCAACACTGAAAGATCCATATCCACAAGATCTACCTAGACACCAACGCCGATATCCAGACACCACCATCTGGGCACTCCTATCCTCTCTCAGGTACTCATGTCCAGCATTGTTCTAGATCCCAAAATCTCTAGTTTACAATGACAACGTTGTTCATAGTTTGTTCCAGTGCTTCATCTACCCAAATCACTTCCTGTTCACTAAGAAATTAGCAAAGTCCTCATATCTCTCCTTCTTGCTCAGGGTTTTATATTGCATATGCTTTATTGCTTGCATCTCATTGTATATTAGCATTTGTACATCATTAGGTACAATAGTTATGTTGAAAATAAGATTTAATTAATTCCATTTTTATTAAATCATAAAGCATCAACTAAATAAACCAATGTATAGGATCCCTTTCAAATGAATTCTTGATCTAGAATGCTTTAACAAGATGGT
This sequence comes from Taxus chinensis, assembly GCA_019776745.2. NCBI lineage: Eukaryota > Viridiplantae > Streptophyta > Pinopsida > Cupressales > Taxaceae > Taxus > Taxus chinensis. The sequence goes on along the minus strand of CM034146.1, from coordinate 887,124,166 downwards.
CAATATGTTGCTTGATTATCTATAACCACTTGAATGTGTTTCAATCATTGCATGATTGCTTTATTTTCAAAAGTGCTAGATAGGTGTTAGGTCCTATCTAGCACTTTTGAAAATAAAGCAATCAGTATTCCTCTTCATGTTCTCCTCTTCATTGCATTTAGTGAAAGAGTATTCCTCTTCATGTTCTCTATTTTCTACATAAGACTAAATTGTGGATTTGGGCTTAAAACATTTACATTTCACTATGGTGTGTCGCATTGTAGCTCACATTAATTTGAGGGCAACCTATACGCTGGAAGTCATGCCCAGTTGACGGTTGACTAATTCAATCATAGTTCACTTTGCACATTCTCTATACCAAACCACTTAAACAATTTACACTTCTTCTTAAACATCATCCTACCCAGAAGAAGTTGTCAACGATCAGAGGATTGACAGTGGGCACCAAGCTGGTTTCTCTGTCCAGACATTATCTCAGAGAAAGGACCGCCCCTGCCAAACTTTGACTTAAAACTAGCCCTTAGAGTTCTTGGCTTTCAGAGGTACCTTTATCAAAACCAAAACTTTGTCTAGTCACAAGTTGAAAATAATGCCGAAATTTCTGGCAGAGTAATAAAAGAATGTCTGAATAAGATTCTTTCACATATAATACATTGCAAGAGGGCATTTAACAGCTCACAGAGATTCTTGAGGTCTTTTTTTTTCTAATGGGCGGCATTTACTTATTTTTTTAATTTTTTGTTTTGGAAACTGTTGTATTTAATTCGGACCAATAAAACGTGAGAAGAATCTATCCAACTTAATTATTTCAAAATAGGAAGAGGACTGTCCCGGGAAAAAAGACCAAAAGATGTATGGTACGGGTTTAAGCCAGCATGTGTTGGAATCTTGGTAACGTCAATTTATTTTATACAGTGATTAACATAAGGGGCTTAAATTTGACCTCTGTTTACACGTTTTTTTATGATTTTATTCGTAAAATATTTGTAATATTAGTCACATACACTTGCACATTTGAAATTTAAGTGTCGTTTTTAATTTATATTTACATGTTAATTATAAAAACGTGTCTTTAAAAAAGTTAAATAATCAATATAATTATAGCAATTTTAATATTTTTGAAGGGCAGGGCTAAAAAAAATACTAGACCCATAAAATGTTTAACAGGTATAGTGGACGTCAAATTTAACCCTCGATGTAATATATTGCGGATCTAATATTATGTTATGAACACCAATCATAATATTAAGAGGTTCCTTGGTGTCTTTTAATATTCTTCTCCCGTGTGGAATTGTGATTAAGAAATGCCATGATAGAACATGTAAGGATTATGACCCCTCAAATGTGTAGTATACACCTTTTTTTAATAATTTTTTGAGAAGTACTCTTCCTTACTAAACTATTTCTTTAACACAACTTGGGACATGCTCGAGTCATGCTTTCAAATGGTCAAAAAAATGAGCATGAAGAGCCTCCTCCCACAATCATCATTTTTTTTCAACATAGAGAGCCTCCACTCCTGGGTATTCTCGAACCATCTTTTTTACACAATCTTTGACCAATGAGACATTAAATATGTAATGCTTTATAAAGCTCCTCTTTCTTACAATCTTCCATTAGAGGTGCCATTTTGTTTATAGTTATACTGATAAAAATCATATATATAATTATAGATAATTCAAAATTATTTTGTAATTGAGGAAAGTAAAGGTGATATAGAAAGTTTAATTTTTTAAAATTATAATTCAATATTCATTACTGAAAAACTAAGGTTTTTGAGGCGAGTAAGTGATAACTCAAAAAACTAGAGATGAATGAAAGATTTTGTCCAAAATATCAACTTCTAAAACTTGGTAATGTCTAAACTACCAAGTGACATTATTGGTAAATTTTAGAAAAACAAACTATGCTTTGACGATTGTGTTTATTTAATCAACGACTTCAATAACCTTGCTCAAATTTTTGACACTTTGCTCGAATCACTAGGAAAACAAAATTCTTCTGTAAACTTGAAATGGGAAAATGAGCTTGCCAAGGTAAGGAAATCGATATATGTTTTTGGGCTTGTGTTGTTCCTAAGAAAAGTAAGACTATCTTGATATGTATCAGTGCTCTCAACAATGTATATTATTAAAAAAAAAAAACCAATCATTATACTAAAGTGTAATCACAAAATCTATTCACTTGGGTACATTTCTAGGCCCTAAAAGCAGTCTAGCATTTACATTATTCCTAAGTGAGAAAACCAGTAATCGACAATTGTCTTTAGCCTTTTGTTTTGTCTTCTGCATGTTTATTGGCTTCATACATATTGCACTCTTGTCGGTATTTAATTGTTTTATCTTTCTATGGCCTCAGACACATGCGCCTAGTCAGGCACTTGTGTCAGGCGCTCATGTCCTCGTGGGCGCTCCTATCCCTTTTTTATCCTTTTGGACCTCTTTCGCTTCTTAACTACTTTTTATCACTTTGGGTCAACCTTTCAATTGTCATATAAATACATAGTTATGTTTTCAAAATAAGGGACCAAGCACTAAACATTACATACTACCACCTAAGCTTGCATTCAAAGGCACAAGAGCATCAAAGGCGTCTGTCTAACACTCATACAAGGGACAAGGGTTGCATCATTTTTGTATACACAATATAGGAAGGGAAAGTCTATTCTATACATCTTCTACATTCTAGATCTAACCCGCTATCATTATGTAACTTGCAGAAGGACATCTTAGGGTATCATTTCCATAGACACACACAAGAACTACATGGAGTCTGAGATGTAGTGCAACTTTCGGTCATAAGTTCACTCTTCGGGTGACTGCCGAGGTCAGTCCAACTCCCCATTCTACATTTTCCTTTTTAGGTTTGATGTGGTTTGTGGGTATGTGCAGGTGAACTTCTTTCTTGCAGGTTACAGGTACAATAGCATATTAGACAGTAGATCCAAAGCGACAAATAAGGACCAACAGTGAAGCTTATCCAACACTGAAAGATCCATATCCACAAGATCTACCTAGACACCAACGCCGATATCCAGACACCACCATCTGGGCACTCCTATCCTCTCTCAGGTACTCATGTCCAGCATTGTTCTAGATCCCAAAATCTCTAGTTTACAATGACAACGTTGTTCATAGTTTGTTCCAGTGCTTCATCTACCCAAATCACTTCCTGTTCACTAAGAAATTAGCAAAGTCCTCATATCTCTCCTTCTTGCTCAGGGTTTTATATTGCATATGCTTTATTGCTTGCATCTCATTGTATATTAGCATTTGTACATCATTAGGTACAATAGTTATGTTGAAAATAAGATTTAATTAATTCCATTTTTATTAAATCATAAAGCATCAACTAAATAAACCAATGTATAGGATCCCTTTCAAATGAATTCTTGATCTAGAATGCTTTAACAAGATGGTCAATATGTTGCTTGATTATCTATAACCACTTGAATGTGTTTCAATCATTGCATGATTGCTTTATTTTCAAAAGTGCTAGATAGGTGTTAGGTCCTATCTAGCACTTTTGAAAATAAAGCAATCAGTATTCCTCTTCATGTTCTCCTCTTCATTGCATTTAGTGAAAGAGTATTCCTCTTCATGTTCTCTATTTTCTACTTAAGACTAAATTGTGGATTTGGGCTTAAAACATTTACATTTCACTATGGTGTGTCGCATTGTAGCTCACATTAATTTGAGGGCAACCTATACGCTGGAAGTCATGCCCAGTTGACGGTTGACTAATTCAATCATAGTTCACTTTGCACATTCTCTATACCAAACCACTTAAACAATTTACACTTCTTCTTAAACATCATCCTACCCAGAAGAAGTTGTCAACGATCAGAGGATTGACAGTGGGCACCAAGCTGGTTTCTCTGTCCAGACATTATCTCAGAGAAAGGACCGCCCCTGCCAAAACTTTACTTAAAACTAGCCTTAGTTCTTGGCTTTTCATAGGGTACCTTTTATCAAACCAAAAACTTTGTTCTATTCACAAGTCAGTCCTAAATAGCATAAGCTAAAACATAAAATTCACCAATAAGATTTTGTGTTTCTTAGTTTTTGCTTGATTTATGTTTTGAGTTGTGAGGTCGTATTCTCCATTCTTGTCTTCCTTTCACACTCCACAATCATAGTTCATGTATTTTGATTATTTCTAAGTGTTCAGGGTTCATCATTACCATACTCAGGTTTCTGGGTTGGTATTCTATCTGATCCAAGTCACTAAATCTCATTTTTCTTCATCTTTTCAAATTTCATGATGACCGGCGTCAGTCCAGCGACTGTCACTGATTTACATCTGACCATCATCGGTTTACCTAACCGTTATCGATTTCCTACTTTTTTTGGGTTATTTCACCAAAATAACACTCATCACTTTTCTAATCTTTCTGGGGTTTCTCAGATACATCATCATACCTCTAGGTCTTTTAAATCACTATTAAATCCATATTTTTCGTCATTTTCATCAGTTATTACCACATTTATCAAAATTTTGATTATTCCACAGTAACCAGTATCAGTCACCCTTTATCACCGTCATCGGTTATCAAACCGCCGTCAATTCCTGCATTTCAATTTTTTAATTAAAAAATACCAGTTTTCACCTCCCAGAACTGTTTTTCTCCTTTTCTTCTATTTTCTTGTGTCATTTACAAAGAGCAAATTACCAGATCTACATTAACTCACATGGTTTTGACTCGTAGCCAAGCTAACACCCCTGTATTCCACGCTAGCCTTCAACCGCTCCCACCTAGCCCATCGCCATATTCCATTCTATCACCCATGGATCCCACTCAACCCATTATCATCATTACTGATAACGAGGAGTTCACAAGGCTCCTTGACCAAAACCCCGCTGCCTTACAATATTATCTCGCCCACTTCATCCACTTGAGATTCATTAGGACAACTGCTATACAACATGCATGTTTACATTCCTCCTGCCCTCGCACCCACTTCTGCGTTGGCTAGTACTAGCTCAGCCGTACCTTCTTCCACCTTACCACCCGTGGTATCCCAACTTGACCCCACATCATCAATATCTGCCGCACCTACAACATCTACTGCACTTTTGATGTCATTTGCTCCTACAGAGTCAACCATTCCTTCATCAGCCCCTTGAGTGTAGGGCCATCTGCGCCCACCACCTCTTATATACCCATTGCTTCTCAACCACCCATGATGTCAGCATCCCACACTCTCTTCCAAAACATTGTCCTTTCCATCGTACAGTCTCTCCCTCCAATTACCATGAGAGTTGTCACATCCACTATGCCTACCTATACCTATCACCAACAACTTCTTGTTTCATTTGATGCATATTCAGGATACTTTTCAGCTACATCTATTCCCCCTCCCAATTCTCGTACTCAGCACCACCATATACTGGGATGTCATCCTCATCATACACTCATCATCTACCCCCTTATACTGTAGGGGGTGCCCAATCATCACAACCTACCAGCGACCTTATAAAAATTATGATGGAAAAGAGGCAGACCATTGGAAGCATTGGTTTCCAGGCTCATGTACCTCTTTAACCTATGATGAAATTTGAAATGATCTCATTCATCCATCTATTCCCATTTTTCCATACCCTATGCATTAGGAAATGTCCAAATTAAAATGGTTGCAACACTTGCGGTCTTTCAAACATGGGTGTTATCTAATCACTCATGATGATGCTTTGCTCTTGCGTATATTCTCAATGTCCTTGATATGACCTGCGTTGGATTGGTATAGTAGTCTACCTCAACATTCCATTTACTCATTCATCCAAGTGGCTCAAGCCTTATTGGACCATTTTTCGATCAATATCATCAAGAAGGTCACCATAACCAACTTGTACTCAACACGACAATACAAAGATGACTTTATCACAGATTTCATTGCTCATTGGCGAAGCCCCTTTAACCAGCTCACATTCCAACTGCCTCAAACCCAGCTTATAGTTTTTTTTTACCAGGGCTTGTGTTAGGCACATCTCACCAAATCTCCAAGTCCAAACCTTCCGCACGTTTGATGAGGCATTTACCATGGCTAGAAAACTTGAAATTTGGGCCATTGAAGAGAAGAAGATACAGTTGCGTAACAAAAATGATGCCTTTAAATCAAATGATACTTCTTCTTCCTCCAAACCCCAAAACAGTTATTGTAAGCAAAAGGATATGCCCATGCGGTAGTTTTGAAAGCTGGCCCATCTCACCCATCCAATCAATCAAAACCTTCTTCCAACATTTTTCTCGTTCAAGATTTTTAGTTTAAGTAAGAGCAACGCAAATACACTCCAATTGCAGAACCCTATTCTTCAATCTTATAAAAACTTCCAAAAGCTGGAGCCATTACCCTTCCACCCGTCAAAACCACATATTGGTTTTGACCCCTCCTGTCTTATGCCCGCATGGTACAAGGAACATGATTATTGCAACTATCATCGCGTTAAAGGTCATAGCAAGGGTAATTGTATAGCCTTCAAAAAAATTATACAAGAAATGTTAGATAATGGAGATCTCGTCTTGGATAACCCTAATGTATCGGCTAATCAGAACTTGCATATCTTCAAAAATCCATTCCCAAATCACACCTTGTCATCTGAAAACCTTCGACTAATGACAATAATGTTCGTGAGGTTATGTTGTGTTTGACATCATACCAGCCCTTCCTCAATTTCCTCATGTTCCCTCTATTGAGGAAATTCTCGCACGAGCTCCTTTACCCATGGAGGAACCTGTTCCATCTACTCTTTTACCCATAGAGGAGTCTCCCTTGTCTCCCCCTTCACCCACGGAGGGGTCCACCATATCTGTTGATGCAGCTTCCCCCTCATACCTCTCAACCTGATGAATAAACCCACAATATTAATTCTCACTACCCATAGGAGAGTCATGCTCACCTTCCTCTTCACCAAAAGAGGAACCTACCTCATCCTACTCATCATCTCCCCTGCCCATAGGAGATCCATTAGAGGTGCCACTTCTTATTGGTGACAACTCTCCATCAGCCTTCAAAGATCATGTTGATTTATTCTCAGCTCTTTTACCCACAGAGTTTGATACCAGCCATTTCCCTGTCTCACAGACATTCTTTACAGGGATTACTACCAAATCAACATCATCTCCTCCTAAAACCATACCATTTTCACATCTAGTTGACCGCTTTGATTATGTTGATAATTCCATGCTTTGGGGATGCTTTCGGCTACCCTTTCCAACTCACATGCAAATTTTGTCTATTGATACCTCCACGATCTATCCAAAGGAGGTTTAGACAACCATGCCCATGCCAGTTAGAGTGGCCTCTTCTTCATCTCCCTCGTCTACACCTAAACCATTAACAACAACCGAAATTTTCCCTATACCTGAAGCCTTACCTGCACATATACCTTCCTCTGAGCCCAAACCCATTACCACATTAGGATTCATGCCGACATCAATCCTAGTCCATCCTCCTATCAAATTGGATTTAGCCACATCCTCACAAACATGCGTAAAAACTATTCCCCCATCTAAGAGGAAAACCCAACCTTCTAGGCCGCATACACCGATTTCACCCACTACCCCTCTTTCACCTTCACCACTTCCATCTATCCTAGGACCTCACCCATCAACCATGGCCAAGCAACCTCCCACCAAAGGTAAACTAAAAACACAGCAACCCATCTCCTCATGACAAGCTTATGTTACACCTAACTTACCTACACAACATACACATTTGTCATCACATGCATCCTTTTTATCATCTGTACACATGCCACTTCCAGTAGCCTTACCACTACCCATGATATTTCCTTCTCTTCAAGCAATACCTTCCACCTTGTCTCTTCCAGAAACCTTCACCACACCTCCATTATCACCTTAGCTAATATGTCACCTTCCGCCATCTGGCTTCCCTTCTACATTGAGCACTCCTTCTTCACCTTTACCTAGGAAGGTGCAATCAAAAGCAGTTATCCCACTACCCTCCAAAGAGGTAGTCAAACAGACAACACCTTCAACCGCTAGCTCATCTGTTACACCTTTACCCAAGAAGGTACAACCCAAACTTAAAATAGTATTACCCACCAAACCAGTGGTCAAACCTATTCCACCTCCCATGGCACCTCTCCCACTAAAATTGTGCACATCTCCATCTCGACCCACACTTACTTTGCATTGTGATCCACTGACATGGTCTTACGCCAACATCTTAGCAAACCTTTTAGAGACCGTTGTCATCACATTTCCACCACTTAGACCTTATGACCCACTCAAACCCAAACCAAAATGGTTTGATGATACCAAAATTTGTGCTTATCATTGTGTGTCAAGGCATGATGTGGAAAATTTTAAGGCTCTAAAGACCCTTCTTCTCCAATTATGTCCTCTTGAAGAAAACTTTGATGATGATGATCTTTTAGACAAGGACCTTGTTCCACCTTCACCTATCACCACACATCCTTGTCCCTTACCTATTCAACGACCCATATCTCCACCTCCACAATCCTTTTATCTGCCTCCAACATTCAAGATCAATATGGTCCGCATAAGAGAGCTAGGCAGACCTCCACCCAAATGTCAATGTGTTGCCTTCTTTGCATAACACCAATAAATGCCCTCACCATACTTTTTCCCATCCTGTCACTACACCTATCATGATTTAGTTGCCCCCTTACCCTATATTAATATGGTTAACATTACCACTCATGCCTAGAAAGACAAAGGAAAGGATAAAACAACCAACCCATCTGCCAATCCTGTACCCAATATACCATCTCCACCCGCACTAAGAATCACCCTTCAGGGACCCACATACCCTATTTCTGACAGGGTCACCCATCATACAATGATCAAACAATTACACCAATATCCTTTAAAAATTTCATTGTATGACCTTATCCAAACCTCTGAGTCTCATCGACATGCCCTCATAGAGGTTCTGCAATCCATCGAGGTTTTACGTAACAACCCTATGTCTGTGGCCTCTATGATCACTCCTCACCATGTAGCCTCTCTCACCACTTCATCCCCTTCCTTTGCACCCACTACCACTCATCAAGTATCCACTCTCAGTTTCTCTAATGATGAGATTGTACCTCCCCAAATAGATGATCTTGATCCCACCCTATTCATCTCCATATACATTGATAATATGTGCATTTGACACGTTATGATCGATGGCGGTGCCAGCATCAACATTATTTCCTCCCATGCATACAACCAAATGCACATCCCTACCAATTACATGCATAATAACCCAGTTATGTTGTGTTTATTCAATGATTCCATAACTTCAACCCTTGGCACCATCATTCTCCACATTCGCATGAGCCCCCATATCGTTCTATAATTATTCTACGTCTTAGAGGGGGAATTCCAGGACAACCTGTTTCTTGGCCGACCTTGGATCCAAGTCATGGGTTGTGTTCCTTCAACCTTACATCTCTGTGTAAAATTTGAACATGAAGAACATAACTATACCATTCCAGCTGACCCTTCATTGTTCAAAACATGTAACATGTTGAATCGACCTAATGATGTCCTTATACCAGTTAAGGCATCTACCTCCACTACCACCTCACCTTCACGCACGGCCCCTTCCCCCAACGTTACCGCTACCTCTCCCACACCTAAATCCTCTATTCCCACTGCAGATGCAACCTCTGCAGCTAACCCATCCATTAACCCATCTACTTCTCAACTAACCAATGCTTCTTCTTCTTCACCGCTCAGTAATTCATCCATTCCCACTACCCACGTATCGACTACCAATCCCTTATAAGTTGCTTTTAATGTCTCACTCTGGGGGAGTACCACATGTATAACATCGACATATTCCTTACTCCTCAAGAGTATGGTATCCTTCGCAAACATCCCTTCTATGATCATCACATAGGTGAAGTATTCCCTTACGCTCCTCCCTACCTTCGCACCAACTATAGTGCCTATTTAAACAACCACTTGAGATCTAAGAAATAACCTAGGGTTAGCTAGAAAATTATAGGATATTTTTTTTTTACAAGTGTCCACAACCAAGTTACAAGACAATAGTTTTCCAGAGCATGTTCCGGAAAAAATCCTATTTACCAAAACACAAGTTTCCTTTATTAACTTATATCAAGTTCACAAGGTTCAAAATTTAGGGTTACATGTTTTATTCAGGTTCATGGAATAATTTAGCCCCATGCCTGCTCTCTAACAGGCTCAGAGTTTCAACTAAATTTTTCTCTTACTTAACACTTCCAAAATTTCCCTAAACCATTCCCAATGGATAGGAAATTTCTCCACCTTTCCGGTGATATAAAGAAGTCCTCCTAATTCCTTGTAGAACTCAAGATATGAGTGGGTGGAGTTTCTAGAGAAAATTTTCCCTTAGGTGACACATGGCAAGAGGAGGGGGAAACTCTTTGGATGGATTGGTGGGTCACGGGGCGGCATAGGGAAATTTTCCTACCGCAAATCTTAAAGGCACAAATTATTTCGTGCCCCCAGCGAATCCCCAGGTGGACACATGTCGAGCCCTGACGCACGACAGAGAAGGGGTGAGGAGTTTGGCGGAGCGGCGGGGTATTTTGGCGCGTTGTGCCCGACAGGGAAGAAAAGGAAGAAGAGGGCGCATGGGTCCGCACACCCATGGAAGGATAAAGTCTGAGGGGGAGACGGATATGCGGGCTGCGGGAGAAATTTTAGAATTTTTGCAAGGGCCGAAAACTAAAGAAACAAAGGGGTTCCACCTACCCGTTGTCATGCCCAAAGTGCCATGTGGCACGCTCTCATTGGCCACGGGCCGGTGGGGCCAAAATGAGAATTTTCCCCAAAAAAAAAATTCAAAGGATAAAAAGTTAAAACGAACCGCGCCTCCACCTCAGCCCCTAGAGGACACGTGTCGCCCTCTGATTGGCTGCAGGGCCGGCGGAGAAAAATGGAAAAAAATTCCCAAGTAAATTTTTTCAAAAGGATAGGTTTTAATTTTGAAAGGAGTCCACCCATCCTCCGTGCCACATGGCAGCATGTGATTGGCTACGGGCTAGCGGGGTGGCGAGGTAAAATGTGAAAATTTTCCCAAGGTAAAATTTTCAAAGGGATAAGTTTAAATAATTGGTCCGCCCCTCCTAGGGTGCCACGTGGCAGGCCCCGATTGGTTGTGGGATGGCGGGGGCCGCGGACCTTTTTGGGAAATTTTTCCAAAGTCAAACTTCAAATTTTTCTATAGTTAAAGTTAATCTTATTATTTTTTTGAATGCCAAATTGAAGTAAAACTTCAAATGGTCATAACTTGAGCTAGAAAGCTCGATTTTGGGAAAACGAGGACTTTTCGGAAAGCTCACGATGCCCTATTTACAAATGAATCATTAATTTTGTAAATTGATGAAGTTTTAGAGGTAAATTTAATGAAAACAATCTGCATGGTTTTAATTAGTGAACTGACAGTTTTCTAATTTTCAATTTGGTTAAATTAGAATTCCTCCTTCACTCAACATGTCAAACAAACCTGGAGGATTAGTATAGGGAGGGTTTAGAGTGTTTTAGGAAGATTAATTTTTCCAATTGATTTCAATATTTGATTTCTCCGACAATAGACAAAAAAACAACCCAAGGAGGAATTTGATTAAATTTTGCAATGGTTATATTGTTTCCTCGAGTTTTCTTTATCAATTTGGATTCCTAATGTATTAGCATGTTAACTTGTAAAATTTTTAAGTTGATTACTAAGTGCATATCTGAACTATTCATTTTATTAAAATGTGAATTGTCAGAATGAAGTTTATGGCAGTGAACTATTTCCTTTAAATTGGTTTATCAATTTTGTCTTGCAAATGTGCATATGTTTCCTAAACTTAGTCAAATACATTTGCTTGATTAAAACAACCATTCATTTCTAAATTAAATTGTAGTTCAGATTTCAATTCTAATGCACAATTCAAAAGAGAACAATACAATTTAGCTTTCTCATACGTATTTTCTTTCAATTGCAATAAAACACAGTCTCAACCACCATTTGATATTCCCATTTCAATTACAACAATTTGAATAAGAATGAGCTTGCAATTTCTTTATTGAATTCAAACAGAGAAAATATTTACAATGTATCTCTTTCTTTTAACTTTGAAATACAATAAACCATACATATATGTTCTTTTCATTTCTTTACAAACAGAGACTGGAATACATCTCTTTACATTTCTCAATTCAAATTCAAACTTCCATCATCAATACGAATGGTTTCTCATTACAAACATTATACAACTCATCCACTCAAGGTGGGAAAGGTTACAATGAATTTTCTCAAAATATTGGGACTGTCAAAACTGTATATATTCCTGCTCCAAACAGCAGCATGCTAGTTTCTCCATCTTTTCATCTTTGATCACAACAAGGAAGGGGGAAAGGCAACGCTCTCCATCCCACCAAGACATCCAATGAGAAAGGAGAAGTCATCCTTCCTCATTGTCCCCCGAGCCCCAACCATATTGAAATAGAGAATGAGAATCAACTCATGGCAACAAGGCTTCCACAAACATACAAGAAACATTTTCACATGCACAGATTAATAAGATACACATTCCAAACAAGGATAGCAGTTCACAACTTCATTTGAAATTAATCACACAACACATAGGCTTGATCAAGCAAGCCAACAAGAGCAAAGAACTATGGGGAGCTACTTATGCCTCCCTATTTGGAATTGGGCATCCACCTAAATCATACCACTAATAACCATATCAAATCCCATAAACCTTATATCTCCCAACCCCTCCTTATGCCCCCCCAAGAGTAAGAAATGGAAGCAATTTCTTTTCCAAGGTGGATCTCAATCCAAAACTCCCTCCACAATAAAACTGGTGCCATTGGCAATCCCTTATGCACCCCCTTTGGAAATCCCTATAGCCTTCTCCTACACCATGTCCTAAGCAATCTACCCAACCAGCCAAGAACACAAAACACATTCACCATTAAAACATGCATGCAAGAGAAAGAAAACATTAAAAAACAAGCTCAAGATCCTACCTCTCCAAAATGGAGTTTGTTCCAAGATCCATTAGCTTTCTAATTGTCAAAGTGCAGTCCAAAACCAGAAATGTTCAAGCATGCAAAAGACTCCAAACTTCCTCCACAACTAGCTTCAAAACAACAAGAAAAATGTGCCCCCAAGAGGAAATCAACAAAGTTCCAATAACCATAAACAAGCAAGGAGTTTCACTTTTATTGGAGAGGGAAGAGAAGAGGATGATGTGGATCCATGTGGGATGCCACATCATTCTTCCTCAACCCCAAGAGGAAAATCAACATCAACCACCAAATCACAATAAATAAAATGACAATATGACTTACATACACCAAAATGACCCATACTCCAAAAGGATTAAATTAAAAATATGTAAGAGAAGTGCAATTAAAACTTCCAAATTGTCATTTCAAAAAGCAATAAAAATTCCTAATTTTAACCTCCAAACCATAGGTATGGTTGGTGAATCATTTTAAGAGGTGTGGGACAAGTTTAACTTGTCCCACAAGCCTTTAAATTTGGCCTCCAAGGACAAATTCGAATTCCTAAGGAGATGAAGTGTCTTACACTCCAAAAATCTATCTTACATAACTCTTACATATCTCTTACACCTTCTTACACACTCTTCCAACATTAATATTTAAAATCAACAACTTCATTAATTACATTCCATATCCCAATTTAATTTAATTAAAGTTTAACTATATGATCTCTCACATTAATCTATCACATTTAAATTAATTACAAGAGGAACACATCACTAATAAAATACATATCCCATGATCACATATAATGGAAATCCCCCCATGGGAATCCCTAACAAACACACACACAAAATAGTTGCCATGGCGACCTTGTTGATTTCACCCAGAATTCTAATATGGTTAGTCTCCAGTCCCCCGACATTGTTATGATTTTTAACCTGCAAAAATGCAAATACCTCCTTCGGCCTCGTGGCCATGTCAGAACATCCAAAATGATATAAACAACATTTCAAAATCATCTAAACACATGAATCAAAACAATATCAAGAATTCAACATTATCATTTTTAATTCATAAATCAACTATATCATCATCTATACTATTCCATACTAGGTCTACTTAAAATATCAAATGTCACAAGTCCAAATCAACATCTATAATATGTCCATGTCGAACAATATATCATCATCCACATAAGGGAAATGTATCTAGTAATCATCATGCATACTAACTGAATCCAGATCAATAATAATCCATGATCTAACATCTAACCATCATACTAACACATGACATAATAGTGTCCATAATATGATCAACAATATCAGGATCAATATCTAAAAGTGTCAAAGGGAAGTGGGCACTACATCCCCCTCCCCTTAGACTCGAATTCCTCCTAGAAGTCACTGGAAAAAATGTGGAACTACACTCGTAATACTGTGGCATCCTCCCAAGTGGCTACAGTCTCATCATATATGTCCCACTTTACCCGTACCTGATCAATCTCTCTACCTCAAAGGCCCAGGGTCCTGCAATCTATGATATGGATGGGCTCCACCGTCACCTGCCCCTAATCCTGTACCTACAATGATGTCCAGTCCAACACATGAGAAGGATCTATAATGTACCTCCTAAGGACATAAACATGAAACACATCATGTACGCGAGACAAGTTGGGTGGCAATGCTAGGTGGTAGGCCAAAGGGCCTATACGCTCCAAGATCTTAAAAGGACCAATGAATCTAGGAGCTAACTTAGAACCTTTTCCATAACGGATAGGGTTCTTATGAGGTCTAACACGAAGGAACACCTTCATGTCCACATCAAAACTATGATTAATCATATGCTGATCCGCATACTTCTTCTGCATGTCATGTGCCTCCTGCAATCTCTACCTGATCAATACTACTTGTTGTTCCATGTCCTACAAAAGATCTAGTCCAAGAGATACTCTATCCTCCAACTTGTCCCAACTAAGGGGTGTCCTGCACTCTCTACCATATAATGCCTGAAAAAAACTATTATTGTATACAAACCCCACTAAGTACATGTACTCCTCCCACTTAGATTGCTGATCCATCACATACATCTTGAACATATCCTCCAAAATTTGATTCACTCACTC
This sequence comes from Taxus chinensis, assembly GCA_019776745.2. Lineage (NCBI taxonomy): Eukaryota > Viridiplantae > Streptophyta > Pinopsida > Cupressales > Taxaceae > Taxus > Taxus chinensis. The sequence continues at coordinate 887,109,074 of CM034146.1, read as the reverse complement.
AGTCTATCCATCTGTCTCAGGGTGATATGTTGTGCTGAAGTTAATCCTCATCCCGAAGACGTACTACATGGTAGTCCAAAAGTGTGGAGTGTACAAAAGATCACAGTCACAAATGATCTTCCATGAAATCCCGTGCAACCTGACAATTTCAGACCTCTAACTTATCAAGGAGATGGCGAGGCTCCCTTTTCTCTTCCTTCTTGTATCCTGACATAAATGATGATGATACACCTTCTATTAATGTTGTTCAATGTCAGGATGATGAGTTTGTTCTCACCTACCTTGGTGCAGAAGATTTGTATATCCATTGGTCATTACCTTCTGAGACACAAACCATGTTAAATAAGTCAGCCATTGAATTCAATATTAAAACTCACGATGACCTGTGCATTATAAAGATAGGAAAATATTTAGATGCTACTAAACATGACGCTTTTACTTCTTTTCTTTGGGATCATAGAAACTTTTTTTATTGGTCCTACATTGATATGCCCGTTATTGACCCAAACATTTTGGTCCATAATATCATCACTATTCTTGAAGCCAAACCCGTGAAACAGAAGCTGCAGAAAATGCATCCTCGCGTTGCCCTTCTTGTCAAGGAAGAACTCCAGCACCTTCTTTTGGTTTCCTTCATCCTACCCATTGATTACCCTCAATGGATATCTAACATTTTTCTTGTCACAAAGGCGACAGGGGGACTCCACATTTGCATTGATTTCCACAACCTTAACTTAGCCTGCCCCAAAGATGAATTTCCTCTACCTAGCATTGACCAACTAGTTGATCTCACTGCCGACTAGCAGATGTTATCACTCATGGATGAATTTTCGAGTTATAACCAAATATTATTTTTCCCCTAAAAGGTCAACACAAAACCACTTGCATCACTCCTTGGGGGACCTTCTGCTATCATTTCATGCCATTTGGCCTTAAAAATGTTGGTGCCACATATCAATGGGCTATGACTTCTATCTTTCATGACATTATACATCACATATTGGAAGATTACGTTAACAATCTTCTTGGAAAATCCAAACATCGAGCCAAACACCTTACCATCCTTAAGGTCATCTTCGAATGTCTCATCAAATATTATGTTTGCCTTCAACCCAAGAAGTGTGTCTTTGTTGTCCTTTCCAGCAAGCTCTTTGGTTTTATCGTTTCTTTGCATGGCATATAAGTTGACCCCGCTAAAATCAAGGTTATTCTCTAAATGCCTCCACCTACCAACCTTCGTCAACTTCATAGTTTGCAAAGAAAATTACAATCTATTCATCGCTTTATTTTGCATATTTATGACCGATGCCACCCATTTCATCAATCTCCTCAAAAAATATGTCTCCTTCAAATGGGATGATGAATGCCACAAAGCCTTCGACGCCTTAAAATAATACCTCCTCCAACCACATGTGCTCATTCCCCCTAAGGATGACCAACCATTTTATCTTTACATCTCTTTCACTGACCATTCCCTAGGTGTCATGCTTTTTCATCGTGACAAGCAACACATGGAACAAACGGTTTATTATATAAATCATACACTTTTGGATCATGAAACTAGATACACTCACACCAAAAAAACTCAACTTAGCTTTAGTTTTTGTTGTCACTAAACTTCACCATTACCTACTTAACCACAAAATCTTTGTTGTCACCAATACTGACCCCTTACATTACATGTACACCAAGCCCTATCAATACCAACGTGCTACACATTGGCTCATGCTTCTCGCAGACCTAGAACTTTAATTCATCCATAAAAAATATATAAAAGGACAAACCATCACTGACCAACTCGCAGACGTACCTCTCTCCAGAAATCAATCTTCTAACTTTGATTTCCCATATGATTCTATCGCTACCCTCTCTTTGGATGATACCATTTACCATATGACCTTATTTTTTATGGTTCCAAATGTCAGTGTGGGGGTGGTGTCGGAGTTATCCTCATTCCTCTTGATGGTGAGCCTATGCCATTATTTTTCAAACTAGATTTTGATTGTACTAACAATATCACCGAATATGAAGCACTCGTATTAGGTCTTCAAACCACCATCTCCTTAAACGTCAAATCAATTAATATCTTTGGCAATTCTCAACTAGTTGTAAACCAAGTTAATTGTATATACCAATGTCGTAACGAGATACTTCAAAAGTATAAGCATCATGTTGACATACTTTTGACTGCCTTTGACCGTTATGAACTTCAAACCACCCCGCGTTCTACTAATAAATTTGTAGATATCATGGCCTTTCTTGCTTATCAAATCCTTGCTTCGCCCTCTGACTCGAAAATATTTATCATCGTACAAATTATGTAATCACCTTATCGAAAACATTGAACCTAACCCATGTGACCTTTGGTCTAAGCAGTTTATTGACTACCTTTCCATTTCCATTCTACATCTAGATCTTACTCACAATGGACAACGAGCCTTTCTTAAAAGTGTCTCTTGTTATATCATCATGGGTGGTCTTCTTTACAAATGTGGCTTTGACGGTATCCTCCTACGATGCCTTACAAGTTCTGAAATTCCCTATCCATAAAGGAAGTTCACGACGGAATTTGTGGGGGTCACTTCAGTGGTTTGGTTGATGCTAAATGCATTCTTTGCCTAGGCTATTACTAGCCAACCCTAAACTATGATTGTTGTGAATATGTAAAACGTTGTGTGAAATTTCAGAAACGTGCTAATCTTCATCACACCCCTAGTCATGCCTTACAAGTCACACGATATTTGTGTCCTTTTTCTTAATGGGGTTTAGATCTTGTCAGAGAAATCAATCCTCATTCTTCCCAACGTCATCAATGGATTACTACTGGCTACTGAATACTACACTAAATGGGTAGAAGCCATGCCTCTCATTTCTAAGAAAGCTTGGAAAATATGTGAATTCATCAGCCATCACATCATTTGTCGCTTTGGTGTTCCTTACTACCTCATCACTGATAACGGAAAATAATTCAAAAACAAAACCTTATGGAAATTTTTTTATGCCTTCAGCATTCAATTTAGATTTTCTTCACCTTACTACCCTCAAACCAATGGCCAAGCGAAATCAACCAACAAAACCTTAAACAAAATTCTTATGAAAGTAGTTGACAATATTGGAAAGGATTGGAATACGCACATTCCTTTTTCCTTATGGGCTTATCACACTAGTATTTGTACCTCAACGGTTGCCATGTCTTTCTCTTTGGTCTACGGTACAGAGGTTCTTCTACCTCTCGAAGTCAAAATTCCATCTCTTCATATCTCACTCAAAGACATGCTCAACAATGATGATTTTTTCCAAGACCATTTATCACAACTTGAGTTATTAGACGAACGTCGTCTCACTACTCTTGATCACCTCTAAATCTACCAAAAATGTATCAAATATGCCTACGATAAACGTGTCCACGAATGAACCTTCCAGGTCGACAACTTCGTCCTGAAGGAAAATCAACATGTGACAAAAGAGGAGAAAATTAAACAGAGAAATTTTTTTCCTAATTAGCTTGGGTCCTATATCGTTACTCATACTTATAGATCAGGTGTTTATCGTTTGTCTTCAGTCAAAGGTAAACCTAAACCTGAGCCCCTCAATGCCTTACATCTTTGACCATTCTATTGTTGAATCAAGTCATATATCACATTCTATCTATCTAAACACTCGTCCCTTGAGAACCATTCACCTTCCATTTACCTATTTTAAGGATCAATGACTAAACAAGAATCACGTGATTAACTGTCACTTTTTAGCCTTAATCTTAAATATGAGTATCCGGGCTCTACTCATGGCATGATTCTCATGGATACTTTTTTGTCTATTCCAATATGGAATCCCATGGTCGTTCATCACTTAAAATCCCATATTTCATAGCTAACCTATGTGTACTATATTTTTCTCTTTATAACAGGAGCCTATCCTTCTCTATAGTCTTGTCCATGACCTAAAAGTCCAAAAAAATAATTCAAAAAAATATATATGGGACTTTCAAATTCAGAAATCCTTGAGTCAAACTTCTCATAAAAAATATGACTCCCTCAAAAAGGACATCTACTTTTCTCTACCTTGTTGCTATAAATAAATTGATCCCTCAAAGGACAGCTATACAAAGCTAGCCATATTGTACATAGTCTATCACCAAAAGAAGACTATTCTTACAAAAATAAAATAGCAAAATATATTCTGAAGCTTCCCTCATCGATTAGCTTCACGAAGACCTCAAGGAGATATTCTACTCATCCCACATAGACTTCCTGCATCGATCAGTTTATAAAAACAAAAGCAAACTTTTTTGTCATGAACTTGCCTATTTTGATCTCGGGTCTCTTGCCAAAAAGACATGTTGTCACACACTAGGTTACGCTAAACCAACCTTCTTTCACCTCACCACTGTTCCTTTCTAACCTTCCACCCACTCAAGGGACGTGCCGCAAATGTACCATTTCGTGATCATGTGACCTTTTTCACCCATAGAGTAGTCAATCATGCAACGAATTTAGGGTCATACATTCATAAACCAATCTTTGGTATCCTAGACTTGTCAAGGAATTAGGTGGCACTTTCATCTCCTTTTACCATTCACCTATTTTTACTTGTTGATCCTCCTATACAGGACTAGACCATCGACACCTACATTCTAGGAATTCCTCTTTCACCAAAATCACCCATGTCAAAATGACCTAGACTCAATCATGCCTAAATGACCTAGATTCAATCATACCTAAAATCACCCAATCCATTCTTCTACCTCATCATAGTCTTCCCTAGCTTATGGGAGAACTACATTGGCATGAGGTCACTTTTCACCAGGGCTATGTTGTTAGGAAATAAGGGATAAAATATGCGGAATAATCCCTCACAGAATTGCAATAGTAAAAACTAATATGCAGAAAATATTACAGATCTCAAATAAAAGTGTAAAATAAAATAACACAACACAAAGAGACAGTATTTAACGTGGTTCACCCCAATTTGGGCTACGTCCACCAAGAATCACTTGCTCAAATTTTAATACAAGCCATTTCTCTCTCAATATAATACCCAGATATGTTTGGAGCTATGCTCAACAAACTCTATAGAATTCACACCCAAATTCAAAGCACATCTACAATGTTTACATTATATCTACCATATGCACAAAACCATATAAATAGACAACTGCTTAAGCAGTTTTACAAAACCATAGGTATCAAAACCATGGGCCAAAACCGTCCCATAAACCTATGGGTCAAAAAACCCGCCCATATGAGACAATCACGTTTCCCGATATATCAGGCACGTTTTAAGGCCCAAAAAAAAAAATTCCCCGAACCCCGATGAGACAACTGTGGAAAGTGTGCAATCTTCAACACTTTCTAACATGAAAATAGGCTCCACAACCTAACATATATAGGTATAACTCTAAGGGAATGGGGCCTTGGAGGTTAGCTCATCCACTCTTTACCCTAGCCAATTTTCCCCCCTTTTTTCTATTCACATTCTACCTTAGTTTCCATTTTACACAACACTTGGAAATTAAACAAATGTATAAACATACATACCTACCATTTGATTACATTGTCATATCATACATTCCACATTTCCATTATATCAAACAATTGGAAATTTACACGATAACATATATATACATCATCAATTATTTTCCATACTACCAATCACTTGCAAATTAAATCAAACCCAAAAACATGACCAAATCATGCCTAACTCCCCTTGACTCCATCATGCCTAACTTACCTAGACTCCATCATGTCTACATGACCTAAACTCAACCATGCCTAACTGACCTAAACTCCACTATACCTAACTGACCTAAATTCAATCGTGCCTACATGACCTTGACACAATCATGCCCAGTTCACCTAGTTTCCATCAATACACAATAACAATGAAAATTAAAACAAAGTACATCATTCATCCAATAAAAATTATAAACTATATAAATGGGAGAGTCTGTGTATGAATACATATATACACAGGTACAAATAAATATAAGTATCTCAAATCACTTAGATACAGCCTCACTATCTTTGGCACGCAGGCCGGTATAAAAACTCAAAATCACAAAAACTCTCATAATACAGCCTCACTATCTTAGGCATGTAGGCCAGTATAAATATCAAAAATCAAAACAAAGATCATATCAAGTGACTAATTGTCACCCCCACATGATATATTTTGTCACCAAATCACTACACCCCCCGAATGGCCAAAATGTGAAAAAGACGTTCGGTGTGATTGGGACCCATGGGATCACCTCTCAAGCTGTGGGACTTGGGCTCGAGGTGAACCTCTGGAGAAGGCCATCTTCCTCTTCCTAAACTGAATGCTTTACTGCTCCTAGTGTAATAAAATGACCATCTAATCCTAAGCTAACATCTTCATGAGTTTTAAGGAAAGAGATTTTGCAGAACTGAAACTATACTAAGGGTGGTGATGCACCAAATTAAGGAATGTTTAATATCTGGAAGGGTTAATGTGGGATTGATGCTTGCATCATGGACCACCTTCACCTATCGCAACTTGAAAGGGTACAAAATACCACAAACCAAGGGAGTACGTTCCTTCGTTAAACTTGAGCATACATAAGGATAGATCAAATTGGATTCAACACACAATTAATTTATCATGAGGAAACCACACATGCATATGTCAAACATCTATTTCTGCAACTAGGGATAATGATGACATAACTTAATACAGAAGGAAAATAAGGTTTTCACAAATGACATAAAAGATAGTCAAATTATTCCTTCACAACATGAAATAGATAACCTGAAATAAAGGTAAGATAATCACTCACACTAAGGAATTGTAAATTCACTAAAGTAAACATTAATTAACCATTCAACACAATAAATCAGATTTCCAATAGCAAGGTGTAACTCTAAATATAATTAAAAGTTTTCTTAGAAATTTAAACCACTCTTCCAAGCTTGAAGAGAGACTCCTATAAAAAATAATCTATATCTACTAACTTGAAGCATTCAACTATTTATAAGTTCTTAGGCTAAGCCATTACAGCTGGGCCCTTAACTAACATTTTTCTAGAAATAGAAATGTCATTAAATTAAGGGAACATGCTCCCATGAAAATAGCTAATTTTTTACAAGGGTTTGACTCAGTCAACCCTGCAACTTTGACCAATCCAGAGCTTGGATCTGACCCTTTCATGGCACTTCAACTTTGGCCTGGTTTAGCTACACCTTCTCTCCCTGCAAGCTTTTGTTGTTCTCCTTCCCATACAACCATTTGATGCTTATACTCAATGAAGCACTTGATAATTCCCTAAATTTCTTCATCTCCAGGCCCACATGCGTAGTGATTCACTACATTTCCGTCTCAATCTCCTTTGTGATCCTGGCTGGAAATCTTCAAAGTTTATTTGTAAATTTCTTCAGTCTCCCTATGAAATTTTGGCACAAGACCGATTGGTCAATGGAGTCACTATTGAAAGTTTTGGTGACCTCATTGTCACACTTCACCAAATCCTTGAAATTTCCTTTAATCTGATCTTCAGGAAGAGCATCGATGTTTTCATTGAAGAATTTTCAATTAGCAATATCAAATTCTTCTGAGATGTCATTCAGGGAATCCATGATTTCCACTCATTTCTCCTCCAACTTCTTGATTAAATCATACAATACTTGGCACCAGAATTCCATGGCTTTTTGGTATTCAAATAATTTTGAGGCATCATCGATCACCTCTTCTTGAAGAAGCAAGTCGGGATCTTCTTCTCTGATCTCACTCCATGTTGCCAAATTTAAATTTAGATTATTATTATCTTCAGAAAAGGCCTCATCCATTTTGAAAATAGTGGTTTTCGTAACCTACAAATCATTATATATCTCAACTACTTCCTTGATTAAAGGATTGACTTCCTGCAGAATTCTCTCCATCCACCCACTCACTGATCTCCCTTTCTGGCCTAGCTTCTTGAGATCATGATAAGAAATATCATCGATTGTAGATGAAATCATCATAGCCGTAGTAGTTGAGACTTCAGTATATGGAGTGGGTTGGGTTACTTTGCGCAGCAGTGCAGTGAGCTGCTCGACCTTGGCTTTGAGTTCATCTTTGGTGGCCTTATCTTTGTCATATTTTTCCAAAAGATCCCCAAGAGCAGTGTGCACATCTTGCTTGGATCCTTCATGAGTAGCCTTCCCCAATGAGAATTTTGAGATCCAATAATCTGCATCTGTGATTGTTTCTTTAGTTTTCCCCTCAACGGGGGTGGCAACTTCTATCACCCATTCTCCAGATGGGTTAACTGTCAGACTTGACACAGTTCTTGGTCTCTTGGCCTGTCTCTTGGGCATATGTTCCAATATGTTGAGATCTATAACATCTCCCAGAGGAACCTTCTTCTTTTTCTTGGGAGTTTTCCTAAACAGCCATTCCGGTATGGCTAAAGCTAATGAAGATGGAGCAGTGGATCCAATACCTAAAAAATTGGTTAAAACGAGATCACTATAAACATTGGTTAGTATTTGAGAAGAAGTAACAATGATGGATGGCACGGATGTAAGGACAGCCATAGGAGTTGATAGAACAATGCTAGGGGGTATGTGATTGAATAAAATGGAAGTGTTAAGGGAAGTGAAGAGGAAATGGGTGACCCAATATTTTCCCCAGCTGATAGAACTGGAAGTGATGAGAATACTTGGGCCATAGAAGGGGATGGGAAGGAAGAAATGATTGTGGAAGTGGAAGGAACTGATATTGGAAGTGACAATGGAGGAAGAATAAAATGTGATGGATCTTGGGAGATACTAGGGGAGTCACTGACTTTAACCACTTCTGTCACAGGTGCTACAGGAGATATGGTCTTGGGAATAGGAGCCTTGGAGAGAGATGAGCCACCAACAACAAATGAAATCTTCTTTGGGATTGTAGGAGCTTTTTGAGTCAACCTTTTTCCCTTAGTGGGTGTTGGTTGGCTTATTACTGGTAGAGCTCCTGCATTTGTAGGTTGATCTTCCCCTTTGGGTGAGATTCCCAAGGTGGCCAACCAACTGAAACTGAGTCCTCTTTAGAATGGGTCCCGCCCTCTCCTTTGTATTGCTACATTCTTCCACATACCAATCAATCCATGGCAGCAGTTGATTGGAAACATTATTACCCTTGTATGATGAATCCAAAACCTCATCACTATCTTGCATGTCCTTTGGCACATCGGCCAAACCAAATTGTTGAACCTCGTCAAGGGTCAATCTTTCATAATCTCTTTGTCGTACATGATGTATTCATCAGATAATGAATCTAGATATCTTCCAATTGGGGCACGTGGGCATTGGATCAACCTATTTCCCCAAACTTACCCCAATAATCAAAATTAGTCTGTGGATGAAAGGTTCGCAGGGTTACCTTGGCCATTTCTGCATCAACATTTTTAGCCCTGTGAATATTTGGGCAAGAGTACCTACCAATCAAAATAGGGAAATGCATTCCCACTTTGTGACACTTGTTTTGGATTTGATGATAATCCAATAATTGTTGAACCAATTCCAATAGAATCCATTTGTCAGTGGGGCACCTTGGCAATTTTCTTGGGGAACCTATGAAACCTGGAATTTAGATATAGGTGAATGTAGGAAATTAAAGTAGATTGCTCCCCATTCCCATAATTCTTTGAAAGCTTCATCGGAAATCCTCTGATTATATAACTCTTTGTCAAAATGATAGAGGATGACAAGCAAAGAAAGCGTCATTGACTCTGCAGAAATGTCCTGCTTCCCTCATCCAAAGTGAGTTGGGGATAAAATTCATATATTTGGGAAGTGCTGCGAACACCCCTGGTATTCAAACCAGAAAAATATCCCATAGGAGCAACAACATACACCAGAAAGGATGTCATGTAGAAATTCTTCGTAGTTGACACCCTTGCTCAATTGATAGCAAATGGAGCTACTAATATGCTCCCCCCATCGAATAAACTCATTGTTCTTCTTGATGGTAACGATGTACAAAAACATCCATTCCTGGAATTCCTTTGCAGAAGGGAGACCTGAAAATCTACTTAGTAGCACAATAAGATCACTGACCTCCTGAATAAAATCTGACTGATGCATGGTTTTGGGTAATTTGGAAAAGCTCTTGGCCTGATAAGTTTTCATCATGATTTTTTAGCATACTTCCTCTTCCTTGTCCCAATGTTCCACTGCTAACTCTGGAAAAATTGTGGCATAATCTTGAACATCAAGAAGTTTGAGCAAATCTTCAAAGAAGTTCTGGTCCAAACGGATTACTACCTTATCATCATTATCTCTGACTGACATGGAGTCTTTGTCAAAGTGGGTTGCTGCAGCTAAAACGAAACTCTGGACAATGCATGGATGTGGGAAAACCGGCAGCAAGGGCAAGCCCACTGTCATAGATGGCCTGCATCCATGATTTCTTGTTTGGAGCCTTTACACTTTCCCAGAAATTTGGAAAATCAATTTTCCCTAGGTCGGTGTCCCCTATATTCCCTAAGTCGAAAGACATGAAGAGTGAGGAGCAACCCCAAGAAATGAGTACTTCATTTTCTATCTTCCCTTTGAAGTGGAAGTAGACATCAAGCCCTATGTTTCAGAAGCTGAAGTTGGAGAAATTTTGAAAACCCGAAAGAAAAATTTCGAAGTCCTGAACTGAAAAGTTTCGAAGAGAATCGCCGAACTGAAAAGTTTCAAAAAAATCACTTTGAACTGAATCTCTGAAGCCAAAAGTTCCGAAAAAATTTCCTCAAAATTTTCTCCGAAAGAAAACTCTGAAAATTTTCTCTGAAAGTTTCTAGAAATATTTGGAAAAGGATTTTTACCGAACAATACTAACTCCCAAACCCTGAAAAATGAGAATGTTGAGGAAGAAGTATGGGAAACTCGAGAGGATCGTTCGAATAACTCTGAATACCTGAAGAAAACTTGAAATGCAAAACATGGTGAACAAAGGGTTGTTATTTTGAAAGATACACAGAGGGAGACCAAAGAGAAAACAAAATGAGAAGGAAACAAAGTAAAAGACCTTAAACCAAAAAGAAAATAAACAAATTACCATACCTTGAAAAAGACGTCACAAAGTATGAAGAAACAAAATGTCAGAGAAAATGTGTCAGGTAAAAATGATAGTGTAAAAACTTGGTTTAAATAGAAAATGTGATATTAATGGCAAAAATCTGATCCATATAGAGGTAGGTGAAAAATTAATTACGTGGAGGACTTCCGAAAGTTCTAAAACCCAAAAGCCCAAAATTTGGAATTTTAGGGTTTCAGACTTCGGATATTGGGAGACAAAAAAGTGAATTGGCAATGAAAATTTCTGAAACTCTAAAGCCTGAAAGTCCAAAAATTCAGACTTTCAGACTTCGGAAGTTCAAAAGTAAAAATCCTAAAAATGACTCGAAGAATTCCGAAACCCGAAAGCCTGAAAGTCTGAAATTTTGGACTTTCAGAATTTTGGACTTTGGAAGTCCGAAAGGGATTTAAACAAAATGGGGCCAAAAGTTCCGAAACTCGAAAGCCTGAAAGTCTAAAATTTTGGACTTTCAAGGTTTCAGACTTCTAAGAGTTTAAAAAAGTAATTCCAAATCCGAGCAATAAAACTCTGAAAGAAAAAAATATCTGAAGTCTGAAGATCAAAAATTTTAGATTTCGGGCCTTGGAGAATTTCATTGTACAAAGGATTTCTACAAATTTTGTCTGACATATTTTCTTCAAGGTAGGTTAAATGGCTAACAATATCCTCTGGGCCAGTCTCACCTATCTCCTCCTCCGTACCTATTTTTCGCCCTGCCAGCATCTCTACACCCTCCATGGGTCTCGGTCTAATCCCCTCCTGGCCCTCACTCGGGCCTGGCCTTTGAGAACTTGTAACCTCAACTTGGCCTTGTCCATGGGCTCTACGGCCCCCTATACTCCCTGAACTGTGAGTCATAGATCTCATCTTCTCACTAGCTACTTGCTGGGCTCTGTACTTGGCATATGAAGGAACATCTATCCTAGCATTCGTCAGGTGATCCTGATAGTAATGAGCCTCGTTCATGGAATCCCTGAACCTCTCCATTGACACCATCTGAGATGGTGTCATGGGTCTCACTACAACCTATGAGCTCTACCCTACTAATACTGGCCTTAATCCATGTACCTGTGATCCCTGTCCTCCTCCATGTATTGTGGGACCCTGTCCCATCACTACTGCATGTAGTATGGGACCATGTCCCTGGGCCTATGGAGGTACATGTGATACAAGCTAGGCATGTAAGGCCACTATCTCTTCCTGTGTAGTGGCCAAATGGCCTTGTAAGTTAGCCACTTATGCCTTTAAGGCGGCCACTTGTACTCCATCACCATCTCCACCCTGTGCGAATGCCTGTACCTATGCCAACTAGGCCTATAAGGCTATCACCTGAGCCTGCAGGGTGGCAACATGTGCATGTGCCCCTGTCAACTGACCCTGCAAACCTGTGATATGTGTCTGGAGGGTGGCCACCTGCCCTTGTAATGCATCTCTCTATACTATGACCATAGTAAGATATGGTTGCCTTGGCCTCGATGGTGTAGCCCATAGTTTTTCCACCCACCACTACCTATATCCATTAGTGACTCATGCGTCATCAATCTGTCTATCTACCACCTACTCCTCTTTCCCTATTGGAACACTCAGACGTGGTGGAGACATGGGTCTCACTATGTCATCTCGTCGGTACAGTGGAAAATGTGAGAGTACATCTTGTGGCAGCCCAAATTGTCATCAACCTCTATCTACAGGTATCATCTCGTGTTTGTCGGCATGACACCCCTGTATCCACCTCAACAATTGGAGCTCCTCTAACTCCTATACCATGCCCATGTACGAGGGATAGCCAATATATGGCCTCCACACAATATCAACTCTTAAAAGTCCCTCCAACAAGTGCATGTAGTATGAAACATCATATGTGGCCTTAACCACCCTCTGCTGCCCACCATCTAGTACCCAACGTTTATATCCAACTGAGAACAAGCCACCCCCGAACCAATCATGTCATGGCAAAACAACTAGGCACATACATACGATGTGCTTGTATGCCCAGCAGTGTAGTAAAAAGGTACAACACATCCCAACACTCCTCAATCTCCCATAAGCCCATAGCTCCCTATATAACTGAACTAGGAAAGTCAATGCCCACGCAAAGTAGACATGCTCCTCTATCATATCCTAAAGCACTCCCATCAGTGCTCATGGGAATCTCCCACCCTCAAAATTTAGTAGAGCAAAAAAACCTACCACCTCCATCATCAGTACAAACAACCTCATCTCCTGTGGGTAGGCTGCGTACATATCTCCATAGCTCAGGCTTGCACTGTGATACCCTCGGCTTGGCCATCGCCTTACCAAACACCACCACTATTGGATCCACTGATGCCTTGGAAGAAATAGAATATCGCCAAAATCATATTTTTACCCTCTTCTACCTACATTCATCTTCACATACCCCTTCTTCACCTATTTTCCTTTCCTACCTAGCCTTACTTACCCATATTTACTCTCCACCTTAACCATCGTCGATCACCTTGACTATCACCAGTTTTTCTTGACCTCCGTCAGTTCCATTTAACCAATGTTGGACACCAAATACTAACTGATGCCGGTCAAACCTAGATTGACGTTGATCTTTGTCGCAACACCCAAATTCAAAAACTCGTCCCCCATTATTAAAAATTCATAAAACAACCTAAATACCTACTCCCACCCACCCAAACCTATCCTAGCTTCATTCCCCATCCTATTTAACCTACTACTGACGTTTCCACCCCTAATTTCCTTCAATTTTACCCATAAATTCGAAATTAAACTCCCACCCAAATTTTTAAACCAAAACACATTCAACGATACCATTTTCAATAAAATGACATGTTAGGATTTCCTCCTACCTCGTCTCAGTGTCGTCTCCATGGTGGCACATCTGGTTGTTGCACCGGTGGTCCACCTGCTCCCTCTCCCGCCTTTTCCATAACCAAAACAACTCCTCACCTCCAAATGAATCAAATCAATCGAATCGATGTCGTGGACGCGCTGATCAAACACCAATCACCCGCTATGTGGCTCGCCAACTCATCTCAATGCCTCATACTATCATTTTCCAAACCTCACTTTCTCCTCTTTCATTTTCTAAATAGTGGCAAAGTCAAGATGAATCCATAAAATACGTATTTTTATTTTTTATACCCAAATCAACATGATCGGCGTCGGTCATGTCGTGCCCTAGCCAACCAACATTGGTTATAACATAACCAGCATCGATCACCCTCCAGTACCCTTTGACCTACCTTATGGCCATTTTTCCTCGAAACAATATTGTTCCAACCACTTTTGACCTTTACCAACACCTATTACACCCTACCCACAAGTCTACACTACAAGTACATTTCCTTAACTGTGTTTAGGGACTTGTTCTTTACCTATACCTCGGCCTTACTTGTGCCCAACCCAACATACCCTGACCTAAAATACATCACCCTAGTGTCAATATGACTTTGTGTACTTGATATACCTTGTGATGTTGTTACCCATGTTGTTTAGCCTAATGACCTTACCTTTCCTATTGTCATGTTTTTAATCCCGACCAAACCTTTGGTGTACCAAATCATACCTAAACATTCCTACAACTAACCTACATTGTGTTTCCGTACCATATCATGTACCCTGGATACCTAAATAACTTCAATCTCGTTTGGATAACCTATCGACCTTGGACAATGTAGAGTTTGAAAGATTTTCCACCTGGTACCGTATCGCAATCTATACGCGTGTGTGCGTTTGATTGTCATTATCCATTACCCAATATGACCCTTACCTATTACCCAATATACCCTTAACAATTACCCAGAGTGCCCATCCCTTATCTACAACCCACCTACCCTCACTTTCATCACTTACGCATTTATCAAACCACTCACTGACTCCGCCTAACACCTCATCAGCTCCTGGTTTGAGGGGAATCACCTCCACCCACACTTGGGGCAACCTCACCTTCAACGCTACTTGGGGAAACCCCACTCTCACCTATATTCAGAGCAACCACTTCTTGTTTTTTCAACATCGCTTACCAATACAAGCTACACAACAAAAAGGGGTAAATGTAGACACCAAATTTGGGTCACACTCCCCTTGGTCCCCTTTAATTAATTAATGTAACGTATTCACCTAACCATGACCCCTTACCCCGCATTCATATTAATTTAATTACTTACAATTGAATTAATGTTCATCCTCACACTACTAATTACTTTAATTAAATTAATTTACACCTCACTTAGACTCCTCATCATGGACTTATTCTTAGTCTATTAATTAATTAAAACTGAGTCTCCACTTATCTTAACCAACTGGGACTTAGTCTAACCCTAAAATTAAAGTCCTATTCCTTCTCCAACAATACTCCCACTTATCTAAATGTTAACCCTTACTTGAGACCCAGACTAACAATGAGAGCACGCCAAAATAGCAAGGATTTGCCTATTTTTGGAAAACCTAGGCTTTCCCATCTTAACCAATGCCGGTTATATCTCAACCGATGTTGGTCACGTTGACCGTCATCGGTTACCTTATATACAGTTTTGTAACCTTTTACTGAGATTGGTTCTTCTGAGTTTTGAGAGATCTCTTGCATTCAAGCACAAACCAAGGACTTCTTAGCATCAAAATGATGGAATACACTCAATCACAAGCTCAAGCAAGCACCTGATACTCGTCCAGAGGCATTAGCATTCACGGGAGCACTCCGAGAAGTATTGCCATGGAATTGACCACAAATTTCTTCACGGATCAACCATTACCTTCCTTCACCAACCACGTCTACAAATACAAGTAAGTGTATTTGATTTGCATCATTTTTGTACTTAATAGGTTATTTATATTTTTATTACTGAACTTATTTATTCCTTGCATTCCTCCATTCCCACCTTTTACCAATCTACCCAGCCTACCACCCATAGTCTTCTGGCTCTCTGTACTTGATCTTTAGGCATCCCTGAGTCTTCCTGAATTTATTACGAACCCAACCATCCTCCCTCCATTCTCTATGTAATCAAAAATAAGTCCAAAAACTAGGTTTATTTAATTACTACCATTTCACCCCTACCAATGCTAGTTACCTTAACCATCGTCGGTTTTTCCACTTCATCAGCATCGGTCACCAAACCAATGTCAGTTACTGTGTCTCCTATCCACTTTCACTAAACCTCCCCTAACAGCCTCCAAAACTCACAAAACCTCACCCAAACCTAATACCCCACCCACAACCTCATCACAGACATTCCCAACTTTTTGTGCAGACATAGAGAGAGCTTAGACATCCACTTTTGACATTCTGCCATTATCCACAGTAACCAATATCGATCATCTTGAACCATCATCAGTCACACCCTAACTGGAATTGGTCTTTGTTCCTTATAAACTGCCTTAAACCAACAAGTTTCCTAATCATCCAAAATCAACCCAAATTGCACTAGATCTTACCCAAACCATGTCTATGACCCTTAGACCACCTACCCAACCTGCAACTTGACCTGGGACCTTCACCAGTTTAATTACTAAGCATTTAATTGGATTGACACAGATAGTAATATGAGATACCTAAATCAGAACACTAGCATTAGATTCTTTTATTTGCATGTTCAGTTATTTTATATTGAGTTATATATCAGTGGATTGACAACCATCGAGGAAGTATCATGCTTCCTAGATCTAAGTCACGCTAGGCAATCCACTAACCTTTGTTATTAACTGTATCTTGTGGTCTTACTCTGCATTGCAGGTAGTTCCTCCTAGCCAAAAGGAAGCTCACACAATTAGTTTGGATTGGAAATCAGAAACACGCGCACTCAACTTTCAACCACCGTAACAACAAGTATTCCTCCTTGGCCTATCTACCTTTATCTGTTTCATTATCTACCACAATTTGGTGAAACACCCAATTCATGTCATATGTTAAAGGCATAGACCAAGAATACAATATATAGAAGGTTGTAAAAGATTGTCAACTAGATTCAATATTGGGCTAACTGGCACATCAAGGGGTTTAAGAAACCTTAAAATACCCTCATAAGCCATCAATTAAGACATAGATTTTACGTAAATTTAAAAACATTTACATATATTTTGGAGATGCACTTTGAAGAAGCTTGGAGAGCATTTTGGAGAAGAAGGCTAAGGTTTTGAGGTGTAAATGCTAAGGCTTTGTTGAGCTCATAATATGGTATACATAAGTGACATAGCTTCTATTGTGCATTGCACATAAGTGTGACATAACCTTTAGTGTAACTTTTAACTTCTAGTATAGTAATTGAAATAATAGTTTTAAATTTTATTGAGTTATGAATGTATATTTTTAATTATTAGTTGACTATTTACTAGCAATTGCACGAATTGTTGCAAATACACTTCAATAGAGGATAAAAAAGCATCAATATATATGTATGTAAAAAAATGAAACAAATAAATCTTAAAATTCTTTTAATTTTCCCTTGGTCATAATCTACTTAATTATAGCGTTTGAGAGTGTGATCATGTATAAAATATAAAGCTTACTTCATCTATTAATAATATAATATCTTTTCTTTCAATAGCATACTTATTTAATTATAAATAATTATATTATTACTCTCTTTTTATTAATTTGTATATACATACAATTTTTTCTATAAACAAATATGTTTTTAGAAAATATTGAAAATTTGAATGTTTATTACATCAAAGGCGTTCCCCCTATGGGAAAGGATAATGCGGACATTCACGGAACTATGTTAATTTTGATGGGCGTGGTGACGGTTTGGCTTTTATGTGCTATTTTTGCATATTTGCTATTTTAAACAATTTTGCTTTTCCAATTTTGCATGTTGAGGCAGGTTTGTTGTTTTTTAAGATTTAGTTTTTTGGTTTTTGCTTGCAATATTTGCCTTTAAATACTCATCCCTATAACACTATAATTTCATTGTTTAAAATCTCCTAAGGTAAGCAAGGTTTTTTCTTTTGGTGTTAAGTTTTGCAATTATTTATGTCCCTTCTACTCAATGTTGTGGTTGAAAAAGGTTGTTTCTATAGTATTGTTGTATTCTGAGGTCGAGGAACATGTTAATACTATTGTTTTAGCCTTGATTTTTATAAGAAAGTTTGACTAAAAATGTTTGTTCAGTAGATTTGTTCTTTTGGATATATGTTAGTTATGGTTTCAGTATATTTTGAGGCATATGTACATGTTTTATTTATGATTTTAGATGATATAATTCAACGACCCAATCTCCCAAGGTAAGCAAGGTTTTTTCTTTTGGCGTTAAGTTTTGCAATTATTTATGTCCCTTCTACTTAATATTGTGGTTGAAAAAGGTTGTTTATATAGTATTGTTGTATTCTGAGGCTTAGGAACATGTTAATACTATTCTTTTAGCCTTGATTTTTATAAGAAAGTTTGACTACAAATGTTTGTTCAATGGATTTGTTCTTTTGGATATATGTCAGTTAGGGTTTCAGTATATTTTGAGGCCTATATACATGTTTTATTTATGATTTTGGATGATATAATTTTTCTTTGTATGAATTTGATTATAAACATTTGTTGAGCATATCTGTGTGTTGGATCTAGTTTTTCATCCACGATTAATTTTGCATGTTTTGTTCTTCTTTCCATAGTTTTTAGGGCATGGTGAACTAAGGTTTCTTTCATTTTATAATGTTGCACAATAGTATTACTAAACCCAAATAGATACAAACAATTGTCAGTTTTGAGATGGATCTTGTTCATTGCATTGGTCCACAATTTTGAATATGGAATTTATATGGTAATAAAAATCAATAAACTAGGTGCTTCAACTTCTACTTCACTGCCATCAATTATTATTGGAGCCCAATGAAAAGGTCTTGAACCTCCAATGTCTAACTTGGCAGCAATAATAATGACATTCTTTTGTAAGTTCTTTCTTCTTGATTCCATTTCCCTGAAAATCAACTTTCAGGTTTCTCTTTATCATCACTGTAATTTTTTGGTTTGTCTTTTTAGCTCTACACCATTCACCCTCAAAATTGCTTTATTCATCTTCTTGTTTCATTTTTAGTTACTCAAGGCTTGCAACTATTATTTCCTTATGAATCCAACTGATATCGTTCTTTGTATTGCTTTCACATTCAGAAGAGTCAGTGTTCTACCTACGCATACCCTGCTTCCCGTATTCGTAAATGTATGTATACCACATTAGTTGAGATTATAATTCCTATTCGATGATGATTAATTTAAGGAAATTCCAATACAGTTATCTACTTGATTATTTGTTGGATTTTATTTTGATTGATTAGTATTTGCATTCAGCTTAAAGCATAAATTTATATTTTTTCCAAGAAATTCCAACAAAGTTATCTGCTTGATTATCATCGCAGATTTCATGTTATATTTTAGGAAATAATTTGGTTTTCCAATGTATAATAATGTTGGTCCGAAAATCTGTCGGTTAGGCAGGTCGTGGGGAAACAAGCCAACAGTGTGCAGGGCATGGCCCCTCTTTGAGGCAACAAAATGAAATTGGTTTATTGCTATTCTATCAAGCAGGAATCTGTGCAAATCCACACTATTCTAACTTCAGGGGGTTTAGGATCTCATCCCAGTAGAGGTAGTTCCAACAACAAACAAAAATGTAGGAAGGAAGGAATGGAGGAAGATAGATCTGAAGGAAGAAAAGAAATGAATTCCAAGATAGAAAGGTCATAAGGTTTATGCTTTGGGCTGGTAGTAAACAGAGCCAAACTTACTTGCATAAACAAATAAAGCAATACTAATGAACATATGAAGATAATAGGAATGAATCCAATAGAATAAAAACATAGATCTAACTTAAGAAAGATCTGATGTAAATAACACATATATTAAGCACAAAGTCTGAGCATATGTATTAATATTTCTTCTGTTACAAGAAAGCACAAAGTCTTCCTCTCCTCACTTCTCTTTTCATACAAAAAATGTCCACCTGGAATACAAGTATTCTAGTATTTATAGAAGGAGAAGAGGAAAGAAGACAAAAACAAACCAACCACTATTTACGAAATATCTACAAAATATCTAAAACATCAAAAGTTGACTTTGGGCAAGTTTTTGGATGGCAACATCCCATAATGCAACATGGATGATGTCATCGTAAATGCCAACATACTTTTAAAATATTTTTACAAAAAATGATCAAAGCATACACAAGAGGAGAAACTACTCCTCATCATCTCTTTGCTTAAACAGGGTGTCTTACTTCTGATTAGGAGAGGCGATGTGACACTGAGCTCGGTATTCCATAAACTTGCTGATCATTGCTTGAATTTCAGCATGATCTGGACTTTTGAAATGGTCACCAATGACCTCACAAGTTTCTTTTTCATTTTGAGCTTGTCAGGTAGCCCAACATACTCCTCACATGCATCGATCAAGAAGCCAATGAAATCGCAGCAGGCCAAGAGGTTGTTGATTGACTCTCGGTTGAAAATGACTTCTGGTGCCAAACCTTGAGTGACTATAGCCTTGAAGTGCTGGAATGTATCATCTGCTTCTCTCAAGGTGAATGATTCACTGAGCATCCCTGGAGACATCTTTGTAACTGTCTACTCCATGTTATATCGTGCATCTAGGGCTTCATCATTGATTTTATCTATCCTCTCCAGGATATATTCCATTTGATCGACCCGATAATCCAATGCAACGAGAACTTTATTATGTGCTCGCGGGTGATCGATGACGCCGACCTTCAATAGGTCGTTGGCTGAGTAGTTAGCCATTGCTTAGAATGTTTCATGTTGCAATCAGATGTTGTCTAACTCCTCGGAGAGGGAACCTGCTACTGCTTGTAGCTCCTTATTTGCTTGATCAATATCCTGGTAGAGCACTGTGAATTTTTTAATCATCTCCTCACTATCTCTAAGGATTCGCTCTATCCAGAAGGATATTGCCACGCCTTGTTCACCAATCTTAGTATACTCATTTATCTTATCTTAACTGAGAACTTCAGTGGGTTCGGCGACAGTCACAGGAGGAGAGTTTCCCATTCTCTGCAATGCTTGGAGAAGATGTTTTTTCTGTTCCTTGAGTATTCTCTTCTCCTCTTTTGCTTCTTGAAACTTCTTGCAAAGAGCATCTACTGCAGATAAGGCCTCTCCTTGTAGGATTTAGAACGAGGTTCCCATTGTGACTTGAGTCACTGTGAAATCTGTGGGAGACAGATCCTTCTTTTCTTTGGTGGGATCCGGGTATGCAATCTCCATGACTCTCTCCCCGAAGAGCTCTTAGAAAAGTGAGTTATTACTTTCTACTTCTTGGGTCCCTTCTTCGAAATGACGGAGAAGTCCATGGGTGCAATGGGAACCTTTTTCTTGTGCTGACCCAGATGGTCAGAAATCCATATAGGATTTATGCGAGAGGGAGTAGAGGGAATAGAAGAAGAAACGGGAGTGAAAGGGGAAGCAACTGAAGAGGCCACACGGAAGAACGTTGAAACACTTGGTGGTGGCATCGACAAGGAGTGCAATGCGCTGCTGCTTGTGGGGCCTGGAGTTACTACAGGAGAGGAAAATGACATGTAAACGGAAGGGATCTGCAATTGGATGGAGGGAACACTAGGTGACAGATCCGTGAGAGAGGAGAAGATGGAAGAGGTGGGAGATGGAAGGGAGGAAGGGAGAGAAGAAGACACATCCATAGGAATAGATGCTTCAATGACTTAATAAAAATTACACCTTAGCACAACCTCATGGATGTCGACACAACTCTCCCACCGCCTAAGTGCACATTTTAGGGTGTCAACATGATGTTTTTAGCGCCTTAGTGCACATACTTAGCACATGTTTAATGACGTCGACACGATATTTCCTACACCAAAGGGTTTTCTAAGGGGCGCACATTTTGGTTTGTTGACATGAGAATTCCTACGCATATTTCAAAAAGGCATGCTTTTGAGAGTGTTGACACACCATTTTCTACGCCAAGTTTAAAGAAGCTAAAAATGGCTAAGTTCTAAAAAAATTGATTTTCAAAAGGGAGTTTTAGGCCATTTTGAACGTTATCAGACTTCTCCAGGGGACCAAAATGGAATTTTGGTATGATTACCTGCAAAATTGCCCTTGTCAATTTTACATGATAACAAATAATAAAGCAATACCAACTTCGGAGTACTTGAGATTTACAGAGGTCTATCTCTTTCTGATTACTTATTTCAACCTTGTTATCATGATCTCTTCATCAGAAAAGAAGGTGGAGTCCAATTCACAAGATTTTCCTCACATCTTCTATGGCTCTGTTCTGTTGTCACAGTTTAACAAGTCTACTGTAATGCTCCATTCGTGCTATGCACCTAGGGAAAGGATGTTATGATATATATGTATTGATGGAGATGTCGACATGTGGCACACATCCCCTTATCTTATTATATCATTCATTTATGATTTATTATGCTTAGGAGGTCGGCCTCAGTATTGGCCATAGGTTAGAATGGTATATATACGGGTTAGAAGGTTGTAGTTAATCATGATATTGAGCATTGGAGTGATATTGTATGGTTTGGAGGTTACCCCCTCGAAGTGGTATTGGAGGTTGCCCCCTCGAAATGGCAAGGCTATTATATGAGCATATTGTCATCATTTATCTATATTTTGGTGTTCTCTCATGTTATTCTGTTGTATATGTTCTGATTTATATAAGTAATATCCCTACAAGTGGTATCAGAGCACTTAGGGAAAGGATGTTATGATGTATATGTATTGATGGAGATGCCGACATGTGGCATACATCCCCTTATCTTATTATATCATTCATTTATGATTTATTATGCTTAGAAGGTCGGCCTCAGTATTGGCCATAGGTTAGAATGGTATATATACGGGTTAGAAGGTTGTAGTTAATCATGATATTGAGTATTGGAGTGTTATTGTATGGTTTGGAGGTTACCCCCTCGAAGTGGTATTGGAGGTTGCCCCCTCAAAATGGCAAGGCTATTATATGAGCATATTGTCATCATTTATCTATATTTTGGTGTTCTCTCATGTTATTCTGTTGTATATGTTCTGATTTATACAAGTAATATCCTTACAAGTGGTATCCGAGCACCTAGGGAAAGGATGTTATGATGTATATGTATTGATGGAGATGCCGACATGTGGCACACATCCCCTTATCTTATTATATCATTCATTTATGATTTATTATGCTTAGGAGGTCGGCCTCAGTATTTTCCATAGGTTAGAATGGTATATATACGGGTTAGAAGGTTGTAGTTAATCATGATATTGAGTATTGGAGTGTTATTGTATGGTTTGGAGGTTACCCCCTCGAAGTGGTATTGGAGGTTGCCCCCTCGAAGTGGCAAGGCTATTATATGAGCATATTGTCATCATTTATCTATATTTTGGTGTTCTCTCATGTTATTCTGCTATATATGTTCTGAGTTATACAAGTAATATCCTTACAAGTGGTATCAGAGCAGCGATTTCGGCCAAAATTAGGGCAAAAACCCTAATTTTTTGTTTCAAGTATATATTGAAGAGAGTATCTAATTTTTTCCCAATTTTTGCATCATAATTTGGAAAAAATCTAAGTCAGAATATCTGAAAATTTCAGCTCCATTGGATCTGTTTTGCGGATGTTATTGGTGTTTTATGCTTTTTCATAAATTTGCTTTTCAGGAAGCAAATTGTGGTATTTTTTAGCAAAATTTATATTTTCAGAAATCTCTTGAAATTTCAGTTAGGGTTTGTTCTTGGTTTTTTTATCCATCTACCGAACTATTTTCAGAATTCCTAAACCCTCATCATGATCACGGGGATAACATTTTTTTATGGAAATGGTGAGGTAGATGCTAAAGAATGGTGGATAAAATTTAAGAATATATATTTCTCATATTTCATGACAAGGAATAGGTTTTCACATTATCTTGGTGGTCCTACATGGATTTGGTTTTCTGAGTTAAAAAATGACAGGAAGGATTGGTCTTGGGAGGAAATGGAACAACTTTTTATGGATAGATGGGACCACAAAGAGGAAGAAGAGTCAAAGGAAGATGATGGGGAAGAATATATTGAAGAATCAAGAGAGAAAGAAGATGAAGAGGAAGTTAAAGAATATTCAAGGGAAGATGATGGTGTAGCATATATTGAAGAATCAAACACAGAAGAAGTTGAAGAAGACTATGAAGAAGAGGAAGAAAAACAAGATATTGATGCAAAAGAAGATATTATAGCTCCCAAGAAGGAAGATGCCATATTTCAGTTTCATGGATGCATTCAAAGGAATAAGATAATTGTTTCCATAAACCCTAACGGCAAGTATAACTTCATCAACAAGGATATGGCTCAACATCTACATATTCAAGAAAGTAATATCAAAGAAGCTCAAGTGAATGGTAAGAAAATTCAAGTTTTTGAAGATTTAAAACTTACTATGGACAAATATACTTTACATTCAGATTTTTTTGCCTTATATATGGATGGTTTGGATATTTTTCTCGGGTATCCTTGGTTAGAGACATTAGGGACAATTAATATTAATATGAAAAATAAGTTTATGAAGATTTGGTACAAAAAGAAGAAGGTCACTTTACAGGATATCAGGCTTAATGGAAATCAAAGAAAAGTCAATATAGACCATGAGGATGATTTAGAATATGGAGAATAAGGGAATAAGGATTATTCAAAAGAGTAACATGAATAAAAAGAAGGAAATGATGATTCATCTACTCAAGAGAAAAAGAAAATATCAAATGCAATGGTGGAAGAAGAAAAGAAAGTTCAGAAACAGGTTAATAAGGTTGAGAATACTACAACTATAGCATATGGAAATCCACGTCAACATGAGAGAAAAAAAATCATGGAGATATCCCAGGGCACATCATATTTCCAACCAATATAGATATACAGGTAATTGGAGGAATAATCACTTTATTTATACAGGGGATCAATGGAGCAACAATTATGAAGCATGGAATCCTTATTATGGTTATACATGGAATCCTTATTATGGTTATGCATTGAATCCTTATGTTAGTTATGCATGGAATCCAAGGATGATAAACTATGGTCACAAATGGAATCAGAGTAGCGCAACAAAATATGTCTATTAGTTCAGATATGTATCATCTACCAGGATCACATATGGATGGATGATCGATCATGGTGCAAAGTGTGTAAAAATTTACAACACACTCATTACATGGTTTCTTCTTATGTTTTGGGGACGAAACATGTCAAGGAGGGAAGGAATGCTATGCACCTAGGGAAAGGATGTTATGATGTATATGTATTGATGGATATGCCATCATGTGGCACACATCCCCTTATCTTATTATATTAATCATTTATGATTTATTATGCTTAGGAGGTCGGCCTCAGTATTGGCCATAGGTTAGAATGGTATATATACGGGTTAGAAGGTTGTAGTTAATCATGATATTGAGTATTGGAGTGTTATTGTATGATTTGGAGGTTACCCCCTCGAAGTGGTATTGAAGGTTGCCCACTCGATGTGGCAAGGCTATTATATGAGCATATTGTCATCATTTATCTATATTTTGGTGTTCTATCATGTTATTCTGATGTATATGTTCTGATTTATACAAGTAATATCCTTACAGTTCGACATTACCCTAGCCTTTCTTTGACAACCCTGTTGATAAGAAACGGTAGGTGGTGGGTGTGAGTTTATTGTTTGCTAGTCGACCTCGGCTGTGTCCCAGAGAACGATTAGCACCCTTCCTCCTCGTCTGGCCTTCCTGTGTCCATGTCATTGCCGATGTTACTAGTGGAGGGCCTCGATAGTGCCTTTTCGATTACCTTGTTAAGGAAAATTTCTCATTTTCGAATTCTATAGGTGGTTTTAATGATGTCTTGATGTCATTAGGGTGTGTCCAGCTAGAAGGAACATCTACATAATAATTATTATATTGAATTGTCGATTTGTGCTTATTATTATTTTACCCAGTGTTGATGGGTGATCATTATTAATAAGGTTAATAAATTTGTGTTGTTATTATTATTATTATTATTATTATTATTAAATTTGTGTTATTATTATGAATATAGCGATCATTATTATTTGTGCTTATTATTATTTTACTTCGTCTTAGGGTTTTTTGTAATTTTTTAGTTAAAAATAAACAAAATAATAATAATAATAATAAATAAAAGTTTTAAAATTAAAAAAAACCCATGATTTCTGGGGTGGATCAGGGCAAAGGGGGCTGGCTCAGGCTCCTTTGGGGGATTGTTTTCATCTTTTTGTTTTTTTGGAGAGTGAGAGAGAGCGCCGCCACCATGGAGGGAGGGGGGAGCTCTTATCCATTTCTGCTGCATCCTCCAGAGGCTGAAGAATGCGTGGGAAAAAATCCTTTGAACCTGTGTCAAACTCAAACCCCCAAACCTACGTGGAATCTCACAACTTGGACGCTTTTTCAGTGTTTGACCAAATGAAAGAATGAGATAGCTCCTCATGGAATATGTTTGTTGTTGTGCGTGGAAGGACATGGGTATCTCATAAGGCAGTCACACTGTTTCACCATGTAACAAACAGGTCTCCAACCTGATGAGTTTACATTTTCCAGCGCACTCCTGGCCTATGCCAGCATCCTCCCAGACCATGTAAAAAAAATGCGTTGTAGAACCTGCGTGGGCTTTTGACAGCGCATAAAAGGATAGAGGGGTTTTGTCAAATGTTGTAGTTGCAAATTCCTTGGGGGATGCATGTGAAATTGCTCCATTTCAGGCCTCCAACCCAATAAGTTTACTTTTGCAAGCATGCTTCTAGCCTTTGCCAAGATGGAAGCTTTGGAGTAGGGTATGAACAATAGAATCTAGTTTTATGTAGGATTTTGTTATTGCAAGCATCGTAGTTGATATGCGTGAAAAATGTGGAAGTGTATTCAAGTCATGTGAAATGTTTCAACAAAATGCCTAAGATATTTCACCTCATGGAATGCAATGGTTTTAGGGTATTCATAGATGAGCTTGTTGTAAAGGCCTTTGAAAATTTGAAGGAAATGTATTTGGCAGTTGTGAAGCAACACTTAACAACCTTTTTCAACACCCTCTCAGCTGTGCCAAAATAAGTGTTTTAAATTGGGTATGGACATCCTTCAAAGAATTATGGAAAAGGGTTTTTTGAAATTTTATACAGTTGGAGAAAAGCATTCACAGAGGGTAGGAGAAATATTTTACAAAATGCCTCAAAAAAATGTTGTCTCATGGAGTGCCATGATTGCAGGATATGTACAAAATGGATTTGTTGAAAAGGTGTGTGGTCTGTTTGACATAGAAAATGTGGTCTCATGGATCAGGATGACTACTTGAAAGCACATGTGTAAATGGTTTTTTTTATGAGACATGGGTGCACAACGAATGGTTTGGTTTACACGTGATTATCTGGCATCATGTGGCATCAATGGTGGTCTCAACGGATCGCGAGTGTAAACCACTTGGAGCCCCTTATACCCGTTTTGCTCATTTTTTCCAGGCATGGTTCATCTTCCCTTACCTCTCATAATTATCGTGTTTTAGTTCTCTTTTGCAACTTAATATAATTTTAAAATATTTGGATTTTAATACCATTAAATGTTTATTTCAACTCATTGCTTAAAAAATGAAATGTCGTGTCGAAAACTCACGAAGTCAAAATAATCCGTTGGCATTAACATGAACTCCCACCCTCATTCCGAGGTGATGTAGAAAACTTCCTACCCAAATGGATTGCTACGACATTGTCTTATCAACCAAACGAAATTGACTTTCCAGAAATAATGTTGACCATCTTCCTGTTTAAAAAGTTAATTTTTACATTTTTTAGAGACTTATTAAGTACTCTTTGTAACCCTAAAAAAGAGATGTTAAGTTTCATTCATGTACCTTGGTATGTGAGGAGTCACCTTGACCTTTGGATCGACCCCAAATGAACATATGTGATCTTTTTGAGGCTCTTATAGGAGCCCTGTTACATTGGTTTACAGCAGTAGAAAGTTGTTAAATCTAGAAAGTTGTCTTTCATTTTGAACCGCCATTTGGAATTTGGATAGAGAAATGATTTCCCGTATTCACAAACCTCTAGTGTTTATACTAGGAAATTACATGAAACCTTCAGTTTAGGGAAAATCACTTTTCTGGATATTTTGGCAAAGCCATTTTGTAGGCCTCTCGGTCGCATTTTGACGAGGTCAAACTAGACCAATTTCGACTTGTTGCTCCAGAAAACTTGTCGCCGTTTGAAAATGGTTTTCTAGTTCTCAGTCTCGTCGACTCTAATGAATTCTCCTGATATATGGGAATTTGTAGGAAGTGTCTCGTTGCATGCTCATTCATTGAACGTTAGTTATGGACGTGGTTTTCTGGGCCCTCGAACTAACTTTTGTTCATTTGCAACTGGGTCAACTACGACCAGTGGCCCTAGAAAACTAACCACCAAACGCAAACCGTTCACTTTTTCCCAATTCCATCAATTTCTATCAACTCTTGGTCATATCTGGGAACACGTAGAAAGTTGATTGTGGTGTGCATTCTCATCGGATGATAACTTTTAGAAGCAGTTTCTTTGCCTTCAAGCCTGTTTTGAACATTTTGTAGCTAGTAAGAAAATGTTAAAATAGAAAGTTGTGGGACCCTCGTAGGGTTGCCAAACCACCCTGGAAACTTTTAACAAATGCAAATAACTGTTTAAAACTCTATATTGTAACTTGTTGTGTGAAATATAGAACTTTTGACAAAATGGTGTTTTCTCTCTCTTTCGTTCTTTTTCTCTCTCCTGGGTTACAAAATAAAATGAAATGTAATGAATACATGTTTCTAAACCCTTTTATTTCGATTGCAAATTGAAATTATTATCATATGTAAATGGAAAACTGAAAAATGATAATTATGTTAGATTAGGGTGGATGCCATGCCAGTGAATTATCATTGATATCATGCTCATGTGGTTTTGCAGAATGAAAGAATGATGAAAAAAAAGGTGATGTGTAATTTATTAATTATCATTATAATTTAGATAGTTCGTTGTTAAATGAATAAATGTATAATGTAGTCTCATGTTACAGAAGGTTATATTTGATAATTGTTGCTATGTATGAGATGCTAGTTTCAAGGACATCTAGGAAATGTGCATTTAATCATAGTTCAATTTTGATTTATAGTACACCTAGTAAAAAGGTTTGATTTTTATATAAGGTAAATGAATTTGAAGTAATATCTTGTAGTGCATATTTAGTGTTCAATAAATGATTAATGAGTCATCTTGTACATTCATACTTTGTAAATGTAATAAAGAGAATTAAATCTAAACACTCTACCCTTGTTTAATATTGGAGCATAACTTATTTTTTATGTGTGATACTCCTTACTGTAGAAGACATAGAAAACCGTAGAATGAACTTAAACTTTGCACTCGATGGAGCATCCTAATTTGAGGCAAATTAGAGCCCAAGAATGGGCTTATCGTCTTAGTCAGTTTGTTTAGTGACATTGTCATAAACCTATCTAGATAGAAGTGACATAATCAAACCTTTCTTGGAGTATGTAGACCTAACTCCTCCCTCGTAGCCTAGCGAACTACCTTTTCATCTGAAGATAGATTTAAAATTTAAGTTCTACATCGAATGAAAACCCTGTTGGATCCAGACAACATAGATGGAGGTTGTGACTTAGCTGTTCTAGGTCTTAAACTCTTGTTAATGAACCCCTTAACTCCGCTAAGCTAAATGTGTTACCTTGGTTTCTCTCAACATTACACCCTGGTCCTTTCTTGAAGACGGTTTAGCATAAATATGTCCTCTCGCTTAAAACGTCATATATAGATGAGGGGTAGACCCTTAGGTGAAGTTGGAATTAAGTCTAAACCTTAGTTGAATCGGATGTTAACTTAGGTTTTGTATGTAACTTCAAGTATTCTAATCATATTATGTCTTCAAGAGGTTAGACAAACACTTCGTAACACATTTTTCAAGACAATGTTAAAAATAAGATTCATAACGTGATGTAGAAAAATAAAGTACATAAGAGTAAAAAAAAACCGAGATTTGAGGTTTGGGAGTAATGCCACTCCTTGGAGACCTTATAACTCAATTAATTATATATATTTGTGTCAAAGAATATGAATTGCCTTGGTGTGATCAACCTTTGAGAAAACAAAATACATATAAATATAAAGTGGTATTTCATCAAGTCATTGAATTGGAATAACTATGGTAAGGAAAATAACTAACCCGTGATCGAGGTATGCTTTGTCGGTAAAAAGCTATCTTGCATCTAAATCTCCATTTAAAATCCTAATATCGCTATATGGACACAAAGTCACATCCACTTGAGTTGTAAGAATAAAAAAAAAAGTAGACACCGAATATATGTTTGAGAAGAAGATTTTTAACATAAGAACAAGATAATTAAGTATTTTATATGCATTCAAATTATGCCAAATAAGTATGCAAGTTATGGAAAATTTTGTAAAGAATAAGAAGCCAACTTAAAATAGTCGAACTATAAATTAACCATGTGGAATGAAATTAAAGAAACCTATAGATGGAACAAAGGAGAAAGTCATCCTTACACAATAATGTTCTTATAATTTTAATCGTAACTAAAATACAATTAAAGAAATGATGTGTTGTGGGTTTGCCTATTCCTTGAACTCATTCTTTCTTGTGGTTAGGTCAGTACTAGTAACCATTCATTGGGCAAAGTGCGGCATCAACATGCCTATGTTGTTTTCATGTGTCCATGCGAGTCGATGACTTATGAAATTGTTGCATGCGAGTCGAGTTTCTATACTTGAGAGCCCTTGTTGTCTTGTGTGTAGTGAGCAATGTAAGTCAAAAAAAAAATTATTCCGGTATTTTACCGTTGTAATTGTGTGTGTAAAATGCGGGCACTACATCTACAAAGTTTCATAGATTGTCTCCTTAGATTTTCTTCCCAGTTTTGGCTAAGAGGACAAAATATTAGGTCTATCGGTTTACACAGTTGGTCCTAAGGGACTGTCAATGATAAGATCTTTCCATCCTTGTTATTGAGCTATTTTCATACATCTTAAAACTGCTCTACCTTCCACTTGTTTGGTGGTCATCTTCGCCTAGAAATTATCCCTTATAATCACAGAAAATGAGACTATCTGGGGGTTTCCATTTCATCTCTTTCCTACACTTACCTTTTATGACTATTCTCACTTTTGGAAAATTAATACTTGATTTTATTTTCGAAGTCATGGTCTGTAAATAAAATACCATTGATTCCATTTTTAGCAACACATTGTTTTGAGCATCTCTAGATTCCAAGATGCTAAATATGTTTGTTAAATGAGTAGTTAGCATTAGTAGCTTTCTTTTCTTTTTCCTTTCAAATTTGATCACAATCCCAATTAAAGTTAGTCAACAATTAAGTTTTTATGGATAATCGGTCAACATTTCTCTTGAATTGGCTTCTTTCAAGACAATTAGAGCCATATCTTATGAATTTTTGTGATTTGTTCAGTGTAACTGACAGTTATGTCTCCCCTGAGCTATATTTTAATAAGTAGAAAAAGTTGTATATTAAATGATGCATAGCCTCAGAAAAGTATAACAAGAATGGTCGTCAGCAACCTTATAGAAGCAAGGCAGAGCTAAACCATTACAGCTATACTTAACGTATGTACTTGACCATAAGCATGTTGCGTAATCCTATCACCACCATATGAACATTTCTAAGGAGTCTGAAACATAATATATAAAAATTTGCATGCCTAGATATATGGATTGAGAATGTCTAGCCATGTTAGTTATATGACCTTGCTTCATTTTGTTTGCAGAGCTTTTTGTAAATGCCTTTGGATGATTTAAACAATATAGAGCTATAATTATGCACAATAGTATTATTGAACCCAAACAGATGTAAACAATTGTCGGTTTTGAGATGGATGTTGTTCATTGCATTGGTCCACAATTTTGAATATGGAATTTATATGGTAATAAAAAACTTCCAGACCTCCTGTTGCTTGCTTCTCCACACAAGAATTCTAGTTATAACTAGATTCAAATACAAAGCCCAAGTATTTATAAAATGAGATGACCTCCAATTTCTCATCATTGCATGTGATAATTATTCGTATAAAACTATTGTTTGTATCATTTTATGGTAGAGTCTGCTTGAATTATTTTTAATCCTCAAATTGTTAACTCTTACAAGTAGTTCCCATTGGAACTCCACATGCATTTCAATTGTATATAGTTTATTGATTCTGACATACTATTGCCTCCTACTACTATGTGGATTGAAAGTTCTTTTTAAAAAATAAATGAAAATCACTTGCACTTTTGTTATGTATGTATTTGCATCCTTGTATACTATTGGAACGTACTATATCTTTCCATATAACTAATATTCTTTTCCTTAAGCAACAAATGTTAGTTTTTTATCCTCAAAATGTTACCTCTTACACATAGTTCCCATTGGAACTCCACATGCTATTTCGTGAAGAAATATTGTAGAAGGAACTTGGAGCAGTAGACTTTTGGTGCAGGGAATAAAATCTACTTTTTAATAAGTTTGTTCCAAACTACATAGCTAATATTTATGTTCCCTCGTCTCATAGGTATGAATGGCAAACATAGAGGCTCCACACACGTCCACGGTTTATTGTGGCTCGAGAACGCACCTAAAGTTGGCCCAATGGACTGGGAGGATACAATAGTTATTGAAGCAACAAAAAAATACTTTGATAAGTTCGTGTCTCCCTGGAACTGCCGTCTGGCTTGCAACCACTTGGATTTTGTTCACATGTCACTCCTAGACGACCCTTGTTTGCTAGATTCAACACAAATTTTATCCTCCTCCCCACATGCAGACCTTGAAGAATTGCTTAATCGTGTTCAACGCCACACAAAATGTTTAGAGCAGACATGCCTGCATAGAAAGCAATCACAACTGCCTCCATAGAATGACCATCCACAATCAAACTATGATATCCATATGGAGAGAAAATGTCGATTGCTAACCGGTACTCTCCCGCCATGCAATTCTTAAGTATATTGCAAAATATGCTTTGAAAGCATAGCGACGTTCACAAACCTATCACCAAATGCTATCTAGATTTTCAAGAGATGCAGATGCGGATTCTCCAACACACATTGTGATCCATAAAATGCTCACAGAAAGCATTGTTGAACATGACATAAGCACACAAGAAACATGCCACATGTTGCAAAAAAATGCCACTTGTTATGTGCAATCGTTTATTTGTATCATTGAATGTTGGCAAAAAACTTTTAAGACATGTCATTGAAAGTGATGTCGATGTACAAGAAACAACCGCTTTCTTGGATGCATAGGGAGTTCACCCTGCAACCATGGAATACCTACTTCTTATTCAGGTTGCTCGAGATTGGAGCTACAACAAGAACCGTAAAGGTGATAAATGGAAACTGCGATCGACTAAAGCAATTATTCGGATCCACCCAAGATTTGTGGATGTCCCAGCTCGGGATTCAATGTCTTACGACCTTTTCTATTGGTAAGAACTCCTTTTATACAAGCCCTTTAGAAATATTGCCTCCGAATTTGGATCAACCCCACAAGACATCAACAGCACTTGGGACTTCTACAAGCACAACTACAGACCGTGTCATGTTTTACACACTACCGCAGAAACATGACATGCTACAGATGTTAGTTCTGACTTTGAGGTCGAATGTAGTATTCAACACGAACCATTGCAAGAATGATAGGTCTTCGCATAACTTCGTCTGAGAAACAACACGGGTCTTGACAGTCTTGAAATGTTAGGGAAACGAATTTTGACATACAAAATAATTGGAACATACATGATGTTCCACATGATTTGTAGATAATTGGTTCATCATTCATTGAGAGAGAAAAGGCAAACACAAATAACACAAACATGCATGCCACACCTCCATCTTTCACACTACATTTGTCTTCATAACAACAACTAACTCTTGATACCATACCGCACCATTCAGCAAACAAAACCCTACTACCTCTACTAAGATTGATAATTCAAGGAACAGCTGGCACAGGAAAATCATTTCTGATAAATAAAATATAATATTCATTCACACCAGCATCAACCACATCACCCTCACCTCTCTTTCTGCTTGCCCCTACTAGTGTTTCAACATTCAACATCTTCGTACCCACAATCCATGCAACCCTATGTATTCCAATCAAAGAACTGAAACCCCTTGAAGGTCAAGCATTATCATCTTTTCAAGAGTCGCTGAAACATATAGAATATGTTCTTATTGATGAAACGAGTTTCATCGACCTAAAGTTGCTAAGCAAAATTTACAGTAGGCTACACGAAGCTTTCCCACACTCAAAAACATCTGAATTTGGGAACAGATCAGTGATCCTCCTCAGCGACCTCAGCCAATTACCACTGGTTTTGGACAGTCCTCTTTATGCAAGTAAATCCTACGGAACAAGCCTTTGGAAGGGATTCCATTCTTTCATTACATTGCAAACAATATTTTGGCAACAAAGAACAACCATTGCACAAGTTTCATTCTAAAATTCACTACTCCACGTGCGAGATTCAACTCCTCTTATTGAGGACTAAGAACTCCTAATGTCTCGAACAAACACACACCTAACTCAACAAGAGCTCAACATTTTTAAGGACGCACCACATTTGTTTGCAAAAAATGATCTCGTGGACTCCCACAACCTTCAGATGTTGAAGGCATTGAACATTCTAATCGCCCAATCCATTGTTGAAAGTAACATGTGGGCTAGACAAGGAGATCATGATGATGATCAGTTGGAACACAATTTTATTATGCAAACAACAAAAAATCATGCTTATTGCAAATTTATGGGTTGACGCAGGCCTCGTAAATGGTGCTACAGGAACAATCACCGAGATTGTCTATGACGCATCAATGCCACCACCAACATTACCTTTATTTGTTGTTGTCAAATTTGATAGATACAATAGCCCATGTTGGGATCCCTCCAACCCGTTACATATTCCGATGCCCCCTAGTTCGAGAGGGAATCGAAGACAATTGTCGATTAAAATGCGCTGGGGATTAACTATCTACAAGTCCTAGGGACTTACTTTGCATAGAGCAATTGTCGACATTGGAACCAATGAAAGGCAAGGTCTGACATTCACAACTTTCTCTAGAGTTCCCCCGCTTGCAAATCTGTGCATTTCCCCTCCTTTTTCATTCGAAAGGTACTAAAAAATGGCGCACATACCAATACTTGGAGCAAGAAAAAATGAGGAAGCAAGACTATTGTCACTCAACCCACCCTAAATACCACTCTACTTTGTTAGCACATCTGCTACCACTTTACTCAGCGCTTCTTCTATCCTAAGTGGCATTTTTGTTCAAATGGTATCAAATGTATTCATGTTTACTAGAAATAAAATTGCCCACAAAAGGCTACCACTCATGATATAATTATTCAAATGTACGGAGGTCTTCATGTATACATATTTAGTTCAGATGTCGTGATATAAGATTTGCAACTTTTTATGTACGAATTTGTAACAAATTTAAATGTACACATACAACATTTCAATCCAAAGCTTTGTAGATTATATCACTTTTTTGCATTTTGAAATGTTTTTAAGAGTTACACCTCATGTTTGCGCTTTTTAAATGAAGTGGTTCATCTATATTTCTACACTTACAAAATCAATCACCCATAGTTTAAACAAAATCAACTACAAAAGTAATAACAATCCCTCTAAAACAAATAACATATATCGCTCGGCGTTCACATTGCAGTGTACACATGCAATTGCTAGTTTTAATACTAGACCATATGTTCATTAAATTAACTTCAACTTGATATTATAACTAGATGAATAATTCTATTCAAAGAGAAAAATATATATTGCTTAAGCAATAGAGTTTGTTAAAGGGAAAAAAATTAGTATTTATTTTGACACCAAAAGAAAACCATTGATATTGTAATTGCTATTATTTTTATCTAAATTTAATCCTTAACTATTTTAAAGTTGATATTATAACTAAAATTGTTGTCAATTTTCCAATGGATCTTGCAAAAGAATACAATAATAAATACAATATTTTAAATTCGCTTATATGACACAATTTGAACATTTACCTAAGTCTTTATTAAAAAATCAGTCTTCCAATCCACCGTGAAAATCAATTTGTAAGCAAACTTTCTCTACCAATAGGGCTTCACTAGCTTCAATATCATTATTACTCATTTGGACCCTATCACGGACTCTTTTTTAAGTATCATTTTTAAAATATCCTAAAAGATTGAATGGCTCGCAAAAAAATCGCCCTTCTCATTAAAGTGATAAACCAAAATCAATTTTTATTTTATACCTACTTGTCAATATAATTATTTCTCGTATAATTTTTACTTTTTTCATCTATAAATTTAGGAATTAAAAAATTACCTTTTAAACATATTGTACCTTGATGATATCAGTGTGGGACAACATAATTCATTATTTTATTATTTTTTTTATCTGTAAAATTAGGAATTAGTAAAACTACCCTTTTTTACTCCTTAAATTTTAATAAATTGTATATGTAAAAATGTTGTGATTGAGACAAATGTAGCTTATTAAACCTTTTCTTAAAGCGTGTGCTTTCTTTTTGAGTTAATTAAGCGGCTCTAAATAACTTTAAAATACGACATGCCTTTAAAAAAATTAATCACATAAATACTTGTTACCCATACCATCTACAGCACAAGTTTCACATAAGTAATATTAAATAAATATTTTTAAAGAGATTCTTAAGTTTTTAAAAACAATCGATTCCACTTTAACTTGAACGATACTGTAAACAAGTTCGATCCAAAAAAAACAAATATTAAGAGCATGATATATTAAAAAAAATATATCCATACATCAACAACAGTTTGAGATAAACATTCTCTACTGAAAATGCATGATTGAACTGCCACAAAATGAGATTCAACTAACTATAATTAAAGAAGAAAAAATGTAAAATCCTTAACTTGAAAAATTATACACATTTCTATCCTATTTTTGACTTGAACATTATTCTTTAATACCAAAAAATAATAAAAATTTAACAAACATGCCAATGAATTAGTTTTCTTTTTTGGATGACCTGGTTTTCATTTCAATGCTCTCAAACTTTATGAAAAGACTTTGACAATTCACTCTCTTAGCGTATGCAGATGCAAGTCACTTGTCCCACTATGCAAGGCATTCTCTGGTTTAGAGGCTCGGAGCTTCCCTTACACAGATTCAATCCACAACCTCAGCTTAGTTCATATTTTCTTCCAATTTCATTTGTTAGAATAGATCACCGTTACACTAACATTAGTAGTAATGTGTAACATCTCTCTCTTTTGCAACTGAAATTAACACCACAAGTACTAATGTAGATCTCTCTTTTGCAACTGAAATTAAACGATACTTCTTTAATACAAGCATCTCTGTGTTCACCTTTTGTTGAAGGAAGTTGGCTGCTCTGATGCAGAGTGTTTCTTATTATTTTGGGGAAGGCAGTTGAAAGATGTTTCTTAATTACCAAACCCTCAAGAACTGATAAAATCTAATTCTTCCATATAGGGAAGTTGAACGCAAAACCAATTAAGTAATGTTGATGTCTTTATGTGGCAAAGATTTGTTGATCGAGTTTATAAGGCAGGACATGTTCACCACAAACTATGAATAAGTGTCAGCCCAGATTTATCCCATTTGCTTGTACTGATGACGTTCAGTTAGCTGAGCCAAGTCTTTCCATGAAGCTGGTAGTAGTGATAATGCCGAGCACTTATCCAACACTCACTTTCCTGCAGGGCGACCAAGATCACCTTCCATTTTATTTTATTTTCTCTGTCAAGCAGGGTACCATATTGATTGACCAGGAATTTGCCTTATTGTTCTCTCTTCGGAGTATTGGTAATTAACTCTTGTTGTCCGAATGGGTTAAAAAAAAAGATGAGACTTCTTGGTCATTGAGCTAGATGAGATACACTTTTTAATGTTCCTATCATCTCACATGGCTTCTACAATGCAAAATCTCGTGCCCAAAGCCACAAATTTCTGTTCTGCAGGGCTAATATATGAGAACGATGCTATCTATGAATACACTGAATCGCATGTTTTTGTGTGAGAGGAAAGAAACGCTCATCCCATTTGTTTGGGCATGCCTGGGTACCTAGTAATAAGCTTCTCCATTACCGCCCAGTTATTAAAATTGTCTTTATTTACCACATCTAACTACTTTTTATAAATTAATTATTATTAATAATGTCTACAATAATTAAATTTTGCTCAGAAATTGGCTCTCGCATATAACCACATCTACCTACCTTTTAAATTTTTCTCGGAAAGTCATTGTCACCAGATAAATTATAATCGGAAAATGGTTGAAAGTGTAACATGTCAAATAAATATTGGTTAAAAAAACCCACCAAAAACAATTTCATTATAAGAAACCCCTATCAGGAGCCGATCATCTCTCGTTGCACTTCAGGCAAGGGCTTGAATCTCGCGCTCGAGTAATATGCCAGTGCGGTGGTGGTTTATTTGTTAAGTGAGATCTGGGCCTGATATTGACATTAGCTGAACATCTAAATATCCGCTGTTAAGGAAAACCAAAATTCCTTGCTTGCAAAGATGCTAATAATCAACATTCTAAATTCATAGCAAAAGCCGAGAATCAAATTTTGACCTCCCATAGGTGAACAAAAAGCCCCATCCAGGTGGGTTCCAAGATTTATGAGTTCTGTGAAGTCAGTATAATAAAAAAAGAAGTACCCTCAACTTGATTTAGAAAACATCAGCTAGCAGTGGAAGTCCACATCAAAATATAAGCTGGCCAAAGCCCCATTTCATTTTACACTAAAAGGCTACTGAAAACATGCAAATCTGAAAGGACAAAAGATATGTGTACTGGATCAAATCCTAGCGTACAGACTTGATTTTAAAAATTAGAAAACAAACACTAGTTTAATTTTATACATGATTGTATTTTACTATCAATTTAAAAAAGCATCAGACGAGTATCAAAGTTTATTACAGAAAAATATGCTATAGAATTCTTGTGGTTACAGAAGTCACAAGATTCAATCATAAACTTCAGAAACAAAATAAGCTCTACAAACGAAATGAAAATTATCAATGTAGAGCAAATAATGAAGTTCAAAAGAGCAAGAAGATGTCAGCTTGATATTTTTACTATATGAACTATGAAACATTTGAGGCAGCTTCTTGGAGATCACCGTGAATGAAATTAGTCACCAAATATGCACCGGTAAATTTCAGCAGCATTCTTGATTGTCATTAAATACCATATAACAGGTAAAACTTCAAAATTGCCACATTTACCATATAGAAAACACATTTAATCAGCACAAAATCAAAATACAAAATATTAATTAAAGTACAATATTATTAAGATCTTGTGATGCTTTTTCAAAAAGGGTTCTTGGAACTTAAATGAGCTCGTTTCTTTCCCTCAAGGATATAAACATGTCCAGGCCCCAATGCTTACACAGCAAAAGTGGAATGCTTCGTGGGCTCTATATGAGCCAAGCAACTATACCAGTGAACCCAGGCCACTTTGACCAAACCAATGATATCGACCACTCAGGAATATAAGAAAAATTAAGTACCCTCCTCTTTACGATTGAATGAAATATTTTAGATTTAATCCTTGAAAGTACAAGTGCTTAGGTTTATTATAAGAACAAAGCTTAACTTAGACATATAAAGAGATAAAGGAGCTTAAACTAAACCCTAGAAAGAGAGAAAGGAGACTTTTGTGGGCCCGGACAACATGCAGGGTATTATGGGATCCCCTTTTTATTAACGAAGTCACCTTTTCTCCCTTAAAGCGTATAAAGTTTTAATTTTGTACCCCCCCTCCGCTTTGGACCTTGTAACAAAACTTGGAAGCAAACCAGGCCTAGCCAATCTGCCAAAAAGGGGATCTTTTTCAACTTCAAAAGATATTAAAATAATTGGCATTCCTGGTGTGTGTGTGTGTGTGTGTGTGTGTGTAAGGTAAAGGTGATTTTTTAAGTTCCATCTAAGCTAGTACGTCTCCTGGGTATATGCCATCCCTTAAAAGAACAAAGAGACCTTTTCACATTACCTTATATCTAATTCAAATTTTGTACCTTCTCACTTCTTGTCACACATGACCTAGCTCAAAAGTAAACTAAACTTTGTCAATCCACAGATGTTTGAGTCAAGGGTGTGAGAAGTCACAATGGTGCTAGGAACCACTAACGTACTGCTAGCAAAGACCGTGGACACAGACACGGTGTTGGAATCTTCGAGTCTACTGAGGAGATGGATGGTGTTCTTACCGACCTAGAGATAAAGTTTTTATACCAAAGTGTCCCCGTTAGTGAGTCTTACCCATCGATATACTCTTCCCCCTAATAGAGATTAAACACCACAAAGGCTATATGGTTGACAGATTTGCTCATGAGATGGAGAAATTCATCAACTATAAAATGAGAAAAACGGTGCCCAAACGAAAAAGGGAGAAGAACCAAGCTTCTATGCACGAAATGTCTGCCCTTAATGATGTCGTTTTAATCTGCAACAGAACTTAAACTTTTGCAGCTATCAATGCAAACTTAGAATGCATGGATGCCAAACAAGAAGATAGGAAAGCATATAACAAGAGAATTTGTGGTGTGATGAATGTAGAGAAAGATGGGGTGCTTGTTAGGGTAGTAAAAATAGGCATTGGAGCCGCTATCAAAGGGGGAGACAATGAGACTACTCAGTCTCAAGGTCAGGAAAGCTTCCTTATAATTAAAGAGGGGAAATAAAAAATTTAAAGTGATCCTAAGGGTATTTTATATTTTAATTGGAAAAATGACACTTAAATTATATTTTTAATTCAAAAAATAGAAATAGAATAAAAAAATAGAATGATAAGCTTCTATTATATGGCACCAAAGATAAAATATTCTATTATGGGGGCACCAAAGATAGAATGGGATGCATGAGCATCAAGATCCTATTTTTAGGATGGAGAGAGGATAAGGCAATTGTATATTGTTTATTCCTATTTTTAGGATGGAGCGCCAACATGGGAGAGAAGATAAAGCAATTTTATATTGTTTATTCCTATTTTTAGGAGGGGGCGCCAACTTTCGAGATGGCCTTGGAAGTTGTAAGGGTAGATTTGAAGTTTATTATTACACACATCTTGGAAATTTATCAATTATTTCTTTGTCTGCAAGTAGCTTCTGCTTTTGTATTGGCAATAGAGGACAAAATCCTTCATTTGCATACAGATTTGAGGATGGAATCCCTCACATCTAAGCTTGGCAATTCCATCCAGGGGTTGAAGTGGCCATTTAGAGTACAAATATTCATCCAGCTCAGATAGCGCATCATATTCATGGTTGTTTTAGCATTCAGAATAGTGAAGTACAGCCAAAGATTTCTTCAGACAAACATCTAAGGGCAGATTTCAGTCAAACCATTTTTGCATGCTCTTATCTTATGTTCTTTTTTCCATCTGGATCAACGGTTGTGAAAAAATAATTGTATTCAAACATTCCAATATTTTCATTGAAGTTGATTTTAAAATAAGTAAATAAATTCTATTTTGTATGCAATTGGGGTTTGTTGTTTTTATAAAAAAGTCAGTTTATTGTTGTTGTCATAAAAGTTCCATTTTTTATACTGATACCCTAGGGTTTCGTGCAAATAACCAAATTTGTCTAAAGTTATTTGACAAGGATATTATAATGGTATCAGAGCTAACTTTACTCCCAGCTTGTGGATAGAAAAAAATTGCAGCTTTGAACTTCATGCAGGGTAGTGACAAAGAAGTCAGATACAACCAAAGAGAGAAAAAAGGTACAAAACAACCAGAAGCCATGGGTAACA
Source organism: Taxus chinensis (assembly GCA_019776745.2). Taxonomy (NCBI): domain Eukaryota; kingdom Viridiplantae; phylum Streptophyta; class Pinopsida; order Cupressales; family Taxaceae; genus Taxus; species Taxus chinensis. Next base: position 887,067,247 of record CM034146.1, on the reverse strand, counting down.
AGAATCTAAGTAGGGCACACTTTGACAGGCTTGTTCAAGGACAGGACAGGTTAGCTGATATGATGGGTCAATTAATCCAAGTTATGCAAGGCACGAATGTGCAAAGGGCTCCAACGGTGAAGGAAGGTCTTCAGAAGTGAACCATAACCAACCCTATCAGAGAACAAACATCGGTTATACAGTTTGGCCCATTCAGCCTAACTTCCTAGGTAAAGGGGAAGCAATTTGGGAGATAGAAATACAGCCTAACATAGCATATGATATTGTTGCTAGCTATGAGGAGTACAGGGTACTTCCTAGTGAGATTAGAGATGCCATATCCCTCACCAATTTTATTAATCTAAAGGAAAACAGGGTTAGACCAAGAGTTGAACCTAGACTACAAACTAATCAGAGAGACCCGCAGCAAGCTTTAGGGAAGTTGCCAATCCCTACTTTTAATGGATCTAATAAGAGTTCTCCCTTAGTGATGTGAGAGGAAGAAATCATGGGGCATGAACCAAAGAAAGAAAAATCAAATCTATAAGAAGGTTTTGGGGTGGAATTCAAAGAAGACCGTGTTGAGGGGCATAAACATGAAAAAATGGCTTTACCAATTGCTAATGTTGATTTTTAGTTTGTTGGAATTTTTAGAACAACCTATGGGAAGCAAATTGATTTTGTTCTCGACTTTAACAAAAATCATGAAGATGTTTTATTGACTTCTAATGTTTGCATGCGTCAACAAGATTGACTTGTTGAATGTGAAGAGTTCAAGGTGAAAAAGAATATTGATCCTAACCCAGAAGTTTCGGGTCACAAGGTTGGAGATGCTAAAGATATCTCAACCAAGCTTCATTCGGTAAAGGTGAACAATTTGAGGACAATCAAAAGTATAAAAGTGTTGTGGATTTGTTGCTTCCTACTTTTAGATGTGTGGTCGTCATGGACAGCATAGTGGAAATGGTGATAGAGTGAAAAACCGTTTGAGTGGCAAATAGATCCATTCATACAAGTTCCAAATTATGTGAACATGAGAGTTTGGGATCCTGATATTTGCAGAAAGGACTTGCAATTGCTTGAGGGCAAGCAATTTTGAGATGGGAGGACTGAAATGTTCCATTTTTAGAATTATTTAATTTTGAACACCTGAAGCCTATTCTTATTATTTTCCGTAGGCTAAGGGACAATTAAAGAGGGAATTAAATTGAATTAAGTGGTCCAAGGGCATTTTATATTTTAATAAGAAAAATGACACTTAAATTATAATCCAAAAAACTGAAATAAAATAAAATAATAATAGAATGATGAACTTCTATTATGTGGCACCAAAGATAGAACAATGATTAAATAGAGAATTCTAATATGGGGGCGCCAAAGATAGAATGGGATACATGGGCATCAAGATCCTATTTTTAGGATGGAGAGAGGATAAAACAATTTTATATTGTTTATTCCTATTTTTAGGAGGGGGCACCAACTTTGGAGATAGTCTTGAAAGTTATAAAGGTGAATTTGGGGTTTATTATTACACACATCTTGGAAATTTATCAACAATTTCTTTATCTGCAATCAGCAATAGAGTATGAAATCCCTCATTTGCATACAGATTTGAGGATGGAATCCCTCACATCTAAGCTTGGCGATTCCATCCAGGGGTTGCAGTGATCATTCAAAGTACAAATATTCATCCAATTCAGCTAGGGCATCAATTCAGGACTGTTTTAGCATCCAGAACAGCAAAGTACAATCAAGGATTTCTTTAGACAAAGATCTTAGGGCAGATTTCAGTCAAACCAGTTTTGCATGCTCTTATCTTATGTTCATCTTTCCATCCAGACCAATGGTTGTGACAAAATAATTGTATTCAAACATTAGCTGATTTTAAAATAAATAAATAAATTCTATTTTGTCTACAATTGGGATTTGTTGTTTTTATAAAAAAAAATCAGTTTATTGCTACAGTCATAAAAGTTCCATTTTTTATACTGCTGCCCTAGGGTTTCGTGCAAATATCCAGATTTGTTTAAAGTTATTTGACAGGGATATTACATCCCTTCATCATTGGAGGCAGAGAGACTTCAGAAGGGAGGTCTACCAGACTCGGACACAGAGGTGTGGGGATGGAAACCCATTAGGGTTCAAATGGAGACAACCGACTCTTCTGAAAGCGCTCATCACGAAGTGGGTGAAGGTTTCAGTTTCAGAAAAGAATCCTCCTGTGGAAGATGGCTTGGGGCACGCAACAGGCTCTGGGACAGTGCTGCATGGACAGAGATCCTCTGCATCTTCTTCTTCTAAGTTTCTATGATGGAAGTGTTTGGTTGATTGAAGCCATATATTGTCTGCCCTGTATGGTGGGAGTTTTCCTATTTTGATGTGATAGAGATATTGTGCTCCTATTTTGTTTCAGGGATCTGATCCTTGTTAAATTGGATTAGGGATTGACAGCCACATAGTTTGCCACTTTTGACAGCCTTGGCATGCCTTGTGCCCTGGTTGGTGCATGAATGAACTTTCATATTTTATGAAGGAAGCAGGCCCAAATGAAACCTGCATTTAATTATCTAGAAAAGAGGATGGTTTAAATTTTATGCTGAATAAAAAAGCTGAGTAATGGGGAAGAAAGCTAGAAACAAGAGATTGGAAAAATCCATCCAATACAATTAATTTCAGGTCATTGATGCAGCACAAGAAGACAAGCGATGTCTGAGTTCATTTCAATTGCATCACAAACAGAACTAAATACCGCACGTTTAAAAATTCATACAACAGAAAGCAAAGTACCCATTTCAAATAGCTGAACTAAAATTTATTTCACACATTGGAAAGAAAATTGGGCATTTCAAATATCATAACAAGAAACCATTATTCATTTATCACCGAACCAGAATCCATTGTAATACATACAATTACTTTTCCCCCGACAAAAGAATGAACTCCCCTCTTTCAATAGTTTTTCAAAATACCTGTGTCTCTGCTGCATCTGCAACAAGGGGCAATCTAGCAATCCGACCCAAAAGGCAAGAGGACGAGCCGTACACAAAGCAAGTTAGCAGGAAAAGGAAAACGGCATTATCAAAACTTGTCAATAAACTAAGGCCAATCCCTTTCTCAAACCCAAAAGCGTGGTCCACGATATCAGGAACAACGAGGAGAACGTCCAATACAATTGCTTGAATGACATTAAACCTAACATAGCGACTCATGTTAGGATTTGGTACAACATAAAAATATAGTATAACAAGCAGAAGAATGCTTGCATAGGGGTAGCTCTTGTAAACCCTAATGGCTGGAGAAAGCGGTTCCAGAAGCATCTGTGCTGAATGAAAATCTTTTAAGAAAAAACGTCCGTATTGAACTCCGTCGAAGAAAGGCAAAACGTACCCAGCTGCTGCTAGTATTCGATCCGGGATGGGTATTGAATTATTTTTGTTTCGCTCGGCACAAACGACTGTTGGGGGTTTTTTCTGCATCGGGAAATCGAGCCTGTGCCATGGTGATTTCCAGACATTGAAGAAATTGTGAGTGGAAATGAATGTCGATGTGTGTAGGGTTGACAATGATGAAGGGGCGAATGGTAAGGAAACCGCCATTGTGGCGGTTGTTGAAAGCTTATGTAGGTTTCATTCCACCAGATGTCCAGAATGACTCTTTAATTCTTCATGCCAGGTTAAACCATAACATTCACTTCCCTACCGCGGTTAACTCTCGAGTCTCGGATGCTAGACCAATCTCTATTTTTTTTGAGCTATCAAGGGAAAAAAAAACACACGTTAGTAGGTATGTAGTTACTGCATTTTAGTTGCAAAGTTTTCTATTAAATATAATATTTATAAATAAGTTTTTTTTTAAGATTATATTTTATGTCGAGGAAACAATATAAAAATATGTTTATTTTATTTGAATGATATATAATTGATTAAGTGGCAAAGAATTTGTGCACTTAAAAAGAGAGTCGTGGTATTTAGCAACTAAAATGTTAGGCCTATGTGTTACCCACTTATGTTGGCATCACATAAAATTATGACGAACTTTCACGGGGCAAGAATGCTTTCATGTCTCTTCCTTCTATCATTTCCCAACTGCAAAATTAAATTTTATTACCCTCTCAACGACCAAATTAAATTTTTACTACTGTAGAATAAAGATTGCATGGAAATGAGTAACGAGTAAATGATCAACAGGAACAAGAAGTATTATTGTTATTGTTTTTCAATAATTCTCCCCTGATTTGTGATAGTTATGAGTATACGCTTGAAAAAGATTTTGTAATCATTGAAACGGTAAGTAAAGTTAATCAGTCAACTAAAAATTAGGTTTTTGTTTAATTCACAATAATACTAACCAAAGAATGCATACATAACTTTTAAGCTTCAAATAGCATGTTGCATTGTGTAGACATAAAATCACGCACATAGTAATATATTACTATACTGCCAAGTGTGTTGTTTTATATATGGATCTTGCATAAGGAAAGTATTCATTAATGGCCCAATTTCTAGTCCGCCAGTTTGTCTTGCTTATTTCTATTGTTTTATATTTCACACTTGTCACTCATACACCCAGTTCTAGTTAGGTCACAGGGATCCCTACCTCTCAGTGTTTGTGCATTTGTCATCAATTGTCTCTGGACACTGGTGCCCAAGACTGGACGCTAGTGCCTAGGGGGCTCCTGTCCATCTTGGGCGCTCTTGTCCTCTTTATTTTTTATCTTATTTTTGACATTTGAGGTCGGTCTTTTCAATTTTCCCACTCGTATCCCGAGTTACTAGTTGGCATGTCAGGTCATTAGTGTCAAAATTCAAGCAAGAGATCCCTATATAAACACAACATACATACCATTATAAGGGCAAGCGATTCTTATCAAGGGCTATCTATGTACATATCTCAAGGGATTGCATTCGGGCACATTACTCTACATACACATTGTTTAGGAAGGGGAAATTCATTTTTCCATCCCACACATTTGCATCTATCGAGTTACCACCCGCTATTTTAGCATCACCAATGCAAAGTCAACCTAGGATCACTATTGCACACACAAGAACATAGAACTACATTGGGTCTGAGATGTAGTGCAGCGTTCAGTCGTAAGTTCACTAGTTGACAGTTGAGGACAGTATGACCCCTCATTTTGCTTATTTCTTTTTAGGATTTGATGTCTTTTTAAGGATTTTATAGGAGGATATTTGTGTTGCATATTTACAGGTACTCCCGTAGTTAAAGTGTGAATTTCAGGTGATCAATGGCGAACAAGTACAAGACCCTAGCAACAGTGTCGAAACCAGATCTCAAGCTTTTTCACAGTCTATAGCGCCCACCAGAGGTCTAGGGCACCCATAGGTGCCCCCCCCTGCCCCTATCCAAGCCCGTGTCTAGGAGTTTCAAGCACCTCTGCATTATTTTAGCGGGATTACGAAGGTATGTGTTTTTGTTTTAATTACATTCTCCAATCCAGACACACTTCAGGATAAGTGCAATCAAGATAAGTGCCATATCTCTTGTATTTGCTTTCATAAATAAATCAAATAAATTGCCTAGCATCTGTATTTCATTGTATATCAGTTGTAGCAGTAATTGCTTTCATATTTTAATAAAATATCCATTTTTTATTAAATCATTTTAGTGAACCTATAGCTTAGAACTCCTTGCTCTAGGATCCACTAAAACCCTAATGGCTAAAAATAGCTCTTCTCCTCCTAGGCTAGTTATGTCTCATGAGAGTGTTAACCCTATTTATGGTGAAGAAACTATAGTTGAACTTAGCACTCTCTATCGCACTATTGTCCTTCTAGATGAAACTCAAAGGCTATTATTGGCTAATGAATGCAATATTCCTGCTAGCTTTGATCATTCTACTATTAACATTGTTTTTGATCCCGCAAGCTTTTCAGGTTGTAGACCTTGTTATGAAGTAAGCCATACTCCACCCTCTTCTATCGAGACTCTAGATGATGTTATTATCCATTTTATGCTTAGTCTTGATGATGATACTTCAGATAAAAAACATGACAAAAATATACATGTGCATGATGTTAATTCTAATACTAATCAGGATGATTCTATAGTTGCATCTCATACTCCTTGCATTTTTGAAAATGTCTCCAATGATTGTAATGATACATCTCATACTAGTTCTCCTCCTACTTCATTGTATGTTGATGATATGCTTAATGAAATCCTTGCATCCGAATCTTTGCCTGATATTGATGATACACATACTAGTAATGATTCAAAAAATTTGCATATTGTTGAATGTGAACTCTCTACTCCACTTTCATCTTCTTCTGAGATTGTATCTAGTAATATGCATGTTGATTCATCTCCTTCTATCTCTTCTGATGTTATTCTGACCATTCCTATCAACGCTCTATGTTCTTCAACACCTATTACTTATTTGGCACCTACATCTAGTGTGCCCTTAACGTCGTCATCTCCTACTTCTTCTCTTGACATCCCTATGATCACTCATAATGGAAAGCTTCAACCACTCAATACACCATTCACATCTTCCATCACTCCTTCACATGATGTCTTATCACGCATGCATGTTGTTGGCCAATTACAATCTCAAGTCCAATCTCTCACTCTTGAAAGCTAGGCCTGTTATGCTTCTATTGATAATAATTTTGTACATGACAATCATATTCCAAAAAAGATTGACAATTTAACATTTCCTAAGGATTTTATTATGCCTACATTGTCATGTTTTGATGGTACTAGAAATCCATATTTGCATCTCAAACATTGTAGTCTTATTTTACCATTCACAGCCCAAGCCGTGTTGGCACATCACTCAGACAAATTTGAGTGCTCACCTAAAGTGCACAAGGGTACCAAGTCCCTCTTTTATGGAAGTTTTGTCAAGGAGTTAACATGAAAACACATACATTCCAAATCCATAATAACCATTCAAAGGTAAAGCATAAACAGATTTAGATCACAACCATAGTGCATAAAGAATGAACTAAACAATAATCAAGTTTAGATTTACCATGCAAGATCCAGTCACAGAGGTGTCAACAACCAATATCCAACAACAAAGATCCATTGTATTAATCACCATAAAACACAGAATCTGAATACATCAATAGTAACTCCATCATATCATGCACATAAGTAAATCATCAACATAACCTTACAAAACAGACTGACTCTCTAACCATGCAAATCAATACATATATATAGGGGTGGGGACTTGCCCTTCACTTCCTATGCATCCTCAAAATATTCCACATGCCACAAATAGCTATGTGTGCATTACAAGTCAACTACATAAGCATGTAAGCTTCGCTAATAATAGATTATTTATTAATAACTCCAGTTCTAATCCTATTATTAACCCAAAATTGTGCATGTCACTTTATCTTCCTTTGCATGAGATCTTTCCCAAAATAGATTGTACTTGTAACTCCAAGTCTATATGCTCAACCTTATCTTCAAAACATTGCTTGACCACTACTCTAACCATTCATCTCCCAATTCTATCAAAATGTGGCTAAGTCTCAAATGTGTTTAGCCTCGAGCGCGAACCTTCGCTTGCTGTCTGCTCTACTTTTGCACATGCCTTTGTGCCTAACTTTTGTGCGTCAAAAACCCTCATGCTCCACTATACTTAGCATCTTTTAGGGGTCAAACATTACCCCACATTGGTTCAATTTCCACCCCCGGCAATTCTTCATTCACCAAGTACAAAACTTCAAAAAGAAGAACAAAATTCAAAAATGAACGTCATACTTAAATGTGCTAAAGCACTTGGAATATTTCTAGAAATTATGTATTTAATTCATCTGCTAATTTCTTCCACTCTTCCAACTCCTTCAAATCCTTCCCCAGCACGTAGTCTCTACAATCCTCGGCATTTGGTCAAGAGTAATCTCCTTGACTCTTCCTTTCATCTCCTTTATCACCCCCTCCAACTTTGTGCAATTGCCATCAATATTGTTCCATATGTTCTAGTATAGAACTCTGAAACTCACTAATTTTTTGTTCCAGCTGCTCATGCTTCACCTTGATTTTGTCTTTTTGTAATTTGGTCTCTACGATCAACTGAGTGTGCTCAAGTTTGTTGGTTGGGGTCTTCTCCTATATAGTCTTTAAAGTTTCTTCCTCATCCACCAACCGAATTCCTACAAAGGGCTCGCACTTCTGGCATCTAGTGAAGCCGACATCTGCCTTTTTGCTTGCTTCCTTGAGTTGGGCGAGCAAGTCCTCCAACTCAGTGATCTTGGCCTCCACTGCAACCTTATTATTCTCCTTTTTTTTGCAATTTCTTCCTCCGTAGGCCCTACGCTTTTAATGTTAACATGGAGCATCCCTACCAGATCCTCTAAATATTCCATCTCATCTCCATAAGCCATTTTGTCCTGGCTCACTAAGGAAGGGAACTATCCTAGAATTTTCTTTAGGAGCGCGTCGACTCTATCATATGCTTCCTTAGTTCATTTATGCTCCCCCTTCAAACATATCTTCAACTTGTCTACTTCACGCTCTTTCTCCTTCTTATCTGAGGCCAAAGTCTGAACTGTAGTGCTAGCATCCAGATGTCTCCTTGTCACCTCAAAGGCCATCTTATGCAAGGCATTACATGCATGCTCATCTGTTAAGTGGTTTGGGTCTATGGCCTTGTACCTCTTTCCTAGTTATTTCTGTAATATCATTGTTTCAATTGCATACTCACTCACTTCAAATTCAGGCTCATCTGAATGAGTATGTAAATTCTAACTTAGCATTTTCTTTGTTCTGGATACTCCTCCATCTTGGTCCAGCATCTCCCAAGCATGCAATTTCCCTGTAGGCACTATACTTTGGAAGTGCGCGCATAATACTTTCATGGGGTCATCCATGAAGTCCATGTGCGGTGACCTTGGGGTCCACTGTTTCCTTTACACCTTCATTTTTTATCATTGCTTCTTTGGGGTAGGGGGTGTACTAGTACCTGTCCCTAATCCCTTGTCCTCCTTGATGACGAAAGTATCACTGTTTATTTCTCTCCTTTTTCCTCCAGTGACACCGGTGTACTGTTCTTTGTTGGGCTCTCTTTGTCTCTTCTTATTTTCACGAGCCTATTATGCTGCCTTCTCTCGCGCCCACTTCTCCTATTTTGCAAGCTCTTATTCTAACTCATCCCTTAGTGTGGTGAAGCCATCTCTTCTTCTTTAGACTTTGTCTCTGTCTTAGAGCTGGACGCCACCTGTTCCTTAGTGCACTTATTCTTTTCTTGGTTCACGATGCCCTACTAAGAGGTCCCTGCGCCCCCACTGCTGCTTTTGTGAGAATAATACTTTCTCTTACAAGAGGTATCAAGCTTCCCCTCTTCTTCATCACCTTCCTCTTCCTCATGCACCTCTTCTTCACACACCTTTTTAATAGGTGGCACCCCTATTCCCCTAGGTCTGTGGGAAGGTGGAGTCTGTAACCTCCACCTCGACTCCTCCTTGAGTCTTGGGCCGTAATTGTATAAACACTATGTTAATGTGTCCCTTAATTGTCACATTTACCTGTGGATGCAAGTCCAACAAATCTGGCTCCAAAACCTCTAAGTATGTGGGCCTAGAGTCATATCTGAAGGTGGCACGCAATGTATACAGGTCTGAATCTACCTTGTCTACATCATAAGTCAACTTTTACGCGTCCTTCAATCTATTGATGGAGCACTTCAAGTATTTTGTCGAGAATGCAAATGGAAGTTTACACCACATAACCATCTCGCCCTTAACCATGTGAAACCGAGCAAGGCTGAAATGTTGCATTACTGCAAACTTCACTTGATCTTTAACTACTGTGGGCATCTCGTGCGGAATGCACCATTCATTCTCAAAGGCTTCACGTAGCTTGTCATAATAGTTATTAATTCTAGATTTGTACGTTTTTATAATGTTGCCATCACATGTAAACCCTACAAACTGCACTGCGAGGGATGGGTTCATTGATGGGTAAACCCACATGTTTTTCAGGCCCATCCGGTACCCCAATTTCCCAAAACATGATCAAAAGTATAATAGATCCCCATGTAATCTTCGCTCCTTCATTTTACTACTTCACCTCCTCAATAATCCTATTCGCGATGAATTGAGCCAAATTGTAATGTGATCTCTTTGAAATTATGTAGGCCACGTACTATAATTTCTTATTACTATGTATATCCAGCACTCTGACGCACCTAATTTACAGCTCACAAGTTGGGATACAACCCTAAGTGCCAAATCATCCAAATCCATAATGGTTTGTGCCCTACCTCCCTTCTTGTAGCTTAATTTCTTCGTAATTTCTTCAATTTTTGTTGTAGCGCACAAATCTAGGGTCATGTTTTCCCCTGTGCTCCTCAAACTTGTGACTCACTCAATCAATTGAGCGGTGAGACGCATCCTTCTTCCCAAAAAGTAGAAGAATTCTTCATGAACCCATGACATCAACCACTGAAAGAGGTTTGTGGGTTTGGAAAAGAAAGGAAGCTCCCACAACTACATTACACCAATTTTCTCCAACTCTGATTTCACAAAGTCATCAACTAGAGGGTTTCTATCCTCATCTACTCCTAGGAGGACTTTCTCCAAATCTGACCTCATCTTCTTCTCATTCTCATCTATACGGTGGTTAAACTCACTAATTTTGATTTTGCATCGAGTGAGATTTGATTTCCAAATTTCCACCCTCAACACACCAAGAGGGTATTGCATTTCTGAGTATATCTCTTCCAAGGGTTCCTCTACCACAACCTCGAGCCTCTTTGTTCTCAATTTCCTTGGCTTGGGTGCCATCTTGCTTTAATTGCATGTGCCCTAGGTGTTTTGTCTTCCAAATTCCTTCTACCCGAGCCCTGCAAACTTCTGACCGCTTATAATACACACAACCCTTCTATGTGCTCCATTGTTGGCTCTAACTCGCTTCTTTGCAAGGGCTCACACACAACTCTCAAGCACTTCTGGTTCACACAAACTCAACATCAGTCTTAAGCTCTTCGCACTTGAATCACAAGTTTTCTTCAAAGGAAAGGTAGCCAAATGACTACCATAACCTCTTATTTATACTTTTCCACGGCCCACAATGGTCCAATTTGTACTTCCAATCAACGCTTTTCAAGTCACTTTTTAAGAAAGTAACTTTTCCATTTTTGACAACATTTGCAACTTCGCTTCGCACACTGCAGTCATAACCTTCTAGCATGTTATACTACTTCTTAGCCACAAACCTTCTCTGTGTGCCTCCTTGTGCTGAAAGTATAAAACCCCTGCGCCATATCCCAAGTAGCTTCACATGTCAGCTGCTTACCTCATGTTACAATGCACGATCACTTTCCTTGCGTGGTCTTTAATCAGCTCAACTTTCTTCAAAACACCTTATACCCAGCACTTATCATGTCTTATCCATTTCTGCGTCAATGTTCCAAAAAAATCCTTCAACCAAGCTAAGTTGTATCAAGAGGGCGCCAACAATTATCATCTTTTTACTACGATCCACCCCACACTAAAAGTATGTGTGGTCCTCTGTGCATGAAATCACTAGATAGTAATCAATGATAGGCGCACAAACGTGCTCATTACAATGGATAACAAAACTAAATTGACAAAGCATAACAACGATGAAAGGAAACACTTATAAAGGGAATGCATTAAAGGAAATTTAATCTAAATGGTAACATTGCCTTATTACAAACACCAAGAAGACTTATTTATAGTAGGGCTTCAACCTACTCTTGTTGAAGTATCCGAGTAACCGAGTGCCATCCAACACCTGTAACTAAAAAACACTCGAATAAAGTATATATGTCACCACATATGCAGTCCCAACCAATGCACCTTCAATTTCCTAGGGTGGCACAAATACTTGGAGTCATAAAGAAGAACCATCTGTCCAACTTCAAATTACTTATTCATAATATGCCTATCATTTTATGCCTTCTACCTGGCCTTCTGTCTTTTGGCTCCACCAAGAAATGGTGTGCCGCTCATCCAATTGCATCAGTTTATCAATGCGCTCTTCAAGTGTTTTCTCATCATCCAGTCCACCTATGTGCACAATACGCAAGGAAGGTAACATAAATTCCACTGGTAAAACAACCTCTGCGTCAGATACCAACTGAAAGTGTATGGTTTTGTTCAATCTTTTATAAGTTGTCTTGTATGCCCAAAGTACATCAGAGACTTTATCATCCCAGTCTTTCCTTCCAACATCACAAATATTTGTCAATGTATGTCCCAATATATTGTTAAAAGCCTCAATAGTTCCATTAACCTGTGGGTGATAGGGCATTGTCTTGTGATGTGCCACCATAACTTCCGCCAATAATACCTTGATTGTCTCATTTGAAAAGTGTGTGCCCCTATCACTTGTCAAAATTAATGGACATCCATACATGTTGATTATGTTTTTCCAAAAGAACCTTGTTGTTGTAGATGTAGTGCAATCCTTTGTAAGTGTTGCTTCTACCCAGCGAGTTAGATAATCTATACATGTGATAATATAACACAACTCAGTCTTGTGCGTCGGTGGGGAAATAGGTCCTACAAAGTCAATTGACCATTTCTCAAAAGGTTCTGCACTTACAATAGGTCCTCAAGGGCATCTCATATCAATTCCCAAGCTTTCCAAGGTGTTGGTAATGATCACATGCCCTGACATACTCTTTACAATCCTTATATATTGTTTCCCACCAAAGACCAGCTAGTAAAATTTTGCGCGCGGTAGCATTTCCTGCATAGTGTCCACCAACAATTCTGCCATGAGCTTCTTCCATAATGGCTTCGTGCTCATGCTCAAGTACACACTAGCACAAAACCTCATCCTCGGATGAGCTTGTATAAATCTCCACTGACCAACATATATGGTGCGGTGCGTATGAAAAATTGTTTCTTCTCTAAGCTCTTCGTCCCTTCAGGCGGCACACCTGTACGCAAAAATATAGAAATATCATCTAAGTCTGAGGGTGTGTATTTTAATATGAACAAATGTGCATTCTACATTATGTCCTCAATGCTTTGTGCGTCCTCACCTGAATGAATCCTTGACAGATGATCAGGTCTTGAATTACTTTTCCTCGGCTTTACCAAAACTATAAAGTCAAATTCCTGGAACAACAAAATCCAACGACATATGTGCCCTTGCAAAACAAGCTTATTAAGCAAGTACTTAAGTGCCATGTGATTTGTATAAAATATAAAGGGAGTTGCCAACAAGTATTTTCTAAACTTGTGGAGCACATAAATCATAGACAAGGCTTCGCGCTCTGTAGTCGTATAGTTCTACTCAACTGGTGTCAATTTCTTACTCGCAAAATAGATAGGGTGATCGACAATCCTGTCACTAGGATGTAAGAACACTACGTCAATGGCCATGCCAAAGGCATCGACATGTACATGAAATGACTTATACCAGGAAGGAAAGTGTAGAATGGGTGTTAAAGTAAGTCTTTCTTTCAACATCTCAAATGTCATCTACTGCGCCTCATTCCAATGAAACTTTCCTTTACTCCTCAACAATTCTTTCAAGGGCATGGTGATCTTAGCATAAGTCTTAATGAACTTCATGTAATAACTTGTATATCCTAAGAATCCACACACTTCACTCTGATTAGTAGGCTCTTCTAATCCCAAAATAGTAGCAACCTTAGCAGGATCTACCAACATGACTTCTTTGCAAATAATGTGTCCCAGTAAAGTTCCAAAGGGTGTAGCAAATATACATTTCTTAATGTTCAAGGAGATGCTTAACTTCCTACATCTCTCAAACATGAGTCTCAAGTTGTCATAGTGATCCTTTACCAGCCCATATATAGTCTAATCATCCAAATAAACCTGTAAAAACTTGTGTATAAAGTCTTCAAATGCTTGCACAATAATGCGTAAAAAGACTACAGGCGCATTTTTCAATCCAAAAGGCATAATTGTATATACAAAACTTCCCCATTCAGTGGTGAAAGTTTTCTTTTCTTGATCTTCCTTAGCAATGTGCACCTGATGATAACCAGAGAACCCATTTGTAAAGGAGAAGGTTTCACACCCTACAATGCCTTCTAAGATCTCCTCTGTAAGAGGCCTGGGAAAAGGATCTATAACACAAACAACATTCAATTCTCTATAGTCCACACATATCCTTATCCTACCATCCTTCTTAATGCTTGTTGGTTGTAAAATTTGACTTGAAAATAAGAAAAAATCAAGGGACAATAATCTGTCCTCTTTATGGGAGAGGCTCCCTTATTGAACACACAAACAAACAAGCAAATATGCTTATTTACAAATGTACAAACTATCAATCTTTTAATGAGGATTTTGATACCTCATATGTTTCCATTTCATAAGATTCTCAATACAGAAGAAAAAGGATGCCAAAGATTCAATGGTTTTTAAAGTGAAAAAGGCATCACTTTCAGATATAAAGATTTCAAAATGATATCTAGATTTTCGAATGATATCTTACTTAAGCATGCATGAAATATAAAGCCTAAATCATACACATTTTAATACAGGACATATATGCAATAGACACAAAGTTCTAAGCATAACATTAATTGGAAGAACAAAAAGTTTCCTATTTAAACATATATAATCCACATGAATCAGATAGAAAACAGAGATAGATAGAACACAAGAAAAGATGAGAATAGAAGTTCTTTTGTATTGATTGAAAATTCAGCATCTCTACATCAAAAACATCAAAATCCAACCCCTTCGAATGACAAAGAGAGATCTTTAAATAGCCTTTAAGGGTGGTTACCAATGAGTCTTTTCAGTTTCCTTTCTTTTAATCAAAGATTAACCACTAATAGAGTATTGTAATTAAGTTTGCCCCTTCAATATTACATGTTTACAATAAAAGGTGGTCAATTTAATGAAATACATCAAATAAAAGAAAGGTTTAAGAGCTGGCTATCAGAGTATTCAAAGAAGAGGGCTGCCACAGTCTTCACTTTGAGTATTTGACTCCTGAACTTCACCAATGCCCCTGTTATCTCCATACCCCAAGGAATAGTGGTGTTGGTAGTTGCATGAGTCCATCTTTCCAAGCAATCTTCATGTCCTTTCCAATCCTGCATTGTCTAAAAATCCTTTATTTTCCTCCTTGATTGAAGTTTGAAGGGCACAAATTTCTTCAATATTTTCCTTTGAAATAGTATCTGATTTGAACAAATCCTCTTTGAAAAATGTTTTAAATTTAGTTTTAATTTCTTTGATGATATATTTCTCTTCAGAATTTTCTTTGAGAAACTAGCAATGGAGGTCCTAAAACTTAGATATGATGAAAGATTGAAAAGCTTCCCCCTTTTATAGCATGTTACTTAGTTCATAAATTTCCTCTTCAATAACCTTTGTTTTCCAATCAATACTGAATACCCACTGCTTAGTCAGATTGTTATTTGGATCGTCAAACACTTTTCTAGTGAGGAGAACTTGCATATCTGTTTCACTCATGATTTTGATGTCTTGAATACATTTAGTCCTCATTTTCAATTCTCTATTCAGACTATTGAGTGTTGTAGTGAATTTCAATTGTAGTCCTATGATTTGATCATATGATTTGTAAGATTCTTCAATGAAGTTGAGTCCAGTGATTAAAATTTCATCTACCATAGCTTATATTGCTTTTCCATAGGCAACATGCTTATGGATATCCTTAATAACTTGAACCTATTCATTGGTTAGGATAGTAGGGGGAGGCATTGCATTCAAAGGAGTTGGATCAATCATTGTATCACTTGCTAACAGAGATCTAATGAAATATGAGAGAATTTGTATATGATCTTCAAGCTACTCTTGATGTTGTTTCCCCTTTTCCACTCTCTTAATCACCTTAGACATTATTTTCTTCAAGTTATGCACCTCACTTTCAGGATTATATTCTCCTAGAGGGATCCTTGTTAACTCCAAATCATTTAAACCCAAATATTTATCATCCTTGTCAACTTTGGGTTTAACAATCTCAAAAAATAGTTGGCCCTTAGAATTAGATACCAACTTGGAATTAGTTTTGGATTTCTTAGCAGGTGGGGTAGGAGTTGTGCCTAGGAGAAAAACCACAACATCAGATTTTGGAGAAACAATATGAGATGAGATTTTTATTTTCTTACTATCCACAAATGGTTGAACCAAAGTAAAAGAGATACTAGAAGAAGAGGCAACAAGAGGTCTGAGTGCAAGTGTTCTCATTGCACTTAAGGTCTGTGCAACTAAGACTTTCAAAACAAATGTTCCAATATTAGAAACAGACATTTCCTTGATTGAATTTTATTTGACAAATCACCTCTGAAGTGTGATCCTTTTGCTTATCACCTTATTCTTCTTATTTTTCTATGTTACCTCCTTCGGGATTAATTTCTTCATGCTCTTATGTTTCTTCTTCATCATCACTAAAGAGATATACAATCTACTCAATCTCATACACTATTTCCAATTGCTTTGGAGAGGGAGATTGTTTACTTTCTTCCCTAATCACTTCTTATACATTTTCAACTTTCTTGGCTTTCCCTTTTTTTATGTACACTGGAGTTGAAGATTTAAGAGGAGAGGGGGCAGATTGTGCATGTGCCTCAGGGGTTGCTACAGGAACCTATTTCTGAGGAGTGAAAGTTTTTTAAGAAGAAGATCTTGACTTATTTTCTCTAAATATCTTCATTTTTCTGTCAAACCAAACCTTGGTTGTGATCAAGACAAGATTTATGAGTTCTTTCAAATAATATCTTTCCTTATTAGACTAATCAATGTTTTCAATAGGAGTATGCTTGAAAGATCTGTCAACTTCAAGAGACTACAGATCTTGATCATCATCGTGTAGTTCATTTGGTACTTTATAAACTCCAAAATCCTTGATTTGTTAAAGGGACAACCTACTAAAATATCTTCTTTTGGTTTCATAGTTATTTGAGAAGTCAACCCAATAATCTTCAAGGTAAGGAAGATGATAGAAGCCCATTATGAAATTATTAACAATAAAACCCTTAAGGTCAAATCAATTTCTCTATTTAAAATGATGGAAAGTAATAGGACAAATAGTTATGTCAATGTTTTGAGCATCCAAAGCAGTCCTACAGGTTTAACTACCCAAAGTGATCGGGAATTTAATGCATGTTAGTTTCTTATCTCTAAAGGTTCTACGAAGCTTATCAATTTGTCTACAAATCTCAACTAGGGAAATCTTATCATTGCAATATATTGGAAGTTTGAGGGGTGTTCCTTAAAAACCATCTAACCTGATGCAAGAAAACTTCCTGAACTAAATGAAATAGCTTGCATAGATGGCAATCAACTGCTTGGCCTCATCAAAGAATCTCTCACCTATGTTACCTTCTAATAATATGATAATATAGATAGCGAATGCATTGTTAACCCTTCTGAAATGGTGCTTATTATTCTTCAAATCCAGCTATGGATAATATTCATATATTGGAGCACCCCTTTTATTCTCATTAGGAGAAATGACCAACCATATTTTCTATGTTGCAATAGTGTACATCAAGAAAGAAGTCATGTAGAAAGTTTTGGTCCTTTACACCTCAACAATCTATTCAATGAGGTTGTCACAAATGATCTCTCCCAAATTTAAACTTTTCTTTCCATCACAGATAATATTCAAATATGGGCACATCCAGAAATGAAATTCATTGGTTGAAGGAAGACCCATTATTCTAGCAAGAAGAGTAATGATATCTGAAATCTCCTCCTTAAAATAAATTTTATACATGGTTTTGGGAAGCCTGGAGGCTCATTTCTTCGGGGTTTTAAACCAAGATTTGGCTACCATATGCTTGTATTTCTCAGTTTCTTGGTCAAACATAGTTTGAGATTGGAATTTAGTGAGAAAATTGGAGTCTTCTACCACAGGGATACCAAAGGTAGCATTGATGCATTTTACATCCAACTGAGCAATTACTTGACCTTGAGGATCTTTGATTTCCTTCATGTTTGGGTCAAAGCAGGAGCCACAAGCCAGAATGGTATCAACACACTGAACAGAGATAGGAAAACCTCCAGCATGTGCTATCCCACATTCTTTGATCAACCAAGTAATGGGAGTAGGATTTTCATAGTTGAGTCGTGCCCAAAATTCATCAAGGTCAAGATGTTGTGCGTCGCTGTCTCTAATATTGGGTATAACAGTTTCTAAGGAGGAAAGATGTTTATGCCTCTTGTAATGAATCTTCATGATAGAAAATGAGATGAAGAACCAACACTCAAACAGGAGAAAATGAAGCTTCGTGAAAACATGAAGAGAATAGGGCAGAAATGAATTCCACTTTGATTCTTCACAAAGGACTTCCTGTAACTCAAATTTTTACTTCTAGAGGAATGACGACCTTCTTAGGAATAAGACCCACTTGAAATTTTTGAAAATGGCTAGAGAATGCTTTGTTATAGCTAGAAACAGTGGAGAAGGTGTGGGAAAGGGAAACATAAAAATAGATTGCAAACTCTTATGGTAAAATGATAGGCCTGCCCTACATATATATAGATATCCAGTTTAAAAAGAGTCAAAAGCACGTATTAAATGAAGGGTTTAATGCATCACAGGAAACAGGACAAATTAGGACATAAGAAGCCAATTTTAGCCTTTAGAATGCGGATATGGTAGAGAAATTGAGCACAAGAGGCCCGTAGGACATCCGATACATTAAGAGCTAAAGTCTTTGCAATACAAAGAAGACTATCCCAATGCATAAAATGTGGGTTCACGAAGAATGGCTGGCTATGACGCACTTGGGACACTTGGGATGAGGAAATATGATGTATCCCTAGTACAAAGAAGCTTAACGTAAATTGGGAAAATCAGATAAAGGGTGCACAGAAGGCCCTTAGGACACTGGGACACGAGCTCCCCGCAAAGCCAAAACATCTGCACAACAAGAAAGACTATTTCATTGTGGGGAAGGTGAAAGATCGGAGAACAAGAAGCCCAAAGGAACATGGGACATGCAGAACACTAAAACCCGAAATACCCGTAGTACAAAGGAAAAGTCACAATTTCAAAATTTTGAAAAATTGACTAGCTGTTGAAGACTCTTGCATTCCTTCATTTCAAACTTCATAAAGGCAAATAAAGACTTAGCAATAGAAAACTTACCCATTTTTTTTGAAAGGTCTCCAAAAATACACACATTTTTGGGGAGGTTAAAATTATTGGCTCTTTTTGGGGATAAACTGGCATGACACAAAAGAAGAACAAGGCAAGACAAAGGACCTTAGAATCTTTGGTTTATGGCAAGTACAAGACCATTGGGAAATAGAGTCAAGAATTAGGCAATACAGAAGAGACACACACAGGCAACGGGAAACCACAAAGAAAAGACCAAAAACAGGGACTATACAAGACATATTTATAGTTATGTATAAAAGGACTACTAGCTTCACTTAGGACCGAAACAACTTCAAATATTGTCCACTATATGGAAATGGAAGAGAGGTTCAATCCATATAGCTTAAATAAAATGAATTTTCACTAACAAAGTGTCTAATCTTGAAAGGAACCAACTAGAGATAATTGAACTTACAATGACTTCCTCAAGGTTCTCACCTTTTGTCCCATAGTAGGACAATATCTACAACCTAGAAGTCTCTGGATTTGGATTTCTTATCAAATAGTTGTTTCACCTTTTGCTGATGTGGAAAAATTCTATCCACTACCTGCAACCTGTCCTCATCCAACTTTTACAGGTTCATAATCCTTTTCTCTATGGCACTGGTGAAATTTGAATCCTCAATAGCTTTCATCAATTGCAAGGCTGATAATTCCACTATTACTGGTAGCTAAGATTTTGTCCCATACACTACCTAAAATGGAGACATCCCAATTGCTCTTTTAGGTGTGATTCTATCTTCCCAAAGAGCATCATAGAGCCTTTTGTTCCAATTCCTTTGAGATTTATTTACAAGCTTTTGAATGATAGTCACCAAATTTTTATTTGTTGATTCTTCCTGTCCATTCCCTTGAGGATAATAATTAGAAGAATGTGCAAAAGAAATTCCATATCTGTAGTAGAAATTAATCAATTCATATGAAGAGAAATTAGGGGCATTATTGGTGACAATTTTGGTTGGTACTCCAAACTTGATCAAGATGTTCTCCTTAATAAAATTACATACTACTTCAAAATTTGTACTTTAAACAGGAATAAATTCTACTCACTTTGTGAAGTAGTTAGTAGTAGTCATAACATGCGTATGCCTAGCACTTGAGTTGGGATTAAGAGTACTTACAAAATCTATCCCCCACTATTCAAAGGGCTCTTCCATTACTATTGGCTTGAGTTGTAAGGTGGCTAGCTTGGGTTTTCTCATAATTTTTTTGCATGCTTCACATTTTTTGACCCACTTTGTTGCATCCTTGAACAAGTTCAGCCAATAATATCCCGTACGAAGGGTTTTGTGAGCTATCACAACAGATGAAAAATTGCCTCCATAGGCTTGATCATGAAATGTTATGAGAAATCTTTTTTGTTGTTCTTTATCCACACATATGAGAAACCTTCCATCAATCCCTCTCTTGAACAACGAATTGTCTGAGAGTACATATTGTGTAGATCTCAATTTAACAACTCTTTTCTCCCTTGCATTCAAATGGGTTGGGCACTCCTTGTATGTTAGAAAGTGAGCAATATTTGTGTACCATTCATTAGTTGAGCTAAGGAAGAGGAAAGTGGAGATATCATCTTCTTCTTCTGTGGATAGATTACCTTTGGTACTATTAGAAATCAATTCACAGAGGCCCTTGCCTCGAACCAGCTTGGTTGGCCTGATATCCAAATCATACTCTTGCACTTTTGCCCCCCAATTTCCTCTTTTAGTCCCAAATTATTGTTGAGTGAGAATTGATTTAACAGTTGAGTCAGGAAAAAAGAGAATTGATTAAGAATTGAAGATGTAGAAGCAGAATTGCTTGAATTCCTTAATTAAAACAAAAGCATGCTTGTTTATTTGTGTATATTTCAATTTGTGAGCTTTCAAAACATAACTCGTGAAATAAATGGGAAGTTCACACCCTTCAGGATTCTTCTGTACCGAAATGGATGCCAAAGTATTCTCAGTGGCATACTAATAGATTGTGAAATCCTTCTCAAAGTTAGGACAAGCAAGAATGAGTGTTCTGGTAATAACTTTCTTGATATTTTTAAAAGCATCCTTCCCTTCAGATGTCCAACAAAAGGATGGTCTCTCTCATCATCATCTAAGCTATGCTCATAGTCAATTCTATAAAATCAAGGATAAATATTTTTAGAAAATTTATTTTTCCAAAGAAAGAGTGCACACCTTTTTTGCTTATAGGGAGAGGAATCGTCTGAAATCTCTCCAAGTATATCTTGGTCCCTTATTTGTAAATAATGTGCCTAAGTAACTTACCCTCTGTAACACCAAAGATAGGCTTCTTTGGATCCAGGGATATTCCATGCTCCCCACATTACTGGAGAACAACCTCAAGATGTTGGAAATGATTCTCCCTCTTCTTGGAGAAAACAGTCAAGTCATCAAGATATATTACAATGCACTTTCCATTTAAATCACCAAATGCTAAGTCCATTGCCCTTTGAAAAGTGGCACAAAAATTGATGAGACCAAATGACATCCTTCTAGAAAGCTACCACCTAAAAATAGCTTCCTAACCTAGTTAAAAATGGGAAATGTGCACCATCATGATGAAGAAGTGAGCAAGTCCTACCCTTTAAACATTAATAACTTTGAATCTAATCAAAACACAATGTAAATGCATGAACTCTATTCCCCTTAATTGCCTAATTTAACATTAAAATGGACCTAAGTAGTCCAATGGAAATCAAATTATAATTGCTTGCTTTGATCCTTCAATGGATGCTTGGGTGTGAGGCTTAGCTCTTCAAGAATGGAGGATGGAGGGCTCAAGAATGAAAAAAGGCTATTAGTATGAAACTATGTGCTTACTTTTGTCTCTTGAGAGATTTAGGTGTAGGTATAAAAGTAGAGGAGGGCTCTTTATATAGCCCAAAGGATAAAGGATTCAACACATCCTCATGAATGTGGGATAAATGGAGATGTAGAGTTAGTTATGGATAAGGGGGGTTTAGATGAGGTTGAGTTAGCTTTAGGAGGGTTTAGTTTGTCCTCAAGTGGCTCATGTGGATAAAGGGGGTGCATTAATTAATCAAGATGATTAATAAATACATGTGCAAGATTTTATAAGCTTTTAGATGGATTTTAGTGTGATTTAGACCATTAGGAAGGAATTAAACCAATTAAATAGAGATTTATTGATTTAATGAGAAGGGAGGCTAATTAATTAATAATAATTAATTAGACTAGATAGAAGGTGTCGATTAACGAAAGGTCGTTAATTAGGGTATGTGTTGGATAGGTGACTTAATTAATTAGCTTAATGTAATCAATTAATGACAATGGAAGAGAAGATGAGCGCCATTGACAATATGTCATCAATTTGCGGGAAAGGAGATAATTAGCGCAATTTAAGTATTTAAATTGCTTAGGCATAATTATAGGTGTCTACATTTGCCCCTCTTTGGGGTGGCGTAAGTGACGCCACTTCAAAGATAGTAGACGGAAGAAAATTTTGAAGGGATAGAAGAAAAATTAGTAGGAGGGAGAGATGCCCCCTCGAGTGTCGATGGGGTGATGGAAGAAGTCGATCGACGATCGAAAAAGATGAGAGATAGGCAGAAGAATGGGGAAGAGGCAGGATGCCCCAATGAGAGAGAAAATTAGGGGTGAAAGGGAAGTGATGTAGAAGAAATATGGATGAGGGGAGAGAAGAGCTTAGCCTCTAGCCGCTATTTATTTGGAACAAATTTGATGTCATCATATTGCCATAGGAACTACATCATCGGTCCTTATGAAAAATATAAGCATACGACAAAGGTAGAATGACATGAAAAATCCATACTACGAACAATTGTCCATTGCTGAAAGTACCAACTCCACGCAACATACAATAATGCAATGCAATACGAGAAGGAAACAAGCTCATGTAACAGGGAAAACAAGTACGAACGCACATATCCAACCCAACAACGGTCAAGACAGTTGTACAAATGTTTTGTTATCAGTGCTGAAGAGATCCACAAGTTCATGATTGATGACAAGGGTTAAAAATGATGCCCCAAGCAAGGATACATGCAAGGGGAAATGACAATGGACACGGGGTCCATGAAAAGTGTTTGTGCACAACGAAACAACACCAGGCAACAAAAGTGCCCCAGAGTACAGACGAAGCAAGCAGCTAGCTTTGTGAATGGTTGTGAATCCGGTGATCCACGAGTCATATTAATCGGGGAAGATGTGAGACAAACCAATAGGATATGGAGAAAATACCATGCGCAAGACACAAGTTTCAGCCGTAATAAGCAAGTTACCATTTTTTGTAGGGTTTTTTACTTTTTAGGATTTTTTGAAAAAAATTTGCCCTGTTTTTGGATTTTTTGATATATATATTGTTTTTATTGTTTTTGCTTTCCAAACCGTGGTGAACAGTAGAAGAAAGTAGAAGAAGAAAGCGAAGGGCCTAGGGGTGACAGAAAGTGCCCTAGGTGGAAGAAAGGAGAAACAAAGGACAAATAATGTCCTTGTTAAGTGGAAAAATTAAGAAAAAATAATTATTTACGAGAGTGTGAAGAAGAATAAAAATCGCCAGGGAGCAATAAAATTTCCCTAGGGAGAAGAAAGGGGTATCAGACAACAAAAATGCCCCAATACAGTGAAAAAGAAGAGAAAAATAATTATTTAATAAAAATAATTATTCCACAGCGAACAGAGGAGAAAACGGCGATCGAAACGGGTCTCCCGGCCTTCCGAACGGTGAAAAATAGGTTAATATACCCCCCAGGGGGGTAAAAACATCACGCGACCAATTCATTTTAACTGAGCAGTTGAGAAAATTTTACTGTGAGGCTCTGACACTCAGGAGAACCATGGTGATCACACGAGACCATTTGAGGTGCGCGGATGCAGTCCGGGGGTACCAGCGGCACGCAGACGATGGCCCCTTTGTGAGTATCACAACCCTGCTCGTAAATTTTTGTCATTAATGCCTTAAATTAGGTCTTTAGGAGTAGAAAAAATGGGCACCTGCGCGTAGGCGCAGGCATGGGATAGGGCACGCACAGGTGCCATTTTGGGGGCGCATGGCATCCTTTTGAGGGCGCAGGCACCAAGTCAAATGCGCGCACACATGCAGACACAAATCACACACACACACACGTGCATGCACACACACAAGCACATGTGTGCACATACACACCCGAAATGGGGTGCACACGTAAAAAGCATGGCACAAGGCATGGAGAGGCGGGTGCACACACACAAAAGTGCACGTGCCCAAGCGCAGGCACCAAATTGGTGGCGCACATGCCAAAAAGGGCGCGCAGGCACCTGAAAGAGAGCACACGCACCAGAAGACACACGTGCGCAAGTGCAGGTGCCAAAAATGTGGCGCACATGCCAAAAAGGGTGCGCAGGTGCCCTAGACAGGTGGAAAAAGATAGGAAAGTGTCAAAAACATGACACTTAGAAGAATTTTTAGGATTTTTGGGTTAACCCTAAAAGATGAGATAGATTTTTAGAGGAAATGCTAGGAACTAATGAGTGGTGTGTTATTTTGTAGAGATGACTACCAGTTTTACAGACGGGGAGCGTCATACCCGGATTGCCGAGTTAGAGGGTAGTATGCACCAGCGCAACCACCGAGCTATGGCGATATTACTGGAGGCAGTGGGGCTGGGCCCCGTGGCTCAGATGCCCTCTATCGTACTAGATCACGGCCTCCTGACTGTGCTAGCCGAGCGATGGCATAGCGAGAGTCAGTGTTTCAGACTGCCCACAGGGGAGATGATAGTGACTATGAGGATGTTTGGCAGATTCTTGCGTGTGCCCATGATGGGTACATTGATCGAGTACAGTTCAGATGCAGGGCTGATTAGAGCAGCCTGCAGTGCTCTATTTGGTGTTGACGACATCCCACATGACGGATGACTATAGCTTTACATGAGTGCATCTCCGACCCGACATTGCATCGGGGACCTCTCTATATCATGGCTCTTATCAGTGGGTTCCTACTCACTGATAAGATAGGGACTTCATTCCCGAGAGGATTACTACCATTGGTCCATGGCATTTACAGTGGTGAGAGATATTGCTGGGGGCAGTGTATACTGGCCCATTTATACTGGGATTTGCACCTGATTACATACCACGGTCAGAAGACCATGGGGCCAGCATCATTATTACAGATATGGTCATGGGATCATATTGCTATCAGACACCCTGTAGGCCCTTTCCAAGTTCAAGATCCTGAGGAGCCATCATACATGGCTTGGGTAGCAGCTGGCGGAGATGTACGTGGCCATCTTGGCAGCCTATTCAGATATAGGTGGGAGTTTGATGAGCTAGTAGTGATAGACGTCATTTGGCATCCATACAGGCACTTCCAGTGGCCAGAGGATGCCACAGAGCTCAGCGTGTGCTTGGTGGAGCACTTTCTTATTGGCAGCCGCAGCTATATCATGGAGCTGTATCATGTAGACAGGTGCCAGCGGCAGCTTGGCAGAGTACAGGGGGTCCCCCAGCCAGATATCTGGCATGCTCACAGGGACTCAGAGAGGTAGACCATGGGGCCTCATATACCAGTGGCCCAAGCTAGGGCTAGTTTCACACAGGTGGTCCCCCAGGTATGGGACCCATTATGATAGGTGAGAGACCCAGGGACCACAACTGATTATGCAGCATGGTATGTGACAGTATTACCCTAGTGTCTCACTATTCCAGAGGTAGCTTGGGTAGCAGGCATTCACCCACCCGTAGAGGTATGGCATGGGGCAGAGCGCAGGGCTAGAGCAGTGGCACTTGGGGCCAGACCCAGAGGATCCCTTTGATGGTATCCCACATGATGGACAGGGTGCCCCATAGGCACAGGGACCGAGGCCATAGGGCCCAGTACAGGCAGCCATGCAGCCACCCAGAGGTAGGGTTTTTGAGTAGGGACAGTCTTCTAGAGCACCTCAGGGACCAGCCCCTGAGGCACACACAACCTCCTAGCCAGTGGCACAGACAGCCACAGTATAGGTGTAGGTACAACAGCTCATAGCTGAGAGAGACACAGCCAGAGCAGAGAGAGATGAGGCTCGAGGCTGGTGCGTGACAGTTGTAGCAGAGAGAGATGAGGCCCAAGCTCACATTGTGACTTTACTATCAGAGCGGGATCAGGCTCGGGCCCAGGCTGGCCCAGGAGATGACAGAGTACATGGCAGAGCTAGATCTGAGAGACAACAGCATAGGGGGCACAGATATTGAGCCTCCTTCATCAGTCCCAGTCACAGGTGTGCATGGTCATTGCACAGAGAGATCATGTGTATGCACGATCATAGGCCTTATTAGCACAGAGGGACCAGGCCCACGCCGAGCTGCAGGTGATGACCACAGAGAGAGATCGAGAGGCTGCTGCCTCTAGACAGGCTGAGGTAGACCTGGGCCGAGTTACAGGTGAGTGAGATACTACCCTTCAGGTAGTGCTCACCTCCAGAGATGCGGATCTGATACGTGATGCCACCAGGCTTGGTGGTGAGGCCCTCTTTTACAGGACTGCATATTATAGAGTGGTTCCACCAGAGCAGTGAGTGGCACTGCCATAGCTATCAGGGTCGAGTGCATCAGGCTCTCGATCACGGAGGTCCAGCCATTCCACCAGATCAGTTAGACATAGCCTCTACCAGAGCAGCCGGTGAGACCAGCGCCATCCCAGCCTCTAGTGTTCCGGCATCCAGAGGACAGATCTGGGAGCCCCGGCGAGGGCGAGAGCTATGGTTGAGAGCCACATTTTTATTGTATAGATTCTTTGATATGTATGCCTCTTATGAAGGCTGATTTTGATGTACAGTTATGTTATACATGTATTTTTGATGATGCCTCATGATGAAGGCTTGATTCTTTCAGATACATGCCCCTTTTTTATGGCATTGTGTATCGATGATGTATTGTATTGAGTACCTATCTAGGACATTGTATGTATGTACACAGAACATTTTTGATGTATCACCTTTGTACGCCTCAGCTGAAGGCATTTTTGATATAGAGCACAGATTTGTATCCATTTTTGATATAGATGTATATTTGACACACATGTATACATGTATATTTGACACACACACACACACAATATATATATATATATATGAGGATTACTTTGTTTTGGCTCAGATACACATGGTTATGAGATGATGTATTTTATTGTTTTTGTACTCTGATGCATGTGACATGAGTGGGCATAATTCTATGATGTGAAATACCCCTTTTCAAAAATTACTATATGTTGATTCTCATTGCATGTTGCGTTTTTTTAATTCAGCACTTTATGGATGCTTGATGGGCATGTTATCTGATTTCCTGATTCATGCATGTTATCTTTTTTGATTCAGCACTTATGGATGTTGTGATTGTATGTACATTATCCTGATGTTTGATGTATATACATGTGCTGTGGATGTTAGATGATAGATCTGTAGATGATATCAAATGTATTTCTCATGTGTTACTTTGATGTATATGGATGGGATGATATGATGATATTGGTGTGGGGGGGATAGATTTTTGATTATGCGCAACCCCTCTTGCCCCCATTGATGATACGATATGTGATGATTAGCTTAGCATACATGCATGATGTAAAACTTAGCATTTTTGTTTATATATGATGTATAGATGATGTTAGATGTGATGATAATGATGGTAATGTGATGTGAATGATAACAAAATAGAGCACATGCAATAAACACAACCAAATGCTAACAAAGAACACCAGGAATTAATGCAATACACCATGATTCACCATGCTTTATTAACAAGTAACAAACACAACCAAATGCTTAAGAAAGAACATAATGAATTAACACATTACATCATGATCTCCCAAGATTTACTAGCATGTAAAAACACACCACAATATGCACAAGCAAGAATAAATCTAATCTAAGCAAGAAAAGATGAATCCTAACAAAGTACGCCCAAGCAAAACAAACAACTCAAAAGCAAGAATGCAAAACACTATACAAGCAACAAGCAAAGCAAGGAAACAAGACAATGCAAGTAAATGTTTTTGTAAGATATGTTTTTATGCACCAATTTTCTATTGTTTAGGTTTTTGTGAAACAATTTTCTATTGTTTTTTTATGTTTTGTGAAACAATTTTCTATTGTTTTTGTGTTTTTTTGTGAAACAATTTTCTATTGTTTTTGTGTTTTCTGAAAAACAATTTTCTATTGTTTTTGTGTTTTCTAACGGTTTTCCAAAGCTATGTGTAGGTAACCAAGAAAGCGTGGATGCCCCCAGTGTTAGATGGGGAATATACAAGGGCAGAAGCCACATGTTTATGAACAGGAAGGTGAAGTCATTGAGTTGCCCCCAGCGTAAGATGGGAAATAACGAAAGACCACACCCCTCACAGACGAATAGAAGAAGGCAAAGCCGGATCAAGGCTGGACAGGATGGTGTGCACAAGGAATCTCGAAGGCAGAACCAGGTCTAGGCCAAAGACAACTACCCTCCTAATACAGAATGCTTGTGAACAACGAATCCTCCTGAGGCACCAGAAACTAGTTTTCACCCAAGGACTTGTCCAAAGTGCCACAATTGCGTGGTTTTCACTAGTGGATGACCTGTTTTCTCTTTTCTTTTTCTGATTTTTTTGATTTTTTTGATTTTTTTTATTTTTAACTTCCTTGCGCCATGTTCAAGCATAGAACCTCTTAAGATGCATGGCATTCATGGGCTCCCAGAGCTCATCACCATTGGGGTGAGCCAGTTTGTATGCCCCTGTGCCGTACTTGGCAACTATGACATAGGGTCCTAACCAATGTGGTTCAAACTTCCCTTTCTTTTCTCACTCTGCTCTGGTGTTGAACTGGTTCTCCTTCATAACTAAATCACCAACCTCAAACTGACGAGGGATGATTCTCTTGTTGTAGTTTCTGGAGACTCTGTGTTGATATACTTTTAGGTGATTAAGAGCGTGAATGCGCCTCTCATCCAGGAGCTCTAACTCAGCTAGTCTTGCCACTCGATAATCTTCATCCTTATCCAGATAATCCCGAAGAGAAATTCTCAGGGATGGAAGTTCGATCTCTAAAGGGATGATAGATTCTATCCCGAACACTAGGGAATATGGTGTTGCACCCGTAGGAGTGTGAATGGATGTTCGGTAAGCCCAAAGGGCCAGATGGATTTGCAGGTGCCAGTTTCGACCTGTCTTGCTGACCATCTTCTCCATTATCCTTACCAAAGTCTTGTTTGTTGCCTCAGCTTGTCCATTACCCTGAGGGTAATATGGCGTGGACCATTTTAATCTGATTTGGAACTGTTGGCAAAGACCTTTCACAGTTTTGTTCTTAAATGACTTCCCATTATCTGTAACAATGGCTGCAGGAATACCATATCGGTAAATAATGTGATTCATGATGAATTTAGAAATCTGTGCTCCTGTGACATAGGTTAAAGGGACAACCTCCACCCATTTTGTAAAATATTTTGTGGCTGTGATGATATGTGTATGACCATCAGATGAGGTAGGAGTAAGTTTTCCTATTAGATCAAGTCCCCACTTGGAGAATGGCCATGGGGTAGTGATAGGTTGCAATGGTTGCGATGGAGCATGGATGAAATTTCCATACTTTTGGCAAAGTACACATTTTCTAACATAATTGCAACAATCAGTTTCCATGGTAGGCCAATAGTAACCTACTCTCAACAGTTTCTTAGCCAAGACCATTCCATTTGTATGTGCTCCGCATACCCCTTCGTGCACTTCTTTGATTGCCTGGATTGACTCCGTCACATCCAGACAACGTAATAGATTCCCATCGTAGCCATGACGATAAAGTGTACCTCCTAAAAGGGTGTAATGGGCTATCTGGTGAATCAGGATTTGCTTTTCAGAATGGGAGATATCGGGAGGGAATGTGTTGTCCTTAAGATAGGTGAAAATGGGTTCATACCACGGGGAATGGGGACCAACAACCTCACAAGCCAGGTAAGATTCTGGCATGTCATACACGGGCTGGCATAGATTTTCTATGAAGAATGGCATATCATTGTTCCCTAGTGGAATACAAAGCATAGATCCCACCATTGCCATGGCATCCACCGATCTGTTCTGCACTCTTGGGATTTTCTCAAAGGTAATGCACACAAAATACTCCTTTAGAGTTTCCACTAACTTTTTGTAAGGTATGAGCTTGTCATCCTTAACCTTATATTCATCATTAACCTGTTTGATGATTAACTATGAATCACCTACAACCTTAACATGATGAACATTCCACTTGATGGCTAGCTTCATCCCTGTAATGAGTGCCTCATATTCTGTAATGTTGTTCGTGCAAGGGAAGCCCAGGCGAAAATCCTGCGGTATAGGATCACCCGAAGGAGTAATAAGGACCACTCCTGCACCTGAACCATGAAACGTAAATGATCCATCAAAATGTATCTGCCACATGATAGATTCTTCAATGTAGAGCAAGGAGGCATCTGGCAGATCCAGACTCAAAGGTTTGTGCTTTGCAAAGGTGCTTCCACTAGCTGGTCTGCAAGTACTTGTCCTTTAACTGATTTTTGATGGACAAATTCTATGTCAAACTCACTGAGTAGAATGATCCAATTAGCCATTCTTCCCATGAGGGCGGGTTTGGACAACAAATACTTGAGTGGGTCGACCTTGGATATGAGCTTGGTCTTAGTATTCAGCAGGTAATGGTGAAGTTTTTGAAAGGTAAAAACAACGGCCAAGCAAGCCTTTTCAATCTGAGGATAATTAAGCTCATAGGCGATGAGGGTGTGACTCAGATAGTACACCACTTTCTCCTTATGGCTAAGGTCGTATTGGGTGAGCAGCGCACCAATAGCAAATTGTGTAGTGGAAATATAGAGCAAAAGTGGTTCTCCCAGAGTGGGAGGCATGAGGACAGGTGGATTAGCCAGGTACTATTTAAGCAAAGCAAAGGCTTGCTGTTGCTCGGGTCCCCAGAGGAAAGTGACATCCTTTTTAAGAAAATGGGTGAATGAGTGACATTTATCTGCAAGCTGGGAGATGAAGCAGTGAATGGCTTGAATTTTCCCCTGTAAGCTACGCAGTTGCTTGATATTCTCAGGTGGAGGCATTTCAGTGATAGCAGACACTTTAGCAGGGTCTACCTCAATACCTCGTCTTGACACAATGAAGCCCAATAGTTTCCCAGATAGCACACCGAAGACACACTTCTTTGGATTCAGCCTGACTTTGTATTCATGCAGGCATTCAAAGATACACCACAAAATGACTGGATGATCCTCTCTTGTTTTGGACTTTCCCAGGATGTCATCTACGTAGTCCTCCATGATATCATGAATCATATCATGAAAAATCACTGTCATGGCCCACTGATAAGTTGCTCCTACATTCTTAAGGCCAAATGGCATCACCTGATAGTAGAAGGTGCCCCAAGGAGTTGTAAAAGTTGTTTTGTGTTGGTCCTCCTCAGCGATCTTAATTTGATTATAACCTGAAAATCCATCCATGAGTGATAGCATTTCGTACCCTGCTGTTGAGTCAACAATCATGTCAATGTTGGGCAATGGAAAATCATCTTTAGGGAAAGCTTTATTGATGTCCCTAAAATCCGTGTAGATTCAGATACCGATAGGTTTCTTCTGGACAGGAACAATGTTCGATATCCATTCAGAATAATCAATTGGTCTGATGAATCCTGCTGCAAGCAAATCTTTCCAACTCTTCTTTAACCAACAGGGCCACTCTTGGGTGCATCTTTCAGAGCTTTTGTTTGATAGGCTTAGCATCTGCGTGCACAACTAGGTTGTGCATGACCAAAGTTGGATCTAAGCCAGGCATGTCTTTGTAAGACCATGCGAACACATCAATAAACTCTCGTAGCAGCATAGTGAACGTCTTTTGTTCTCTAGCTGAGAGTGATGCTCCCAATTTTACTATCTTGGGATCTTCTTCTGTACCAATATTGACATCAATGGTTTCTTCAACTAACAATTTTGATAAATCCTCCATACGCGTAGGATCAGGAGGTAGGTTGAGATCTTCATCCAAGGATGTCTCCATGAGATTTTCATCCTTGGCGTGGTCACTTTGTTTGTCCTTTGATTTTCTTATTTGTTTGTCAGCCAGTGCCTCAAAGAGGTTTTCACTGTGTGACTTGGACTTCGATTTTTGCCGAGGCTTTTCTTTAGAACTTTTTCCCTCACTTTTCTTTAAATTTTGTTGACCACGAAGTTCAGCCTCCTCGCCGAAGTAGGCACAGGTGTCTAAGTCGATAAAGAAACCTTTCTTGTGATCTCCAATGGGGATTGTATCCCTTATGCCCATGAACTCTGCAATAGCCTCATCATTCTCGAATAAATCTAGTGGCACGTGACATTGTTGGTCCCATTCAACAAGGGAAGGGTATACAAGGTCAAGGGTTGGTTCTGTGGGGGTTAAGGTTAGGACAACATTGTTCATGAAAAGGTTCGTGGAGGCCAGATCCTCATATTGGCTACAATGGGAATCCGTATCACTGTCTAGATAGTCAGAACTATCCTCACACTCAGAACAAGTCACATCTTGATCATTGGGGTGTGCTCCATAAGGGTGAATCCCAATGCCATATCTTTCTATTTTGAAATGTGGAAGAGGGACTGGTTCTCTTTGTCCTTGTTCATTCCTCCCACATCCTAGGCCTTTGTAGCCCATGGAGTACATCATTCTGCTAGATTTTTCATATTCCAGGGTTTGATAACAGGATGGCTGAGTGTCCTCAGGGACCCAAGTAGTAGGTGGATCAAGCAATTTTTCCTCAGCTAACAAGCCTCCAGGTAGGAATGACCCAATAGTGTGTTCCTCTCTAGGTCTCCTGAAGTGGTAGTTGGGTCGACCTCTAGTCTTGGGTGACAATGAGAGGTCTGAAACCAAGAGCGCTTGTTGTACATTATACTCCCCATAGCCATATTCCAGGATTTTCATCTCCCATGAATCAAATGGAGATGTTGAAGTAGATGCCCCATGAGCGCAAGAACTAAGAGAATCTGAATCCACCCGGATTCCATGGCCTCAGACTGAGAGGGACAACTATATCTGTGGAGGGACATGCATATGTACCCTTTCGTGTAAAGCTATTGAGAGCTCTACAATGAGCAAAAGGGCTCTGAATCTCCTGGTATTGTAACCGTATGTCCCTCATGCTTCAACTTGATGCATTGATGAAACGTTGATGGCACGGCCTGCATGGCATGAATCCATGGTCGGCCTAGAAGCATGTTATATGGAAGTTCCAAGTCTAGGACATGAAACTTTGTCTGATGACAAGTGGGGCCCACCTCCATGGGCAGCGTGATGGTGCCTACTGACTCTCTTTCCACGTTGTCGTATGCGGTGATAGTGATAATATGGGACTCAAGATCTTCTTCCGTATGTCCCAATTGTTTGACCAACTTAAGCGTGTAGATGTTCAACCCAGATCCATTATCCACAAGCACCCGTTTGATTTTCCTGTGGGTGACAACTACCTCAATGTATAAGGGAAGATTATGTGTAGGATTCTCGGTAGGGATCTCCCTATGGTTGAAAGTGAGATGCTCACTTGGTGCAATGTTTGCCACCACGGCTTGAAGGTGTGCAGGATCGACTTCTAAAGGCACTCCCGACCCCTGAAGAGTTTGGTACAGAATGTCCTTATGCACATTGGATATCTTGAGAAGATCTAAGATCAAAATCTTAGCAGACGTCTTCTCAAGTTGTTCTAAAAGGTTATATTTACCGGTTTGCGGGGTCAACGGAGAAGGTTTCTGGAATCACGAGGTGGGCACGCCTTGTTACCACAGTGCAGTCCTTTCCCTTGATCCGATGGTATTGACACGGTCAGCAGGAGAGTGAATACATCTGATAAGTGAATCGTAATGATTGTTATCTCTTTTGGTATACAAGTAATTCATGGCTTTATAGGTTTGGGATGACTCTCCCCGATCTGGCTTTGTCTTTTCTGACTTATCATGCTTGGGGAATGGTTCTTTATAAATCCCCATTTTCTCGTTAGGTGTTTGTGTTTTGCCAGGGTTATCCACCTCTATCTCCCCATTGTCAATGAGGTCCTGAATATAATGGCAAAGCCACAGACATTTTTCTGTCTTATGTCCTTTAACGCAATGCATTTCACAATATTCATGCTCCTTATACCATGAAGGTTTCAGAGCGTTGTCATCAAATGGTTGCGTGGTAGGATAGGTCATCATGTGGGCCACATCCAACTGTTTTAGTATGACTGACAATGGTTCATTGAGAGAGGTGAATGTTCTTCACTTTGGTGGTGGTTGAATTGGGCCCTTGGTCAGTTTAAAAGGTTGACCAGTTTGGACCATTTGAACACGTTTGGAATCAGTGATTCCGTCTCCCACCACATTTTTGTTTTTGTTAAAGATCTTTGGCTTTTCCGCGGGTTTGACACTTTGGTTGTCTTTAGATTGGGTTTTGAGGGTGCCTTTGGCAATGAGAGCCTTTTCTATCTGAATCCCTTTCTCGATAACCTCCTCAAAAGTACAGACACAATGCATTTGGAGGTGGAAAGCTATATCCGGGTTGAGATTGGGAACAAAAATACTGACCAGCTACTTTTCAGGGAAAGCAAGGGAAGCGACTAGCTATCCCTCTCCACCATTGGAGGAAGCTGGCGAAGGTCTCATTTGGGCATTGCTTGGCCCCACACAAGTCTGCCATGGTGACATCACTCTCTATGTTATATGAGAAGTGACGCACGAATCTTTCTGCCAATTCTGGCCAGGTGAAAATTGATCCTCGTGGTAAGCGTGTAAACCACTCCAATGCTTGACCTCCGAGACTCTTGGGAAAAAGTCTGATGAGGTAATTGTCACTATAAGACACCTCTTGACATGCCATGTAGAAATATTTAACATGATCCCTTGGGTCTCCTTTTCCTTTGTATTTTTCAAACTTTGGCATATCAAATTTCTTTGGAAAGGGTTGAAGGGTCATTGTCTTGTCAAAAGGATAGGGGCATAATTCTTCGTATTGATATTTCCTAATGCTCCCTATATTTCTCTCTTGTAAGCTTGCAAGCATCACTTTCATAGACTACACTTCTTGTGCGAGCAATTGTTCTTTAGTGGGAGAAGTAGGGATGTAAACACGATGATACCCTGTGTCTTCTTCTCCTTGGTTTTCCCGATGGAGTTCATTGATCTTAACCTTAGGCCTCAACTTTTGAACATTCTTGTTTGCATCTTTCTATACATGGGAAGTAAGCAAAGCTAGTTGTCAGCTTAGGTTACTGATTTGTTGTTGGATTGTGGCTTGGTTTGTGGCTTCTTCTTCTAAAGGTTCCTCCTCTTCGTATTGTGGAGGTTCTTCACCTGTCTCATGTTCTATCTTGTTTCTTCGTGGCACTTTGATAAAGGGTATTCTATGCCCTACCACTTTATCATTTTCTGCGTAAGAAGTGGAAGCATGTCCACCTGTTAAAATATCTTCCATATTGATAAGGGGACATTCTTCCTCAGTAGCGTCATTTGCAGGTAGTATTGGTTCATTCTCGATGGGCAATTTGGCCCCTAATTCCATGACCCATGCCAACACTCTATCTTTGTTTCTAAGAAGAAACTCGTCTAGTAGAGTGGGGTCAAAATCAAAGTCTGCATGTGGTGATTCTAATTCATTTCCACTATGATCGACCATCTCTTCTGTTTCCTTTTCTGTAGAAAACAGTGGTCCTAGGTCATGTCCAATGAAGGGGTTTGACCCTTGTCTGTTAGAGGTTTCCCAAGCTTGCACTTGTTGTTCCTCATATGTCTATTTCTTTAACCCTAGACGTGTTTTAGGAGCCATGTTTTTGTGATAGTTTCACTAGGGTAAGTTGTAAATGTGCTTCAAAGCTTAGTGATCACCCCTAAGTGAAATGCAAGATGTATTTGTTAAGAGTATGAATAAGTCAACAATGTGAGAATACCAATGTGATAGAGTGATAAATCACCAGTGATACAAGCGTTTGGTATCAAAACCTGTTAAATGAAGTACCTCCTAGACTACATTTCAAAAAGTAGTTTCACGTCGCAAGATGATTAACAAGATGTTTTCACTTATGCCAAGTTCAAGGAGATGAACAAAACGTAAGTAAATACAAGAAGTCAATGCGACCTCCCAACCAAGATATACGATGAGCGAGCTCAAACTCGATTAAGACCTATATCTCAAAAAGTGCCAATTACAATTCGCGAATGACACAACAATATCACCAAGATATGTTAACCCACTTTGCGAGAAAGTGAAGTATTGATATCAAGGTGTTATTGATATAACACACACAAATGGTAACACCTAGCACTCTTTGAAATCGAGGTAATAATAGAACCGAACTAAAAATCTCAAAGTATAGCTAGGAATAGTTAAAAATGTGTGCAGCGTAACCTTACAATATAGGTATTTATGTCGAGTTTACAAGAAACAAGACGTAAATATCGAAATTGTAGTGATACGATACAAACAAGCTAACTCTTCTAAGGAAGTCCGCGGTGATGAACCACGTCCTAACTACAATGACGATCTTGACATGGGTATCAAGATCACAATGGCTACCAATGACGTGAATACGCCTCCACACACTTTAGACGTTTAACTTACCCAGCCGCAAACATGGATGGGCGTAAACGGACATAAAAGTGACAGAAACAGTTGATTGGTAACACAAAGGTAATCACCCTTCTTCTGATCAACAAAGTGTCAAAAGAATGTGAAGGAAGCAAATCAAAAAAAGGATGAAAAATGTTAGCTTCACTTCGGCAGAGTTTCACCTCGCCCTAAGGCAAGTAAAAACTAGGCGAAAGTAACGCATCACACGTTTCTCAATGAAAATATGGTTCACAACTCAACACTATTTTAGAATGGTCAAAGTGGGCTCCTGGCCAAAGTATATCTTCCTAGGTGGTTCTCTCATCCTAGGTGCTACAAAGATTATCCACGAGCGGGATGATTTACCCAAAAAGTCACAATGACTAGTTTGGGAGTATCTCAACTTTTCCCCCTTCAAGCACAGTGGGCAATAAATGCATCCAAATGTGTACTTAAAAGGGTCACGTAGGGACAACTTGTAACTCTATCTCACAAAGGATTTACTAGTCAGATAGGTAGTGCGGAGCACTTCCCGTTTCGTCCACAAGGTTCCCTCTTGCGTGGACTACTTTGGGGTTCCTGGAACCACCCCCATTGTTGTAGCTTAAGGCATTATGCCAAAGGGGTTATGTTCCAGTTGAGCAGAGAGGGACGTACCCTTTTCTGAAACCTGCAATACAGTGTTTTGAATATGTTGTTCTTTTTATCTTTTTTAATTAGATGTGGTTTGCTCGAACACCGTTTGACAACCTGTATAACAACTGTATTAGTAGTTTTCTGACTTTTGTTTCGATTCCTTCATTCTTTGACAAGTGTTTTGGTCCTGTATGACGATGTTTAGTAGTTTTCCATCAAAAGAGAAGGCATCATTTCTGATTCTCCAGATCGTCCAAGGACGCAAGAGAAGAGCATACGTGATTGTCTTCCAAAATCCAAAAAGATATCAAATGGAAAAACACTTTAATTCAACTATGCCAAATTAACCAATTCCAAATCAAATACTCTTAACAATCTCAAAGCATCAAAAGGACTTAAGAATCATTTCTGATTCCCAAGATCACCCCAAGGGACGCAAGGGAAGAGCATACGCAATCTTAATCCTATAAGTAAACAATGCAAAATATTACCTAATCAAATACAAACATGTAAAAATAGCCTGCAAAGACAAATATATGATTAGATAAACCTGCAAGAATGTTAGCACATCAACACTTTAATTTCAAAAAATGCAAAAGGACACCTTGCGCCCCTTTTTCAGTGCCTGCACGCGGGTTAGGGCGTATGCGCCACCAAAGGTTGTTTTCGGCACACAGTGTACCTGCGCCACCCGAGAGATGTGTGCACCACGAAAATAGTGCCTGCGCCCCTAAAACAGTACCTGTGCCACTCTGTGGAATTTTTAGATCTATTAAATGCCTGTGCCACCAGAGAGGTGTGTGCGCCACGAAAACAACATATGCGCTACTCTGAGAAAAATAGACAGAATAACCGTATTACCAGAAAAATATACCTGCGCCACTAAAACCACATGTGCACCCTGGTTAGGGCATGTGCGCCGATCTGACAGGTTTCAGTATGCAGTGAAGGTACAGTACAAAATGACGTGTGCACCCGGGTTAGTGCACTTGCGCACTGGTTAGGGTGTGTGTGCCAGGGTTAGTGCGCATGCGCCAGGGGTCGGCAGACAGAATGACAGGTTTTAACAGTGCGCCTGCGCCACCAGAGAGATGTGTGTGCCCCGAAAAACCGCCATGAAAATTGTGCCTGCGCCCCTAAAATCGTGCCTGCGCCAGACCTGCAACAAAAATACGGCAGCAAACACAAGAAAACTCACAATATCTCAAATTTTTGACAAGTTAGCTTAAAAATGGCAATAACCCATTAAAATTAAGGCTATGAACATGAAGTTACACATATCAAATGAGTAAAAATTCCAAGAAAATGGACATTAATTACTACATGTGCATATCAAAAGTTAGCCAAAATAATGAAACTTAAACTAAAATGCCATGGGACTAAGTGTCCCACCGGGCATGCCAAATGTGTGCAAGTGTTTCTACAAATTTAACCAAACTTAAAGCAAGAAAACTACCACCTAAAAATAGCTTCCTAACCTAGTTAAAAATGGGAAATGTGCACCATCATGATGAAGAAATGAGCAAGTCCTACCCTTTAAACATTAATAACTTTGAATCTAATCAAAACACAATGTAAATGCATGAACTCTATTCCCCTTAATTGCCTAATTTAACATTAAAATGGACCTAAATAGTCCAATGGCAATCAAATTATATTGCTTGTTTTGATCCTTCAATGGATGCTTGGGTGTGAGGCTTAGCTCTTCAAGAATGGAGGATGGAGGGGCTCAAGAATGACAAAAGGCTATTAGTATGAAACTATGTGCTTACTTTTGTCTCTTGAGAGATTTAGGTGTAGGTATAAAGGTAGGAGGAGGGCTCTTTATATAGCCCAAAGGATAAAGGATTCAACACATCCTCATGAATGTGGGATAAAGGAGATGTAGAGTTAGTTATGGATAAGGGGGGTTTAGATGGGGTTGAGTTAGCTTTAGGAGGGTTTAGTTTGTCCTCAAGTGGCTCATGTGGATAAAGGGGGTGTATTAATTAATCAAGATGATTAATTAAATACATGTGCAAGCTTTTATAAGCTTTTAGATGGATATTAGTGTGATTTAGACCATTAGGAAGGGATTAAACCAATTAAATAGAGATTTATTGATTTAATGAGAAGGGAGGCTAATTAATTAATAATAATTAATTAGACTAGATAGAAGGTGTTAATTAACGAAGGGTCATTAATTAGGGTATGTGTTGGATAGGCGACTTAATTAATTAGCGTAATGTAATCAATTAATGACAACAATGGAAGAGAAGATGAGCGCTATTGACAATATGTCGTCAATTTGCGGGAAAGGAGATAATTAACGCAATTTAAGCATTTAAATTGCTTAGGCATAATTATAGGATCCTTGAACCTCCCAACAAGTGGCACCTCCTTGCTTTCCATTGAATAGCATGGGCTAGATGTGTGTGTCAATGTAAGGCCTAAAACATGAGTGAATTTAGTAGGAATCACACTGTCTAATGCTCCTAAGTCAATAACACAATTACTAAGCCTATGGTCAGCTATGAGTAGTGTGACATAAAAGGGATCAACATTTTCAGTTGTAGAAGGTGTTGTAGCCATCAAATTTTGTTAAGGTGAACATGTGGGAGTGGGTAACATGCCTTTGGAAGTGGTAGATGATGAGTTAGGTTTGAATTTGAAAAACTTGACAACCTAGGCAAAGGCATTAGGGTGAGTTTGATAGAACTCAAATTCAAAAATTTGGATCTTGGTTTTCTTGATATGAGCAATTATGTCAAAAGATCTCGAGGTAGATGGGGCATTTACACTAGAAGAGGTAGAAGTATTAGGATTATCATTTTTGGTATTTGAGTTTGTTTTGGACACAGGGGTTGAAGCAGAAGATTAAGAGGTAGAAGTATTAGCATTACTTACCTTTTGAGTAGAAGTGGTGGGGATAGGAGCTCCTCTTTTTCTAATAACTGGAATAGTGACTAGAACCTATTTGGGCTTCTTTGTAGGATGAACCACTTATTTATTTGTGTTCATTTGTTCTCTGGTCATGACAACATATGATTTGTTATTCATATCCGTCACTACTTCCTCATAATCATCTTCATCATCATCAACCCCTTCGGTGGTAAGGAATTTAACTTGAGAATCATTTGCTTCTTCTAGCACCTCGTTTGTTTCTTCCTTAGGCTCCTCGTATTCTTCATCTTCTACTTCATCTTCAAGTTCCTGAACTTCACATGTTGTATTGAATGGAACCTTAATGGGTGGTGCTTCAATCACCAATTTAGGATGAGTTGGAGGCAAAGGATTTTGAGGTTGAAACTATTCCTCAGTATATCTTTGTTATGAGCATTTTGAGCCAATTGATTTTTCATTGTTATAAGGCCATTTGCCAATTTTTGTACCAACTGATCATAATTAGTACCTGAAGAAGAAGATTTAGATTTGGGGGGCTCATTTTTCACTTTTCTAGACATTATCAGATCATATTTGATACTTATAGCTAGATTTTGATCAGCATCTAGAGTAACAAGATTAGCTCTTCTTAATGCATAACTTACTTCTAGTAATTGAGAATTTAGGAAGAAACATTTATTAATTTGATCCATAGGACGAGTGGCTACTAGAATTTTAGTGAGAAATTTATTAAATATTTCTACAAATTCTTGCATGGGCTAATAGGGTTATTTCTTTATTTGTGAAATCTGGGCCAAGAGAGCATGTACATCTTCAGCAAGCTTGAACAAGTTTTCAAATTGAGTTTTCATAATATTCCAGTTGGTAATAACACTAGTTGAAAGATGATAAAACTAGTCAGTGGCATTGCCCTATAAATTTTCCACAAAAATCCTTACAAAGACATCCTCATGTTCAACTCCAAGTACCCCATAAGCCACAATGAAAGCAATAATGTGTTCATCTGGATGCACTTTCCCATCACCTGTAAATTTGGGAAAATTATTTATATTCCCTTTTGAGAGATCATGCAATGGCTGAGCAAGAGCAAAAGGCCCAACTCGTTGACCCCAAGGTAGAGGTACTGCCATTCTAGGGAAAATAGTTTGTAAAGGGAATACAACTCTGACCCACACTAAAGGTTGGATGCTAGGACCTGATTGTGTTTGAATATCAACATTTGCTGTAACTCTATCCTTAGTAGGAGTGCTCGTGGATATTTTTCATCTATTCCTTCTTTCTGGAGTCAAAATGAAGCCTTTTTGTTCTAGTAACTAAAAATTTGGGTCTTCAACACCTCATGCTTTCTGGCCTCGTGTATATCTTCTATCTGTCAGCATGTTGTTGCTGTTGATTTGAAAATTGTTTTAGTGGGAAACGTTGAACGTGCATCATGGTGGGGACAAAAAACTGTTGGTTATAAAATTTGACTTGAAAACAAGAAATAGTCAGGGGACAATAGTCCCTCCTCTTTAGGCATTGAAATATTGACTAAGTACCAAAGGCCGTGCATGCGTAGGACCAATAAGAAGAAGGGAACTCAGGGAAAAATGCACATGACAAAGAGGTTTAAGAAGGGTTTAGATGAAACCAGGGCACACACGGAAGGCAGAACATGGGTTTAATGTTAGAGTAGGTATTTACCTTAGCTCATGTTCACCTAGGTACTTTATTTACCTTTATTGTATTTATCCTCACCCACTTATGTGTTTGGATATTTCTTTTTATTTATTTAGATATTAGGTAGATATTATCTAGTTGTTAGGTATAGTTATTTCCTTGATCTAAGGTATTGACTAATTATTTTCTTGATCTATGGTATTGAATATATCCGTGATGTCTAGTTCTCTCCTAAATCTATGGACTTAACTAGTTCTTTGATGATTAGTTCTTTCCTTGATTTATGGCTTGATCTACGACATTGATTGGTTCTTAGATTGTTATTCCTTGACTATATAAGCAAGGCCCATTCTCATTGTATTTCATTGAGTTCTATAATAATATATGATATTGTTGCTCATTTGTTTGCAAAGGTTTATGTAAAGTTATTATGGTGAATTCCTTTGAAATTATTGATCGTGGTGTTTGATTAGCATTTGTGTGCTTGGCTTGGTACGATTTAGTTATCATTCCTTTTATTCAAAGGACTTAGCCATATTTGACGTTATAAAGACACTTGAGGAAAAATGTGAGGATCCGACTAGGTGTGATGAGTGGATAAGGTGCTAGTCCTGGAACCTTGGAGGTCAAGAAAAGGATATTCCATGAAGGGAATATTCCCAGAGACATCATTACAGAGAGTGGAGGGTTTGCAAGGGGATAAGTCATTCACCATTGGAGGACCACATCGACACTTAGCATGCGATCTGTTCAGAAGAGAAGGCATGGACGGTGGGTGTTGATCCTATAAAAATAGATGGTTGGACCAAATAAAGATCAGAGCACCATACATGAAATACATACAGAAAGGGAGACAGAGAATACATAGAGAGTAAGATGCTGAGTAAAAGAGTGTTGCAGTAATGCTAGGGTTTAGAGCACTTAGTGCTAAGGGTTGTGAGGGATGTCATGAGCCTCTGTATGGCACTAAGATCTGTAACAGGGGTTAAAATGGAAGGGCATAGCTAGGGTCTCATACAAGGGAAGATCTGTAGGAGTTGAGGTCTCTGTCATTTAACATGTATGGTATCTATGATGACCTCTTTTATTGTAATGTGGCTATTAGAAATATTCTAAATGAATATATATAAGGTATATCATTATGTAATTCTATATCATGCTTAAGGGTGTAAACCCTTTTGTTATATGACTACTAATGGCTCAGATCTGGTTTATTATGTTTATTCACATTGTTATTAAGTTTTTGTAATGCATTAATGTATGGATCTGTAAGCTGTCCCTTGTCACTTTTCTTTTAACTAAGTAAATGTACTTCTCATTCTGTAATTCATCCTCCACTAATGGAAAAATCTTCTCACAATGCTCACATAAAGGAGGGGCTCGATGCACGCATGCACGTTCTTCATGTGAGCACCCAACACCCGCTGGGTGATAGGCCAATGCACTTGTTGGGTTAGAAAGTAGTATTGAGGGTAGATAAAATGAATACATATTGGTTCCGTTGCTCAGGACCTCTTTTCGAAGCTGTTGTGAGAATGGTGTGTGATGACAGAGCACTTGACGCTTAGATAGTGTTGAAGCATGGTTTAAGAGCATAGAGGATGAGTTTTCTAAGATATTTACTACTTGGACTGGAGTTTGATGCACGTAAATGGGTAGAAGAGCATCTATATCATGAGCTGTATGAGACCTTCTTTTTTTTACTTCCCAGTGGAGTTGTATGAATGGATTTCGGCGTATACATCTAGATCAA
Source organism: Taxus chinensis (assembly GCA_019776745.2). Taxonomy (NCBI): domain Eukaryota; kingdom Viridiplantae; phylum Streptophyta; class Pinopsida; order Cupressales; family Taxaceae; genus Taxus; species Taxus chinensis. Next base: position 887,023,725 of record CM034146.1, on the reverse strand, counting down.
GCTTTGGTACTATAGATCTCATGTGTGGACCCAAGATGAGTATCAGAGGCTGCATGATGCTGATCTGACTTGGACATGTGGTGTTGATCATTGGTGGAGAAGAGTGTTGACCAGTTATACCCTGGAATACGTTATTTCTATGTATTCTTGTGCTAGAGGTTGCTGAGTTTGAGTTCTTAAGGGAGCCTAGAGGATCATTTTTATGTGCTATCCCTTTAGCTATAAAGATCTTAATCATTACACTGAGTTTGGAAGAATTTCCTATGGACAGCTAAGCTTCTTCTGAGTGTTGGGAGAGGAAGCTAGGGTGGAGAAAGATGGTAGACCTTGCGGCTAAAAAGGAGAGGGAAGAGAGACGACTCAAGTATAATGAAGCTCATGAAAGGGAGTTAGCTAGACAATGTGAAGTTTTAAGGAGCAATGGATTTATGGAGGAAGACATTGCGGGAAGGAATTGAGGTTCACACAGAGGACGTGGAGCCTGAGTAGTCTATGTTACCCCATCTTGGAAAGTGCAGGAGAGAGACCCCTTTAGCTTTTGATGAGAGATTGTCACTTGGAGAAAGGAGATTTGCATCGACACACATCTGAATCCACCTGTTGACCAACCCCTGGTGCTTAGTTTTCCAAATCAGAGATAAGTATTGCTAACCTAGTTGGTATTGGTAGAAGTAACTGATCAACACCTAGGAGGTATAAATTTTCATTTGGCACATCTATGGATGTACAATAATTTCCTAGTGTTTGGAGGTATATTGTCTAGAATGACATTTGGGAAAATTATGGGTACACAAAGCTTGGGTATCACATCTAGAAGTGGCGCGAGACACACATCTGGTAGATGTGCAATATCACAAACCATTGGTGCATAGTTCAATGTGATAGTGGGGACACTAGGAGACAACCACTTCAGGACCTTTACTAGTTATGAGAGGTGGATTTGGTGGAATAGGAGTCTAGTGGACCTGGTGGATCTAGAGGATCTCAGTGGATTAGGAGGAGTAGAGGCTAGTGGATCTGGTGGTGGAGGAAACACCTCGAGGGAATCAAGGTTCTGGATCAGGTGGACATGGGCCTCAACCACCTCAGTAAGTATTTTTTGAAATGTCTTTGCATCTACCAGATTACAAAGGGTGTTGAGGATGCTACAGAGCATGTACACAAGTGTGAGCTGCTATGGCGCGTGAAGGGGATCACTACCCTAGAATGGAAGGCAAGTCAGTTTGCAACAATATTGCAGGGATGCGTGCATAGTTGGTACTGGAAGTATGACCCCCACCAGATAGTGGTAGATTACACCACGTTGTGGAATGCCTTCTTAGCTAAATTTCATATCCCTGAGTTTGAAACAGAAGAGCATTAACGCTGTGTTGAAGGAGATTCAACAAGGTATGACAGAGAGTGTGTGGGAATATGATGTGCATTTTAAGAATCTCTTATCAAAAATGTCTTATGATATTCATCCTTCTCAGCATGCCCTTAGTGGTTTGTTGGAGGGTTGATAACACCTTTTAGGAGAGTGCTTTCACACAAGACTTTCACAGACCCACTGTGAGGCCTTGGAGGCTGCCCTACGTGATGAGATCTATTAGAAGCATGGATACTAGTGTTAGCCCTTTTTTTGAAGCTCAAATTATTACAATGGAAAAGTAGTTAGATGAAGTTATCTGCAAACTCGGCGCATGAGACTCACAGTGGCCTATGGTGCACACATTGTGAGGTAGAGGGGCATACAAAGGACAAGTTTTCCTCAGAGATCGGTACGCACCATAAGAGTGGACTGTGAGATTTTACATGGAGATCATGATGAAAGTAGGTGTCCACTACTGTAGCATGTGATCCATAAGAATGTGTCTTGTTATTGAAAGATTTGTACCTCTACTACTCATGACACTAAGGATTGTAGATTGATTTACTAGATACATGATGCCATTGATATTGGTGTGCAGCCAAACCAGCCTCGCAAAAAATTCCAAGGATGATGGTCATCACTATGAAGGGTCATGCAGATGGAGGGGCATGTGGAAGAGGTTTTCCAAGGAGGATTTTGTGGTCATGACAACCGTGGAGGAGGAAGAAGTGAGTTCCCATGGAACTTGTTACAACTATGGATCTACGGAGCACTATAAGCGTGAATGCCCTTATCTGTTATAATTCTCTTGGTGTGGAAAGAAACACAAGTATGAGGAGTTCCCAAGCTATTTGAACATATGAGCCAGCAAACCTGGAAGGAAAAAGGTGCCAGAATGGTAAGCATAAAGAAGGTCGACTCACAATGGATGCTAAGGGTGGCACGCATGAGTCAAAACTAGAGCCTGTACTGGTGACGACGTGAGCTGAAGTTACCCATGCACTAGGGAGATACCAAGGAAGAAATCCACTGGTTACAAGAGAAGAGGTGGTGTATGGTAAGTATCCAGACCCTACTCATCAAAAAAAGGTGTATCAAGAGACCATGGATGTAATTTGTAAGCCTATAAGGATAAATCTAGTGCCTAAAGGAGAAGTCAAGGAAGTTAGAACAAAAGAAGAGTGTTGAGGCTCCGTAGAAGGATCTGGATGAGGTCAGGGAAGTATGGAAAAATCCTGAAGGTAGGAGAATATCATTCCTTTGGTAGGGGAATGGTTATGGGAAAAAGTACCGCACGTGCCAGAGTAGAGCGCGAGAGGTAGGTTCTGCATGCTAACCTTCCTCCCCACAAACCTCGACTATGATAAGGAGATTACCTTGAATTTCAATTTTGGATGGGTGGCTCCTAAGAAATATTCTGATTGACATGGGCACAAAAGTCAATGTTCTCACCCTGGACACTTGGAAGCAAATGAGGAAGGCACCCCATTATAGCCATCTTCAAATGTGTTGTATATGGCCAAAAAGACAAAGGTAATGCCCATTGGTGTTTTGAAAGATGATGACTATCACTATCCAAGGGGTGAAATTCACTAGAGATTTTAAAGTCTTGGTGCTAGCCATGAGGCAGACAAAATTTCCAACATTACTTGGGCACCTCTTGTGTTATAATAATTATACTAACCTGCAATTCAGTAAAGGGTACATAAGATTTGAGAACAAAGAAGAATGGGTAATCACCCCCCTTGAATGATGGGAAGTCAACACCCTATACTGATTCCTTGGGAGAAGAAGTTCTTGACAGGATCTGTGTGTACTCTATCAGGGACCCTGAGGTGATTAATCCTATGGAAGGAGTTATTTAGTTCGAAGACACTCAATCTATGAGTGACACCACAAGTGTAGCATGCGACAATTGTATGCATGAGAATTATAATTTAATTGGGTGGAAATTGAGAGGATCTGTTACAAAAGTAACAAAGGTGTGCTCAGTCAAGCGCCTAATAGGAAAGAAGTTACCAAGTTATTCTGGAGGAGCCGACCCTGATGTTTTATTATGAGAAATGGAGACCTAGTGGAAAAGGGAGATTGAAAGAAGAATTATGCTCAGCTATAAATTTCTTAGGACCATAGCAACATGTTGGTGGGTAGACACATCACGATAGCCTTTTAGATTGGCACAAAGTGAGAATCATGTTCTCTATTAGGTTTTACTGGAGCAATACACAAACTATCATACATGACTATCATAGGAGGGAGCCCAGCCTCGTTTCACATCCAAGCATGTGGGAAGGCCTAGATGGAGGGCATGGAAACCTTGTCACCTTCTTTATAGGTTCATAAGTTATAACTCCACCTTATAAGGCCTATGCACGCACATAGTACATTCACTCAGATATGTGCTGCTAGATAGGAAATTGGTAGGAGTTTACAGCTGGCCTCCTTCAATATTTTTAATATCAAAATACAAAGACCATTTGGTGAATAAGGATGTTACAGGTTGTTAAGTTCCTTATGATGGGAGATATTTCCATGGTGGAGGATAGAATACTGGAAATATTGGGCGGAATTGGTTTGGAAGCGCACTTTGATGAGGAAGACTCAGAAGAGACACAAATTGAGTATGCATGCATGAAGAAAATAAAAAGGGAAGCTTGGTCTATGTGATAGATGGTGAAGAGGTGGAAAATATGGATGTTAACCATACTATAAGGTATGTGTGAAGTTATAGATAGTTTTGATGAGAAAGCACGCGTCTACCATGAACCCCCTCTAGAAATCCAAGAAGATTAACATTGGTTCGGAGGCCATAACCTAAAGAGGCTACTATTGGAGGACTATTGGTCAGAAAAGGAGGTTTCGAATATCATTGATCATGTTACATGAGTTCTAGGACCTATTTCCGCGTGGGTACCATGAGCTTAAATGAATCCACCACTCTTTTGGTGAAATAAAAAGCAAGTTAAAGGAGGGTGTGTGTCACACCCAGTTCCAAAGAGACCTTACTCAAATGAATCTAAATATTCATGCGTCAAAGTCAAGGAGAAGATTGACAAGATGATCACATCAGGCATCATTGAGGTTGTTGAGGAATCAAAATAGACAAGCCCTAATGGTCATCAACATTAATAAGGATGCGAGGATAAGGATCTATGTTGATTACAGTAGATTTAAATGCAGTATGTGTTATTGACCCTTTTTCCAACCCCCTTCATTTAGGAAGATATTAGAAGGAGTAGGCAAGGTACGAGATCTCATTCTTTCACGGATGGATTCTTTGGGTATCATCAAGTTAGAATTGCAAAGGGAGACCAAGAAAAGACAACTTTTTCCACTGAATAGGGAAGCGTTTCCTACACAGTCATGCCTTGTTCGGATTGAAGAATGCACATGTCTCCTTTGTTCTCACACATTGTGGTGCTAGGCATTTTCAGGATTTTATCCATAAGTTCCTTCAGGTCTACCTTGATGACTGGACAATGTATGGACTAGTGAAAGACCATTTTGATAATTTGCGGTTGATGTTCGAAACATTTTGGTAGTTGAGAATATCCCTCAACATTAAGAAGTGTGTTTTTTCTATTCCATTTAGGACCCTTCTAGGGCATATCATATGTAAGGAAGGTTTGCTAGTGGATCCCGCCAAAGTTTCTGTTATTGTGGGATTGGGGGAACCTTCCAGCTAGAGTGCAGTGCGTGGATTCCTTAGGCATATAGGTTACTACCAAAAATTTATTAAGGGGTATGTCAAGATCACCGCGCCATTGGAAGAGTCACTAAAACACAAAAGTGCATTTCACCAGGGAAAGGCACAACAAATGGCATTCGATGCATTGAAGAATAGGCTTATCACTGCACCCATATTATGCTTTCCCTCTTGGTATAAGCCATTCCATGTACATGTTAGTGCTTTAGGGATGGCGATTGGGGCAATCTTAGCACAACCTGGAGAAGGGATTGTTGACCACCCCTTGTGTTTTGCTAGCAGAAAGTTGACACCAGAAGAGCATAACTATACTACTACTGAGCGTGAAGCACTATCAATGATCTAAGCGATGCAAAAATTTAGGAAATATTTGTTGGCAACACCCTTCATAGTTTACATGAACCACATGACATATAAGTACTTGGTGAACAAGCCTATTTTATAAGAGTGCATATGTCGGTGGGTCTTGTTATTTCAAGAGTTTGAGTTTAAAGTTGTCGTAAAACTAGGAAAGAGTAACTCAAGACCTAACCATTTACCAAGGATTGACTCAGGGGAGGATGCGTAGAGCATTGAGGATACAATTCCAGATGTGCATTTGTTTAGGTTGTGGCATGCGCCCTCTAATTTGGAAGATATTGTTGTGTTTCTCAAAATGGGTGTGACGCCAGAGGGAATGAAGACTCTAGAAAGAAAGTAGTTAGTGATAACCACTGTGCCCTACATGTTAATTGGTGGAGACTTATACAAGATAGGCCACGATGAGGTTTTGCACCAGTGTGTGTTAGAATATGAGCACATTACAATCATGGAGGAAGCACAAGGTGGAATTGCAGGAGGACACTGTGCAGGAAATGCCACCGCATGAAAGATTCTACTAGCATGAATTTGGTGGGAAATAATTTACCAAAATTATAATGAGTTTTACAAGGCCTGTGACCATTTCATCTCCTTGGAAAACTAGGAAGAAGGGATGAGATGCCCTTGAGGCCAATAGCTAGTGCATAACCATTTGAGAAGCGGGCCATTGATTTTGTAGGACCAATTTCACCTGCCACACGAAGGACTGGTTCATGCTATATCATCACTTGCACTGAATACTTAACAAGATGGGTAGAGGTAGCACCTATAAAGGACTACACAATGGTGACAACAAGTAGGTTCTTATTGGAAAATATAATCAACAGATATGGATGCCCGTTAAGTTTAACAAGTGATATGGGTATCTATTTCTTGGATGAGACAATCATAATATTTTTGGTAGAATTCATGGTAGCCCACCATAAGACTACCCCATATCACCCATAAGCTAATGGAATTACTGAGGTGTTTAACAAAGTTCTGAGTCACACGCTGACAAAAAATTGTGATGTGGGAAGACAAGATTGGTATGACAAATTCTCAGCTGTATTATGGGCATATAGGACTACCTACAAGAGATTGAAGAAGGCCACACCATTCCAATTAGTGTTTGGCACAGAAGCTATTTTACCAATAGAATTTATGCCATCATCCCTACGTATTACACGTGTATGAGGATTAGGGGATAAACAAGCATTAAAAGAGTGCATGGAGAAGTTAATGTAGTTGGATGAAAGGCAATCACTTGTTAGGTGCAGTCAAAAGACTGAAAATGCGTGAAAAAAAGCATGGCATGATCACCATATTAAAAACAAATAATTTGAGGTTGGGAAGATGGTATTTCTTTATGAATCCAAATTTTTGTGCCATCTTGAGAAAATGAAAGTCCATTGGTTAGGACCACATATCATCTTGTATATCCTTGATTCAGGCACATGCCGGTTACAAGCATTAGATGGGACAAGGTTACCAGGCCATTTCAATGGGAGTAGGCTAAAGCCATACTATAAATAAGTCTTCCTTATATGCATAAATAAGGTAATATTTCCATTTAGCCTAGGATTTACCTTAATGCTTTTCCTTTCTTTGTGTTTCCCCCTTCTCGTTGCTTGTTCCCTTTCTTTTTGTTGTGTACGATGGTAGCCACTTTTTATTTTCAAAATTTTTCTATGAGTAGAGGACCGCACATCTATTTTTGTGTGGGGTGGAGTAATGCAACCTCACATATAATGGATGCTGGTAGTAAAAGTTGTGTTTTGATGGTCCAAATTGAAGGATCAAAAGTGTATAGTTTAGAAGTGTGTGCGTAGGAAATGTAGACATAAGGAGTTTGGTGTAAAGAGTTTGGAAGACCACATATAAGTATGAGAAGCTGTAGGAACAACATGAGGTAAGCAATGAAAAAAATCAGGGTAAGGATAGAAGAAGTGCCTTTGGCACTGTAAGAGTGCATGAAAGGATCTTTGGTCAGTAAGGATTTTTGTGTGCCAGAAGGTTGTAGGATTTTTTGTGCAGAATTGGGCATGGGGGGGTAAAAGTGCTGAAGGTTGACTTAAGAAGAAAAGTCACCTTTATTACAAAGGTACGATGGTAGGTGGCATTGCATTTATTGTTGAATAAGAAAGAAAAAATATAAGTAGAAGGTCAGGATACATTATTGTTACCTTGCATTTGTGACATCGAAGTGCTCCTTGCGAACTAGGGCATCCTTGAAGAGAAGTTTCTTGAAAAGAGGGTTGTGAAGATCTGATTACATAGCTAGGTTGATCAGTGAACCAAGGTGGAAAAATAGTACATGGGCATGAGGGAGAGGGTTGTAGGAGTTTCAGAAACCCGTAAGTGAATACGTCGTCTAGTGGAAGGAAGGGTTTTTCCTAGGTTAGGGTTCCACAACTAGGGCACATGATTGAAGGGTTTTTTCACGTAAGAATAGAGCCGTAGAACTAAGCAGAGCCAAGATCAGGAGAAAGGACTTTGAGTAACCCAAAAAGAGAAATGACACCAAGGAAGGTAACCACTATTTCACCAAAGAAGGTTAACAACAAAGGGAAACAAGTTATTTCCACCAGCTTTAATGAGGAATGGTAAGTGGAGATGCAATACCCAAATGGCGTATTGCTTGGAAAAGAATGGGGTGTATCACATGAGAAAGGTGGCTCTGAGTAACTACAACCATCGAATGAGCACCATGGAGAACAAGATGACATTAGAACTAGCTTCACAGCTATAGATAAAAGGACACCAAAAGGAATACATATCTATGACGATGAAGTAAAGGTGAAGATGGAGAAGGCCAAGTTGTTTCAGCTCTATGAGTTGCTTGATTTTTGGCAAGCCGGAGCGGTTGTACCAATGGTTGATGTTGCACGTGCATGAGGACCATTTTCTATTTCGCATGAAAACGAATGTGGATAACACCCCAACTGATCTCTAAGTTTACTGGTCTTACCTATGAGGGAGATTCATTTGATGATGACCTAGAAAATAAGGAGGCCATCAAGAAGACTGTGGAAGTCTATGACTACAAGAAGGGGTTGCAATACTTCGACACCTATGTAATTTCTGACCTTGTAATGAGGATGGGACATGCGCTTGGTCACAAAACTAAATGGTCATTAGAGATGGACACTAGATCAACAAGGCTTGGTTGAATGTTTTCTAGAAGATCTTAGAGGGGACCATCTATAACCTCCCAATGTTCATAGCAAAGTGTTGTCGTGTAAATGTGCAATAGGGAAATTGACAATTTCCAAGCACGACAACGATACCCCGAGTGTTAATTTTTTCAAGTCCCATCATTCCAAGACACCCCGAGGTCAAATTCATCAGTCTGATCACCCCCTATTTGATGTCAAATTTTTCCCCTAGGTGATTTAGTAAAGTGCACTCATTCCACCTAGGTGATTTTAGGGAGTTCTAAAAAGACACTATCTTCTGAGCAGTATAGGGAAGGGCTATCGCTATGCCTTCCCAGGACTGGATTCAACTCCTTGGAGTGGAATGGAAAGGGAAAAATTCAACATGGAGGTGAATGGAATACCTTATAACATAATTGAAATGATTTTTGAAGGTTTGGGGAAGTTTTGCAAGACTTGGAGCAGTTTGAGTAAAAAACAGGGTTCACAAGCCTAGGCGGTACACAGGCCTAAAACAATTGTTGGGCTTTAGAAGAAGATTCTGGGAGCTCCAGATGGAGTTAGGAGAAAAAAAAATATATCCAAAAAGAGGATTCCAATACCTACATTATGGTGAAATAATAATTTTCACAACACTTTGGCGCATCAGGACTGCAAGCAGGTTTTCTCAGGCACATGTGGAGTACAAAATAAAAAATCTGATTTTTCAGGGATCAAATGGAATAATGAAGACATGAGACCTAAACCATTAGATTCAAAAGGAAATTTAAAGTTAGGATCATATAAATTTTTTCCAAAAAATTCCATCAGGAGCTCAAGTTATCACTGTTACAAGTTCAGGACTTAGCCAAATTTTTGGGAGGACACATGTCAGCACCAGGAGCATGGCGGGATTTTGTGTCCCTCACATCCCCCAAGGTTAGGGACACCAAGGTTGGAAAATTTTTCCCAACCCCCTTGAAGCCCTCTCAGCCCTCATATGACCTCTTGGACCCTCATGTGACCTCCAGACTTGACAGTTCAGCCCCCAGGTGCATTTTTGGAGCATCCATTCCCTACCGTTGGATTGGGTGCCATGTGTCACCTCCAAGACCACCATGGAAACTAATGTCCCTTATGAACCTAAGGTGGGGGACATTAGACCTTGAAAAATGCACCCAGTCCCCTATGGGGAGTCATTTGGACAACCATGTGACCGACTTTCCAGCCCCTAGGTGTATTTTTGGAGCATTCATTCTGTGCCATTGGATCAGACGCCAAGTGTCACCTCCAAGACCACAGTGGAAACTGATGTCCCTTATGTACCTGAGGTGAGGGACATCAGACATGGAAAAATGCACCCAGCCCCTATGGGGAGTCATTTGGACACCCATGTGACTGAATTTCAGCCCCAAGGTGCATTTTTCAAGCAAATCCCCTACCGTCGGATCGAGGACACATGACATCGCCTTGACCACCATGGAAATTGATGTCCCTCAATATCCCTGAGGTTAGGGACATAAGGGACATAAAAATTCACCCATCCCCTCCATGTGCATGTTTTTAAAGTTTAAATCCGGCACTTAGCTTTTCTTCCTCCTCATTTCTCCTTCACAGCTTCATACCTTGCCATGGCTCCATGCATGATTGTCTAGACACCCGGTCCACCATTGTTGCTCCAAACAAGCTCTACCATGGCCACATAAAATATCCACACCATGAATACATAGAAATATGTAGGTCTCAGATAAAAATGGAGTGAAATGACAAAGAATGGGGAGAAAATGAAGGTTTTTTTGCCAGATAACCATGAAGTCACTCGATCAAAAAATCTTCATATCTCACAAGATACAAGTCGGATCATGATGCCATCTTTTGACATATTTTCTCATTTTTCAAGGTGATCAAGATGCAACAAACAAGAGGTAAAATGGTGCCCAGAATCATTTTCTCCAACAAAACCCTCTCTTCGTGCACCGGCTCACATTCGTTGGATTTCCCATCATTCTGGCAATGGAAACAAGCTAAAAACTTACACATGAGCTCCAAATGAAAAACCTATCACAATGGAGTTGTTTTCATTGCAAATGGAGACAAAAACCTAGACCTGAAAATTTCAAGCTCCATTAATGGCCACCATGGCAACTCTCGTGCCCAAAGCCACTACGAGGTCAAAATTTCAAAATTTATTTCCAGGCTATTCTAGTGGGAAAAACTATGTGAAATTCGGAGGGTGTGATCGTAATGACAAGAAGAGTCCAAAAAATTATGTTCTGTCACAAATCGAGCACTGGAAACACCCTTTCTAAAAATAGTAAGTTTTCCTATACATGCTTGCTATTTTTGGCAAGTCTTCATCAAAAGCAGCTATGGAAAGAGCAGTGTGCACTTTAAGATCTAAAAGGCTAGAATGATTATCTGGAGCAGAAAATAGTGGAAATGACCACTTACTAAAAATAGTAAGTCCCTATATGGGTGTTTACCAAAAATAGCAAGTTACCCCAAGAAGTGGGTGAAGCAAAAGGCAATGTGGTAGGATTGGATGAATATTTCGCATACATCAAGATGCTCAAGAAGAAGCAAGGATCACCTCCTAAAAATCAATGGGTGCTTACAAAAAATAGTAACCCATCAAAGAATATTTTTGGCACAATTCATTCAGAACTTTTGCCGCATCAGACATTTCCATGAACGGGGACCAACAAACTTCATTCTGACATCTCCTCTCTCTTCTCTCTTTCTCTCTCCTCTTCCCCCCAACTTTCTCTCACTTTCAAATGTTCTAATTCTTCATTGGGGTTTGCACTTTTTGATATGCCTTTAAGTCACTTAAAATTGACTTTAGAAACATAATGTAAATTAAGTCACCTTGCTATTATAAAAGGGACTTAAATATTTGAAGTGGAATATGAATAGTCTTAAGTCATATTAAGGTATATGGAAAGGTCATGAGGAAGAGATAGAGTCATATTCTATTCTATAAATTGTAAAGCCATTCCCATTTCAAAGGGTTGGTGATTGATCTTGTAAACTCAAGAGTATATTGCACCTTGAGAGAACAAAGGAGATAGCCATTTTCTTCTATTCCCCCCCCCTTCTCAATTTCTTCCATTTCCCACAGTATGTACAAATTTTGCTTGAGAAATCAATACAAGAAGAAGGAGTTTCTAGCTTTCTTTGACTAAGGGGTTTCATTGATACTTTGTGTTCATCAAATTCTATTTGGTCTTGTTGTTGTTTTACAGAGTTATTTTCTTCTCATAAATGCATGTGATGAAACTTCTAACTAGTGTGTGTCAAGAATCTGATTTTCTACCTATAACATTAGTTCTCCTACCTCTTTTCTCACTCCCCTTTCCCGCTCTTCAGACAAAGTCTTCCCTAGCAAGAGATTGCTAGCTTTTCCGCAGGGTCAGTGGAGTGCCCCTGTTGGATCCTCGGTCGAAAGGCCACCACATAAATCCACCTTTTCACGTGCATGCACATACGGTAGCTACACCGGTTAAGTAGAGGGACTTAGATTCCTAGAGCATTGGAAATAAATCCACAAGTTTTTCCACCCAAAAATTTTCTCGCCAACAGTTTTTGGCACCCATCGTGGGGTAGATTTAGCAGCATATGCACCCAATATACGACCGTAAGGTCTTAAAATAAAAATAAAAATTAGATTTCAAAGGAAAATCATTCTTTGAAGGTGACTCCATTAAGGAACGAACCCCTATCACATTCGTTTCCCACATCATGAAGAAATTTCTAGATTGGAGTGAAGTACCAATGAGTGACAGTGAAGAAGAAGAAGAAGATTTCTTCCCAGAAAAGAAGATCGTAGATCAGCCATGGTTCCAGACTAGTGTTGAAAAAGGAAGGAAGAAAGAACCTGTCATCGATGAAGAAGAATGGATTCAAAGGAGACATAAGATAAGGTGTGAAGTTTGAGAATATGCCAAATTCTTGCAAGAGATGAATGAGAAACTTGAAGCAGCCCATAGCGAGGAAGAAGAAGAGGAGAGTTTTCCTATAGAGGAAGATCCTAAAGATCATTCGTACCATAGGGTTTTCATACCCAAAAGGTTTCTTGAATGCCGCTGAAGAAAATCCTATCCTTGAGCCTTCCGATGAAGATAAAATCAGCATTCAAGAAGATGAGGAAAGACAGGATGGTGCAAGATCCACTAAAGAAGATTTTTGCAATCTCGCACAGCTCACTACAAAATTGAGAACTTTGTCCTTCTTCCATCGTTCTCTAGATGAATTCATTGCATATGGTGATGAAGAAATGAACATGTTGAAAAAGAATATGTGGAAATACTTGAGAGCATAATAAAAGGAAATTCTGACCCCGAAGTCTTTGATGAAATTTGGAGGTATGCTTTAGCTCTACAGAGAAGATATGAACATCTTGAAGCTCCACATCAAATGGAGGAAGAAGACGAGACGCACCCTATGGAAGAAGACTCATATTGCTGCCCATACTATGAAGTTTTCATTCCCGAGATATTCTTAGATGCTTCTGAAGAAGATATTTTCATGGAACCTCCCGATGAAAGACAAAGCAACGTCATGGAGGAAGAAGTAGAAGAGACAAAGATAGAATCACCATTCAAAAATTCCATTTGGCTCGAGTCACAGCCCATTGGGGGAATAATATATTCAATAAAAGAAGATCCTTGCTGCATAATGGATGATCCAATGCCCTCCAAAGACTCCACCAATGATGAAGAAGATGACCAATTCAAAGTAAGCATGGATGATCTCTTTTCAAGTTTTTATCTTTCAATTGATGATGAAATGGAGAGATGTGAAGAAGTGCAAGAAACTCAGCCAACATCATGGCCCAAAATGATGAATTCAAGATGGTCATAGATAATCCTCCTTCCTATTTTGATTCCTCAAGTGAAGTAAAAATGTTGCATGAAGAAATGAAGGAAGTCAAAGAATCAAACTCTCTCCCCGAATGCAATCATGGATGATCAAATGGAAGAAGCCCACTCTATTTTCAAATCCAAGGAGAATGAGCAATTTAAACACAACCTCTACTCACTCAGAGGAGCAGAATCATCATCATGGTGAAAACATGGCCTTTCATCTTTCACCTGAGCAAGAGGATTTAATAATGGATGATCAAGATGTAGCTGAAAATTCTTCTCATAATGCTACCCCAACACAGTTCTCTACTTCTTACCAAGGAGAAGATGATATGGATTTTGAGCTTGAAGGAGCACCCTTCCCATGAAGCTTGGACATCTTCTCCTTGTCAATAGGTGTCATGAATCAAGTATGCCCGTGTGTATGCAAGAAAGTGAATCTTTGGTAACACAAATCATGAAAGAGATGAACGAGAATGTTTCAGATGAATCATGGGCCGGTATGGATCATATTTTTAACCATCTCCTAGAGGCACAACAAGAAGATTCCTCCAATAAAGATAAAAAAGAGCCTATGGAAATTTTAGAAGAACTATCCGTACAAGATATCTTGAAGGCCGTGGAAGAAACTGAGGATCCTCAACTCAGTCTTGAACTCTTGACCCGGGCCATGGAGATACAAGAAAAGTATGAGTCAATTTGTGCTTCCTATTTTGGTGCACCAATTTTGAGGTGATGTTGAAATGGAGCAATGGGATAAGCTTGATGACTTCTCTAATACTTTGGTTGATGAGAATAAATTCATGAAAACATGCATTTTTCTTCCACATTGTGTGAAGAAGTTCATGAGTGCAAAAGAATAAAAGTTTCGTGTATCTCCTTCGTCATGACATCTCCATTTTTGAAGACAACACCTCCACCATGGAAGAAGATAATAGGGAAAACATTGAGCATGACTTGCATTGAAGAAAGTTTGTTCAGGAACATGGAAAAAATCAGCTTTGGGGAAGCGATGAGATGCTCGATGGAGAATCAGCTATATGGATAAACATGGAAGGCAACTGACACGATGAAACTGACTTCAAAGAACATGAAGGCAATGGAATTTCCAAGCAAGGACCTAGCATCAAGAATCTCACATGGAATCACTCCTACCAAGTACACAGAAAATTGTGAAAGAACATGGCTTTCATAAGCAGTTGAGGAGGGGAGGCTACTTTTTGGAACCCGTCAACGGCTTTGCAGAACATCATCATTCAGTGTTACCCACTCATAGGGGTAACTTTTGAGAAATGAAAAGTGCTTTCAGTGAAAGCGGGTTGTCCCCCACCTTGTACCATAGGTGATTTCTAGGTGTGTTTCCCTTTCTGTTGTGTGTGTTTCCCTTCCTGTTGTGTGTCATGTGTTTTTTTCCTTTGTTTTGTGTGTGTGTGTTCCTTCTTCTAATCTTCCTTTCTAGAAGTTGTACATGACTCCACAGGGCCCAATGGATAAGGAACTGGTCAACGAATTATATGGTCTAAAATTGAGATTCTAGATTCCCATGTCATGTCTTCACTATGCTTAGTCCATGTCATGTCCCCAAGCTAGAGCCAGCTGTTGTCGTGCAAATGTGCAACAGGGAAATTGACAATTTCCAAGCATGACAACTGATACCCCTAGTGTTAATTTTTTCATGTTTTATCATTCCAAGGCACCCCGGGTCAAATCCATTAGTCTGATCACCCCCTATTTGATGTTCAAATTTTTCCCCTAGGTGATTTAGGAAAGTGCTACTCATTCCACCTAGGTGATTTTAGGGAGTTCTAAAAAGACACTATCTTCTGGCAGTATAGGGAAGGGCTATCGCTGGCCTTCCCAGGACTGGATTCAACCCCCTAGAGTGGAACAGAAGGGAAAAAATCAACATGGAGGTGAATTAAATACCTTATGAACATCATGGAAATGATTTTGGAAGGTTTTGGGGAAGTTTTGCAAGACTTGGAGCAGTCTGAGTAAAAAATAGGGTTCACAAGCCTAGGTGGTACACATGCCTAAAACAATTGTTGGGCTTCAGAAGAAGATTTCTAGGAGCTCTGGATGGAGTTAGGAGAAAAAAAAACCATCATCAAAAAGAGGATTCCAATACCTACATGATGGTGAAATAATATTTTTCACAACACCTTGGCAGATCATGATCTGTAAGGCAGTTTTTCTCAAGCACAAGTGGAGTACAAAATCAAAAAACTCAGATTTTTCAGGGATCAAATGGAATAATAAAGACATGAAACCCCCACCATTGGATTTAAAATTCCATTTCCATAGTTAGGATCATATAAAATTTCACCAAAAAAGTCCATCGGGAGCTCAAGTTATCACTCGTTACAAGTTCAAGACTTAGCCAAATTTTTGGGAGGACACGTGTCAGCACCAGGAGCCTGGTGGGATTTTATGTCCCTCCCCAAGGTCAGGGACACCAAGCCCTTGGAAAAGTGCGTCCCCTTGAAGCCCTCTTATCCTTCATATGACCTTGTTAGAGTAGGTATTTACCTTAATGGTTGGAAATCAGTGTGCTTTTATATTGTTTAGATATTAGGAGATATTATCATTGCCTAAGTATATTTCCCTTGAATCCTTGATGTCTAGTTCCTCCTATCTCCTTGAGGCTTGATCCCCTTGATTGTTATTCCTTGCCTATTTACAAGGCCCATCTTGGACCCTCACTCATTTGTGACCTCCCATCTTATTGATCATGGTGTTTGATTAGCACTTGGCTGGTACAATCTGGTTATCATTCCTTCAGCCCCTTGGTGCAAGTTTTTTTTTGAGCATCCATTCCCTGCCGTTGGATCGGGCGGCCACATGTCACCTCCAGGACCACCGTGGAAATTGATGTCCCTTATGAACCTAAGGTGGGGGACATCAGACATGGAAAAACATGTTCCCATAGCCCCTATGGGGAGTCTTCTGGAAGCACTCACGTGACCAACTTTCAGCCCCCAGGTGCATTTTTCAAGCAAATCCCCTGTCGTCGGATCGAGGACACATGTGCATCACCTTGACCACCATGGAAATTGATGTCCCTCATGTCCATGAGGTCAGGGACATAAGGGACATAAAAATTCATCCCATCCCCTCCATGTGCATGTTTTGAAAGTTTAAATCCAGCACTTAGTCCATTTCTTCCCCCTCATTTCTCCTTCACAGCTTCATACCTTGCCATGGCTCCGTGCATGATTGTCCAGACACCCGGTCCACCATTGTTGCTCCAAACCAGCTCCACCATGACCACATAAACTCTCCACACCATGAATACATAAAAATATTTAGGTATTAGAGAAAAAATGGAGTGAAATGACGAAGAACGGGGAGAAAATGAAGGTTTTTTGCCAGATAACCATGAAGTCACTCGATCGAAAAATACTTCATATCTCACAAGATACAAGTCAGATCGTGATGTCGTCTTTTCAAGATTTCCTCATTTTTCAAGGTGATCAAGATGCAACAAACAAGAGGTAAAATGGTGGCCTAGAATCATTTTCTCTAACAAAACCCTCTCTTCGTGCACCGGCTCACATTCGTTGGATTTCCCATCATTCCGGCAATGGAAACAAGCTAAAAAATTACACACAAGCTCCAAATGAAAAACCTATTGCAATGGAGTTGTTTTCATTGTAAATGGAGACAAAAAACCAAACCTAAAAATTTTGAGCTCCATTAATGGCTGCCATGGCAACTCCGTGCCCGAAGCCACTATCAGGTCAAAATTTCAAAATTTATTTCTAGGATTTCTAGTTGAAAAAACTATGTGAAATTCAGAGGGTGTGATCGTAATGACAAGGAGAGTCCAAAAAAGTATGTTCCATCATAAATCAGGCACTGGAAACACCCTTTCTAAAAATAGTAAGTTTTCCTATACAAACTTGCTATGTTTGGAAAGTCATCATCAAAAGCAGCTGAGACAAAGGCAACAGGCTTGAAGATTATGAGAGAGCCCGAATGAATGTTCAGAGTAGAAAATAGTGTAAATGACCACTTACTAAAAATAGTAAGTTCCCTATATGGGTGTTTACCAAAAATAGTAAGTTACCCCAAGAAGTGGTCGAAGCAATGGTAATGTGTCTAGGATTGGATGAATATTTTCATCACATCAAGATGATCAAGAAGAAGCAAGGATCGCCTCTTACTAAAAATAGTAAATCTCCCTATATGGGTGCAGTTTTGCAAAAATAGTAAGCCACACTCAAAGAACAATTTTGGCACATATGGGACATTCATAACTTCGCTGCATCAGATATTTCCATGAACGGGTGACCATCGAGCTTCATCGGGTGACATCTCCTCTTCTTCTTCTCTCTCTCTATTCCTCTCTCCTCTTCCCCCAACTTTCTCTCACTTTTAAATGTTCTAATTCTTCGTTAGGGTTTGCACTTTTTGATATGCCTTTAAGTCACTTAAAAGTGACTTTAGAAACATAATGTAAATTAAGTCACCTTGCTATTATAAAAGGGACTTAAATATTTAAAGTGGAATATGAATAGTCTTAATTCATATGTAAGGCATATGGAAAGGTCATGAGGAAGATGATAGAGTCATATCTCTATTCTATAAATTGTAACAGCCATTCCCATTTCAAAGGGTTGGTGATTGATCTTGTAAACTCAAGAGTATATTGCACCTTGAGAGAACAAATGAGATAGCCATTTTCTTCTATTCCCCCCTTCTCAATTTCTTCTATTTCTCCACTATGTACAACTTTTGTCTAAGCAAATCAATACAAGAAGAAGGAGTTTCTAGCTTTCTTTGACAAAGGGGTTTCATGATACTTTGTGTTCATCAAATTCTATTTGGTCTTGTTGCCATTTGTCAGGGTTGTTTCCTCTCATAAATGCATGTGTTGAAGTTTCTAACTAGTGGTGTGTGCAGTGTAGGATTTGATTTTCTACCTGTAGCATTAGTTATCCTACTCTTTTCTCACTTCCCTTTCCCGCTCTTCAGATGAAGTGTTCCCTAGCAAGAGTTCACTAGTTTTTCCACAGGGTTAGTGGAGTGCCCCTGTTGGATCCCCGATCGAAAGGGCCACCACATAAATCCACCTTTTCATGAGCATGCACATATGATAGCTACACCAGGTAAGTAGAAGGACTTATATTCTGAGAGCGTTGGCAAGGAATCCACAAGTTTGTCCCACCTGAAAAATTTTCTCACCAACACAAACGAAATCATCAATGCCACCCATGATGGAGAGAAGATCTTGTTTGGGTAACTTCCTCCTTACCATTGCCTTTTCAGAGATTGGAATGCCTGATGGGCCAAATTTTTTTTTATATGGGAGTACCCAGATGAGAACCCCTCCCCTGTCCAAAATATTCAAGAAGTATACCTGTGACACCATGATAGCCACCCACAAAGCGTGCCTAGAAAAATCATATAAGTGGATACATGATGGATTCAACATAGAGTGGAGAATACCTGAGCAGTTACCTATTTTACTGTAAGGCTAGGCCATGGATTTTCCCATGTATCAACATTTCTATATTGGCAAGTTTACTCTAATAGATGGCGCCAAGGGTCCTTGGTGCAAGTTACCATTCTCCTTCACAACACAATAATTCTAGGACGAGGTTAATAGATTCAAGGAGACTAAAAAGTTAAGGTTTGAACTCATCATGATAGACCCGGGGTTACTGCGAGGTACGCAGGACTTTGATATATCCAAAGGAAGTGCACCTATATGTCTCCCATGATGTGCATATGGTGAATCCCGTAACATTTCTTGTTGTTGGGAGAACCAAAACAAGGGTATACCTGCGCATAAGGCTGAAGTATGAGAAGGGTGATTATGTGGAGAATGATGTCTTTATCCTAGAAGACCCCACCTTAAGGAAGAAGGTTGTGCTGAGGAAAAGGGAAAGAAAGGACGTACCTGAGAAAAAGGCACCAAGTATACAGACAACGCAATCTGTAGGCATGCAAGATTCAGGCATAAGGATGAGAACCTATGCATGGAGGAAGAAGTCCCTCATGGAAGAAAGAGATAAGAAATCTGAGGAAGAAGCACTAGAAAAAGAAAAGCCCCCTGAAAAAGAGGAGTCATAAGAAAGGAAGGAGTTACCTGTTGAAGAAGAAAAGGAAGAATCTCTTATATTGAAATCATTAGTTAGGAAGAAGTAGAAAGTAATAGAAGGGGTAGACTTAGAAGAAACAGAGAACATGGAGGCCATCAAGGGAAATGACGAGTGTGATGAGGCTTAGGACCATCCTGTGTATGATGTACATGACTCAGAGGAGGAGGGAAATGAAGAGAAGGATGAGGACAAAGGTAGAACTCACAACAAGGGAGTAAGTGAGGAATTTAACATGAAGAATCAAAGGACTCAAATCCTAATCAAATAACAGATAGAAGATTCTGTAAAAAGGGAGGTAGCAGGCATAATAAAATAATTTGTGGAACAAAAGGTGGAGCGCAATGTTGATGAAGTGATCAAGGAGGGGGAAGAAAGTGAAAGTGTAGAGAAGGAATATGGAAGCATAGGTGGAGATCCCAACTTAGCGGTAAGCTTCCCAAAGGTTGTGTGCACAAGAGGAAAGAATGTGGTAGTGGCACAAGAGAAGGGGATTAATTATATTAATGATCTAAATAAGGTACTGCATGAGCACCGTGCCTGTAAATAGACTCCTTGCATAGTCTTCATTCGAAGAAGAGGGTGCATACCCACACACATGAAAGATGTTGTCTTGGGATTTTGAGTCCCATGTTGATGAGCCCGAGTTTGAGGTCAACTAACAGGCACTGATGAAGATACCCGACACCAAGGGAGTAAACCCTCTAGTGAATGCTCAACAAATATCAGATGAGCAAGTATGTAATGCACTTAATAAGGTATCAATGGAGGTTGAGATTAGACTCTTTGGGAGGAAAGATAGAGTAAGAGTCCTGGAGGAAGAACTCGAAAAGAAAGAGAAGAATGAGGAGTTAAAGTAGGAGGAGATGATCAACACAAAGTTAAGGTGTGAATTAAGGGAAGAGAAGGCAAAGGTACATGAGGTTTATAAGAAAATAGAGATGATTACAGACTCCATAATTTTGAAGCACCTAGACCTGGCCCTGCCTAAGGAAAAATACAAGTCAAACATGTAATGCTTGGAATACTTGACCCACATCCTCACCATGAAAAGGTGACTGCTCACATTGAAATTAGCAGAAGAGGCTTTAGCACGTTAGAAGGAGGAAGAAAGAATGAAGATATAGGAAATAGTTACTCAGTATTTCGAGCTCCTTGCCACTGTAAATACCACCATGTAAATAGTTGAGGATGTGTATCAAAATTACACTAACAGAGATATGGTAGAAATCATATTAGTTGTTAAACATGAGGTAGATCTAAAGGAGTTTGAAGAAAAAAACAAGGGAAATAGGGTGAATCATGATAAAATCCTAGTTGAGGTTGAGAAGAAGATGGAAGCGATCGAATCCTTATGGGGTTTGATTAAGAATCAACTTAAGGAGTTGTACCCCTAGATCACTTGTAGAATGGCCATGTTGGACGACCCTAGCAATCAGTTAGAAAGAATTGTTAATACACTAAATGCTAAGGGAGATGAATTAAATTTTGAGGAGGTGAGCACTCTAGGGGGTGACCTACTTCAATAGGCACAGGGTGAGGTGGATTTTTGGGAAAAGATTGAGGCAATAGTGAGGAATGCGTTCCCAATACTCTTGCAGTAGTAGCGTATTCTTCCATTCTTCGATTCTTTGATTCTTTGATTATTCCATTCTTTAATTCTTCAATTGTTTCATTCTTCATTCGATTTGTTCCTGTCCCACTATTCTTTATTTTTTGAAGAAGTAAGATGTTTCTGAGGATGGAGAACACGTTTAGTGTGGGGTGATGTTGGGCCCTAAAATATCAGCTAAATACCAAAGGGTGCACCCACATATGACTAGTAAGAAGAAGGGAGCTCATGGAAAAGCACACATGATAAAGAGGTTTAAGAAGGGTTTAGGTGAAGCCAGGGTGGTGCGTGGAAGGAAAAACATGGGTTCAAAGGACTTAGCCATATTTGGCATTTTGAAGGCACTTGAGGAAAAACATGAGGACCTAACTAGGTGTGATGAGTGGAGAAGGTGATAGCCTGGAACCTTGGAGGTCAAGAAAAGGATATTACACATAGGGAATATTCCCAGAAGACATCATTATAGAGAGTGGAGGGTTTACAAGGGGATATTCATTCACCATTGGAGGACCAAATTGAAACTTGGCACATGATCTATCCAGAAGAGAAGGCATGGTGGTGCATGCTGATCCCATAAAAAGAGATGATCAGACTAGAGAAAGAGATACCATCTAAAGACAACAAAAAGGGAGAAGAGAATGCATAGAGAGTAAGATGCTGAGAAACAGAGTGTTGCAGTAATGATATGGTTTAGAGAACTAAGTGCTAAGGTTTTTGAGGGATGTTATGAGCCTTTGTATGACACTAAGATATGTAATAAGGGTTAAAATGGAAGGGCATAGCTAGGGTCTCAGGCTAGGAAAGGTCTGTAGGGGTTGAATCTATGTCATTTAATATGTATGGTCTATAATGACATCTCTTATTATAATGTGGCAACCAATGAATATATATAAGGTTTCGTTATGCATATCATATTTAAGGGTGTAAACCCTCATGTTATATGACTATCATGGATTAAATATGGTTTATTATGCTTATTCCATTGTTAGTAAGTTTCTGTAATGCATTAATGTACGGATCTATAATCTTTCCCTTCCACTTTTATTTTAACTAAGTATATTTAATTCTCATTATGCAATTCATCCTCCACTTATGGAAAAACCTTCTCACAATGCTCACATAAAGGAGGGGCTCAGTGCTAGCACATGCCTCGTGTGAGCACTCAATGCCTGATGGGTGATAGGATGGTGCACATGGGGTTAGAAAGTAGTATTGAGGGTAGATAAAATGACTACACTCCTCTCTATAGGAGAGGATCCCTTATTGAACACACAAAACAAACAAGAAAATCTACTTATTTACAAATGTACAAACTATGAATCATTTAATGAGGATTTTGATGCTTCATATGTTAAGCTTCTCAATATAGAAGAAAAAGGATACAAAAGAATTAATGGTTTAGAAAGTGAAGAAGGCATCACTTTCAGATATATAGATTTAAGAATGATGTCTTACTTATGCATGGATGAAAAATAAAGCTTGAATCATACACATATAAATACATGACATATGTAATAGACATAAATTTCTAAGTATAACATCAATTGGAAGAACAAAAAGTTTCCTATTCAAACATATATAATCCACATGAATCAGATAGAGAGAAGAAATAGATAGAACACAAGAAAAGATGAGAATAGAAATTCTTCTATATTGATTGCAAATTCAGTGTCTCTACATCAAAAACATCAAAATCCAACCCCTTTGAATGACAAAGACAGATCTTTAAATAACCTCAAGGGTGGCTACTAAAGAGTATTTTCAGTTTCCTTTCTTTTAATCAAATATTAACCACTAATAGAGTATTAAAATTAAGTTGGCCCCACTTAAATATTACATGTTTACAATAAAAGGTGGCCAGCTTAATGAAATACATCAAATAAAAGAAAGGTTTAAGAGTTGACTGCCGAAGTATTTGAAGAAGAGGATGCCATAGTATTCACTTTGAGTATTTGATTCCTGAACTTCACCGATTTCCCTGCTATCTCCATACCCTGAGGAATAGTGGTTTTGGTAGTTGCATGAGTCTAGCTTCCCAAGTATTATTCCACGTCCTTTCCAAATCATGCACTGTCTAAAAAATCCTTTATTTTCCTCCTTGAGTAAAGTTTGAAGGGCACAAATTTCTTCAATATTTTCCTTTGAAATAGTATCTGATTTGAACAAATCCTTTTTGACAAATGTTTTGAATTTAGTTTTAATATTTTTGATGGTATATTTCTCTTTAGAATTTTCTTTGAGAAAATGACAATGGAGGTCCTGAAACTCAGATATGATGAATGCTTGAAAAGATTCCCCCTTTTGTAGCATGTTCCTTAGTTCATCAATTTCCTCTTAAATAACCTTCATTTTCCAATCAATACTAAATACCCACTTCTTGGTCAGATTGTTATTTGGATCATCAAAAACTTTGCTGGCCATGAGAACTTACATATTTGTTTCACTCACAAGTTTGATGTCTTTAATACATTCAGTCCACATTTTCAATTCTCTATGTAGACTACTGAGTGTTGTAGTGAATTTCAATTGTATTCCCATGATTTGATCATATGCTTTATAAGATTCTTTAATTAAGTTGAGTCTAGTGATTAAAATTTCATCCACCATAGCTTCTATTGCTTTTCCATAGGTGACATGCTTATGGATATCCTTAATAACTTGAACCTATTCATTAGTTAGGATAGTAGGGGGAGGCATTGCATTCAAAGGAGTTGGATAAATCAACTTATCACTTGCTAGCAGAGATCTGATGAAATCTAAGAGAATCTGTATATGTTCTTCAAGTTGCTCTTGATGTTGTTTCCTTTTTTCCACTCTCTAAATCAACTTAGACATTGTTTCCTTCAAGTTATGCACCTCATTTTCAGGAGTAGATTCTCCCAGAGGGATACTCATTAACTCCAAATCATTCAAAGCCAAATATTTCTCATATTTTTCAACTTTGGGTTTAACAATCTCCAAAAACTCCTGGCCTTTAGAATCAGATACCAACGTAGAAGTAGTTTTGGATTTCTTAGCAGGTGGGGTAGGATTTTTTCCTAGGAGAGAAACCACAACATAAAATTTTGGAGTACCAATCTGAGATGATATATTTATTTTCTTACTATCCACAAATGGTTGAACTCAAGAAAAAGAGGTACCAGAAGAAGAGGCAACAATAAGTTTGAGTGCAAGTGTACCCATTGCACTCAAGGTCTATGTAGCTGACACTTCCAAAATATATGTTCGAATATTAGAAACGTGCATTTCCTTGACTACAATTTATTTAACAAACAATTCTAGAACAACCACTATCTCAACCTTTAAAGTTTGATCCTTTTTCTTATCACCTTCTTCTTCTTATTTTTCAATGTTACCTCCTTGGGGATTACTTTCTTCATGCTCCTCTGTTTCTTCTTCATCATCACCAAAGAGATCTACAATCTGCTCAATCTCTTACATTATTTCCACTTTCTTTGGAAAGGGAAATTATTTACTTTCTTCCCCAATCACTTCTTCAACCTTTTCAACTTTCTTAGCTTTCCCCTTTTTGATGTACACTGGAATTAAAGATTCAAGAGGAGAGGGGGGTAGATTGTGCATGTGCCTCAGGGCTGCTATAAAAACCTCTTTTTGAGGAGTGAAATTTTGTTGAGAAGAAGATCTTGACTTATTTGCTCTAAATATATTCCTTTTTTTGTCAAACCAAACCTTAGTTCTGATCAAGACAAGATTTATGAGTTCTTTCAAATCATCTCTTTCCTTATTGAACCAATCAATGGTTTTAATAGGAGTATGCTTGAAATAACTGTCAAATTCAAAAGACTGCAGATCTTGGTCAACATCGTGTAGTTCATCTGGTATTTTATAAAATAAAAAATCCTTGATCTGTTGAAGGGACATTTATACCAAAATATCTTCTTCTGGCTTCATAGTTATCTGAGAAGTCAACCCAATAGTATTCAAGGTAAGGAAGATGATAGACGCCCATTCTAAAATTATTAGCAATAAAACCCTTAAGGATAAATCAATTTCTCTATTTGAAATGATGGAATGTAAGAGGAGCAATTGTTTTGTCATTTTTTTGAGAATCCAAAAGATTCCTATAGGTTTAACTACCCAAAGTGATCAGGATTTGAATGCCTGTTATTTTCTTATCTCTGTAGGTTCTATGAAGCATATCAACTTATCTATAGATCTCAACTAGGGAAATCTTATCATTGCAATACATTGGAAGTTTGAGGGGTGTTCCTTCGAAACCAGATAACCTGATGTAAGAAAACTTCCTGAACTAAATGAAATAGCTTCCATAGATGGAAATCAACTACTTGGCCTCATCAGATAATCTCTCAGCTATGTTAACCTCTAATAATCTGACAATATATATGGTGAATGCATTGTTGAACCTTTTGAAATGGTGATTGCTATTCTTCAAAGTCAGCTATGGATAATATACATATATTGGAGCACCCCTTAATCCTCATTAGGAGAAATTGCCAACAATATTTTGTATGCTATAATAGTGTACATCAAGTAAGAAGTCATGTTAAAAGTTTTGGTCCTTTACACCTCAACAATCTGTTCACTGAGGTTGTCACAAATGATCTCTCCCTAATTTAAACTTTGCTTTCCCTCACAGATAATATTCAAATATGGGCACATCCAGAAATGAAATTCATTGGTTGAAGGAAGACCCATTATTATAGCAAGAAGAGTAATGATATCTGAAAGATCCTCATTAAAATAAATTCTGTACATGGTTTTGGGAAGCCTAGAGGCTCCTTTCTTCAGGATTTTAAACCAAGATTTGGCTACCATATGCTTGTATTTCTCACTTTCTTGATCAAAAATAGATTGAGCTTGGGATTTAGTGAGAACATTGGAGTCTTTTACCATAGGGATACCAAAGGTAACATTGATGAATTTTACATCCAATGAGCAATTACTTGATCTTGAGGATATTTGATTTCCTTCATGTTTGGGTCAAAGCAGGACCCATAATCTAGAACGATATCAACACACTGAACAGATCCAGGGAAAGCTCTAGCATGTGCTATCCCACATTATTTGATCAACTGAGCAATGTGAGTAGGAGTTTCATAGTTGAGTCATCCCCAAAAGTCATTGAGATCAAGATTTTGTGCATCGTTGTCTCCAATATTGAGTATAACAGTTTCTAGGGAGGAAAGATGTTCATGCCGCTTATAATGAATCTTCATGATAGCAAATGAGATGAAGAACCAACACTTGAACATGAGAAAATGAAGCTTCATGAAAACAGGTAGACAATAGGGTAGAAATGAATTCTGATTCGATTCTTCATAAAGGGCTTCTTGCAATTCAAATTTTTCTTCCAGAGGAACAATGAACTTCTCAGGAATAAAACACACTTGGAAATTTTTAAAATGGCTAGGGAGTGCTTTTTTATAACTAGAAATAGTGAAGAAGGTGTGGGAGAGTGAAATGGAAAAACAAACTGCAAACTCTTATGGTAAAATGACATGCTTGCCCTACATATATATATATATATATCCCATTTGAAAAGAGTCGACATAATGCATTAAATGAAGGGTTTAATGTATTGTGGGAAACGGGACAACTTGAGACATAAGACGCTAATTTTAGCCTTTAGAATGTAGATATGGTGGAGAAATTGAGCACAAGAGGCCCATAGGACATATTGGACATTAAGAGCCAAAGTCTCTGCAATACAAATAAGACTATCCCAATGCAGAAAATTTAGGTTCACAGAGGAAAGTTGGCTCTGATTCACTTGGGATACTTGGGATGGGGAAAGCCTATGTATCCGCAATATAAAGAAACTTAATGAAAATTGGGAAAATCAGATAAAGGGTGCACAAAAGGTCTTCTGGACACTGGGACACGAGTTGCCCACTAAGCCAAAACACCCACACAATAAGAAAGACTAGTTCATTGTGGGGAAATCAGAAGATTAGAGAATAGGAAGCCCGAAGGAACATGGGACACACGGGACACTAAAACCTGAAATACCTGTAGTACAAAGGAAAAGTCCCAAATTCAAAAATTTGAATATTTGACTAACTGCTGAAGACTTTTTATTTCCTTCATTTCAAACTTCACAAATGCAAATAAAGACTTGGACAACAAACAACTTACCCAATTTTTTTGAAAGGTCCCCAAAAATACATAAATTTTAGGGAGGTGAAAATAACTAGCTCTTTCTGGGGATGGACTGACCTGACACAAAAGACGAACAAGGCAGGACAAAGGACATTAGAATCTTTGGTTTATGGAAAGTGCAAGACCATTAGGCAATAGATTCAAGAATGAGGAAATACATAAGAGACACACATAGGCAAGGAGAAACCAAAAATCAAAAACCAAAAATAGGGACTATATAAGACATATTTACAATTATGTACAAAAGGACTGCTTACTTCACTTAGGGCTGAAACAACTTCAAATAATGTCCAATATATGGAATTGGAAGAGAGGTTCCATCCATATAGCTTAAATAAAAGGAATTTTCACTAGCAAAGTGTCTAATCTTGAAAGGACCCAACTAGAGAGAATCAAACTTACCATGACTTCCTCATGGTTCTCACCTTTTGTCCCAGAGTAGGAAAATATCTCCAACCTGGAAGTCCTAGGATTTGGATTTCTTATCAAATAGTTATTTCACCTTTTGCTGATGTGCAAAAAATCTTTCCACTACCTATAACCTTTCCTCATCCAAATTCTACAGGTATATAATCCTTTTCTCCATGGCACTAGTGAAATTTGAATCCTCAATAGCTTTCATCAATTGCAAGGCTAGAAATTTCACTGTTACTGGTAGCTAAGCTTTTGTCCCATACACCACCTAAAACGGAGACATCCCGATTGCTATTTTAGGTGTGATTCGATCTACCCAAAGAGCATCATAGAGCCATTTGTGCCAATTACTTTGAGATTCATTTACAAGATTTCAAATGATAGTTACTAAATTTTAGTTGTTGATTCTTCCTATCCATTCCCTTGAGGATAATAATCAGAAGAATGTGTAATAGAAATTTTATATCCATAGCAGAAATCAATCAATTCATGTGAAGATAAATTAGGGGCATTATCGGTGACAATTTTTTTTTGGTACTCCAAACCTAATCAGGATGTTCTTCTTGATAAAATTACATACTACTTCAAAAGTTGTACTTTTAATAGGAATAGCTTCTACCCACTTTATGAAGTATTCAGTAGTAGTCAAAACATGCATATGCCCAACACTTGAGTTGGGATTGAGAGTACCTAAAAAACATAGCCCCCACTGTTCAAAGGGTTCTTCAATTACTACTGAATTGAGTGGTAAGGTGGCTAGCTTGGGTCTTCCCACAAAAGTTTGGCATGCTTCACATTTTGTGACCCACTTTGTTACATCCTTGAATAAGGTGGACTAATAATATCCTACACGAAGGATTTTGTGATCTATCACAATAGATGAAAAATGGCCTCCATAGGCTTGCTCATGAAATGCTCTGAACAATCTTTTATGATGTTCTTTATCCACACATATGAGAAACCTTCCATCAATCATTCTCTTGAACAACAAATTTTTTAACCTTTAAATTTACCTTAACGGGAAGGTGTTGTTTAAAATTTTCAAATTTCCTTAAAGCTTCTTGAATTCGTTTTGCTTGAATGTGCTTTTAAAATTTCAAGGTTTTTCGAAACTCCGAAGTCCGAATTTTTGGATTTCATTTTTCTGGGGTTTTTTGCTTTTCAGAGCTTTGTTGATTGCAAAATAAAAATTTTATTTGGATTTTCGAACTCTGAAAGCCTGAAAATCTAAAATTTTAGACTTTTTGGACTTTCAGGTTTCAGAATCCTCTTTAGCATTTTTTGTTATTTTCGTGTTCGAGTTTCGAAGTTCCAAACTCTCAATGCTCGAAAGTTCCAAAATTTTGGAACTTCAGACTTTCATGTTTCGGAGTCTCATGTTGTTTTCATGGATAATTTAACTCTAGAGTTCCAAAGTATGAGACTCCAAAGTTCTGAAGTTTGAAACTCCGAAGTTCTGAAGTCTGAAACTCTGAAGTTCTTAAATTTCAGAACTTCAAATTTTTGAGGTTTTCAAAACTTCAAACTTTTGGGGTTTTCAGACTTTGGGTTTCACATTACAATGACCGTGCTTCATTTTGGAGTTTTGGGGGTTACAATTTCAAACCTTCCACAATCACTTAATTTGCAACTAACCTCACACATGTCAGCTTCCGAGCATTAATTCTATGGTTTCCTATATAAACTCAAATTTTTACCTGTCATTTTTAGATTTTTCTCTGACACTCTATTTTTACTGCATCATTTTCTACTTTCAAGGCATCATTTTCAAGGATTTTTTTTGAAGTTGTTTCTTTATGGTTATGATTGATCAAGGTTTTGTTTGGTCATTTTTTATTTTTATCTGTTCTTCTTTCTTGCTATACATGAAACCCTTACCATCCGATATTCTTCCTTTAGCCATGACATTTGTTTCTCTTCTCAATACTACAAACTTCAATTCATGCAGGCATCTAGTTTTATCAAGTCCAAGAATTATGTAATGATTCCCTTCAATTTTCATTTTGTGCCTTTCATAGTTTCAGAGTTCGCAATTTCACAGATTTAGGTTTTCGGAGGTCACAATTTTGGATTTTTGGAGTACAAAATTTCTGAGTTTCGAAGGTCACAGTTTTCAGTTTTTGGAGTTCACAGTTTTGGAGTTTCAGGTTTTTAGAGTTCACAATTTCAGAGTTTCAGAGGTCGTAGTTTCAGAGTTCACAATTTCAGGGTTTTGGGACTACGAGGAGTTTAGGATTTCATAGGTTTGTATTTAAGAATTAATTCCTTTTCAGAGTTACCATTTTCAGACCTTTAGACTTCAGGATTTTAGAACCTTTATGGTTTCTTAAAAAATTCCCAAATACTATTCAGATTCTAAATTCTGAATTAATGTAAACTACCTTGTTGAGGAGTAAGGGAAAGATGAAGTACACATTTTTAGGATTTTCCCCTCACTCATGCCTATCTTTGGATTTGGGGAATATTGGAGATACTGACCTTGGTCAAATAGATTTTCCAAATTTCTTGGAAGGATTAAAAGATCCTAATAAGAAACCTTGGATGCAAGCCATATTAGATAATGGACTCTCTCTCACCACAGGTTTTCCTTCATCCATGCACTGTCCTGAGTTTGTCTTAGCAATGACATCCTATTTTGGTAAGGATTCTTAATCGGTAAAAGATGATGATGAAAAGGTCGTAATCAAGCTGGATGCCAATTTCTTTGATAATTTATTTAAACTTATAGATGTTGAAGGATACACAACCATTTCACCAGAAGCCATCATGGAACATTGGGATAAAGAAACTGAACTGTGTATAAAGGTTATAATGAAGAGTTACTTGGCCAAGAGTGTCATCAAGCTTCCTAAAACATATTTCCACTTAGACTTCATCTAGGAATTAAGTGATCTTATTGTATTGTTGAGTCGAATTTCAGTTCCTCTACATTGCCACTATCAAGAAGAATAAGGAGTTCATACGATGGGGTGACATATTTGTAAGTTATTTTTTTTCAATTGGGAAATGTTTTAACGTCTAAAAACTTCTTCATGACTTCCTTCCTCATTTATGCTACCACCACCATGGGGGAATTCAATGGTCTAAACACAAAAGGTGTCAGAAGTGTGTCACATATTTATCATTTTTATCCTCAAATTACAATGGAAGAAGGAAAAAAACATTTTCATAGAGCCAATGATGCCTTTTTTTCTATCCTCCTTTATCATTTTGATAAATATTTGTATAATCAAAGGATTTCTGATGAAGCTTTTAAAGAGGTATGAGAATGGGGAGCCATCTATCTTCAATTCCCAACATTTACATACATCAAGATTCCTGGTTTCTTAGGTGCCCCAAGCAAGTTGCCAAGATGTCCTACTGACAAATGAGTTTTATTAGAATTGGTTTGAAGATTGTTGGATTATCAGAAAATTCAAACAAAGGACATAAGGTGGGAATTCAGTTTCCTATTTCAATAGGAAGATATACCTATGCCAACATTTATAAAGTAAATAATGTGGAAGGAGAAATGTCGGAAGTTACTTTGAGAACTTTCCATCCCAGAACCAACTTTGATTACTGGGGTAAATTCAGTGAAACAGGGTTGGCCAGTTCTCACGTGCCTCAGCTAGAGGATATTTGGATTCATTTTCAGGATGAGGTTATCATTAGGCAAAAAGAATATGAAGGGTTGACTGTGGATGAGGTTAGAAAATTCAGTATTGCAGATATTCCAGAAGGGATGGAGGATTATGATGAAGTATTGGATCTAGTGTACATGAACAATAATGTTGTCAATCAACCTTTCCCATGGATAGATTGGTCAAAGGAAGAACTTTTCAATACTAAGGAAAGAGTGGGGTCCATTATTCAAAGAACATATGATTTGTTAGCTACCTTGGGAATTTTACCCAAAGAGATAGATAAATCTATAAGAGTAGAAGTCCAACCAACACTCAGTTTCCCTACACTCACGAAAGGTAAAAGGTCTACTCAAAAGGCCAATATAATTCCAAGAAAGATATCATTTGTTGTTTGGATTTCCTCTCTTCAAAAAGTTCCCATTGCTAAGGTTATGTCCACTATAATACAAGTAACATATGTTGTCGAAGTCAGCGATTCTCCAAATTTATCACAAGATTTACCACCCCCTTCTTCATTTCCATTATCTTCATCTCCACTTTCCCAATCATTATCAATTGCCCCTTCACTCCTCTCTACTTCTCCATTTCCATCCATGACCGAAGTATTTTCATCCCTTCCTATCCTCTCAGTAGGGGAAATGATTGGTTCTCTAGTTTCCACTCCATTGTCTCAAAAAATTTCATTTCCATCCATTTCAACTTCCAGTCTTATTTCATCCACTCCTAAGGCTATTCTCACTTCCATCCCTTCTATAATTACCACCTTTGTTTCATTACGATCTAATATTACCATTTCTATTGTTTTATCTAGTGCTCTCGATGTTGAATCAACCATGCCACTATCATTGCGTCCACTATACCTTAATGCCTATATCACCAAACCCCAAAGCAGAAGAAGAAGGTGCCTCTTGTAGACGTGATAGATTTGAGTGTGCTGGAACCTACTCCGAAGAGACAAGCCAAACAAACAAAGATCATCTCTAGTTTATCAGTAAACCGATGAGGAGAAAGGGTCATGGAAGTAGCCACCCCCATTGAGTGGAAAAATAAAGAAAATATAACAACAAATTATCAAATCTCTAGGTTTTCACCATGTATACACTAAAATTAGGCCACACTCCCCTTTGGTCCCTCAACAAATAAGCACCCTTCATCACATTCACCTAGCCATGGCCCCTTTCACCCTAATAATATTAATTTAATTAATTTAATGCATTATCCTACACTATATTTATTATTTAAATATCTTATTTTAAATAATATCCACACATACAGTTCACTTAGACACCTCACCAAGCCAACTCAACCTAAGACCTGTTCTTAGTAAGTTGCCATAACTAACTAAGACTTACCCAAACCCTAAAAATCAATGCCTACATTCCCTCTAACCACATTCCCGCATGCTCACAAGAAGCTCCCAGTCTAATCCATGGGTTAACGACATGAGATCTGAGGAAATCAAGAGGATCTCCCTAGTTTAGTAAACCTAGGAAATCCCACCTTGACCAACCCGGTTACCCCTAACCGTCACCGGTTAAGCTGGAACCGCCGTCGGTTACCCTTTTAACCCCAAAACAACCTTATTCTCAAGGTTGGAAGTTGGAAGTGGGAAGCAAGAAGCAGAAGGTTGGTGAGAATTAACACATCTCAGAGAGATAACACATCTTCAGAGAGTGAATTCCAGTGAGAATCCACATGCAAGGAAGGAGATCAAACATCTTTTCCTGCACAGCCATCCCAGCCATGATCTTGATCTAACCAAGCAAAGAGGAATGTACATGCAGTCCATGCAGAATATTTCCTTTAGTTGGTGATCACTTGCAACCTTCAAACCTCTCATCAACACCTCCATCCCTCACTCACAGGTATTCAGGACCGGAATCCAAGTAAGTATAATGTCATACTTTTCTGGTTTATTTCATTTCATCATCATTTTATCATCTATTGTTTACCTAGCCACCTATTGACCTTCTCCAACATTTCCACCTCCATATACCCATTAAAAACCTCGCTAAAGCCTACCCCAATCACCCAATACTTCATCCCAACTAACCAAAGTCCTTTGTGCAATCACAAAGGAGACCCAAAGCTTGTTCTGTGGCATTTCCAGATTTCCACAATAACCGGCACCGGTTACACCAGACCACCATCGGTTACCCTTAACTGACATCGATCTCTGTATTTTCCCATACAAGCCCAGAACAGGGATCTACCCACCAAATTTCATCTCACCCTCATCCACCTGTGATCTACTCGAGACCTCTGACAAACCTGCAGAACCCAGAACCAATCATTTGACCTTTGGATTCTATTCTAGCTTAGCCTGTTAGATTAGATCTATTTCTTATTGTGTTTTAAGTGAGATACCTAAATCATTTCAAATTACAATAGGATTTACTTTGTTTACAACATTAAATTGTTTAAAATAGTGGACTGACAGCCATCTAGGAAGTATCACACTTCCTGGATCTAGCATACGCTAGGCAGTTCACTGCCCATATTGTTTAACTCCTTCTGGTGGTCTTGCTTTGCATTACAAGTAGTTCCTCCTAGCCAAAAGGAAGCTCTCACAATCATTTGTGGATTCAGAAGTCATACGCATGGAACAACCCATCAACTAGCATTTGAACAGGTATTCCTCCTACGCTCGTTACCCTATTTGTTTTATCAACACTTCAAAGAAACGATCTAAGAAATAGGTGAAACATTTTGGCATGCCTGGTGGGACCCATCCGGGGTTCCTTGCATTTCATTCATTCCTAGGAAAAATTGTGTGTTTATTTCCCTTCTAAAAGCATATACACTAATTTTCTTCCTTGGTAACCCACCTCTTCTTTCTATTTGTTCTAAAGGAAACTTTTCTTTTGGTGTAATTAAAAAGAACCATTTCTTCATGTTTTCTGCATTGTAGTGAAAGAGCATCCCTCTTCCTCTTCATCTTATTGTGTCATCCAATTTCACATCTCGATTTGGGCTTAAAAATAAGTGCATTGCATTCTGATTTATCACATTAGCTCACATTAATTGAGGGCAACCTATACGCTGGAAGTCATGCCCAGCTGATGGTTGACAAATGAATCGTAGAAAAGCACTTCTTTCCTTTTCTCTTTCTCTGAGTCTTACCAAACCTCACAAAAATTCAAAATACATACATTCTTAAACAACATCCTACTTGGAAGAAGCTATAGGTGATCACATGATCACGGCACAGTGGGCACCCAGCTCACTGACTCTGTCGAGTCATACTTCAGAGTGAATCCCGCCCCCACCATAACATACCTGAAACCTCACCTTTTAGATCTCCTTCTTTGTAGGAAGCCATCCTCACCAAAAAACTCTATTTCACAATTCATGTGTCAGTCCCTAAATAGCATAAGCTAAACAAACATAATAGAAAAGGCACTCCTAGGATCACATTTTTTCTTAGTGTTTCTGCTTGGCTTACGTTTTGAGGTGAGAGATCACGTTCTTCACTTTTTTGTTCATCCTTGCATGCTCCTCATCACAGCTGGTGTATTCTAGCTTCACCTGAGTGTGCCTGGGCCATATCACCATCATTCTCAGAATTCTGGGTTTGATTCCACACCATATTTTAATTCACAACCACTTTTCTTTCATCACTATTTCAATTTCACAGTAACCGTCATCGGTTACCTCTGACCGCCATCAGTTATACCCAACCGATGTCGGTTCCAGGTCCTTTTGCTAACCTACTCAAAAGGACATTTTTATTCATTTTCTTCCACTTTTCATAGTCCCTGTCACTACCATCATACCCATTGATGTTGTAAACATCATCAGATTTGGCATACCTATCAGATTTTACCTTCTTCCTTGGGTTTTCACTCACTGTCCATTTTCTACAGTGACCGGCAGCGGTTACCCCTGACCAGCATCAGTTTTCCATAATCGGCATCAGTTATCCTTTGTTTCACATTCCAACCACCATTTGGTACCTAATCCACTTTTTACCGCCAGATTCACCTGTTCCTGCTGTTCTCTGTGTCATTTACAGAGAAGCAGCCCTACCTGATCAGTACTGGTTCACATGGTGCTGACCTGAAGACAAGCAAGCGCACTCGTATTTCATGCCAGTTGTCAACCACTCCCACCTAGTCCTTCACCACCTTCCATTTTATCACCAGCCATGGAGCCCATCCAACCTATTACTATTGCTACCAGAGATGAGGAGTTCGCATGACTCCTTGACCAAAACCCTGTCACCTTGCAGTTCTACCTTTCCCACTCATCCACTCGAGATGCCTTGGGTCAGTTGATATACGACATGCCCATATCTATCCCCCTGAATCTCACTCCCACTCCCGCATCAGCCCATCTGGCTCCATGTTGCCCGCATCTACCTTACCCCTAGTTGTTTCATAGCTAGGTCCTATACCCACTATAATTGCCATGTCTGCTACCTTCGTGGCACCTGCTACATCCACCATACCCGCGACAACTACCCCAAACACAACCTCATCTACCCCTAATGTCTCACACATACCCATAGCTACATTACCACCTCCAGTGTTGGTGACCCCTACCCCATTTCAGAACATGGTCCTTTCCATTCCACAATCATTAGCCCCTATTGCCACTAGGGTTACCACAACCCTTCCACCCCCATATACATACTACCAACAACCTCCTGTTTCATCCATTATACACACCGGATACATACCCCCTATTTCACTACCTTCTTCTCAATCAACCTACATGGCATCCCCATACACTGGAGTGTCCACCCCTATTATATGCCCAAAACCAACCCTCTCATGCTACAGGAGGCACCCAATCATCGCAACCCACCAACGACCTAATTAAATTGATGTTGGACAAGATGTAGACATTGGAGGCATTGGTTTCCAGCTCCTGCAACACTCTCACCTATGACGAGATTTGCAACGAGCCCATTCACCCATCCATTCCTATCCGCTCATACCCCGTGCATTAGGAAATGCCTAAATTCAATCGTTTCAATAGCAAAGAAGACCTACAACAACATTTGCGGTCTGTTCAAACATGGGTGTTATCTGATCACTCATGATGATGCCTTGCTCTTGAGAACCTTTCCCATGTCCCTCACTGGACCTGTATTAGATTGGTATAGTGGGTTACCAAGACACTCTATATTCTCATTCAATCAGGTAGCCCAAGCCTTCTTGGATCATTTCTCTATCAATATCGTCAAGAAGGTTACCATGACCGATCTATACTCCACACGTTCAGTATGAGGACGAATCTATCACAGATTTTGTCACTCGCTGGCGTAGCCTGATCAACCAACTTACCTTCCAACTGCCACAAAAGAACTCATCGAGCTCTTCACACGGGCTTGTGCTAGGCATATCTCACCAACCTTGCAGGTCCAAACCTTCTGAACATTTGATGAAGCATTCACTATGGCACATGAAAGTTAGAGATTCGGGCCATCGAAGAGAAGAAAATCCAATTACGCAATAAGAATTCGGCATTCAAGTCAAATGATACCTCTTCTTCTTCCAAACCACAAACCAATTATTCAAAAGCTAAGGGCACCGCTAATACAGTGGTACTCAAGGCCGGCCCAACACATCTATCAAATCAGGCTACCCCTTCATCTAATCTCTCACCTGTCTAGACTTTTCAATTCAGACGAGAGCAGTAGAAATATACCCCAATTGGGGAGCCTTACTCTTCTGTCTTAGAAAATATTATCAAAGCAGAGCCATCACTCTTCCACCCATAAAACCACACACTGGTTTTGACCCTACTCGCCCCATGCCCGCATGGTATAAAGAACATGATTTCTATAATTATCATCGAGTAAAGGGTCATAGTGATGGAGCAACTACATCACTTTCAAAAATATTGTCCAAGAAATGCTCGAGAAAGGTGAGTTAACCATGGATAATCCTAATGCACCTACCAACCAAAACCTACACATCTTCAAGAAACCATTTCCCAACCATGCCCCTTCGTCTGATCAAACCGAGTGAGACCTCAACTCATGATACCCATACCCGCGAGGTTCACGCTATCTTTAATGACGTACCTATCGAATCCCAATTACCCCATATTCCTTCCATAGAGGAGATCCTAGCCTGAAATCCTCCTTCCGCATCAGAACCAACCTCCCCTATTCCTTCACCAATAGAGGAACACCTTTCATCTCCTTCATCACCTATGGAGGAGTCTTCTGCTAACATTGAGACCATCTCACCCTTGGCTTCATCCACTTAGAGAACCTTTACCCACAATACCTCCTCCACCCATAGAGGAGCACCCATTACCTCCTCCACCCACAGAGGAGCACCCATTACCTCCTCCACCCAAAGAGGAGAACCTTCCATCCACTTATAGAGGAGCTCCCATCATCTCCTCCACCCATCATAGACCCAGTTGAGATACCTTTGCCTCTTGGTGAGCATTCTCCATCAGCTACCCAAAATCCTATAGACCTACTTTTGGCTCTCTTACCCACGAAAGCTGAAGCTAGCCAATTCCCCATCTCTAAGACACATTTTATGGGAATTTCCATTAGGTCCTCACCAACTCCACCTATAGACGTGTCATTCTCACGTTTGGCCGATCACTTAGATTATGTGGATAGGGCTCTACTATGGGGGCACCTTTTACTTCCCATCTCAACACAGATGTAGAGATCCCTTGCTGATACCTCCACTATCTACCCAAAATATTTCAACCAATCAAACCAAACACAACCACCTCTATCACAACCCCTTCCATGACACCTGTTATAGCTCAAACCACACCCTTACCCATAACTCAACCTACATCTAAACCCAAATCCACACATACAACATCTTCCTCAACTAAACCTATTACCACTTTAGGGGTCACCCTGACTACCAGCCTTACTCATCCACCTATCAAACTAGATTTAGCTACATCCTCCAAAGTCAACACCACACCTACTCCAACACCCAAAAAGAAGAACCAAACCCATAGAACTCATACCTCGGCTGCGCCAATCACACCTGTACCTATCCCATCTGTCTTAGGACCTCAGCTGCCCCACATGGTCAAGCAACCTCCACCCACCAATAAACCAAAAACAAAACAGCCCATTCCTTCCTCACAAACCTCTGACCTACCCAGATGCCCAACCTGACTTACACCCACACCTGTAGCCTCTTTACCACCCATACCTCTAATACCCTCAACTATTGCTTCACTACCCACTACACTTCAGTCACTGTCTCTCACACCCCAAGCACGACCTGCATCATCTACCTTCACAACACCCCTGTTATCCCCATGGGTAACTCACCCTCTTCCTCCATCTACTTTTCCTTCTAGACCTCGTACACCCACATCACCTTTACCCAAGAAGGTGCAACCCAAAAAAAAAACTCCACTACCCCACAATAAGGTAGTCAAAACAACCACACACCCTCTTACCCATCCATCTACTATACCCCTACCTAAACAAGCACGACCAGACACCTAAAACCATGCACCAGCACCAAAACCCATGGCTCGACCCCCTCCTCTTCTAAAGACCATTCCTCAATAATCACCTACACCTACACCCAAACCCACGTTCACTTCCCATTGTGATCCACTAGCAGGGTCTTATGCCAAAATTTTAACCAACCTCCTTGAGACTTCTGTCATCACATTACCGCCACTCAGACCTTACGACCCCCTCAAACCCAAGCCAAAAGGGTTTGACGATACTAAAATTTACACATACCATCATGTGCCAGGGCATGATGTGGAGAACTGCAAGGCCTTGAAAACCATCCTTATCCAATTGTGTCCACCAGAAACCAACTTTGACAACGACGACCTTCTCGACGAGGATCCTACTACACCAACACCCATTCCCACACTGCCCACTCAACAACCACAACCTCCACCCTCACAACTCCTAGAGCCACCCCCAAGATTTGAAATTAACATGGTTCACATCAGAGAACTTACCATGCCACCACCCAAATGTCATTGCGCCCAACTCACCTCACAGGGTTTTTCTCCTCTAGTAGGTTTTTTCCCTTCATGTCGTTATACCACTCATCCCTATACCTTCTCCATTTTCCAACTCCCCTCAAATCAACATGATACACATCACTACACATGTGCATAGAAGGGTAAAGAAAAGGCAACTAACCCACCAACCAATCCTATACCCAACATACCATCTGCACCCATACCTAAAATCACTATCCGCGGTCCCACGTACCCCATTTCTAATGGCATCACACATCGCACCATGCTCAAACAATTACACCAATCTCCCCTTAAAATGTCCCTATATGACCTCATTCAAACCTCAGAATCCCATCGTCAAGCTCTCATGGAGGTTCTTCAATCTATTGAGGTTTTACCCAATGACCCTACACCCATAAGCCTCCATTATCACACCCCATCATGTATCCTCTCTCACCAAATTACCACCTTCATCTTCACCCCACCCTATTCACCAAGTGGCCTCCCTTAGCTTCTCAGAGGAAGAGATCATGCACCACACCAAAACGATGACCCAGACCCAACCCTCTTCATCTTTATCCACATTGATGACATACAGGTACGCATCGTGTGATGATTGATGGGGGCGCTAACATTAACATCATTTCATCCCATGCATTCACTCAAATGTGCGTACCTAACAATTATATGTATAAACACCTAGTCATGTTACGTTCATTCAATGATGCTATCATCTCTACATTAGGCACTATCATCCTCCATGCTCGCATGGGTCCCTGCACTATTCTAGAATTGTTTTACGTTTTGGAGGGAGAATTCCAATATAACCTATTGCTTGGAAGACCCTGGAT
This sequence comes from Taxus chinensis, assembly GCA_019776745.2. Taxonomy (NCBI): domain Eukaryota; kingdom Viridiplantae; phylum Streptophyta; class Pinopsida; order Cupressales; family Taxaceae; genus Taxus; species Taxus chinensis. The sequence continues at coordinate 886,983,644 of CM034146.1, read as the reverse complement.
TTGTGTCATGGGTTACATTCCTTCCACTTTGCATCATTGTGTAAAGTTTGAACATGAAGGACACAATTATACAATTCCAATTGACCCATCACCTTTTAAAACATGCAACATGCTTTACCAACCCAATGATGTGCTCATACCTATCAAGCCATAAACCTCCACAGACCACTACTGCTTCACTTACACCTCCACCTACCAATATAGCCGTTGCTTCTACTGCACATACCTCCTCCATTCTTACTGCTGCCATAACCTCCATGGTTGACCCATCAGATTCCCAATCTATTAACTCCACCTCTGCATCAACCTCTGACACATTATCCATACCAATTACCTACATACCCACCATTGATCCCTTGGAAGGTGTTTTTCAACGCCTCACTCTTGGGGAGTTCCGCCTATATAGTGTAAACACATTTCTTACTCCATAAGAGTATGGAATTCTTCACCAAAACCCTTGCTATGATCACCGTATATTAGAATGCCTCCTTTATGGTCCTCCTTATCTTCATACAAGTCTCACCTATGGGGGAATTGATACTACCACTTACACACCAAAACCACCATCACAAACCCACCCATTTTCTGCTGACTTCCAATCACTTACCAATCACCATTTCGCCCACACCTTCCTACATTGATGTGTGTGGAAGGGTTTTGGTTTTGGTTTTTACGAGCAAGGCCACCATATCATTATTCCATGTACCACATGCAAACATAACGACCATAGTGGTATTGGCTTTCTTGAACCACCTACCAAACAAGACCGCATTGAACTCATTAATGACACTAGCTCTTCTCCACCTTCTTCACCCACTCCATATTCATCACCATCCTCACCGACGGAGTCAACGGATCCTGAATCTATCCCTCCTAATTTTTTTTTTCATAAACACCATATCCTTGGGGCCTCTGACTTATCAACGTAAGGGCAAGGCCCCTTCCACTCTTCCCTTGCTATGTCCTGAGATGATCGATGACAACACACCTACAATTAATGTCATTCAATGTCAGGATGATGAATCCATACTCACCTAACTTGGTGTAGAAGACTCATATATTCATTGGTCATTATCCTCTGAGACGTAAACCATGTTGAAAGAATTTCATACTCAGGACGACTCGCACATCCTAAAGATTGGTCAATCTTTAGATGCTGTTGAACAGGAAGCCATCACTTCTTTTCTGAAAGATCATAACCATGATTTTGCTTGGTCTTTTGCAGACATGCCTGGTATTGACCCCACCATAGTGGTTCATAATATTGTAACCATTCCCAATGCAAAACCTATCAAACAAAAGCTGAGGAAAATGCACCCACACATTGCTCTTCTCATCAAAGAAGAACTTCAGCTCATTCTTTATGTTTCCTTCATCTTACCCATTGATTATCCTCATTGGATTTCTAACATTGTCCCTATCACTAAAGCGATAGGGGGACTCCGCATTTGCACAGACTTCCGTGACCTCAACCTAGCTTGCCCGAAAGATGACTTTCCCTTACCCGGTATTGATCAACTGGTTGACCTCACCACTGGTCACGAGATGCTATCACTCATGGATGGCTTCTCGGGTTATAACCAAATTTTGCTTACCCCAGAAGATCAACACAAGACCTCATTCATCACCCCTTAGGGGAACCTTCTACTACCGAGTCATACCATTTGGCCTTAAAAATGATGGTGCCACTTATCAACGGGTTATGACTTATATCTTCCATGAAATCATGCATCGTATATTGGAAGATTATGTGGATGATCTCCTGGCCAAATCTAAACGTCACTTCGCGCACCTCTCTGTCCTCGAAACCATTTTTGACTGCCTCATTAAATATTACGTTCACCTTCAGCCCAAGAAGTGCATCTTCGCGGTTATCTCAGGAAAGCTCCTGGGATTTATCATTTCTCTACATGGTATAGAAGTCGACCCTGCTAAAGTCAAGGCCATTCTTGAAAATTCCTCTACCCACTAACCTTAGGCAACTTCGTAGTCTTGCAAGGTAAGTTGTAGTCTATTCACCATTTCATTTCACAATTATCTGAGTTGGTGTCAACCATTTCATCATCTACTCAAGAAGGATGTTTCCTTTAAATGGGATGATGACTGCCACACAAGCTTTTGAGGCCTTAAAATAATACACCTTCTCCAACCACCTGTAATCATCCCACCTAAGGACGATCAACCCTTCTACCTATACATATCTACTGATCATTCCTTGGGAGCCATGCTTGCTCATCATGATGAACAACACAGGGAGCAGGTAGTTTATTACATAAGTTGTACTCTTTTGGACTACAAAACTCAATATACCCATCCTAAAAAACTTTTCTTAGCCTTAGTTTTCATTGCCACCAAACTCCGTCATTACCTACTCAACCACAAAACCTATGTTGTGACGAACACCAACCCCTTACATTTCATGTATGCCAAACCTTATCAAAATCAACGTGCGGCACATGATGGCTTATGCTTTTAGCTGATCTTGACCTCGAATTCATTCATCAAAAGTCCATCAAGGGCCAAGCTATCACCGACCAATTGGCTGACGCACCTATTTCCGGGGATCAACCCTCTAATTTTGACTTTCCAGATGAGTCAATTGCTACCCTTTCCCTGGACGAACCCCCTTACCAAATGACACTCTTCTTTGATGGTTCCAAGTGTCAGTGTGGGGGTGGAGCTGGTATTATCCTCATTCCTCTTGATGGAGAACCCATGCCTTTGTCTTTCAAACTAGATTTTGAATGCACCAACAATATTGCCAAATACAAAGCGCTCGTACTAGGTCTCCAAGTCTCCTACGCCCTAGATGTCAAATCAATCAACATCTTTGGTGATTCTCAATTGGTCATGAACCAAGTCAATGGTATGTACCAATGTCGTAACAAGATACTTCAAAAGTATAAACATCATGTAGACATACTTTTGACCACCTTTGATCGTTACACCCTTCAAACCATCCCACTGTTCAACCAATAAATTTACAGATACCATGGCCTGCTTAGCTTCCCAAATACCCGCTTCACCTACCGATTCTACAATCTTTGTCACCATACAATGACTCCAATCACCTTCTTATTTACCTCACGATGTTTACTCCATCGGAACCACTACCCTTGACCTGAGTGACCTTTGGTATAAACAATACTTTGACTACCTTTCTCTCTCCATCTTACCTCCTGATCTCACCCATAACAGGACAACGTGCCTTCCTTAAAAATGTCTCTCGTTACGTTATTCTTAGGGGGAATCCTCTATAAGTGCATGGCTTTGATGGTATTCTCTTACGATGCCTCATGAGTTCTGAAATTCCTTATACCATTAAGGAGGTTCATGATGGCATATGTGGAGGACACTTCAGTGGCCTTGCTGTTGCTAAGCGTATTCTTCACCTAGGCTATTACTGGCCAACCCTTAACCATGATTGTTGTGACTACGTCAAATGTTGTGTAAAATTCCAACAACATTCCAATCTTCATCATACACCCAGTCATGCCTTACAGGTCACTCATGAACCTTTGGCCCTTCTCTCAATGGGGTTTGGATCTTGTCGGAGAAATCAATCCTCATTCTTCCCAACGCCATCAATGGATCATCACTGCTACCAAATACTACACAAAATGGGTGGAAGCCATACCACTCATCTCCATAAAAGCCGAGAAAATATGTGAGTTCATTAACCACCACATCATTTTTTGCTTTGGTGTTTGGTGTTCCTCATCGCCTCATCACTGACAATGGAAAATCAATTCAAAAACAAAACATTACAAAAACTTTACGATTCCTTCGACATTCAGCTTAGTTTCTCATCACCTTATTACCCACAAACCAACGGCTAAGCCGAATCTACTAACAAAACCCTAAACAAAATTCTTATGAAAGTGGTTGACGATACTAGGAAGGATTGGCATACGCACATTCCTTTTTCCCTATGGGCATACCGCACTAGTATTCGCACTTCCACTATGGCCACACCATTTTCTCTGGTCTACGGTACAGAGGTAGTTCTGCCTCTCGAAGTATCAGATTCCCTCACTCCATGCATTTCTCTCCATGACATGCTCAATGATGATGAGTTTCATCAAGGACATTTCAGCACAACTAGAGTTATTAGATGAATGTCGTCTTAACCCTCTTGATCACCTTCAAGTTTACCAACAACGTATCAAACGTGCCTATGAAAAACATGTTCATGAACAAACCTTCCAAGTCAGTGACCTTGTTCTGAAAGAAAATCAACACGTAAGCTATACGCACACAAAATTGTAAACGGGTACTATTTTCACCTAATTGGCTTGGAACGATGTTACATCATGAGTCATACCAATGGATGAGGTACTTATCGTTTATCTTCTCTTGAGGGTAAACCTGAACCTGAGCCCCTTAACAACCTTACATCTTTGACCATTCTATTGTTGACATTGCCATCCTACTTCACACTTGTTATCTTCCCATGCTCATCCCTTGAGCGCCATTCGCTCCATACACCTCCCTAACAATGCTAAAAAATGGTTATGTGAGTACCTATCACTAGTTATCCCCTCTTAAATCTGTGTACCATGGCACTGCACATAACATGATTCTCATGGATACTTTTCAGTCTACCTTTAGATGAGATCCCATGGTTGTTTCACCCTACCCTTTAAACAAGAGTGGTATATTTCACCGTGGTCTTGTCCATGACTGCAAAGACCTCACATGGGACTAACCTCCTTGAGTTAAACTTCTAATAAAAAGATGCCGCCCTGCATAAGGAGTGGTGGTTTTTCTTGCATTAACTACTACTATAAAAAGATTCCTCTGACGATCGCGTCAAATATGTAAAACTCTTTAATCAAATTTACAGAGAAACCGAAGTTTCCTGCATCGATCAACTTCACGAAGACCTCAAGGAGTTGCAATTTTTCCCATATAGTTTTCCCGCATCGACTAGTCTATCTCAACTATGAATAAAAACACTCAACCTTTTTGTCATGGAATTTCCCATTATGACCTCAGATCTATAGTCCAAAGTGCATGCTACCTCATACCATATAGAGTTGACCTACTCTTCACCCTTTGAACCATGCCCAGTCTGGTTTCCTACTGCCTCAAGGGACTTCTTGGAACTTAGACATTTGTTGATCAAGTGACTAATTTTCACCGCAGAACAATCCATCATGCAATGTCTCTTAGGGTCTTACGTTCATCACCTTTGCCAAGGTATGATCTACTTAGTATGATCCTACCCCATCAGGTGGCTTTGCTTTCCCCTTTTATCTGTTAACCATCTTTGTTTAGGTCATGATCATCTTATACAGGACTTGTTCCTAAACGCTTACTTTTGGGGGTAATCTCATTCTTTCACCATAATTACCCCCACCTATAGTCAGTTTAACATAGAATCTACTTCATTTCTAGCAAATCTAGAATCCATTAACATGCCTAGATAACTGTTGATGTAAAATCACAGCACCCCTGGTTGCACATCAGATTTTTAGGTTGATGCTCATGCGTCCAGTGTGATTGCATAACATTGAATCCTTTCTCCAAGTGTGGGACTTGAAAAATGAGAAAGAATTCTCCAGAGAAAGGCTGGTTCCTATTCCTCTGTTTAGATGCACCAATGAAACGCAGAGGTTTACCCAAGAAAAACTAAACTAATTACCAAGGAGACAGGGAGAGAGAAATGCATATAAATAAACCTAAGCTAAGGAGGTGATGCACTGAGGAATGAAGAACATAAGCTTTGCAACATAAACACAGATCATATAGATGTAATACCACACCATGCACAGGTAACCGAAATGCAATGAGAGATCAGAATGACAACAATGAATACATGAGAGGATTTAAATTCAATCACAGCCATATATATTGCTCAAAGGATCAATTCGATACATTACAATGGCCAAAAGGCACAATGGCATTACAGTCTATGTGGGAGGCTTAAAAACTCCACGAATTCTCTTACAAGCAGGAGAGAAAGGAGGGGTTGCAAAACAAGAATGTCCAACATTAGAAAGAAGCCCCTCCTTACAATTTATAGGAAGAATGAGAGAGAAAAGAGAGAGGAATTCGAAATCTACCCCAACCACCTCCAGAATGCACTTAACTCATCTCATAATGATGGAAGCGGTGGATCTTGGCAAAATGGCGAGCTGCCTGGCAGAGGCGGCGAACTGTCTGATGCATTAAAGTTGTTAGTTGAACATCACTTCTGCTTATTATTTCATGCCAGGGGCGTCTTCTGATTTTCTTCTAACTTCAAACTGGACCAAAATGCAAGATTGACCCTGGAAATGTGTAGAGAATCTCACAAGCTTTCCATTGATATAAAGAACGCGCAAATCTGAGCTCTGGATCGAAAGTTATGTCGATCTGAATTTTTAGGGCACGGAACAGGTGAAAACGGATTTTTGAATTTCTTCCTGCGCTTTGCCACTTGGATGACACGTGGCACGCTCTGATTGGAGCGAGCAAATTCTCTCTCCTCTGTCTTTTTGGTGGGTTGTCCTTTGAAATTTTGACTTTTTGATGATTTTGGGACTTTTTTTTCACCCCTTTCCCCGCGCTCCCGCCATTTGGATGACACGTGGCATGATCTTGTTGGAGGACAGGGCGTGGGGCTTCCTTTACTTTTAGCCTTTTTGGGGAACTCAACCAAATTCTCTAACTTCCTCCCGAGCTCCACACTTTACTTCTCTATTGGACACGTGTCCAATTCCTATTGGCTTGGGCCAGTGCTTCAAACCTTGCCCCTTTGACTTTTTAACCTTTCTCCTTGAGACACGTGGCATCTTTTGGTTGGTTCTCGGGCCTGTCGGGTCTTCTGCGTACTTCGCGTCCATCTGTCCCGGATGTCCCATTTGATTTTGGACCCTTTGTGACAATTTCGGCCGATTCGGCCGGTTCGCGTACCTCTGGTCCGATTGTCCCATTTCCCTTTGGACCGCTTGGGACAATTTCGCCCGTTTTGGCCGGTTCGGGCCCATTTGTACTTACTTGTCCCACTTTGTTTTTGGGCCCTTTGTGCTTATTTCGCCCGGTTCGGGCCTTTCTATCCCAAATGTCCTGAGCAACACTTAGCCAATTTCTTCCTCCTCCTTCGGCTAGATCGGCTTTTCGCGCCTTTCATGCATATTTCTGGCCCGATTGTCCCAAATGCAATTTGGGCCGCCTGGAGGCTTTTCGGCCGATCCGCGCCTTGACGTCCCAAATGTCCTAGTTGCTCCCCTTTAGCAGGACTTAGCCAAATTTTTCACTTTTTTCTGAATCAACCTATTTGCCTTTCTGCCACCTTTGATGCATGTTATCAAAATTTACCCTGGGGGGGAAATTTTGATAACAGAAACCTACCAACCCATTTTCACACCTCTTCATTTTCTTCCCTAGCTTATGGGAGAACTACATCGGCCTGAGGTTCCTTTTCACTGAGACTATGTAGGTAGCACTCTGAGGGCATGGGGCCCTTGGAGGTTAGCTCGGCCATCCTCTACCCTAAACAATTCATCTTCCATGTTCCCCACCATTACATCACACCTTACTTAGTTTCCCTTTTATATACAAAATTGGAAATTAAGCCACATACATAACAAGTTGCTTCATATTTTATACATTTATTACACCTACCATTTCTCTATCATCACTATGCATAGATTATACTACATCTCACATATGACCCATAGTATCATTCTTTGCAAAAATAATAATGAATCAAAACTTCACCTACTTTCAACACAACCATGCCTAACAAACATAACTTAGCCATGCCTAAACCGACCTAACTCAACCATGCCTAAGAAACCTGACTCAATCCATGCCTAGCCAAACCTAACTCAACCATGCCTAACCAACCTGACTCGATCCATGCCTAAACTAACCTGACTCCATCATGCCTAACTCACCTAATTTCCATCCATATCAAAACAACAAACCCATATCTCATCTAATACAAAAAACAAACCCATATCTCATCTAACATAAGCCATAAAACCAATATCTCATAAACACATCACCAAATCACAAAATACCATGTATCTCATCATATAAATAAATAAATGTGTATCTCAATATAAATGCCTATCTCATCATGTCCATCATCTAAAAATGTCGACACAACGTAGGCCGATATACAATACAAAATGTCATCGGCATGCATGCCGGTCTTATATATACAAAAAAGAATGAATCAATACAAAATCTCTTCGGCACGCAGGCCAATATATGCTCAAAATATACAAATCACTTGTACATCCTCACTGTATTTGGCACGTAGGCCAATTATGTGATTAAAAAATACAACTATCTTTGGCACGCAGGCTGGTATATATATCTCAAAAAATAACTAGTATACATCAAAAACCAGGTGACCGCATATCAATCATCTCACTAGATGTCCTCCATCTCTGTGTCACATGTACCCTCAGCCTCCTATGTCCCTGCTAGCACCTCACCTAGAGCTGGTTGCCGTGCGCTGGTGGCCTCTCCCTGATCAGGCCTCAGAGCTCATTGACCTCATGTGTTCTCTACACTATGAGTGCGGGATCTCGTCCTCTCACTAGATGCCTGTTGTGCCCTGTACTCAGCATAGGATATGAAAATCTATCTCGAACTGCCATAAGCTGGTCTTGATAGTATCTCATCTCACCTAGGGCATCTCGTAACCTAGATACAGGCACGGTCTGTGGTGGTTCTATAGGTCTCGGCCCATGCACCTTCCCTACGCCTGCCTATGAACTGGGATCTGCTCCCGGTGCCTGTGGTGGTACCCCTACCCTTGTACTTGTATCTGGGCTTGTAAGGCCCCGATATGTGCCTGGGCTATGGCCAAAATGGCTCTGTAAATTTACCACATGAGCCTGTAAGGTTGCTACCTGACCATCACCCCTTGACCATCTCCATCTCCTCCATCTGCCATCTGGGCCTACAGACTAGCCACATGTACGTGTAGCTCTGCTACCATCTACCTCCAAACCCTCCAATTGTGTCTATAGTATACCCAACTAGGTAATCAGTGTAGCTACCTACCCCTATAGGGCGTCTCTCTACACTGTAATGGTAGCTAGGTCTGACTGCACCGATCTGGGTGGTATGGCTTGTAACTAAGCTACCCACCACTACCTGTACCTGTCTGTACATCTAGCATCATCTATCTGCCAATCCACTGGCTACTCCTCCTCCCATGTGGGAACTGTAAGCTATGGTAAAGGTAAGGGCCTCTCCACATCATCTCTCTGATACTGTGGGAAGGGCGGAGGAATGTCCTATAAGAGTCCGAACTACCATTAGACTCTGTCTACCGGGATCATCATCATCCTCCCCGACATGGTGACCCTATACCACTTCTCTAGCTGGAGCTCAGCTAGCTTCTCATGCATATGCCTATATGAGGGGAATCCCACATTTGGCCTCCATATAATGTCCCACTCCAGACAATCCCTCCAGTAACTTCCAAAAATGGGCCACATCATGTGTCGGCCTATCCGATCTCCACTCTCCTATCACCGGCAACCCATCTCCTATATCCCACCTACACAAATCTAGGTGGGAATGAATCTTCTCGGGGCATCCCTATAGGTTGCACACACACTATGTGCTCGTATGCCCAGCAGTGTAGTATAAATGTACAACACAGGCTAAACCTGTGCAACCACCCATATGCCCACAAATCTTTGTATAGTTGCACCAAGAATGCTGGTGCCCAGGAAAAGCATGTCTCATGCACCATCATATCATGGAGTAGCCACCATCAGTGATCGGGGAAAGCATCCACCCTCTGCATCTGGCTGTGCATAGCAACACACTACCTCCATCAACAGAACCACTAGCCTCGTCTCATCCAGACAGGCTAGGTACATCTCTCCATAGCTCAAACTGGTGCTATGGAATCTCAGATCAGCTACTCCCTCACCAAAAAATAGTCCCAATCAACTCATCTGAGGCCTCAGAGGAGACAGAGTACACTTGGGCACCCAATATGGGTAACTACAAAATCCGGAACACGTCCTCTAGTGTGATAGTCATCTCACCCGTTGGTAGGTGGAATGTGTTGGTCGCAGGATCCCATCTATCGATGAGTGCAACCATCAAACTGGGTTACTGAACAACATGTCTGTAGTGATGAACCCCACTGAAGCCCACCACCTCCACATGCTGCAGATCTAATGAGGTTGCTGCATCGTGCATTGTCACTAGTAGTGGCGGAACCCTGTCTCACATATGTAATTGCGTTCTCCCCCTGCATCTAATATAGACACAACATTAATTTACCTTTACCATGACCAAATTCACCAATTATCATTACCCTCCACCCTATTTTCACCTTACCCATCTCAACTACCTAGCCCACATCATTTTTTTTGCAACCCTTGTGCCTTAAAGCCTGACCTGTACCGAGTTCGTCCTAACCGACTCCAGTCACCCTTAAACTAGACATTGGTCACCTACTTGGTGACCAATACCGGTTCACCCTTATTGACCATGGATACCCCTTAACCAGCATCGATCACCTGTTTGGTGACTGATACTGGTTCCACCAAAATGATGTCGACCACACTTGACCAACGCCAGTCACTGTCGCGGAAAAACCCGGAACTTCCCAAAACCCCCCTTTTCTAAAAACCTCCATATGACCCCTTTTTTCCCACCTACAATAACCTAAACTACCCCTGGACCTCTACCCACCCTACCTATACCATTTACTACCCTCCCCCTTCCTCTTTTTTCCCGCTATTCCCCCCATACCCCAAATTTAATTTTTACCTACCCACAAAAACAAAAAAAACAACAACCTACAAATAACAATACTCTACTCCTCTAATCTATCAAATCCACAATGTAGAGTAGGGCACTTACCTCATCGTGCTGCCATCGTCTCGGTGGCACATTTGGCCACTATACCAGTGGCCTGCCCGATCCCTCTCTGGCCTCTGCCATTACCGAATAGCTACCCAAAACCTCCGATCAATCAAATCTCTCACCCCGATCTCGTGGACCCACTACTCACCAACCAAACCCTCATCCAATCACACTACCAACTCACTATCCCATTTCATCTAGACACTTTTCTCTCTTTTGTCCCTTTTTTGTCATTTTCTCACTTTGTAAATAACAAATGAATACCAAATAATGTGGATTTTTTGTTTTTTATAACCAACCCGACCTAGCCGATGTCAGTTACCCTTCACTAGCATCGGTCAGGTGCCCTACCTAAACTGTTGTCAGTTACCCTATACCGACGTCAGTTATCCATGATTGGTATCGGTCACCCTCACTTTCACATTGCCTTCCCTTTTTCCCTTTTACCCCCACCCTTCACCTTGATCCTTTACCCAACCCCACCTTTACCCAACCCATTTACCTTACCTTTCATGACCTCCTCATTTCCTACCTCCCTTTTTCCTCCTTTGGGGACTCATTATTTTACCCCTACCTTGGCCTTACCCATGCTATGACCTAGCTATTTGAACCTGGACCATGACTAGTGACCTTTGACCTCATGTGTTCGCTATACCCTGTGGCACTGTTACTTGTGTTGTTGACCTAGTGACCTTACCTAGCCTATTTCCGTGACTGTTTATCCTGACCCAACCCTTGGTGAACCAGAACATACCTAAAAATTCATACACTTGACCTATGTCATGTTTCCTGACCATATCCTATACCTTGGATACCAGAATCAATTCAACCTTTTTTGGATAAACCTATTGACCTTAGACGATGTAGAGTTTGCCTACTCTTCAACCCGGTAGCATGCTACAGTTTATATGTGTGTGTGCATTTGACTGTTACTACTTTTGACCCAGACCCAATACTTGGAATGGCCCAAGTAGATATTTAACCCTTTTTCCCTATGCCCACCTACCTTTTCCTCACATTCACCTTTTTATCAACCCACTCACCGATTCTGCCTTTGGCCTTGTCAGTTTCTGGTTTGAGGGGGATCACCTTCACCCAAACATGGGGCAACCACATCTTATTTTTTGTTAGTGTTACTTACCAATACAAGCTACACAAAAAAAGGGGCAAAATGTAGACACTAAAATTAGGTCACACTCCCCTTTGGTCCCTCGATGAATAAGCAACATTCATCACATTCACCTAGCCATGGCCCCTTTCACCCTACTAATATTAATTTAATTAAATTAATGCATTATCCACACTATATTTATTATTTAAATATATTATTTTAAATAATATCCACACATATAGTTCACTTAAACACCTCACCAAGCCAACTCAACCTAAGACCTGTTCCTAGTAAGTTGCCATAACTAATTAAGACTTACCCAAACCCTAAAAATCAATGCCTACATTCCCTCTAACCACATTCTCACATGCTCACAAGAATCTCCTCATATAATCCATGGGTGAATGACACAATATTCGAGGAAATCAAGAGGACCTCCCTATTTTGTTAAATCTAGGAAATCCCACCTTGACCGACCCGGTTATCCGTAACCATCACTGGTTAAGCTGGAACCGCCATCGGTTACCCTTTAAACCCCAAAGAAACCTTATTTTCAAGGTTGGAAGTTGGAAGTGGGAAGAAAGAAGCAAAATTTTGGTGAGAATTAACATGTCTTAGAGAGATAACACATCTTCAAAGAGCGAATTCCAATGAGAATTTACATGCAAAGAAGGAGATCAAACATCTGTTCCTACACAGCCATCCCAGCCATGATTTGATCTACCCAAGCAAAGAGGAATGTACATGTAGTCCATGTAGAATCTTTCCTTTAGTTGGTGATCACTTGCAACCTTTAAACCTCTCATCAGCACCTCCATCCCTCACTCACAAGTATTTAGGACCAGAATCCAAGTAAGTATAACATCATACTTTTTTGGTTTATTTCATTTCATTATCATTTTTATCATCTATTGTTTACCTAGCCACCTATTGAATTTCTCTAACATTTCCACCTCCATATACCCATTAAAAAACCTCGCTAAAGCCTACCCCAATCACCCAATACTTCATCCTGACTAACCAAAGTCCTTTATGTGATCACAAAGGAGACCTAAAGGGTAAGTGCACGAAGTTGGTGGACAATTCCGTGGACATAAAAACCCGAAATAAAGGTACCGCAATTGCGGTTTTAAAAAACCGTGATCGCGGTCATAAAACTGCGATCACGGTTCTTGAATTCTAGGTTCGGTAATTACCGAACCTAAACCGATCGCGGTTATATAACCACGAGCACGGTTATAAACCGCGATCGCGGAACTCTGAGACAAAATTTAACAGTCCCGCGGCTCGTTATTTTCCTCATTTTTCATTTCGAACCGCGACTTTTCCTAAACGTTTTTCACTCGCGCTTTCAATACTATCTCAAAATTGCTCATCGGACTTCTGGATAGCGATAGATTCAACCATGCCGCCAAGACGAGGAGGTAAGTCCCCGATTGTAATCATTTTTTTGCATTTTAGGTTTTTTTTTTTGCATTTTAGGTTTTTTTTTGCATTTTCATGGGTTTTGTGAAATGTTTGTTTATGTATACAATTTTCTTGTTTTATCAGTTGGTCGGCAAGCTCGAAATCGTGCAAACCTTCAAAACATTCCTCAAAACACCGAACATTCTGAACATTCCTCAAAACCCTCCTCCAAACATAGATCCGCCCCCTGTGGCTCCTTCTATCCCCACTGAGCCAACAGGAACGCAAGATAATATCATTGGAAGAATCCAAGAAAATAAAATTGTCATTGAGAACCTAATTCAAACTATAAGACAAAATCATGCTACAAATCCATCCCGCATGACTTTAGCCAATACATTGCAAACATTGATTGGTGAATTCGAGTCTGCAACCAACCAAATACATAGATGGAACACCTTTAGAAGTGACTGTAGGCGGTGGTATGCAGATAAACTATCCCATGCGGCCGTCAAAGACAAAAAAATTGGAAAAGACCTCATTTGTGCATTATTTACCGACCCTAGAACCAATGCCCCCCCTACAGTTACTTGCAAACGGTTCCCAATCCATTGGTGCCATGATGATAGAATCAAAAACAATTTTTGGGACCGATGGTGGATGGTTTTTGATTATCCACCATGCAACAACAATGAGGTTCCTCTTTATTTTTTGAAGAAATTATATTGTGAGTTCGTGCTCAATGAGGTCCCCGAATTATTTTGACTTTTCAGACTTTTTTGGTCGAGGAGGTGGCTCTGCACAGAGCAGACCTGGTGCACGCGTAGGTCAGCCTAGGATCCCCCATGCCCCAAAACCCCCACTGCCTTCAGTTATCCCTCCTACAGTGAAGGAGGTTGTGGAGATTGATACATTGCATGCATTGAGGGAGCTCACTGACACTCTCACCCAACATAGCACCCAGATTGCATCCGGTGATGTTGGTGGAGGCACCAGTTCTAGTGCACCACACCACTGTGGATCATGTGGTGCCGTATGCACTGCAGGCGAGACATCATTTGCTGGTTCACAGGATTTCTTTTCTATAGATGAGATGCTGGGGAATGTTTTTGGAACTGGAGCCACTGATATTGGTCTTTCACAGGTAAATTTTAAATAAATTTAAATAATATATATATATATATATATATATATATTTGATTGTACGTCATGTACATACATGTAAAAAACTAATTTTTTATTTTATTTTAAATAGCAAGAGCCGGTGAAGGAAACATCCAGTGTCGACATGCTAGCTACTGCGGTTGGGCGTGTTTCAAACGTAAGTTTCAAGTTGTACAAACTTACATTTTTAATAAATCATTTAATTGCTTTAGATTATTATTATAATTTGTTTCACGTGTATGTTGTACATGTATTAATATTTTTCTCTTTTATACACAGGAGCCTGGCGGGTCATCATCTGCTCAGGGAACTGAGGCTACTGGCACGCCTCACATGAGTTTTACGCAGGTTAGTTACAAATCTCTTTACACTTTGTTTCTAATTCTTGGACCTCTGTACATGAGTTTCACTTTCTTATACTCAACCTATATAAAATACATACAACAACTATTTGATTGATATTTGTTCTTCCCTGTAATATGTAAACATTTCCTACTTTTAGATCCTTCATTATAACTAAGGAACATTTAGACACCTTTACAACTCTACCTTGACTTGTGAACTTATAACCACTAGTGTCTAATTCACTCAAGGAAATTAAATTTCTTTGTAGTTATGGTACATGTTTTACTTCTTTTACGTCCTTACTATACCATCAAAGATATTTATCTTGATGCTACCAATCCCTTCTGTTTTATATGAAACATTGAACTTACCAATAGAATGTAACTACCATCAAGGGGTTAGTAAGAAGAAAACTAACCTCTATGCGGAAAAATGTAATTTTTGTAACACCAGAATTTAACAACCATTCATGTTGATAATAGGAAACGTTACAAACCGATAAAACTTCATCAGTCATACCTTCACTTGTTTATACTTGATTTCCTTCCTTTGTGACATCTTACTTCTTTTCTAATTCTTTCGTCATCCAATAATGCTTTTTAAGATGCTCTGATTTTTCGTAGTCCTGACACCTTGCATTAATCTTCCTCCTTTGTGACTTAGATCTAGATGTACCGCTTTAAATTTGACCTCTTTCTTTAGATCTGGCTCTAGCACACATGGCTTCAAGTGTAGAGATATTTCCAACAAAATTTCTTTCATTTCCGAGCCAAAAATGCTCCAACAACATAAGCATAGTCAAGGTCATCAACAATATGAAAACTAAAAGAAGTTACTATATTATCCCATTAATCTTGTAAAGTACATAAAAAGGTGACTACCTTGTTTTCATTCTCCACTTTCATATAAATACTAGTCAACTGACATAATAAAATATTAAAAATATTTAAATGAAAAACAATTTTCATACCTTCTTTCATCTGCAATTCATGCAAATTCCTTTTTAGGAAAATATATATTTCTTATAGATTTCGTCATGTAAAGACTTTTTGATCTGGTCCATGAACTTGTTGATGTCTTTTCTCCAACTATATTGAAGAGAACCTCATATGCTAAACATGTAATCATATTGCACTGAGTGATTTCATATCTAGATCTTCCCATTCATTTTCATCCATCCCTACAGGTTTCTTTACCTTTCAATCCATGTATTTGTGAAGCCCCTATTTCACCAGTGCAACACATGCTTTGAGTTTCCACATATCAAAGTTTTTCTTATCATTAAACTTCTCCACCTCAAAATTTACACTTGACCTATCCATGGATCAACTCCTTGATGAAAATTCTGTGAATCTAGATATGTGTTTGGTCTGGTGATGTTAGATTTAAAAGTCCTTCAAATTTGAATGATGCTCTAATTGTCATAGAAGATGACTATGGGTTACCTTGATTAAATACAAAAATTTGTCAAAATCTTATGAAGATAGATGGCCTTCGTGCTAACATTTATAGATCCTATGTATTTAGCCTAAATAGAAGATAAAATAATAACATTTTTATTCTTTCTTGAGTAACTAAATATTGATTTGTACATGTTTTTTGTATAACTCTTAAGTAGATTTTAATATTTCAATTTGTACATGTTTTTTGTATAGCTTATGACTGCTAGAGAGACTCCTCCATATATGCAGACTGTGGAGGCTACTGTAGATACTGCCATAGCATCTGCAGATCCACTAATTGAGGTACACAATTTTTTAAATTTGTTAAATTTTGGAGGTTCATTATTTCTTATTAAACTTAAATCTACAATATCAAATTTTGTAGGTATATACATGTCAAATATTTAATTTGAAAATTAATTATTTGTATGTAGCTTACCCCTCGTGAGTCTATTGTTGTCCCTGCGATGCGTCAACAACAAAATGATAGGGATCATGACATTGCGGTAAGATTTCACATACATTTTAACTAAATTGTACAAGTTTCTAAATTTTGAGTGTATTTTAAAATTTTGTGTGTTAAAAACTTGTTGTTTATGAATGTGCAGGTTAGGTTGCAGGCATGCTTAGAGACACCTAGGACCACACAGATGAAATCCGTAGTGGCATCTCCCTCCACTACATCCCCAGGTTGTGGACGTGCTACTTCTAGTAGGGCGAAGAGAGGGAAGATGTTTCATGAGTAGATTTATAGTCCACTTGGATGACACATATATGTGGTCATGAGTAGATTCACAGTCCATTATATATATATATAGCCTTTTGCGACCGCATGTGGTCCCATATATGTACATTATGACACGTGCTTAGTTCGAGATGTATATATTATGAACTTATGTACATATATATTTTCAAAGACGTGTGCGTCTGGAGCACATTTGGTTTGATTCTTATATATGTATATATATATCCATGTGTGTTGGTTAAATCATATCTATTTTGGTTATTTTGGTATTATTGCTAACTCTGAGAAAGTGGGTTTTGATCTCTGTTTGGTGGATTTGATCTCTGTTCAGTGGATTATTATTTTTTGTCTAAAACGAGTTTATTTCAAAAAAGGTGACAATTGGATATTTATTTTAATGTTTATATAGGGGTGTGGTCCAAATTTAAATTCCTACTATTGAATATTTTACGAGTAGTTGTAGTTTTACTCATACAGTGTTTGTAGAAATGAAAAACCAAGGTCGAATTTGTCTTTCTGATGCTCATTGGCACGTGAAATATTTTCATGGTATTCCCACATCTCCAAGGTAGTGGGGGAAGGTTCCTACATTGTTTATTTTGGAATTATTTAAACATTGAGGCCCATTAATTTATGAATAATCATTAAGAAGCCAAACTGGTTTTAAACCCTCTTAAAACCCTCGTTCTAAAGAAATGGGGAAGTTATTTTCCCAATGGCCTAGAATGGATTGTTTTTTATAGAATGATGATTGAAGGTTACGGAGGACTCTCTCAGGTTTCTCTGGATGTGCAAGTTAGGTATTTTAGCTATGTGTGATAACATACGGCCCCAACCAATGTACCTTAAGTTTTCGTAGATGGCATAAGAACTTAGAGTCATAGAGAAGTGCCATTTTTTACAATCTCCAGCTTCTTGTTGCTTATGTTTCTGTCATGCCATGATTTTTGCATGGCCTTTTCTTGCTTCTGACTCCAACGTGCTATGGCTCGTCATTCATCCAGCTGAATTATCTTTTCAATGTGTTCTTCTAAAGCTTGTTCATCAGCTAGAGCTCTAGTGCGCGCAATACACAAAGAAGGTAACGTAAATTCCATAGGAAGAATGGCTTCTATGCCAAAAACTAACTGAAATGGTATTTATTTTTTCAACCTTTTATATGTTGTTCGATATGCCCAAAGTACTATAGATACTTTATCATCCCCAATCCTTTCTTCCAACATCACAAATTTTTTGTCAATGTTTGGCCCCAATTTTTTTTGAAAGCTTCAGCAATTCCATTTTCCTGAGGATGATAGGGTGTGTAACATCCCCGTTTTATACCTTAGAACAAGTAAATTTTTTTTTTTTTTTTTGATAATTGCATCCTAGTTCTAAATACATAATTTAGAACTCACAAATCAAATAACCATTCATATAACAGACAACCATATGCAGCTGTAATGACTCGGAGTACTTCCGATCTATTCATTCCATGACTCGGTAATCTACCGATCTATTCATGAGTAATAAGAGTTGGTGTTTTTAGTTAACACTTTACTCTTGCGGTTCTCTTCCCTACTCTGGGATTCAGAATGCTCTGTCCAAGGAACCTAACTGAATAATTGTTACTATTATTCATCGGCATCTCATCCCTTAGACTAGGTGAATTAGGACAACGCAATCAGCAGCTTGCGATACTTTGGCCAAAGATTTGAAACATACTGTTTATGTCTCGTATTCCTTAACAGCATACTCGTCAATCTGGAATACGCCCTTCACCCCATTCTTATGTTATATAGAATGTCCTACACTGACTACTGTCAGTCCTTCCTTTCACAACTTAATCACTCGGAGATAGATTAACAAGGTGATAATGTTATATGGATGCCCATGAGGATTAGGGATACGGTGACATACTGGTTTAACCCTGCAGTTAGACCAATGTGTCAAGATACCCCGAACCTCCTAGGCAGCCTTATAACCTGACCACATTCCTAATCGGTCCCTGAGTAACTAATCCGATCACAAGTGTAAATCTTAGCGATCAATGCAAAGGGTGTCGCCATAAGTCACCTGCATTGTTGTAACTTCGAGAAGATCCTAATCTTCTCGGAGGTACAACCCTGCAGTTGTCTTGTGCCGTCAACCTTTAAATCCACCTCGAAAAGATCTACTTATTAATATGCGTTATGCACTTTGAGTATTAAATTACTTTTAAGACTTCCCCCATAGGTTAGCCTTCCCAAATCCCTGGATTCTTCGCCTTAAGACGACCTTTCTCAATAAAACCCATTACATGGTGGAGTTATTAAGGTCATGGTCTCATCAAGGAGTCATTAGAATATCCATGATTCTAAAACAACAGAATTGGACAATATCTCATAACCTTTACTTGAGATTGCCATCTGAACTCCATTTGATTTATATCAGTTCTCTAAACTGAATTTATATCATACTTATTAGTATAAAGATATAAATGATTAAGAATCCAAATAAGTGATGTCCTGTCATAATCAAGACTAGGGATCAGTAATTTAATTCAGCTTGTTTAGCATTCTGCTTAGGTTCATTTTTTTTTTAACCTATCTTTTAGAAAGACAATTATTTAAATTCAATATTGCTTTCGCTAGAACAATAAGATCTGCTAAACACTCATATAATTTCAATCACATTTTCCTTAAGCTTTCATTGTCAATCACAAAAGCATCCAAATCACACAAAGATAACATTGCCATTCTGGTATAAAAAACCGAAGAAGGTCAACTATCAGAAATAGAATACAACACATAAGTAACAACCACTTATTTCCATTCCTTTCAGAACTATACAATTACATTTTATGCAAGCAGCATACTTGTTACAATACTAACGGAAAAGAAACATCTTTCCACATTTAGTACACTTATAAATTCCAGCAGTAATTCATTATAAAACAAATTAAATAATCTGATCAGCCTGTCAGATCTGCATTGCTTTTACCTCTTACGGCAACCATCTGCAAAAATAGTCAACATGAGTCAGTTCAATGAACTGAGCATGATAAGCACTAACTCTTAAAACAATTGCAATCCATCAATTGTTTTCATTAAACACCCTGTTTAAATGAGATCAATTATCCAAACAAGTAAACATGATTCAGACTATGCCTTTGTAATACAAAATGACTACAAATGTGTAACTCTATCATCGTTACAGAATAGTCCTAATCACTTCTCAAATATTTCATCAAATATTAAGAATCAAAGAACGAAAGTATCCAAACAATTATCTTGAATCCAAGATCAGTAACATTGGACAGATCGTTACTTTCATCAGAAAAGGAAATATCATAGCAAATCATGATTCCACCAATAAGATACAAGAACAATTCCAACTGTTAGGCAGATATCAACAAGTATTAAAATAATAGAAGAGAAAGAACCAAATCTTTCATACTTCCCTTCGCACAAGTTCACTACTGTACCGTCTACACATATGAGATGCATTCATCCAGTATGTATACGAACAAGTCCGTCAAACCACAAGAAGAATTACTGTCATAATAAAAATCGAACACAACAAGGCTTTACGACCCAAGTTCGAAATCAAAGAACCTCTAGAATTGCGGTCAACAATAGACTACATTGCATTAGGCTATTGGATGTTTCCCTAAGACTAAGCCAAGACAATCACACAAAATTTCTGAACATGCTCAGTCTCAGTCAGACAGGAGTAAATGGAAAAGAATATAGCAAATCTATTCTCACCTTGGCGCATGCAAGTCTAAAGTATGGTATTCGCGACTCATTTCAACAGAGCCAAAACACGAAATAACTTTCCATACTCAAGGAAATCAAACAATGACAAACGACAGTGTCCCAATATCAGGTTCAATAAGAGACAGAAATACAGGTTACCTTCCAAGAATTCAAATGATTCCAAACAGTGGTAACAAGTCAAATAATTGCATATGATTCCATCTGAGCTCATCAACGGAGCATAATAAAAATTCAGGCAAGCAAATTTAATTACTGATTTCAAAACAAGGAATCCGACTGAACCCTTGCCAATCTTTTACACAAATTTGCACAGACTGAAGACGTAAAAATATACCAAAAGAATCTGTACCACAAAACCTTTGCGACACGATGGTATTCTTACGAAATAACAGAGATCAAAATACATGTTATTCCCTTAAGTCGCTGGAACAACCATTTCCAATATTCATCTATTTTCAAACCATGAACAGTGATTTAAACATATAAATCATTCAATAGACTCCACGGAGTCATTCTGATTAAAACGAATATGAATCTATATTTACATTGCATACTGTTAACGGGTTATTATCCATAACCACGGAACCCAACAACAGTATAAGATAAAATAGTTAAAGAATCAATCTATGCCAATTAAGGTAAGCATTCGACAAAAAACCAAGTGTAAGCAATTCAAATACCGATTTTCATAACAAAGAATTCAACTGAACCTCGTCAAAATTCTCGAACAAGCTTACACCTAAGGAGACATAAATGTAAACCCTGGGAATCAGTACTAAATTCCATTACAAATAATAGAGGTCGCATGACCTGTTACTTCTACAAGATTCCAACGGAATTCAAGTTAACAAAACTCAAGGAGGTATCTATATCCTCAGCAGTGGATCATAGTATACGATTTGTTCAGAGGACTCCACCGAGCCGTTCTAATATAATACACATATCCAACATTCAAATATAAATATGTATAACTTCCTCAGTGATCCATTTATACAAATCATTCACTAAACTCTACAGAGTCGTTCCAATATATAATATACATACATCCATAATGCATTCTGTAACGGTTAAATCTCGTTACCCCAATGAAAAAGGAAACAATTCCAAAAGAGTTGCAATAAGATACTGTCACACACACACCGAAAGATGTTATTCACAAACAACCTTCAAGACAAAAACGAAACCCAACAGTATCAATAACTACCATCATCAAAACCCACGACAGAGCTTACAAAGATTCCAAAACACTGAACAATCAAACAGGTACATCAATATCCTTCCCGACTGTTTCCACAACAAAATTGACGACCAAAAAAAATCGACAAACATAACAATGGTCTATACCCATTACAGGAACGATTAATGGGCTCACGCCGAACAGGCCGAGCATTCACACATTTCATATGTTTCGCATATTTAAGCCAGAATGCAAACACAAAGAAATAATGCCACAGTTCGAATTTAATAAACACCCATCAAAGGATAAATGAAAATTCGAACCAGAAGAGATACTGTACCAAGAAAATCACACAAGACATCCATAGATAAACATCTAATTCCTTAAATCATTTGAACAGAGTTGTTCTAATGAAATCACTTGAAAGACAACAAGATTTTTAAAGGTTAGGGCCTAACATGCCTGGATTTTTGCTCAAATTTCCGAAGCAGACCACTGGAAGAGCTCGGGCTTCCTTTTCCTTTTCCAAGTTAGAGCGATCAACAAAATTTTGCTATCTCCATGGCATATATATTCTCCTTGCCAGAGAAAAGAGCTAGATACCCTCATACTCGCCATGCAACTCCAAGAAGACTGGTGCGAAGAACCAGTGAACAGGCAGAGAGAAACCCGAAATTCGCGACAAGCCAAACAAACCAACAAACTTCCTGTTTGCATGCCTTCTCGTGAGTTCCGAGCTCGTCTACCGAGAACATTGAATGCATTTACACCAACTTTCCCACTCAAACTCCACTGCCACCGACCGCCAGAATTGGCGACAGTCAAATAAAATCCCAAGTCCATTTCCAGTTTTGGCGAATTGCCACGTCGGCACAAGTTAGCCGTTCCCAAAACCTCCGCCAAGACCTGTCCTTCATCCTTATCCCATGCATTTAATAACATAGAAAACGTCGCCCATGGTTCGCACCCCTCCATAGGCCCCTTTACATTCTTGATCATAGTTAGGTTAGTATCTTAGGTTAGAATTTAGGATAATACATATTCTAACCATATTACACATAGATACTAACTTAGGACATTAACACTTAGCCTAGGTCTAGGTTAGATTAACACTAATCTAACCCCTAGGTTAGGTTTAGTCTTAAGTTACTAATCATTAATAATTCCAGTTAGGTCTACATTCTGTACACTCAGAAAAAGACCTACATCATGCCTTCTTGAACAGGGTTAACTCCTGTTCTGACTTAGGCTACAAATTTATATGAAACCGAATTATTACCTGGTCCACGATCGAGACCTTCCAGATATACTTCGATATCGGGAACCAATCCATTTTACATGATCAGCCTGAGTCATACTCCTGACTAGCTTATTCAATGCTTCTAGACCTTGCAACCTGTTCAAGGTCGGTGATTTTAATTCATCACGAACAAACTTAAAGCAATACTTGGATCAATTCCACTGATCCAAGACTAGGTATTATAGATGGATAACTCTATAATTTATTCCGAGATCAGATTAAACTCAGATACAAAATAAAATAGATAAAAGAGTCTAATCATATTCTGACTCAGTCAAGATCTGCAATCTGCAAAGAAATTACAGTACATATCAAGCATGATTTCTAAATCGAGGAACACATCCTTTTACAAGAAATCACATATCAACACTTGTATGCTCAGGAGAAAGTAACAACAGTTCAGGGTGTTACATTTATGTTTTTCTAGATTTATAAAGTTTTTTTCAAGTCTTAGATAATTTTTATAAGTGGTGTATGTGGTTTGGTGAAGCTGTTGATGGCGCTAGTAATTTGGTATTGGCGAGTAGGCTCTTGTTGTGCATTAAGAATTCTTAATTCCTAATGGAGTTCTAGATGGTTCTTGATGGTATTACCAACCTATCTGGTTACTTGAGTGATGTTTTTATTATTTAATTATGATATTTGTAAGTTGAATATCTGACATTTTCCTTATGATGGCTGACCTATGGTATTATTATCAAGAGTCATATAAAAGTAAGTTATAAAGATAATTTGAGTTAGTTTAGAGAAATGATGTAAAGTGCGAGTAAGAGAGAAGAATAAAGAAGGTGAAATATGTATTTGTGACCATCAAGAGGGGGAAAAGAGAGTGTGCATATGTTCTTGAGTCTTTTCATGTGTTGCAAAGATTGGTCATTAGACCTAATCAACTTGGTGAAGAATATTTAGACGAGTTGACCTAAAGTGAAAATTTGAAGAAGGAAGGAAAGAGAGGTTCATTGTGTCATCATCATTTTTTGTAGAAATATTTCAGAGTTGGAAAACATATCAGGTGGATTTGGTTGGTAGAGATTCATCTTGGGGGTTTGTGCCTTCTTGTTTAAGGTTGGTGCTTTACTAAATCTAGGGGTTGGTACTTCAATAAACCTAGGGGTTGGCACTCCTTGTTGAGTTAGTTATAAACTAAATTTGATTCATTTCTCTAATAAATATGTGTTTTAGTGGGTTTTCTTCTCCTAGACGGTTTCCCACTTACATCAAGTGCGTTCTTATGTTTATGTTCTCTCTTTTTCTCATTTATGCTTATTTTCTTGTGGATGCATGCTTAATAGATAATTGGATGGTTAATGGATGAAATTATATAATTGGATGAAATTTTTTATTGCACACCTATTCACCCAACCCTCAGCATTTTTTCTTCCAACATACACCTTATATGTAATCTATCCCACAATTATATTAGTTTAAAGTATAATTGGATGAATTGTTAAAACAAGTAAGGATAAGATTTCTTATTTCTTCATGGAGTGCTTAAGTTTTATTTTTCAAGAAGAAAGAAATAACCATGAGACTATGGAGTGTAAGGTTGTCAAATGCTATATTTTGCAAACGGTGGGTCATGGCACCAAACCGCCTATGCCGACACATCTGGGTGGGCAGGTGAATGCTAGAGGAAGCAGTGTTTCGGTGCGCGAAAGGGTCGTTGCTTCTGGGTTACTTCGTTCGGGCGTAGTCCCTTAAGAGCCCTGAGACCAAAATATCGTTCAACTTTGACGGGTGACTACTCGGACTCCATGGCACCTAAAGAGGCCTCGTCTAATCCAGCACCTCAGCGTATGGACCCTCTATAATAGCCTCTCTCATTTTTTTCCTTCTCATTTCGGTGCTCTCGCTGTCCTACTGTTTGCAAACGCGTGAAATAGTGTAGTTGAAGCCAGTGTAAGGTTGTCAAATGCTATATTTTACAAATGGTGGGTCACGGCACCAAACTGCCTATGCCAACACATTTGGGTGGGCAGGTGAACACTAGAGGAGGTGGTGTTTTGGTGCGCGAAAGGGTCGTTGCTTCCAGGCTACTTCGTTCGGGCGTAGTCCCTTAAGAGCCCTGAGACCAAAATATCGTTCAACTTTGACGGGTGACTACTCGGACTCCGTGGCACCTAGAGAGGCCCCATCTGATCTGACACCTCGGCGTATGGACCCTATATAATAGCCTCTCTCATTTTTTCCTTCTCATTTCGGTGCTCTCGCTGTCCTACTGTTTGTAAACACGTGAAATAGTGCAGTTGGAGCCAGTGTAAGGTTGTCAAATGCTATATTTTGCAAACGGTGGGTCATGGCACCAAACCACCTATGCCAACACATCCGGGTGGCCAAGTGAACACTAGAGGAGGTGGTGTTTTGGTGCATAAAAGGGTCGTTGCTTCCAGGCTACTTTGTTCGGGCGTAGTCCCTTGAGAGCCCTGAGACCAAAATATCGTTCAACTTTGATGGGTGACTACTCGGACTCCGTGGCACCTAGAGAGGCCCCGTCTAATCCGGCACCTCGGCGTACAAACCCTCTACAATAGCCTCTCTCATTTTTTTCCTTCTTATTTCGGTGCTCTCGCTATCCTACTGTTTGCAAACGCGCGAAATAGTGTAGTTGGAGCCAGTGTAAGGTTGTCAAATGCTATATTTTGCAAACGGTGGGTCATGGCACCGAACCACCTGCGCTGACACATCCAGGTGGCCAGGTGAACGCTAGAGGAGGCAGTGTTTTGGTGCGCGAAAGGGTCGTTGCTTCCGGGAAACTTCATTAGACTTTTTCAAAATTTACAACATTTTCAAAATTTACAATATTTTCAAAATTTACAAACTTGAATTTTTCAAAATTTACAACTTTTTCAAACAATGTTCAAGCTTCTCTTAGCTTCGAGAATTTAAAATTCTCTACTAACGATGCCAACCACGTGAAGGTGGAAGTTTCTGGCACCACTAACCTAAACATAAAATTGTTAGTCAAAGAAATTTAAGTTTCAAATCATAACCATATATACTAGATCTATATACATGACACACAAAATACACAAATTTAAAATAAATATATTCAAACTTAAATATAGATCTTTAAACTAAAAAATTATATATATATATATATATATATATATATATATATATATATATATATACGCTATATAAATTGAAACTTGAAATTAAATATATACCAGACATGAGCATGTTGTAAATTCATTCCAATGAACCATCAGGATCGGATCTACTATGAATAGCAGACAAGATTGCTTCATGATCTGACTCTTAAACCTTCCAAAGAATCTTGTTATTAGGTCTTCCTCGATATCTATACAACTGAATATTTATCGCTAGAACTAGATGTGAATATAAGAGTATTTTCCTGTGTGTCTCAAAGTCTTCAAACACCCAAACAGAGGAGTTTTTTAATGGATACCATCGAAGCCAAGTTCCAGTAACTACCACTGACCCTGTAGGATACTCAATCTCTTCGCCATCTATAATAGGAGAAGTCAACTTCTTTCTTTCCTCTATGCAACGACATAAGAAATAGTCTGTTCCTTCTTCATTGTCTTCTGTCGCAATTACTGTAAACACATGTCCTACAAAAAAAAACCAAGGTTGAACAACTCAAATTTAAATTACATATTAAAATTTCAATAGACATAACTCAATACAAAAATTAAATAAATAACCATAAATACCTTGTCGCACCAAAATTGAAATTTCGTTAAAGTCCTTGGATGTTGTAACTTCATCTGCAGTAACAAGTTGTAATGCTTGTGGAGGTTGATAACTAGGAAGCGGAGTTAGAGGCCTACAAATCCATCCTTCCACCCATTCTTGTGAATCACACTTAGCAGTGAAAAATTCGATACAAGATGCACAAAAACATGTCAACTTTCTTGTCCATATGGCCCACAAAGTAGCGTCTAAGCTACAAAATGAGTGCATATCACTGGACCCAGGGAGTGTCATACAATCCTCATAGTTAGCAATATGTTTTTCCTCTATCAACCAAAAATATCTGTAAACTGTGGAATTTTCTTGAGAACCTTGGGCCATGTTGTCAGTACACCATTCCACTATGCTCTTTGCATCTTTTAATTTAGCACCATCTTTGTACTTCAACTCTTCTCTTGCAAGAGCTCTTTTCACACATGCCCCCACACCGTCATGCTCTCCTTTTCCATGTCCAGCCTCAGTGAAACTCCAAATATGTTGCACACCCATCTTGGCATGCATTCTGCTCATCTAATAAAACATTCGTGCATTCTTAAACTGAGACATGCAATTATCTGACCATATATAATGTTGTTTGAAGTGGATGTCCCTATCAGACAAGTTTCCATAAAATAACTGGAAACACCCTTGCACAAATTTAGTAGAATGAGTACGATCATCACTGATATAAAAGTGGTACTCTCTTAAAAAATTTCGATCATTCTCTGTACTGTCAGGAGTGTAGAAATGCTATATGCATAAAAATGACAACTTGTACTGAGTTGTAATATTGCGATTGAACCTCCATTTGTGGTTGTAATGTGTAATTCTCTGCAAAATCGACCACCGAAACAATAGTACCAATAGGAAATGTGTCTTTACATAGCTTGAATTGTTCATCCAACCATCGAGCTCTATGGGTATGCCTCGCATACTCATAAATAATTTCATCCTTAAATTTTGTCATAAATTGAAAAATGGGCATTTGTTTTGTAACTAGCTCACACCGTTTCGACTCTTTTCCATCTTTCAACTAGTATGCAACTGATTTATATTTATCAAATTCAACTGAATTATATTCTATTGTACCTTTAATTTGCTCATGGATGTAACTTTCCAATTTAGGTAATCCGCCGCATGTACTACAACTTCCATCTAAACAATCCTGACTATAAAAAAATTGTCCAACTTCTTTTTCACAAAATATAGTAGGAATGAAATCCCTAGAAGATATTGGTGGAACTTGAACACCACATTCAGATAACATAGTTTCAGAATGAAAAATAGAACGAATACGTAAAAATTTAGCATAATGCATCGCAAATTCAACATGTTGCCTACAACAACAAGTGGTGCGAGCATGGTTGATTTTCACATAGAATGGTTTCAACATTTCAAAAAAATGTTGACTAATTTTAATTTCCAGATTCTCTTGTTCAAACTTACGAAAAAATTGAGTTTGAGTCATATCTAAGAAATGCTTTGGATGTGGTCCACGATTAGTAGAACCAACTCTCCGTTTTATAACATCTCTTGTATTAGGTGAAACTCTAGTGTTATCATGCCAAAATTTAATAACAACTTCTCTTATAGCATCATAATTACTTTTGTCCTTACGCGGTGCTCTAGCAGAAAATGCCCAAAAATTGACATTATTGAGTGATTGAAGGATATTACGTCTTTCAATTGCTTTCATTAGAGTTTTTCGATTAACTTGCAACATTCGACTTGTTTGCGTAATCAAACGTTGTTTTTTATTGATTCACTTACAACACTAGTAGTAAGTACACGGCGCACAATATTACTATCCCTAGTGTGTCTCTTGACACCAACAGTGTGATATGCATCATGAAGGTTTTCAACAATTGTAGAGGTTTGACCATGTATGTTAGATGTTGTCAATCCTAAGGTATTTAATGTAGGTCTCATTTTAATCAATTTCATCAAACTAACCAACAACTGACATCTTTGGGAATCATTTAAAATTTCAAAATGATCATCCCAAATTTCAGTGGCTTTTCTTCTGATTTGTCGTTCAGAAAGTTTGCCAGACATTGGTTTCAAAATGTTTTCATCAATTTCAATAAAAAAAATTAGGTTTCTTATGTAAAATCCTAGGAGGTGTTTTTGTCAAATTTTGCTTGTCTACAGTTTCAACATGAATTTCCTTATTCACATTTTCATTGTCTCCTTCAATTTCAACATTTACTACATCATGAGTATTTAATTCTTCTTCAACATTGACAGTAAAAACTTCTTCATCATGAGTATTTAATTCAGCTTCAACATTGACAGTAGAAACATTACCTAGTTCTTCATTGCTTACAGTAGTTGGGATTGAAGATGAACCTCTTCTAGATTCACAAAGTTTCCACATTCTCTCAGCATTTTCAATTTTGTTGGCCTCTAATTCATTTGGTGTTTTTTTACTTAATGACTTCCTTTTTTGAATTCGTTTTTTGTCTCCCATGATGTTTTTCTTTCGGTGATAAGAAAAACGTGCCTAGAAAAAGACAGAATTTCGCAGTAATTCATACAGTAAAGTTAGAGAGTAAAAATCACATGGTAATTCAGACATTGGGATGTGTGTAAATATGATTTATAAACCACGAGCATGCTTTATAAACCGAAAGCGTGCTTTATAAACCGCGATCGCGGATCTATCTGCCGAACCTAAGCCTCGGAAAATCTTTGTTTTTCCCCAACCAAAGCTATTGAAGGTCATTATGAAGTGCAAAAGGTCAAAAAACCTCAAATCTACTCTTCCAAAGACTTGAACCATGCTAAAAAACTGAAAACATTTCACAAAAATGGTGCCATCACGTAGGGTAGACTCTTAGCTTTGTAGAAATATTGTTTTTAAAGTGAATAGAATAAGATAAATATCATTTTATAATTTCTTACTAATAATAGGTCTTTAAGGCATTTTTTCCCGTGAATGTTCATGTCTACATTTAAGACTGTAACTTTTGTTTCACTTATCAAAATATGATAAAACTTATACCATCCCAAGCGTGGAAAAATTCTATACACCTTAAAAAAAAATTTGATTTCGATATTTTTTGATATAGTTATGGTGGGCAAATGGAAAGCGCTCCATTTTCTAAATATTTTCAGACCACTTTCACGGAAAAAATCATTAAAAAAAAAATATTGCTAAAAAAAATACAAAATAAAATCCATCCCAAGATAGACAACTACATCTAACGTTTCACCAAAGGAAAAAAAAAAAACAAGATTTGGTCATCCAAAATGCGGGCAAACGGACTACAATCTTATAAGTTTTTTCAAAAAAAAAAATAAGTCATATAATTTTAAGTGTTTAATATAGCTAAACTTGTCCGTTTTTTACAAAAATTAGTATTTTAGAAACTAGATTCCGAATGCCATGATTCATATTTATATAATTTTTTCTAATTTAGAGTGCATGTATAGCTAATAATCCCTACAAGTTGAGATTTCACTATTTTTTGCAATATGATGTCCACGGATGACCCTATATTTGTCCATCAACTTCCTGCACTTACCCCAAAGCTTATTCTGTGGCATTTCCAGATTTCCACAGTAATCGACACCGATTACACCAGACTGCAGTTGGTTACCCTTAACCGAAATCGGTCTGTATTTACCCATATAGCCCAGAGCAAGGATCTACCCACTAAATTTCATCTCACCCTCATCCACCTGTGATCTATCCGAGACCTCTAACAAACTTGCAGAACCCAGAACCAATCATTTGACCTTTGGATTCTATTCTAGCTTAGCCTGTTAGATTAGATCTATTTCTTATTTTGTTTTAAGTGAGATACCTAAATCATTTCAAATTATAATAGGATTTACTTTGTTTACAATATTAAATTGTTTAAAATAGTGGATTGATAGCCATCTAGGAAGTATCACACTTCTCGGATCTAGCATATGCTAGGCAGTTCACAACCCATATTGTTTAACTCCTTTTGGTGGTCTTGCCTTGCATTACAGGTAGTTCCTCCTATCCAAAAGAAAGTTCTCACAATCAGCTATGGATTCAGAAGTCATATGTGTGTTACCCTGTTTATTTCATCAACACTTCAAAGAAACGATCTAAGAAATAGGTGAAACACATTAGGGAAGGAAACACATAAAGGTGCCAAACATGATGTTTAGGTGGCCCTTGGATTTTTTTTGGATAAATATGATAAAGATAAAGCTTTCAAAGATGAACTAAAGTCGAAGGTTTAATAGCTCATTGCCCTATTGAGGAAAGTAACACAACCCACTCCAACTACTAATCATTCAACTACAAATGCTCTGATAGTTTCTTCCAGTTTAGATGATATTTCATATCATGAAATTGAGAAGATAGGTTAGAAGGGAAGATTAGTGGATGGATGGATAAAACAAATGCTTCAGGAAGCTAATCCTTTAGTTAAACCAGCTGTTGAATTGTATAATGATTTATAAATCGAGAGGACTTCTATTCGCAGGATAGATGAAATTCGCTTTGAGGATAACAATAATTTGAATCTGAATTTAACTACGTGGAGTGAGATTAGAGATATGGACCAAAATTTATTCATTCAAGAAGGATTACTTGATGATGTTTTTAAAATTTTCAAGTTTCAAAAGGCTATGGGATTTATATCCCAAGTGTTGCAGGAATTGATAAAGAAATTGGATAAGAAACACATGGAAATAATGGACGGTTTAAAGGATATTTAGGAGTTTGATAATATCAACTGTAAGTTTTTTAATGAGAATATTGATGCTCTTCCAGTGGATCAAATTAAATCAAACTTCAAAAATTTGGTAATGGAAGATGATGAAATAACTAACACTTTCAATAGCAATTCAATTGACAGGTTGGTCTCGTGCCAGAATTTTATAAGTTAGTTGAAGAAAGTGGTGAATAAATTGAAAATGCTTCTAGCTAAAGTTGTCAGGGAGATTGATACAAAAAATGTGGTAAATCATTATGCTTGCAAATTGGAGGAAGGAGAGGTATAAGGAATCATCGAATGATTCGTTGACTATCAACACTAGATGACTATGTGGGAGGAATAAGATCAAGGAAAAATTGAATAAGAGAAAGATGATGTAGGTCCAAGCTGAGCCAAGTGGCCATGATTGGGATGGTTCTAAGCTTAGAATCAGTCAAAGTTGTAGGGTTGACTTAGTCAAACCTTTGCAACAACTTTTCTATTTTTATGAGATCCTTTTCCCTTGAACATATTATACTCCATTTTTAGTAATTTTTTAGTTAAGGTTAAGCTGTAATGGCTCAACCATTAAAACTTATAAATAGTTAAAATGTATTAAGTTTAAAGAGAGATAAATCATTTGGATAGTTACTCTTCAATCTTGGAAGAGTGCTTCACATACTTTGATCCTTTCAGTTATAATCAGAACAATATCTTGCCTTGAAAAGTCTGGTTTATTGTGTTAATCATTGATCAATTTAGAACTTCTGAATGTTTAATTCCTTGATGTAATTGGTTAATCTTCCTTTATCCGATTATCTTATTCAATTCATGTGAAAAGTGATATCACTAATTTTATATCAGTTTTGGAAAAGTTGTTTCCTTTCTGTTACAAGGTTGCATTATTATTTATAGGCATGGATAGAGAAGGATTGAAAGACATGTGCATATCATATATTGTTGTCGGGAGTTGATTATGCATTTAATTAGGTCTATTTGTTTAATATTCTTGGTGCATCACCTTTTTATTTTGTTATATCTGACTTTAAGCTCATCCGTTGAGTAGATTAGAATTATTTTTAAATGTTTTAGCATTGCATATTAATCTTAAATCAAGTGCTCCAAGTTTGAAAGGAAATCAGCCTCATCCGGAGGTTCATCCCAAGGTGACAAGGTCCCATACCTTGGGGATGTTCCAATGTTGCACAAGATCACTCAGAGAGTCCATGGGTGTATGATCCATGTGATAACATAATTGTCTCAGAGTAAATATTGTGCAGATATCAATTTAATAACTCTTTTCTCCTATGCATTCAAATGGGTTGGGCACTCCCCGTATGTTAGAAAGTGAGAAATATCTACATACCATTCATCATTTGTGATGAGGAAGAGGACAATGGTGATATCAACATATTCTTCTTTGGATAGATTACCTTTGGCACTGTTAGCAATCAATTCACATAGGCCCTTGCCTCAGATGAGCTTGGTTGGCCTAATATCCAAATCATACTATTGCAATTTTCCCACCCAATTTCCTCTTTTAGTCCCAATTTTTTGTTGCATGATAATTGATTTAACAGTTGAGTTAGGCACAAATAAAAATAAGTGAGAATTAAGGATGTAGAAGCAAAATTGTTTGATTGCCTTAACTACAACAAAAACATGCTTCTCTATTTGTGTATATTTTAATTTGTGAGATTTTAAAACATAACTCATGAAAGAAATGGGAAGTTCACAGCCTTCAGGATTCTTCTCTACCAAAATGGCTACGAGTATTCTAATTGGCATAACAATAGATTATGAAATCCTTCTCAAAGTTAGGACAAGCAACATCGGGTGTTATGGAAATAGCTTTCTTGATATTTTATAAAGTATCCTTTCCTTCAGATGTCTAACAAAAGGATTGTCTCTCTCTCATCATCTAAGCTATGCTCATAGTCAATTCTATAAAATTAGGGATAAATCTTTTTAGAAAAAATATTTTTCCAAAGAAAGAGTGCACACCTTTTTTGCTTATAGGGAGAGGAATATTCTAAATAGTCTAGACTCTCTTTGGGTCTATCTTGGTTCTTTATTTGGAATCAATGTGCTTTATAAACTTTCCCCCTGTAACACCAAAGATATAATTCTTTAGATTTAGGGATATTCCATGCTCCCTACATTACTAGAGAACAACCTCAAGATGTTGGAAATGATCCTCCCTCTTCTTGGAGAAAAAATTCAAGTCATCAAGATATATTACAATGAACTTTCCCTTTAAATCACCAAAAGCTAAGTCCATTGTCCTCTAAAAAGTGGCACCAATATTGATGAAACCAAATGACATCCTTCTATACGAAAAAGTACCCTAGGGAGTTGTGAAAGATGTCTTGTGATGATTTGGGACATCTACTTCAATCTGATTATACCCTGAGAAACCATCCAACATAGATAGCATCTCTGAACCAGTGACAACTTACAAGATTTGATCCATCATGGGGAGTGGATAGTTATCCTTGAGGGAAGCATGGTTTAAGTTTCTAAAATTGACATAGATACATATCTCTCTACTCTTCTTCCTTACATGCAAAATGTTGGCTATCCAGGCTGAATGATGAATAGGGAAAATTATCCTCTCATTTAACAACTTCTAAATCTCCTGGTGAATTTTATCTACAATCTTGGGATTGTATTGTCTTTGATTTTGTCAGAATGGCATGATCTGTGGATTTAGAGGAATGCAGTGCTACCTTTACCTTAGTTTGAAAGATTTCAAATCATCATATGAATAAGCCAACACTTAAACATACCTTTTTAATAATTCAACCATTCTATTCCTTTCTTCCCGAGTGCAAAATTTTCCAATATTAACAAGCTTGGGCTCTTCTTCACTCCCAATGTTGATCTTCTCATGATATGCCAATTAATGAGCCCCATGTGATTAATGAGCTCAACCATTGAAACTTATAAATAGTTAAAATGCATTAAGTTTAAACAGAGATAACTCATTTGGATAAGTTACTCTTCAATCTTGGAAGAGTGCTTCACATACTTTGATCCTTTCAGTTATAATCAAAACAATATCTTGCCTTGAAAAGTCTAGTTTATTGTGTTAATCATTGATCAATTTAAAACTTCTAAATGTTTAATTCCTTGATGTGATTGGTTAATCTTCCTTTATCCCAGTTATCTTGTTCAATTCATGTGAAAAGTGATATCGCTAATTTTATATCAGTTTTGGAAAAGTTGTTTACTTTCTGTTACAAGGTTGCATTATTATTTATAGGCATGGATAGAGAAGGATTGAAAGACATGTGCATATCATATATTGTTGTGGGGAGTTGATTGTGCATTTAATTAGGTCTATTTATTTAATATTCTTGGTGCATAACCTTTTTATTTTGTTATATATGACTGTAGACACCAAATTTGTGTCTTACGACACCCTGTGCCCCCCCGCATCTCATTTCACAACCTAACCTCACCACCTAAACCTTACACAATTATTTATTAATTACCTTATAATTAATAAATCCACATCTCCAAACCTGCCACCTCATTTCACCATCTCATCACAACCTAGCCCTAACCCTAAACTAACCTAATTAAGACCTATAACTTGGTCTACATCCACACCCTTGACTAATTACTCCTCACCCGCACCAAAACCATCCTAATAATGACTTGACCAAGCCCACAACTAATACCTTAGGAGAAAAGGAGGGCTATTTTACTAAAAATAGCCCACTTTGACTTAACTAACATTGGTTCCAACTCGACCGCCATCGGTTACGTAACCGCCATCGGTTCCCTGTAAATGACCTTCCCCAACCAAAAACAAGGGATCAAAATTCATTTGAAAGATCCAGAATTCACTTGGCAAGACAGAGACAAGTGAAGAAAAGAGAAGTTTTTGCGGAGAAGGACATCGAGCCCAAGACTGCAACTGAGTAACCAGAGCACAACGACACTCATCCAAGCATTGGGAGAAAATATAGCTCACTTTTGATTGTCAGATCATCCCACCTGAGCCTTGCGTTCATCATCATAATCCTTGGATCTGTATCTTCATCAGGAACTAGTAAGTAGTGTCTTGTAAGTTCTTAAATACCCTTTCTGGAACTTCTGATTCATAGTAATTATAAGCTCACTCCTAGATCTACTACCCGATAGCACCCTGCATCTAACCTTCATTCCTCTACCCCTACATTGCCCCAAGAATAGCTTCCACACTCTCTAAGTCTTCTCCAGCACCCTATTGCCTACCCCTGATCATTTACCAACCTTATAAACACCATAACCACCTTACAGCCAACCTTCATTGAAAGCCCCTAAATCACTGCCCCTACCGATATCGGTTATCAGCCACCGGTACTGGTGTTATAACTGTAGTCGGTTATGCAGTGACCGGCATCGGTCACTATGACTCAAACCAAAACCAGCCTTTCCTCTATTGCTTTTTAACGAGGTAACTAAATCATAATTTTGTAATAACTTCTTTGTTATCATTTGTGTTAATTCATATTAAAAGGGGAACTGACCACCTTCGAAAGGAAGTCTAATATTTCTTGGGCCCAAGGCAGTTCCCTCATTTATTGTCTAACTATAATTTGGTGGTCTTGCATTGTTATTCACAGGTAGTCCTTCCTAGACAAAAAGGAGTTCTTCACAATCGGTCTGATCTCTCTCTACGGTATGTGCACACCCTCCCAACACTCAATAGGTATTCCTCCTAGATCTAACCTTTATCTGTTTCTTAAGAGAATGAAAGGATAGAAGCAACTCTATTCTAAGAACGGAAACATTCTGTGTGAAACATTTTGGCACACCCGGTGGGAGCCTTTCTCGGGTTTCTTTCTTTCTTGCTTGCTTTCATATAGGGAGCATACTTGCTATTTTCTTCTTCTAAATATTCACAAGATATTTTGTCATTTTGGTAAAATAATTTGTCTTTCTTCCTCATCTTTGCATTAGTGAAAGTCATCTTCTTTGCTTCATCGAATATCATTTTCGATTTGGGTTTAAAACACGTGCATCACATTCTTGCTTGCTGTTTTTTAATTTTAGTGAACATAGATTAAGTAACAGTGTCATACACATGGGGGTGATATCCATGGTATTGACAAGAAATTAATCTTACTTTCACTGCAACAACACATACCAAATCACATCATAATCAACACAACAGCTCAAACATCCCCCCTTTTTCCGCGGTATTCCTCTGCTCGATTGAGGTAACCTTATAAGCCAAAACAAACTTGACATCTCCCTTAGGTATTTTGTTTAGGATTGACATCATCTTACGTCTAAGGCATAAGCCCACATAATTAAAACTAATCCTAGGGTTAGTCTCTTGATTTGCTTGTGCATATTGCTTGTTTTTTAGTTCTGTTTTCTCTGTCATATACACTGTTTTAGTGATCACTTTCAGAACAATTTGGTGGGTATACTAAGCATTGTTAACCCCCAAATCACCATCTTCTCTTTGCTTTCATAGTGACCGATACCGGTCCTATTATACCGACATCGGTTAGCTGACCGATGCCGGCTACAGTCTGAACGAAAATCGGTTTATCCGACTGATATCGGTTATTGTCTTTCACAGTTCCCGACAAACCAGCAACTTACCGATTCCAACATTTTGTTGTTGTTTCTGTTCCAGATTGATTGAATCTCTGCTGTGTACTCTTTTCCATGGTTGTTATCACTCGAAAACAAGCCACAGCCATGGTTTCACATGCCTGTTTCATGCCTTTTCCTGAATCACCCCCCTTCACATCCTATGGGGAATCCTACGGACACCAGTGATGTTCCCAAGATCCCTGTAGGAGATAAGGACTTTGCCAAATTTTTGGAAGCTAATCCTAGTGCCGTACAGTACTATTTGTCTCATACCCCTAACCGTACACCCGACAGTCAGCTTCTCGTTGGTATGCCCATTAGTATAGTTGCTCACTTAGCTCCTTCCCCCACCTAATAACTCTGCCTTACCATCTTCATCCTTAGCCCCATCTCCCAACTTAGAGGCTTCAGGGGTTCATACTGCACCGATTGGCTTTCCTTTGGTTAATCTAGGGACCCCACATATCACTACCGTCCACTGCCCCTTTCATAACTTGATCTCTGCCACCTATCCACACAAGTTTTCCTTCTCAAGCTCCGCCCACCTTTTCATTTCCACAAACTTATCCGGTGACCTCAACATCTTATATAGGACACCCTTATTCGGTCGCCTCAACACATTCGTCATCAATACCTTATCAATATTTAACCCCACCTTTTTTCTAGTAGCGGCTTTTGTCCTCCTCCGTTTACAACAACGGCACCATCATCTAGCCCAACCAATGATCTAATCAAACAGATGATGGACAAGATGAAAAATCTTGAGGCTTCTATTTCAGGAAGCCGTAACACCTTGACATACGAGTAAGTTTGTTGGGAGCCTATTCATCCTTCTGTCCCCCCTTCATTCATATCTCCTCCCCAATGGGAATTACTGAAATTCACTCACTTTAATAGTAAGGAGGACCCTCAATAACACTTGCGATCATTTAGACATGCTTGCTACCTGATTTTCCCATGACGATGCCTTACTACTCCGTACCTTCCCCATGTCGTTAACAAGACCTACCTTGGAGTGGTACAGTGCTTTAACCCAGCACTCAATCTTCTCTTTTAACCAATTAGCCCAATCTTTCTTGGATCATTTTCTCCATCAATATTGCCAAGAAAGTATCCATCATCGACCTCTATGCCATCCGAAAATTTGAAGATGAATCTATCACAGATTTCATTGGACAGATGGCGGGGCCTCATCAACCAACTTACTTATGCCTTACCTCAAGCCGAACTCATCGAACTCTTTACGCGGACCTGCGCTAAGCACATTTCTCCCACCATCCAAATTCAAACTTTCCGCACCTTTGATGATGTCTTTACTATGGCTCGAAAACTAGAAATTCGAGCCTTAGATGAGGAGAAATTGAGGTTATGCAACAAAAACCCCAATTTCTGAACCCAAGACTCCACCACCAAACCGAACACCACCAATTCTCATGCATCGACTGCTTCGAAATCAAAAGGAGCTGTACACACGGTGATGGTCAAATCCCAAGCACCGTCTAGTACCCCGCCAAAAACCACCTATAAGTATAAAGCCGAGCCCATCAATTACACTCCCTTGGGAGAAACTTATGGTGTGATCTTAGAAAAATTTCTCAAAGTAGGAGCTATCACCTTGCCTCCTGTTAAACCTCATTCCAGGTTTGATTCCACCCGTGCTATACCTTCTTGGTACAAAGAAAATGACTTCTGTAACTTCCACCGCGTGAAGGGACACAATCACGAAAACTGTAAGGTGTTGAAAAACATAGTGCAGGAAATGGTTGATGCAGGGGATATAACCCTCGATAATCTTAATGCCCCTGCTAACCGAAATTTGAAAATCTTCAACAAACCATTCCCAAACCACTCATCTAACAGTAACATAAACCAAGATATCTTAGCCGAGGAGAGTGTTCATGAAATCCATGCAGTTTTCGACTCCCAACTAAAAGCTTCTATCAAGGAAATTCTGAATCAAGCCTCGCCACTAATGCAGGGATCCATACTCGCTTCACCACCATCAAGACAAGATGATAACCTTGCCATTCCTTTACCCATAAAGGAATCAACCACCCAGAGTTCTCTTCTCACGAATGAGTCTTCTTACACCACATCCCTGCAAGATTGTGAGCGGATGTTATCTAACTCATCTACTTCCCAAACATCTCCTTCCATCACTCTTGCTGTAAAAGAAGAAGGCTCGCCACTGTTTCTGTCATCCTTAGAAGAGAAACCTCTCAAACCGACATCACCAGACTCCTTAATAATGACGGATCCCCTCAAACATGCCTCTCCCTACCTATTAGTTCTTCATCGCCTAAATCTTTTCAGTGACCGATTGACCTCTTAACACCCATTGATAGAGTTCCTCATTTACCCCCCTGTATCACACCCACAGTGGACCGGAATCACAACCCACCTCTCTTCCATATCAAAGTTCCTATTCACACGTGAAGATTGTCATCCCTGAGAAGATAGACGAGTCCTATGGGAGCGTTTGAGTACACCATGCTCTACTCAAGTGCAGATGACCGATCCAGACACCTCTACCATATACCTGAGGTGTTTACAAAAGCTCAAAATACCTATGTCCTCATCTTCACCCCCTCTCATCTCTACTGAATACCTCATCCACCTCTATTAACCTAACCAAACCTTCCCCTACACTTGGGAATTCACCAATACCTAGCCTAACACACCCACCTAAATGGTTAGATTTATCCAAAATAAAAGCCGTCCATCCATATAGGAGACAAACCCAATCCCCTCAAGTCCAATCTATGCCTCTGTCACAAACTAAAACCCTCGCCATCACAACTACCTTCTATATTGGGGACCTCGCCCCTCCACCTTGCCTCAATACATCATACCTCCTGCTGTTTTCTTTAAAATGACCTGCACCTTCTACACCCATACAGAGATCCATGGGTGTATCAACATCGTCAACCCCAAGTATCCTGTCCACCTATCAACCCTAAACAAAATCCATCATCAAAGGATTTGTTTGTTGTCACTCCTCTTTCTCCGTGGTTGTTTCCTGCCACCACGTCATCTGTGGCCCTCATCATCTAACCAGCTAAACATAAATTTTGCACCGAGGAAACCAAGTTTAGTTAAATCCAATTATCAAAACCCCTTGTCTAAACCACCACTCGTACGAACCAACCATACCCAACCATTACCAAAACCCCACCCAATCAATAGCCTCCTCTTCCTCTGACTTTGACTTGCTCAAAGGATTTTATGCCAAGATCCTTGATATGTTGGTGGAGAATGCAAACATTTACCTACCCCCCACTTAGACTCTATGATCCATCTAAACCTCGACCTATAGGTTATGATGAGTCTAAAATATGTGCTTACCACCGCACACCAGGACATGATGTAGAGGGATGCAAAGCTTTGAAAGCCATCCTTCGTCAGTCTTCTATCTCGGATAGAAAGGTTAAGAAAGACAACTTATGAAGGGAGAAACCTTTAGCTTCAATCCCCTCTCCTATACCACCTGTCCCCACCTCACCAAGATCTATCATTATTGCAACCCCACCCCTCACAAAAACAATGACTTATGCTTGCCATCTTCATCCTCTCGTGTTCACGAGATCAACATGATTAGTATTGCTACTCGAGTGCAGAAATACAATGGGAAAGCTAAAGAAAGCACTCCTGCGGCCTCTCTTTCTCCGTTCGCCATCCCGATCGCACCACCACCTAAAGTGGTTATTCCGTGGACCTACCTACCCCGTCTCTGATAGAGTTGCCCACCGTACCAAGATTAAACAGCTTCACCAATCACCTGTAAAAAATGACACTGTATGATCTCATTTAAACCTCTGAATATCATCGACAAGCTCTCATTGAGATCCTCCAAGGGATAGAGGTCCTACCTAACGAAACCTTACCCGTTACCCTCCATCTTAACACCCAACCATGTTACTTCTCTCACCAAACAATCTACCACTTCTATCCCTGTACAACAAGCCGCTTCTGTCAGTTTCTTCCGAAGATGAAATTGTTGACTTTGGTGCAGAAGATCCTGACCCCACTCTTTTCATCTTAGCTTACGTCTGGGACATCTGAGTACATCGTGTTATGATTGACAAGGACGATAGCCTAAACATCATCTCTTCCAAAGCCTTCCAACAAATGAATATCCCTTCTAGCTGCATTTGTCCCCAACCCCACCATGTTGCGTTAATTCAATGATGCTATTACTTCTACTTTAGGCACCGTGATCCTTAACATTCATGTAGGGCCACGTACCTTACCCCGAACTCTTCTATGTCCTTGAGGGAGAATTCCAATACAACATGTTGTTAGGTCACCCTTGGATCCAGGGCTATGGGATGCGTTCCCTCCACCTTACATAGATGCATAAAATTCGAGTATGGAGGGGAAGTCCTACACCGTAAAAATCTGACGCATCACCGCCCTTCAAAACCTGTAATATGTTTATATCTCCCTAATGATGTGCTTGTACCAGTCAAGGCACCCATTCATCCAACCCAACCATTTACTTCGACCACACCTCAATCATCCACCTCGACCGCACCCTCACATTCAACCAATGAAACCGTTGCCGCAAATACCACTTCCTTCCCAGTGGACAACATCCCAACCTTAGATCCCTTGGTAGATGTTTTTCAATGCCTTACGTTGGGGGAGTATCACCTATATAACGTTAGCACTTTCCATACCCCACAAGAGTATGAACAATCTCTTAACGCATTAGAAAAAAATGCCTTACACTACCTTCATCCGTGCCCGCAACCAAGCTTTCGCTTGGTCCTACGCTAACATGCCAGGAATTGATCCTGACATCGCTGTCCATAACATTACTTTGAAACACGACTGCAAACTAGTTAAACAGAAACTGAGAAAAATGCATCCACGCATTGCTCTCTTGGTCAAAGAAGAGCTTCAACGACTCCTTTCTATTTCCTTCATCTTACCTATTGACTATCCTCAATGGATTTCTAACATCGTAACCTGTCACTAAAGCAACGGGAGGACTTCGGATATGTATAGATTTCTGAGACCTTAACCTCAC
The DNA here is from genome assembly GCA_019776745.2 of Taxus chinensis. Taxonomy (NCBI): domain Eukaryota; kingdom Viridiplantae; phylum Streptophyta; class Pinopsida; order Cupressales; family Taxaceae; genus Taxus; species Taxus chinensis. The sequence goes on along the minus strand of CM034146.1, from coordinate 886,941,366 downwards.
TTTCCCAAAGGATGACTTCCCCCCTACCTAGTATTGATCAACTTGTTGATCTCACTGCGGGCCATGAGATGCTTTCTCTCATGGATGGCTTCTCAGGATACAATCAAATTTTGGTAGCCCTGGCCGATCAACATAAAAACCACCTTCATAACTCCTTGGGGAACCTTTCTACTATCGTGTCATGCCGTTTGGCCTTAAGAATGCTGGCGTAACCTATCAGCAGGCTATGAATTACATTTTTCATGACATTATGCACACTATCCCTTAAGGATTACGTCGATGATCTTCTTGGCAAATCTAAACATCGCAGTGAACATTCTCGATGTTTTAACCATTATTTTCGATCACCTGTTACAATACTGTGTTCGTCTTCAACCAAAGAAATGTGTCTTTGGTGTCCTTTCAGGAAAAATCCTTGGTTTTATTGTCTCTTTGCGTGGCATCGAGGTTGATCCAGCTAAATACAAAGCTATCCTAGAAATGCCCCCACCTACTAACCTCAAACAATTACGTAGTTTGCAGGACAAACTCCAATCTATCCGGCATTTCATTTCAAAACTCTCGGATCGATGTCAACCTTTTCATCATCTCCTTAAAAAGGACATTGTCTTTTAATGTAGCGACGAGTGCCACCAAGCCTTTGAGGCTCTTAAAGCCTATATCTTATAGCCACCCATGCTTATCCCACCTCAGGATGATCACCCTTTCTACCTTTACCTTTTTGCCACCGACCATGCTGTAGGAGCCATGCTCGCACATCGTGACTTCGAGCATCGAGAACAAGCCGTTTATTACATAAGTCGTACTCTTATGGATTACGAGACTAGGTATACACATGTAGAAAAGTTGTGCCTAGCCCTATCATTCATGGCCACCAAACTCCGCCATTACCTCCTGAATCACAAAAATTTTGTCATCACCAACGTGAACCCCATCCATTATATGTACGCCAAACCTCATCTAAACTAACGCATCACCTGATGGCTTATGCTCCTCGCTGACCTCGACATTGAGTTTGTACACTAGAAATCAGTCAAAGGACAAACTATCGCATACCAACTCGCAGAAGCACCCTTACCTGGGGAACAATTTACCAATTTTACTTTCCCTGACAAACTCATCGCCACTCTTTCACTCAGTGAGGAGTCGTATCCAATGACCCTCTTCTTTGATGGATCCAAATGCTAGCGCGGTGGAGGGGCCGGCGTTATTCTCATTCTTCTTGACGCTGAACCTATGCCTCTTTCATTCCGGCTCGATTTCCCTTACACTAATAATACAGTAGAATACGAGGCCCTTGTTTGGGTCTCTAGGTTACGTTACACTTAGGTGTAAATTCTATTAACATTTTCGGTGACTCTCAACTGGTAGTCAATCAAGTTACGGGCATCTACCAATGTAAAAATGAAGAACTTTAAAAGTACAAACATTACGTGGACTCACTGTTGACCTTATTTTCTCATTATTCTATCCAAACCATTTCCCCCTCAACTAATAAATTTGTGGTTACTATGGCTTGCTTGGCCTCACAAATTCCTGCCTCACCAACTGACTCTGACATATTTGTCTTGGTCCAACAACTCTTTACCCTATCTTACTTAGTCCCAGATGTTTGTATCGTAAATAATATGTCTACTAATTCACAGGATACCTGGTATCACCAATTTCACGACTACCTTACAACCTCTATTCTCCCCACCTGACCTTACTAGTAACGGAAAATGTGCTTTTCTTAAAAGTGTTTCTCGTTATGTCATCATGGGGGGACTCCTCTATAAACGTGGCTTTGATGGCATCCTCCTTCGATGTCTAACAGGCACGGAGGTCACCTATACCATCTAACAAGTCCATCATGACATTTGTGGTGGACATTTTAGTGGCCTTTCCGTTGCCAAACAGATCCTTCGCCTAGGCTATTATTGGCCTACTCTTAATAACGAGTGCTATGAATATGTTAAGCATTGTGTTATGTGTCAACAACATGCCAACCTTCAACATACTCCTAGCCATCTGCTACAGGTCACACAAGATCTTTGGACTTTCTCACAATGGGGTTCATGATGGTGGTTCAATTTCTCCTCCTCTAAGGCTCGAATTTCTCCTCATCTAAGGATCTAATGTAGACACCAAATTTGTGTCTTACGACACCCTGTTCCCCACATATCATTTCGCAACCTAACCTCACCACCTAAACCTTACACAATTATTTATTAATTACCTTATAATTAATAAATCCACATCTCCAAACCTACCACCTCATCATGACCTAGCGCTAACCCTAAACTAACCTAATTTAAACCTATAACTTGGTCTACATCCACACCCTTGACTAATTACTCCTCACCCGCACCAAAAGCATCCTAATAATGACTTGACCAAGCCCAAAACTAATCCCTCAAGAGAAAAGGAGGGAAAGTTGGCTATTTTACTAAAAATAGCCCACTTTGACTTAACCGACATCGGTTCCTACTCGACCACTGTCGGTTACGTAACCACCATCGGTTCCCTGTAAATGGCCTTCCCTAACCAAAAACAAGGGATCAGAATTCATTTGAAAGATCGAGAATTCACTTGGCAAGACAGAGACAAGTGAAGAAAAGAGAAGTTTTTACGGCGAAGGACATCGAGCCCAAGACTACAACTGAGTGGCCAGAGCACAACAACACTCATCCAAGCATTGGGAGAGAAGATAGCTCTCTTTTAATTGTCAGATCATCCCACCTAAGCCTTGCCTTCGTCATCACAATCCTTGGACCTGTATCTTCATCAGGAACTAGTAAGTAGTGGCTTATACGTTCTTAAATACCATTTCTGGAACTTCTGATTCATAGTAATTATAAGCTCACTCCTAGATCTACTACCCGATAGCACCCTGCATCTAACCTTCATTCCTCTACCCCTACATTGCCCCAAGAACAGCTCCCACACTCTTTGAGTCTTCTCCATCACCCTATTGCCTACCCCTAATCATTTACCAACCTTATAAACACCATAACCGCCTTACAGCCAACCTTCATTGAAAGCCCCTAAATCACTGCCCCTACCGATATCGGTTATCAGCGACCGGTACCGGTGTTATAACCACAGTCGGTTATGCAGTGACTGGCATCGGTCACTGTGACTCAAACCAAAACCAGCCTTTCGTCTATTGCTTTTTAACGAGGTAACTAAATCATAATTTCGCAATAACTTCTTTGTTATCATTTGTGTTAATTCATATTAAAAGGGGAACTGACCACCTTCGAAAGGAAGTCTAATATTTTCTGGGCCCAAGGCAGTTCCCTCATTTATTGTCTAACTATAATCTGGTGGTCTTACATTCTTATTCATAGGTAGTCCTTCCCAGACAAAAAGGAGTTCTTCGCAATCGGTCTGATCTCTCTCTACGGTACACGCACACCCTCCCAACACTCAACAGGTATTCCTCCTAGCTCTAACCTTTATCTGTTTCTCAAGAGAATGAAAGGATAGAAGAAACTCTATTCTAAGAACAGAAAAATTCTATGTGAAACATTGTGAATAAGAAATTCGAGCCATCTGCTACAGGTCGCAGGAGAAACATCTACATTTACTATGGCTCGAAAACTAGAAATTCGAGCCTTAGAGGAGGAGAAATTGAGGTTGCGCAACAAAAACCCCAATTTCTGAACCCAAGACTCCACCAACAAACCCAACACCACCAATTCTCACGCATCGAATGCTTCCAAATAAAAAGGAGCTGTACACACGGTGATGGTCAAATCCCAAGCACTGTCTAGTACCCCGCCAAAAACCACCTATAAGTATAAAGCCGAGCCCATCAATTACACTCCCTTGGGAGAAACTTATGGTGTGATCTTGGAAAAATTGCTCAAAGTAGGAGCTATTACCTTGCCTCCTATTAAACCTCATTCCGGGTTTGATTCCATGCGTGCTATACCTTCTTGGTACAAAGAAAATGACTTCTGTAACTTCCACCACGTGAAGGGACACAGTCACGAAAACTGCAAGATGTTGAAAAACATAGTGCAGGAAATGGTTGATGCAGGGGATATAACCCTCGATAATCCTAATACCCCTGCTAACAAAAATTTGAAAATCTTCAACAAACCATTCCCAAACCACTCATCTAACAGTAACATAAACCAAGATATCTTAGCGGAGGAGAGTGTTCATGAAATCCATGTAGTTTTTGACTCCCAACCAAAAGCTTCTATCGAAGAAATTCTGAATCAAGCCTCGTCACTAATGCAGGGATCCATACCCACTTCACCACCATCAAAACAAGATGATAACCTTGCCATTCCTTTACCCATAAAGGAATTAACCACCCAGAGTTCTCTTCTCACGAATGAGTCTTCTTACACCACATCCCTGCAAGATTGTGAGCGGATGTTATCTAACTTATCTATTTCCCAAACATCTCCTTCCGTCACTCTTGCTGTAAATAAAGAAGGCTCACCACTGTTTCTGTCATCCGTAGAAGAGAAACCTCTCTAACCAACATCACCAAACTCCTTAATCATGACGGATCCCCTCAAACATGCTCTCCTACCTATTAGTTCTTCATCGCCTAAATCTTTTCAGCAACCGATTGACCTCCTAACACCCATTGATAGAGTGCCTCATTTACCCCCTGTATCACACCCACAGTGGACCGGATTCACAACCCACCTCTCTTCCATATCAAAGTTCCTATTCACACGTGAAGATTTTCATCCCTCAAAAGATAGACGAGTCCTATGGGAGCGTTTGAGTACACCATGCTCTACTCAAATGCAGATGACCGATCCAGACACCTCTACCATATACCCGAGGTGTTTACAAAAGCTCAAAATACCTATGTCCCCATCTTCACCCCTCTCATCTCTACTGAATACCTCATCCACCTCTATTAACCTAACCAAACCTTCCCCTACGCTTGGGACTTCACCAATACCTAGCCTAACACACCCACCTAAACGGTTAGATTTATCCAAAATAAAAGCCATCCGTCCACATAGGAGACAAACCCAATCCCCTCAAGTCCAATCTATGCCTCTGTCACAACTAAAACCCTTGCAGTCACACCTACCTTCTATATAAGGACCTCACCCCTCCACCTTGCCTCAATACATCATACCTCATATGTTTTCTTTAAAACGACCTGCACCTTCTGCACCCATATAGAGATTAATGGGTGTATCAACACCGTCACCCCAAGTATCCTGTCCACCTATCAACCGTAAACAAAATCCATCATCAAAGGATTTGTTTGCTATCACTCCTCTTTCTCTGTGGTGGTTTCTTGCCACCATGTCATCTGTGGCCTCATCATCTAACTGGCTAAACATAACTTCTGCGCTGAAGAAGCCACGTTTAGTTAAGTCTAATTATCAAAACCCCTTGTCTAAACCACCACCCGTACGAACCAACCATACCCAACCATTACCAAAACCCACCCAATCAATAGCCTTATCTTCCTTTGACTTTGAACAGCTCAAAGGATCTTATGCCAAGATCCTTGATATGTTGGTGGAGAATGCGACCATTTACCTACCCCCACTTAGACTCTATGATCCATCTAAACCTTGACCTATAGGTTATGATGAGTCTAAAATCTGCGCTTACCACCGCACACCAGGACATGATGTAGAGGGATGCAAAGCTTTAAAAGCCATCCTTGGTCAATCTTCTATCTCAGATAGAAAGGTTAAGAAAGACAACTTACGAAGGGAGAAACCTTTAGCTTCAATCCCCTCTCCTATACCACCTGTCCCCACCTCACCAAGATCTATCATTATTGCAACCCCACCTCCCGAAAACAATGACTTATCCTTGCCATCTTCCTCCTCTCATGTTCACGAGATCAACATGATTAGTATTGCTACTCGAGGGCAGAAAAACAATGGGAAAGCTAAAGAAAGCACTCCTGCGGCCTCTCTTTCTCCGTCCACCATCCCGATCACACCACCACCTAAAGTGGTTATTCGTGGACCTACCTACCCCATCTCTAATGGAGTTTCCCACCGTACCACGATCAAACAGCTTCACTAATCACATGTAAAAATGACACTGTATGATCTCATTTAAACCTCTGAATCTCATTGACAAGCTCTCATTGAGATCCTCCAAGGGATAGAGGTCCTACCTAATGAAACCTTTCCTGTTGCCTCCATCTTTACACCCTAAGCATCATCTCTTCCAAATCATTCCAACAAATGAATATCCCTTCTAGCTGCATGTGTGCCAACCCCACCATGTTGCATTGATTCAATGATGCTATTACTTCTACTTTAGGCACCGTGATCCTTAACATTCGTGTAGGGCCATGTACCTTACCTGAACTCTTTTATGTCCTTTAGGGAGAATTCCAATACAACATGTTGTTAGGCCGCCCTTAGATATGGGCTATGGGATGCGTTCCCTCCACCTTATATAGATGCATAAAATTTGAGTATGAGGGGAAGTCTTACACCATAAAAGCTGATGCTCCCCCCTTCAAAACCTGCAATATGTTATATCTCCCTAATGATGTGCTTGTACCAGTCAAGGCACCCATTCATCCAACCCAACCATCTACTTCGACCACACCTCAACCATCCACCTCGATCGCACCTACACATTCAACCAATGAAACCACTGCCGAAAATACCACTTCCTTCCCAGCGGACAACATCCCAACCTCAGATCCCTTGGTAGATGTTTTTCAACGCCTTACACTAGGGGAGTATCACCTATATAATGTTAGCACTTTCCATACCACATAGGAGTATGGAAACTTACATGCACATCCTACCTACGACCGTTGTGTGGGGGAAGTAATCTCCTATGGACCACCTAATTGCTGCACCAACCTAACGTATGGGGGTGTCGACGCATCCTCTGTCACCCCTGAACCTCCCTTTGGTGTGGTTCCCTTCCAATCTGATTTTCAATATCTAACTAATCGTCATTTCACCCTCACCTTCCTGACGAGTTGTGCTTGGAAGGGCTTCAGTTTTGGTCTTTATGAACAAGGCCGACATACGATCATTCCCGTGATTACACGCAAACACAAAGATCATCATGGTCTTGGAATCTCTGAACCACCTACACCGAAGAAACCACATATCCATTGTATCCAGGAATACGATGAAGTCACCCTTTCTAAACCATCATCACCCATTTTTCCATCGTCACCCACAGAGTCGATAGACACGGAATCTATCCCTCCTAACTTTTTTTTTTTGTAAACGCTATCTTCTTGGGTCCTCTCACTTATCAACGTGATAATGAAGACCCATCTTCTTTTCCCCTTCTGTATCAAGACATGATTGAAGAAGACTCGCCTTCAATTAATGTTGTTGAGTGCCAGGATGACGACTCCATCCTCACTTATCTTGGTGCGGACGAATCTTATATTCAATACGCCTTACCATCTGAAACTCAAACCATGTTGATTGAGTCAACTATAGAAATCAACATCTACACAGAGGACGATCCTTACATTGTGAAGATCGGACAATCTTTTAACGCATCAAAACAAACTTCCTTCACTACCTTCCTCTGTGCCCGCAACCAAGCGTTCACTTGGTCCTACGCTGACATGCCAGGAATTGATCCTGACATCACTGTCTATAACATTACTCTGAAACCCGACTCCAAACCAGTTAAACATAAACTAAGAAAAATTCATCCATGCATTGCTCTCTTGGTCAAAGAAGAGCTTCAATGACTCCTTTCTGTTTCCTTCATCTTACCTATTGACTATCCTCAATGGATTTCTAACATCATACCTGTCACTAAAGCAACGAGGGGACTTCGGATATGTACAGATTTCCAGGACCTTAACCTCGCTTGCCCAAAGGATGACTTCCCCTACCTAGTATTGATCAACTTGTTGATCTCACTGTGGGCCATGAGATGCTTTCTCTCATGGATGGCTTCTTGGGATACAATCAAATTTTGGTAGCCCCGGCCGATCAACATAAAACCGCCTTCATAACTCCTTGGGGAACCTTCTGCTATCGTGTCATGCCGTTTGGCCTTAAGAATGCTGGCACAACCCATCAGTGGGCTATGAATTACATTTTTTATGACATTATGCACACTATCCTTAAGGATTATGTTGATGATCTTCTTGGCTAATCTAAACATCGTAGTGAACATCTCGATGTTTTAACCATTATTTTCGATCACCTGTTATAATACTGTGTTCGTCTTCAATCAAAGAAATGTGTCTTTGGTGTACTTTTGGGAAAACTCCTTGGTTTTATTGTCTCTTTGCGTGGCCTAGAGGTCGATCCAGCTAAAGTCAAAGCTGTCCTAGAAATGCCCCCACCCACTAACCTCAAATAATTACATAGTTTGCAGGGCAATCTCCAATCTATCTGGTGTTTCATTTCAAAACTCTTGGATCGATGTCAACCTTTTCATCATCTCCTTAAAAAGGACATTGTCTTTCAAAGGAGCGACAAGTGCCACCAAGCCTTTGAGGCTCTTAAAGCCTATCTCTTGCAGCCACCCATGCTTATCCCACCTCAAGACGATTGCCCTTTCTACCTTTACCTTTCTGCCACCGACCATGCTGTAGGAGCCATGCTCGCACATCGTGACTCCGAGCATCGAGAACAAGCCGTTTATTACATAAGTCGTACTCTTGTGGATTACGAGACTAGGTATACACATGTAGAAAAGTTGTGCCTAGCCCTATCATTCGTGGCCACCAAACTCTGCCATTACCTCCTGAATCACAAAACTTTTGTCATCACCAACGCGAACCCCATCCATTATATGTACGCCAAACCTCATCTAAACCAACGCATCACCTGATGGCTTATGCTCCTCGCCGACCTCGACCTTGAGTTTGTACACCAGAAATCAGTCAAAGGACAAACTATCGTAGACCAACTCGTAGAAGCCCCCTTACCTGGGGAACAATTTACCAATTTTACTTTCCCTGATGAACTCATCACCACTCTTTCACTCAGTGAGGAGTCATATCCAATGACCCTCTTCTTCGATGGATCAAAATGCCAGCGCGGCAGAGGGGCCGGTGTTGTTCTCATTCCTTCTTGACACTGAACCTATGCCTCTTTCATTCCGGCTCAATTTCCCCTGCACTAATAATACAGCGGAATATGAGGCCCTTGTTTTGGGTCTCCAGGTTGCGTTACACTTAGGTGTAAAGTCTATTAACATTTTCGGTGACTCTCAACTGGTAGTCAATCAAGTTACGGGCATCTACCAATGTAAAAATGAATAACTTCAAAAGTACAAACATTACGTGGACTCACTGTTGACCTTATTTACTCATTATTCTATCCAAACCATTCCTGCTCAACTAATAAATTTGTGGATACTATGGCTTGCTTGGCCTCGCAAATTCTTGCCTCACCAACTGACTCTGACATATTTGTCTTGGTCCAACAACTCTTTGCCCCATCTTACTCAGTCCCGGATGTTTGTATCGTAAATAATGTGTCTACTAATTCGCAGGATACCTGGTATCACCAATTTCACGACTACCTTACAACCTCTGTTCTCCCACCTGACCTTACTAGTAACGGAAAACATGTGATTTTCTTAAAAGTGTTTCTCGTTATGTCATCATGGGGGGACTCCTCTATAAACGTGGCTTTGATGGCATCCTCCTTCGATGTCTAACTGGCGCGGAGGTCACCTATACCATCCAACAAGTCCATGACAGCATTTGTGGTGGACATTTTAGTGGCCTTGCCATGGCCAAATGGATCCTTCGCCTAGCTATTATTGGCCTACTCTTAATAATGACTTCTATGAATATGTTAAGCGTTGTGTTATGTGTCAACAACATGCCAACCTTCAACATACTCCTAGCCATCCGCTACAGGTCACACGAGATCTTTGGCCTTTCTCACAATGGGGTTTAGACCTTATTGGTGAGATTCACCCGCCCTCTTCGCAACGTCACCGTTGGATAATCACAACAACTGAATATTACACTAAATGGGTGGAGGCCATTCCACTCATTTCAACCAAAAAAGAAAAAATCGTAGAGTTCATCAACCATCACATTATCTGTCGTTTTGCTGTTCCTCATCGCTTGATAACAGATAATGGAGAATATTTCAAAAATAAGTTGTTACAAGACCTTTGTGACAACTTTGGTATCAAACTTAGCTTCTCATCACCTTACTATGCACAAGCAAATGGTCAGGCCGAATCTTCTAACAAAACCCTGACCAAAATTCTCATGAAAGTCATTAACGATTCTGGGAAAAATTGGCCTGATCACATCCCCTTTGCCCTTTGGGCTTATTGGACCAAAATTCGTACCTCCACTCATGCCACCCCATTTTCGTTGGTATATGGTACCGAGGCTATCTTACCTCTCGAAATACAAATACCCTCCCTAAGAATATCTCTCCAGGATATTCTCACCAATGATGATTTCCGCCAAGAGCAGTTAGCCCAATTGGAGCTTCTTGACGAGTGTTGTCTTACAGCTCTTGACCACCTTCAAATCTATCAAAAGCGCATCAAGCGTGCTTATGATAAGAAAACTCATGAGCATACCTTTAAGATTGGTGATCTTGTCCTTAAAGAGAATCAACATGTAACCAAACTAGAAAAGAGCAAGCGTGGAAAATTTACTCCAAATTGGATTGGGCCTTACATTATCACTCACACTTACAGATCAGGCACTTACCGTTTAGCTTCGCTCAATGGTAAACCTGAGCCTGAACCCCTTAATGCCTTGCATCTTCAACCATTCTACTGTTGAATTTAGTATTATATCACTTCTTATCTACCTTGCGCTCATCCCTTGAAATCATTTACCACATCATACACCTTGTTTCATGCATCTCAAAATAGAATCACGCTCACATGGTTTGGTCATCATCTCCTCTTAAAGATGCCTTCCCCTTTTTAGTCTGGTCTATGACTTAAAAGTATCAAAATAACACATTCTCAATTATACAATTATGTTCTATTCTTGAGTCAAACTTCCTACAAAACTAGATGCTTCATGCCAAAACAAACATCTAGACCTCAAATTTATACATAGACTGCTCCCTCGAAGGAAAACTATACACAAAAGCCGCATTTGCTACTATAAATAGACTACTCCCTTGAAGGAAAACTATATAAAGTCAGCCTCTATCATAAGCTTCTCGCATTGATTAGCTTCATGAAGAGCTCAAGAACAACAAAATGCATATCCCATATAGACTTTCCCGCATCGATCAGTCTCTATTCAAAAAAATAAAATAAAAATAAAAATAAAAATAAAAATAAAATAATAATAATAATAATAAAAGCAAAATTCAAAAGCACTTTTGAGTCATGGACTTGTCTATTTAGGTTTGGTTCTCTTTCATCAGTATAATCACCTTATAAAAAGTTTGATCGCGCCCTAGCTATACCATCTACCTCATCTCACCATTCTTCAAAACAACAAAACTCAAGGGACGTGACATATATCCGATATATTGTGATTATACAACTCTTTTCACCTATCTACTTCTCGCCTATGCAAGGTACCTAGGGATTCAAGTTAATCCTCTGATAATATGTGGTTTGTTAAGCTCTTTCCAACTATGGGACACTTTTCCCTCTTTTACCCGAATCTAGGATTATGTGTTGACCTTAATCAGGACACGTTTCCCTAATACTTGGGTAAGCTAACCTTCGCTTCACCTATACCTTCACCAATACTGCCAATACCTTACCAACACCCAACAACATTACCCTACCAATATCAATATTTTTACCAACCAACAAATTTCCTAACCACAACCAAATTGCCTGAATTCACCTCTCCTTGGTTCTTAGGGATAATTACATCGGTCTAAGGCCCCTCCTTACTTTGTGCAATGGGCTATGTAGGTAGCACTTAGGAGACATGGGGTCTCCGAAGGTTAGCTCAAACATCCCCTACCATAACCTATCATGTATTGTTAAAATATAAATGATTTCGCATATTTATATTGATAACACTCACCTTGGTCCTTTATCAATTCAAAACATTCAAAACACAAACATTCTTATTATTATCATAACTCAAATTAACATACATATTCAGTTTTATTTAGATGTTAAACAAATACATCTTCTCTATCATCGACGCGCAGGTCGGCATCCTTATTTATTCTTCTACCCCTGTGAAATTCACTTAGACCCTTGCGCCTCATCCTGAACCAGGTGATGATCGTGATCATCGACGTCACTCACCTGGCCTCTCCATCCTCAAAGATTCCACTGTTATTGGTTACTCCCGCCCTTATCCACCAATCTCCACTTTTTCCCACATCACCTACCCCCCGGCTTTGCTGACTATCCTTATTTTAACTTCAATCGGCCCGACCCAAGGCCAAAAACCACCCAATCGGCCCGAACCAAGTCCGCAACCAACCATTTGGCCCGACCCAAGGCCATCACCAACCAATTAGGCCTGACCCAAGGCCGCAACCAACCATTTGGCCCAACCCCACGGCCGCAACCAACCAATCAGGCTTGACCAAAGGCCGCAACCAACCAATCGGGCCCGACCAACGGCCGCAACCAACCAATCAGGCCCGCAACCAACCAAGCAATCTAGCCTGACCCCAAGGCCACACCTAACCAATCCAGGCCGGACCCACGGCCATAAACTAATCAATCGGCTCGACTCAAGGCCGCACCCAACCAATCAGGCCTGACCCAAGGCCCTCACCACTCAATCGACTCAACCTAAGGCCCGCACCAATTAAGTACCTCGACCAAAACTCATAACTTACAGTTTTATCCACCCATCATGTAGCTTTTTGTTCAATCGCGCTCACCTGTTCGTGTTTTTAGCATGCTTAGGATACTTGACTTGATCAGTCAACCAACTTTGCCTAGACTGAGACCGTGACATTTATCTCAACCAAACCAACCATTTGGTACACGCCGAACATGCCTAAACATTCCTGTACCTTACCCGTTATATCCCCTGGAGCTACTTCTTATGCCTTGGATACTAGGATTATGTCAACCTTGTTTGGATAAACTATCAACCTTTGCCTATGAATTGCTTGTTTTCTCTTTAAATCATGTACCTTGGTCCACACTACCTGCATTTCAGCATGCGTCTGCTTCCTTGAACTTACCCCACCATCTTTACCATCATCTCAACACCATTCACCCTTTATCAACCCTATCCCTGATTTCACGTCGCCTCAATCTATGATAGATTTGAGGGGGATTACCTATACCCTTAACGGGGAGTAACCACTTCTTATTATTGTCAGTACAGCTTCACAAGACAAGCTACACGACAACAAGGGGCTAATGTAGACACCAAATTTGTGTCTTACGACACCCTGTGCTCCGCATATCATTTCACAACCTAACCTCACCACCTAAACTATACAAAAATTATTTATTAATTACCTTATAATTAATAAATCCACATCTCCAAACCTGCCACCACCTCATTTCACCACCTCATCATGACCTAGCCCTAACCCTAAACTAACCTAATTAAGACCTATAACTTGGTCTACATCCACACCCTTGACTAATTACTCCTCACCCCACACCAAAACCATCCTAATAATGACTTAACCAAGCCCATAACTAATCCCTCGAGAGAAAAGGAGGGAAAGTTGGCTATTTTACTAAAAATAGCCCACTTTGACTTAACCGACATCGGTTCCTACTCGACCGCCGTCGGTTATGTAACCACCATCGGTTCCCTATAAATGACCTTCCCCAACTAAAAACAAGGGATCGAAATTCATTTGAAAGATATGGAATTCACTTGGCAAGACAGAGACAAGTGAAGAAAAGAGAAGTTTTTACGGAGAAGGACATCGAGCCCAAGACTGCAACTGAGTAACTAGAGCACAACGACACTCATCCAAGCATTGGGAGAAAAGATAGCTCACTTTTGATTGTCAGATCATCCCACCCGAGCCTTGCCTTCGTCATCACAATCCTTGGACCTGTATCTTCATCAGGAACTAGTATGTAGTGTCTTGTACATTCTTAAATACCATTTCTAGAACTTCTGATTCATAGTAATTATAAGCTCACTCCTAGATCTACTACCCGATAGCACCCTGCATCTAACCTTCATTCCTCTACCCCTAAATTGCCCCAAGAATAGCTCCCACCACTCTCTGAGTCTTCTCCATCACCCTATTGCCTACCCCTGATCATTTACCAACCTTATAAACACCGTAACCACCTTACATCCAACCTTCATTGAAAGCCCCTAAATCACTGCCCCTACCGATATCAGTTATCAACCACCGGGTACCAGTGTTATAACCGCAGGTCGGTTATGTAGTGACCGGCATCGGTCACTGTGACTCAAACCAAAACCAGCCTTTGGTCTATTGCTTTTTAATGAGGGTAACTAAATCATAATTTCACAATAACTGCTTTGTTATCATTTGTGTTAATTCGTATTAAAAGGGGAACTGACCACCTTCAAAAGGAAGTCTAATATTTCCTGGGCCCCAAGGCGGTTCCCTCATTTATTATCTAACTATAATCTGGTGGTCTTGCATTCTTATTCATAGGTAGTCCTTCCCAGACAAAAAGGAGTTCTTCGTAATCAGTCTGATCTCTCTCTACGGTACGCGCACCACCCTCCCAACACTCAACAGGTATTCCTCCTAGCCCTAACCTTTATCTGTTTCTCAAGAGAATGAAAGGATAGAAGCAACTCTATTCTAAGAACGGAAACATTCTATGTGAAACACTGACTTTAAGCTCATCCGTTGAGTAGATTAGAATTATTTTTAAATGTTTTAGCTCATTGCATATTGATCTTAAATCAAGTGCTCCAAGTTTGAAAGGAAATCAGCCTCATTTGGTGGTTCATCCCAAGGTGACAAGGTCCCATACCTTGGGGATGTTCCAACGTTGCACAAGATCACTCAGAGAGTCCATGGGTGTATGATCCATGTGATAACATAATTATCTCAGAGTAAATATTGTGCAAATCTCAATTTAATAACTCTTTTCTCCTATGCATTCAAATGGGTTGGGAACTCCCCGTATGTTAGAAAGTGAGAAATATCTACATACCATTCATCATTTGTGATGAGGAAGAGGACAATGGTGATATCAACATATTCTTTCTTTGGATAGATTACCTTTGGCACTGTTAGCAATCAATTCACATAGGCCCTTGCCTCAGATGAGCTTGGTTGGCCTAATATCCAAATCATACTATTGCAATTTTCCCATCCAATTTCCTCTTTTAGTCCCAAATTTTTGTTGCATGATAATTGATTTAATAGTTGAGTCAGGCACAAATAAAACTAAGTGAGAATTAAGGATGTAGAAGCAAAATTGTTTGACTCGCCTTAACTATAGCAAAAACATGCTTCTCTATTTGTGTATATTTCAATTTGTGAGATTTTAAAAACATAACTCATGAAAGAAATGGGAAGTTCACAGCCTTCAGGATTCTTCTCTACCAAAATGGCTACCCAGTATTCTAACTGGCATAACAATAGATTATGAAATCCTTCTCAAAGTTAGGACCAAGCAACATCGGGTGTTATGGAAATAGCTTTCTTGATATTTTATAAAGCATCCTTTCCTTCAGATGTCTAACAAAAGGATTTTCTCTCTCTCATCATCTAAGCTATGCTCATAGTCAATTCTATAAAATTAGGGATAAATCTTTTTAGAAAAAATATTTTTTCCAAAGAAAGAGTGCACACCTTTTTTGCTTATAGGGAGAGGAATATTCTAAATAGTCTAGACTATCTTTGGGTCTATCTTGGTTCTTTATTTGGAATCAATGTGCTTTATAAACTTTCCCCCTGTAACACCAAAGATATAATTCTTTAGATTCAGGGATATTCCATGCTCCCTACATTACTATAGAACAACCTCAAGATGTTGGAAATGATCCTCCCTCTTCTTGGAGAAGAAATTCAAGTCATCAAGATATATTACAATGAACTTTCCCTTTAAATCACCAAAAACTAAGTCCATTGTCCTCTAAAAAGTGGCACCCAATATTGATGAAACCAAATGGACATCCTTCTATACGAAAAATTACCCTAGGGAGTTGTGAAAGATGTCTTGTGATGATTTGGGACATCTACTTCAATCTGATTATACCCTAAGAAACCATCCAACATAGATAGCATCTCTGAACCAGTGACAAATTACAAGATTTGATCCATCATGGGGAGTGGATAGTTATCCTTGAGGGAAGCATGGTTTAAGTTTCTAAAATTGACATAGATACATATCTCTCTACTCTTCTTCCTTACATGCACAATGTTGGCTATCCAGGCTGAATGATGAATAGGGAAAATTATCCTCTCATTTAACAACTTCTAAATCTCCTGGTGAATTTTATCTACAATCTTGGGATTGTATTGTCTTTGATTTTGTCAGAATGGCATGATCTGTGGATTTAAAGGAATGCAGTGCTACCTTTACCATAGTTTGAAAGATTTCAAATCATCATATGAATAAGCCAACACTTAAACATACCTTTTTTAACAATTCAACCATTCTATTCCTTTCTTCCCGAGTGTAAAGGTTTCCAATATTAACAAGCTTGGGCTCTTCTTCACTCCTAATGTTTATCTTCTCATGATATGCTAATTAATGAGCCCCATGTGATAATTTTTGACTTGATATACCTATCATGTTTGTTAAACAGATCTTCTAGGCTTACCAATCCTTCATTGTATCTTATTACCTTTAAGTCTTATGCAACCATCCTTATCAAATTCTACTTTGACTCATTCTTCAGTTACAGAAGATGATACAGACACATGGGGAACAACCTTGCTTCCTTCAAAATACAGTTGACTGAAGTTGTCCTTAAGCTCAAGAAAAATACCAAGTGTTGATCATCATTGAATGCAATGCCAATTATTAACATTATCCAAAACACTTTGTCTATGTATCATCTCAATTGTAAACTTCTCTTGGGTAAAATGAGGATGATGGATCAAGAAGGACCCTAATCCGGCTGCATTAGCTCTAGTAGTCTTTTCTCTTGGTAAAAATTCAATGAAGAAGGCATCCAATAATTCAATTGAATCACATACTAGAGTTCCGTAATGCTTTAGCCTTTTATTTTTTTTACCTAAAACACCCCTCTTATTTGTTTGACAATAATTTCTACACCTCCTCACACACAAAGATTTTTTATTCCCATTACTCTTTCCATTGCGATACCTAGAAGAAGAGCTTCACATTTCACTATATTATTCATATTTTCAAACTAAAGATTATAAGAGAAAGGATAAGATTTCCTTTCAGAAGAAAATAGAACCACACTTTCTCCTGAACAAGTTGAAGAGCAACTACCATCAAATTCAAGAATCCAAACACCATTGGGATCATCTATCACACCCTTAGGGGGCTTCATCTCATCTTCTGACATGATCATGTGGTTACCATGACCAATGTCTTCATAGAGAATGTGTACCTTAAGATTGTTAGTCTTCTATACAATATAATTTTTTTTGTCTTTCAGGTAACAACTTCTTCATTTTCCTATTAACTGGGATGAGAGCATGTGATCAATACATTTGAATTTCTCCTCCCCACTTATCTACAAAAAATTCTACTCAATAACATACCATAGGATGGTGGAATATTTGCCACCAGGATTGTAGCTTTGACTCTTTTCTCTATGGAACACAACAAAATCTACTTCAACATCCTTGATCCTCCCAACCAAGTGGAACCTCCTTACTTTCCATATAATAACATGAGCCCAAATGTGCATGTAAATGTAAGCCCTAGAGCATGAGTGACTTTAACAGGCATCACATTGTCTAACACTCCTAAGCAATTAACATAATTACTAGGCTTATGGACGACTATGAGGCAGTGTGACATAAAAAGGCTCAATAATTTTCAGTTTTAGGAAGGTGCTACAACCATTAAAATTTGTTGAGGTGAAGAGGTGGGAGTGGGTAACAAGAATTTGGAAGTGGTAGATGATGAGTTAGGTTTTGGATTTGAAAAACTTGACAACCTGAGCGAAGGCATCAAGGTGAGTTTGTTAGAACTCAGCTTTAGAAATTTGGATATTGGATTTCTTGATATGATCAATTATGTCAAAATATCTCGAGGTGGATGGGGCATCTACACTAGAAGAGGTGGAAGCCTTAGGCATATTAGTTTTGGCATTGGAGGTTGTTTTGGACACAAGTGTTGAAGCTAAATGATGAAGAGGTAGAAGTATTAGCAATTATTTACCTGTTGAGTGGAATTGGTGTGGATAGGAGCTCCTCTTTTTGCAATAACTGGAATAGTGATTGGAACCTCTTTAGATTTCTTTGTAGGCTCGATCACTTCTTTCTTTTTGTTCATTTTTTCTCTAGTCATAAAAACATATGATTCATTGTTCATATCCATCACTATTTCATCATAATCATCTTCATCATCATCAACCCCATTTGGTGTTAAGGAAATTAAATTGAGAATCATTTTCTTCTTCTAGCACCTCGTTTGTTTCTTCCTTAGGATCCTCATATTCCTTTAACTTCTACTTCATCTTTAGGTTCCTAAACTTCACATGTTTCATTGCCTAGGAGAGCAGCCACAACATCAAATTTTGGAGCAATAATATGAGATGAGATATTTCTATTCTTACTATTTAAAAATGGTTGAACCTAAGAAAAAGAGGTACAAGAAGAAGAGGGAACAAGAGGTCCGAGTGCAAGTGTGCCCATTGCACTCAAGGTTTGTGCAGCTGACACTTTTAAAAGAAATGTTCCAATATTAGAATCAGGCATTTCCTTGATTAGAGTTTCTTTGACAAATGGTTCTAGAACAACCACTGTCTCATCCTATGAAGTGTGATCCTTTTCCTTATACCCTTTTTCTTCTTCTTCTTCTTCTTTTCTGTGCTACCTCCTTGGGGATTAATTTCTTCATGCTCCTATGTTTCTTCTTCATCATCACCAAAGATATCTACAATATCCTCAATCTCAGACACTATTTCTAATTGCTTCGAAGAGGGTACTTGTTTACTTTCTAACTCAATCACTTCTTTTACCTTTTCAAATTACTTAGATTTCCCATGTTTTTGATGTACACTAGAGTTGAAGATTCAAGAGGAGAGCAGGAAGATTGTGCATGTGCCTTAGGTGCTTATATAAGAACCTCTTTCTGAGGAGTGAAAGTTTGTTTCGAAGAAGATTTTGAATTATTTTCTCTAAATATCTTCATTTTTCTATCAAACCAAACCTTGGTTATGATCAAGATAGGATTTATGAGTTCTTTCAAATCATCTCTTTCCTTATTAAACCAATTAATGGTTTCAATAGGAGTATGCTTGATAGATCTATCAAATTCAAGAGACTACAGATCTTGGTCATCATCGTGTAGTTCATCTGGTACTTTATAAACTCCAAAATCCTTGATTTGTTGAAGGGACAACCTACCAAAAAATATTCTTCTAGCTTCATAGTTATCTGAGAAGTCAACCCAATAGTCTTCAAGGTCAGGAAGATAATAGAAGCCCATTCTGAAATTCTTAGAAATAAAACCCTTAAGGTCAATGCAATTTATCTGTTGTAAATAATGGAAAGTAAGAGGAGCAATAGTTCTGTCAACATTTTGAGCATCCAGAGAAGTCCCACAAGTTTAACTACCCAAAGTGATCGGGAATTGAATGCCTATTATTTTCTTGTCTCTATAAGTTCTATGAAACTTATCAACTTGTCTACAGATCTCAATTAGGGAAATCTTATCATTGTAATAAATTGGAAGTTTGAGGAGTGTTCCTTTGAAACCAGCTAACCCAATGGAAGAAAAATTATTAAAGTGAATGAAATACCTTCCATAGATGGCAATAAACTGCTTGGCCTCGTCAGAGAATCTCTCAGCTGTGTTACCCTCTAATAATATGACAATATACATGGTGAATGCATCATTGGCCATTCTAAAATGGTGATTTTTATTCTTCAAAGTATACTATGGATAGTATTCATATATTAGAGCACCCCTTTTATCATCATTAGGAGAAATTCCCAACTATATTTTGTAGGCTGCAATAGTGTACATCAAGTAAGTCATATAGAAAGTTTTTTTCCTTTGCACCTTAGCAAGCTATTCACTAAGGCTATCGCAAATGATCTCTCCCAATTTTAGACTCTAATTTACCTCATAGATAATATAAAAATATGGGCACATCCAAAAATTAAATTCATTGGTTGAATAAATACACATTATTCTATCAAGAAGAGTAATGATATCTGAAAGCTCCTCCTTAAAATAAATTTTTTACATGGTTTTGGGCATCCTAGAGGCTCATTTCTTTGGGGTTTTAAACCAATATTTGGCTACCATATGCTTGTATTTCTCACTGTTTTGATCAAACAGATATTGATATTTTGATTTAGTGAGAACATTGGAGTCTTCTACCATAGGGATACTAAAGGCAACATTGATGCATTTTACATCCAATTGAGAAATTACTTGACCTTGAGGATCTTTGATTTCCTTCGTGCTTGGGTCAAAGTAGGAGCCACAAGTCAGAATGGTATCAACACACTAAAAAGAGACATGAAAACATCTAGCATGTGCTATCCCACATTCTTTGATCAATTGAGCAATGGGAGTAGGATTTTCACAGTTGAGTCGTGCCCAAAAGTCATCGAGATCAAGATGTTATGCATCATTGTCTCCAATATTAGGTATATCAATTTATAGGGAGGAAAGATGTTCATGCCCCTTATAATGAATCTTCATGATAGAAAATGAGACGAAGAACCAACATTCGAATGGGAGAAAATGAAGCTTCATGAAAACAGGTAGGTAATAGGGTAGAAATGAATTATGTTTCAATTCTTCACAAAGGGCTTCCTGCAACTCAAATTTTTACTTCCAGAGGAATGACGACCTTTTGAAGAATAAGACGCACTTGAAATTTTTTAAAATGGCTAGGGAATGCTTTGTTACATCTAGAAACAGTGGAGAAGGTGCGGGAAAGTGAAACAAAAAAACAAATTGCAAATTCTTATGGTAAAATGATAGGCTTGCCCTACATATATATAGATATATCATTCGAAAAGAGTCAGTAGAATGCATTAAATGAAGGGTTTAATGCATCATGGGAAGTGGGATAACTTGAGACATAAGACGCCAATTTTAGCCTTTAGAATGTAGATATGGTGGAGAAATTGAGCATAAGAGGCCCATAAGACATCTAGGACATTAAGAGTCAAAGTCTCTGCAATACAAAGAAGACTATCCCAATGTAGAAAATGTGGGTTCTCATAAGACATCTGGCTGTGATGCAGTTCGGACATTTAGGACGGGGAAAGCCTATGTATTTGTAGTACAAAGAAACTTAACGCAAATCGGGAAAATTGGATAAAGGGCACACAGAAGGACCTTAGGACACTAGGACATGAGTTCCTCACAAAGACGAAACATCCACACAACAAGAAGGACTAGTTCATTGTGGGGAAGGTGGAAGATTGGAGAATAGGAAGCTTGAAGGAACATGGGACACATGGGACACAAAAACTAGAAATACCTGCAGTACAAAGGAAAAGTCCCAAATTCAAAAATTTGAAAAATTGACTAACTATTGAAGACTCTTTCTTTCCTTCATTTCAAACTTCACAAAGGCAAAGAAAGACTTGGAAAAAGACAACTTGCCCAAATTTTTTGAAAGGTCCCCAAAAATACACACATTTTTGGGGAGATGAAAAAAATTCTAATCATCATGGTACTAACCGACTCTGATTCCTCAATGAGCTCAATGATTCCAAGTTTCAACATCTTATCAATCTCTTCCTTAACTTTGATGCACATATTAGGATTCATATTTTAAGGCCTCTTTCTAATTGGGCACACACCTTCATTTAACTTGATCCTCATCTTGCCCAAAGAGGGATGCAATCCCTTCAACTCATCATAGCCACGTAGAAATAAATCTTGGAAGTCATGCAACAACTTAATAATCTTTGAAAGGTCTTATTCAGACCTATAGTCACCAATAATGGCCTCTTTAGGTTCTATATCTATTCCAATGTTGACCTTCTTCATTTTCATAGGCTCATGATAAGTGTGTGCCCTCTCATTTATATTATCCAGGACCTCATGTGCACCTATAGTGTGTTGACTCCACTTCTTCATCATCAATCATATACACTAGTTTACCCTTCTCTTTCTCCATCCATGCATGCCCAAGTTGTGCTTCATCTATCTCCTCTTCATCTAAGAACACCTCCAAGTATAACTCTCCAAACATATCTAATAGGAGTTTAAAAGACTTTTCACTATCCCCCATTGTAAGACACTTGATAATCTGTAATGCTTCATTCACTGGGGTTTTAGTAGAGATAGTCAAAGGTCTTAATCATACTTGAAGTCATCTCCTACCAATTCATTGGTTCCCTTGTTAACTTTGCATGAACATACCATGCGTGCGCGCAACCGCATAGAGTGGTGTAGAACTTATGTACCTAGAGTGATGGCGAAAAGGCCTCCTACCCCTCTTTCTAGAGTCTCTTACACTTTTGAACATGATGCAAATTAGAATCCTTCCCATGGTATTCATAGATCTGTGAAGGTACATTGTTATGAAGAAACATAGTAGAGAAGGTGATTCTCACTTCTCGCCACTCCAAAAGGTTATCTCTGTGTGTAGTCCACCAATGCGTGATTGTTTCACATAGGGTATAAATCAACATATTTATTCTATCACCCTCATCCATACAACGAGCTTCCATGGTGCATAAAAATACATCATGTTTTCCTTTTCTAGTGTGTCAAGGTACCTGGTTATGACCCAAATGCCTAACCATGTGCGACTTGATTATGCGAGTAACTATGTTCTTGATCTACCTCCCAAAAATTTCATACATTCCATGTGCTTAGTTATCATAGGACACACTGTTTATATCACTCATAGATTGAGCATCATCTCACTAAAAAACACCTTCCTTGGATGGCTCGAGCACTTTAGGATCCCAACTATGCGTGTGTATATCTTTTTCAGATCCTCTTCACTCAAAGGTTCTACATATAGTGTAACCTTACCATTTGTCAAAGGAATAATCATGTGCTCTTATTTGTTTTCAAAACTGATATAACCTTTAATAAAGTGAAAATAATCATTACTCACGTAGTACCAAGGGCACCCAAGCAAGGATGGAAAACTATATACTTCAGAAAGTGCCAAAACCCCAAAGTTCCTAGTAAACTTGGCCCCTTGTATAATAATAGTGGCATCCTTCAATACTCCAATGGGCATGGGTTTAGTCCTATTCACCATATATAACACATTTGAAGATGGTTGTAATGGTGGCCTCCCCATCTAATTCCATGCATCTAAAGTGAGTACATTTACTTTTGCACCTATATCAATCAGGATATTACTTAGCAGCCAACCATCAAAAACTACATTCAAAGTGATATTTTTATCATATTCAAGACTGTGAGGAGGTAAGTTCACATGCAATATCTATCTTTCACGTTAAACTCTAGTGTGTGGTACATTCTCCCTTAACCATTCCCCTAACAAAGGAATGATGTTTTCTTTACGCAACATCTTACAAACCTCCTTCAAGTCATCAAAATCTTTATGGGGTAGCTCAACTTCCTCCACCTACTCTAGCTTCCGTGAGTTTTCTTTCAAGTAATGTATCTCACCCTACAAGTTTTTAATAACATCCATAGTTTCTTGATAGACTTTCTTATGATGGGAAAGATATGGATACTTCGCATTTATCACCTCTTGTTTTGTAATAACAAGCTTCTACTTTAGAATCTCACGAATGCACACAACCTCAATAAGTGTAGTCACCAACATAGGTGTCATCTCAGGATCAGGTACTAAATTTGGCATCTACTGATCTTTCACAACACGTTGTACTCTAACCATTATCCTACTTGTGCTACTTGCTTATACAAATTCGAGCATTCCTCAAAATTTTGATTCTTTCCACACCATAAGAAAATAATGTTTTGAGGGTATTCACACCTATAATTATTAAGGGATACACAAGTAAAATATGTTCCATGGGGAAATTCACCTCTTCCACCACCATAACCTCAGCCTCTGAATCCTCCACTATAACCTCTTCCTCTATCACCTCCATCAGAACACCCTTCATTGTGGTTATGATTATGATGTTCACCTTGTTCCTTAGAGTTGTTTTCAACAATGGTCTGATGTACACCATTCTTAATTGCCTCATGAATCTGATCAATCAACCTATAGTTCTCTATATTATGAGTGGAAGACTTACAAATCTTACAATAACAAGACACGTTCTTCCTGATCACGTGCTAAAACAAAGGAAATTGACTTGAATCATGATCCAAGTGACATATCTCACAATCCAACAACATGGCACACACTGATTTATGAGGGAAACTATCCTTAGTATGTCCTTTCACCTCACAATTTGTACACCAAAAACCAATGTGTATCTCATGAGATGAATTGGCTAATAGTTTCTCCAACTATTTTGTGATCAATGCAATCTATGCTTCCAAGAGCGGGATAACTCCTATGTCTATGCTCCAAGCCACCTCATCTCATAGAGATACCTCCAATGCCTCACGTGGATTTGTAAAATTCTTATGAGAGAGCACCCATCTAAAAGAGTCTGACAACAAACTACTAAGTATGTTGACTAGGGTGAATATCATAAGACAACTTTGATAACAAATTTTTAAAACGGGTATCATACTCCTTGAAACTCTCAACCATGCCCTGCTTAATGTCCTTCAGCACACTAATGCTTTTCTGTTAAAAATTAGGTATATTGAATTCTACTAAGAAGGCATCATGCAGTGTGTTATAATCTACAACAGTCTAGTTCAGAGCATACTTCCTATACCAGCTATGCACACGCCCTTGCAAAGTAGTAACAGACTAACTTGCCTTACGCTCAAGAGCTGTAATCCCCTCAGTGCACCATAGTATTTCACACATATGCACATGTTTAGTTTCATCCTCAATAAATCTATACTTTGAAAGGAGAAGTGACATCTCGTAATAGACTTGTTGGGGTTAGTGCAGACTATTCCCACTAGAACCAAAACCTGTATCACTTCTAGTATTCCCTCCACCTCCAGAACCACCAGATCCTCTAGATCTTGAGCCTTTAGATCCTTGTGATCCACCTCCTGTAATAGGCACCAAACTAGAGGATGAGCTACTATGTGTCCCAAATGTTGTATTGAATTGAATCCCTAGAGTCTGGGAAGTGGTGCTACTTCTAGATGTATTATAAAGGTTCTACATGCCCATGTTTTGTCCTGATGACATGCCAGAGAATATACCTCCAAATGGACCTTGAAATAAAATCGATGATGTATGTACCACTATAGATGAATGTGCTATCTGATTAAATCTTGTACTCGATAAAAATTAAAATCTACTCATCACTACTATATCACTAACACTAGCTTGCATATCAATAACTATTTCAGGAACTAGAACACAAAAAACAAGGGAAAGGTCACCAGGTGGGATCAAATGCGTGCCCATGGTACTTTATATTTCTTCCTCAGATGCACTCTCATTAGAAGCTAAAGGGGACCTTCTACTGCACTTTCCTAAGGATGGGAGAACTAGATGCTTTGGCCTCATGTATTCTACATGAGTTCCAAATCCTTCCCGAGCCATCTCTCTCCTCAATTCCAAAGACTCCTCAATCTCATGTCTCTTTTTCAATTCCCTCTCTTACACTTCATTATACTTAAGCCATATTTCTTCTCTCTATATTTCTCCCACCAGGTCTTCCATCCTTCACCACACATGATCCTTCCCATGCACGTGGTGGGCTTCAGCTAGCCATAGGTCATTCTTCCAAATCTAGAGTCATGATCAAGATCTTAATCACTAAAGGGATAACATGCAAATAAGATCCTCTGGGTTCATGAAATAACTAAAACTCAATTTTTTTTGGATAGGAATAAGTAGAAACAACATACTCTAATGTGTAACTATTCAAAATACCACTCTACCAATGATCTACAGTGCGTGTCCAAGTCAAATCAATATCATGAAAATTCGGGTAGTCTTCTTATGTTCAAATAATTTTTCTATACTTGAAATTTCTCTTTGATGCATGTGATACTAGCCACTTGTACATCTCTATAGGAAAATAGTATAAAAGCATCTCATAGAGTTCATGATACATATTTTATTCAACCCACATGCGTGCATAAAAATTAGGTCTAGTATTATATCGGTGAGAAAAATATTTCTCTAAATTCTCTACCCAACTCTCAATACTAGGAAATGTCAACCAATATGTCTTCATCATGCAACATCCTTGCAACAACTTGAAAAGAGGTCCAGACAACGAAACCAAAATGTAGTCTTATTTTACCATTCACATCCCAAAGTGAGTTGACACATCACTCAGAAAGATATGAACGCTCACCCGAAGCACGCAAGGGTACCAGGTCCCTCTTTTATGGTAGATTTATCAAGGAGTTAGCATGAAAGAACATACATTCTAGATCCATAATAACCTTTCAAAGTTAAAGTATAAACAAATATAGATCACAACCATAATGTATAAAGAATGAACTAAACAAGAATCAAGATTAGATTTACCATGTGTTATCCTGTAAAATTGACAAGGGAAATTTTACGAGTAACCATACCAAAGTTTCCATTTTGGTCCCCCGTTGAGGTCTCTTAACATTTGGAGTGGTGTACAATCCCTTTTCGGAAAATATAGTTTTTAGAACTTGGTCATTTTCAACCTTTTTGGGTTGTGGCACAGTTTTGTTTCACGTTACATCAACCAAAACTGCACCCCCCTATTCCTTTGGTGCATTCTAGGGAGTTTCAACACTCCAAATGTTGCACCTCCAAATGTTGTGCCAAGGTGCATGCGCCAACTTGTCAACACTCTAAATTTTGCACCTCTCTAAAGTGTGAAGTGGGCTCTTAAAAGGTAGTGTTAACACTCTCAAAGCTGCGCCCAAGGCGCAAATCCCTTCGTGTTGACATCCACTTAAATGCACCATAGAAAAGTTGGTGGCACATTTATTGCACCTTTTGCTATATATAGGCGCGTCTGACCTGTCATTTTCACAATTCAAAAAAATGTGAAAAAATTTATTCCTCTGTACTTGTCAGCATTCTTGTCAGCCCCGCGTGTTGTTATTTGTCATGTTCATGGACCCCACATCGTCTCCTTTATCTTATATATTATTGGTAAGTGGCCCTTGCCCTCCTTGTGGATTTGTTGTGGTTTTTATGTTGATTTAGGTGGTTAGGATTGTTAAAAATAACAATGAACCTAAGAAGATAATGCAATCCCAACCCATTTTGCAAATCTAAATACTCAACTCCAAAACCCCTACTCCTCCTTCCAGATCTGTAAATTTGGAAGACCCTACCACAAAACTAATCAAACTCATTCCCTGTTATGCTAAAATTTTCCCTCATAACCATCAAAACCTACCAAAAGAGTGAAAATCATATATTTTTGCAAACACTCACTGATTTTCCTTCAGCGCAAGATTCATTATTGTTACATCTAACACAGTCGTGCCATAGACGCACTGTCCCTGCATGCAACATAAACCTTTCCCACACCTTTTAAACAAAAAAAATTCTTCAGGCGTAGGTGCAAGCCCACCTATAACAACTACGACAACATCTGAATGTCGTGTAAACCTTTCTCGTGCCACGCAATCTTAACCCCTTGGCACACCTCACCTTAATGTTGCATCTACCACATATGTGCCAATGACACACTCTGAGACCTTACTACACCAAATAGATCTGTGCCCAGTTAAAACCCTTCATATGGCGCAAGTGCACATCTATTGACACCAACATCTGAATGTTGTGTGTAGCCTTTCTGTGCCCTGCGCCCCTTTTGGCACTATTTTCTCCCATGCAACACTTTCCCAAAGTGCGCCTTGCTTTTCTAAGACCCTGCAGCCTACAATAGAGATGCGCCTTGTGCCCAAAGACTCATAAATTGTTAACTTTTCATTATGTAAGCTTTGATGGATGACTTAACAAATAACATGGCTCTTCTGCAATGGACTTCCCTAATTCTTCTTGCAGATCAAAAGCTGAACTCAGATCCACACATGTCTTCATTGAGTAAGAAGCCAACCAAGTCCAAGGGTAAAGCCAAGCAAACACAAGAAGAAATGAAATATAAATACTAAAGGGTCTGGATGCTTGAATCCCTTGTAAAGTGTGACCTGGATATCAGAGATTCAAAACTTGGCCACATTGACATGGAGGACTTCTGGGCTAGAACCAAGAAGGTCACAGGCAGCCCATGGATGGATAAATTGGTTGGTAGTGGTCTACACTTTGCCGTAGGGATCCCTGTAAGTGCAATCAACAAGGATTTCATGATGTTGGTGGGCCATTGTTACAATAAAGACACATGATTTGTCACAAATGAGAAGGGCAATGTAATAATCAACCTTATGGCCCGACATTTTGAGATCATGTTGGGTATCCCTCACCATTGAAATTTTCTAACGGTAAGCCAAGAGGAATGCATGAAGACATGGAGCAAAAATGAAGACAAGCAGCTGATGAAGGTGGTGTACCTCAAGAACAAGAAGGTAACAAGCAGGTGGCCACAAGTCATTCATCATAGTGAATTTTCAGAGGAGTTGAGTGACACCATCACCTTCCTGAGTAGGGTATTTGGGCTCCCTGATGCCCATTACTTTCACAAATGGATGCTCCGGTATTTAGAAACCATGAATAAAAATGTTCCTGATTAGCATTTTGAATCGGGAGATATTATAAGCATCACGATCTAAGAACAAATTCAACAACTTTCAATAACTAGGAAGTTCTATATAAACTCCTATGTGGTATATGCTTCTACCTTAGAGAGGGACTACCCATCATTGAGTCGGTATGGTGTATGGCCCTAGGTCAGGATATATGAGTACTATCCAGAGTTAAAAACTAGAAAAACAACATAGCCCAATTCAGTAAAATCAATGATGCCTTCTTCTATGGTGTCATCTACCTCTTGAGGCCCAACATGACTCACAGTTGGATGACCATAAGTGTGGTCTCCACCACAGAGAAGTGGGGAGCATTATTCATGCCAATTCCCCACATTCACCTATCTCAGAGCCGCTAAATTCTTGGGGAGAGCCCACCAAATTACCTAGGTATGTGGGACCCAAGCTAATCCTATTGGAACTATCTAGATAACTTATCACATACCATGAGAATTGTTTGAAAAGGAAGAAGGGTGGAACTCCATTCCCCCTCATAGTGGTCAGGTATACCTACACTTCATAGAGCAAAGCCCGAGAGATTTTTGCATAGCATGAATTTCTGAACTTAAAGCATAATTTCCCGGCAAGGCCAACCTTTGATCCTTGTGGTTGCCTTCCAAGGGCAAAGATCGATCCTATTCACATGTTCCGTAGATCGAGGATATCTACATCAATCTTAAATCATGAAGTCAAACTCAGGACGAAATGATCACTCCCAGTTGGCCCTGACAGAGATCATTCCAATATGGTGTGGCCATCATCCCAAAGGATTTCCTAGAAACTTAGTCAGGAAATTGATCAGGTTTACCTAGACACGGAAGGGGATGATTGGCCATTCATTGAATATTGATAGAAACAAAGCACCCTCAGACCATCCAAGAAAGATTTCAAAGGCTACTCTGCAGTGCACATCGAGCATTGGTGTAAGAAAAATGGTATCATCTATCTTGGGAGTAGATTTTATCACATCTCCCCTGGGCAATGCACCCACCAGGCCAAAACACTTACCTAAAGGCAAAGGAAAAGATAAAGTGGGAGAGGTAAGCACTGCTCAAGAGGAAAGCTCCTGAAAGCCCTCCTTTCTACCGCAGAAGAGCAAGTTGTGAAGCTTAGTGTCCTAAAGAAAAGAAGAAGCGGTAAGTGCTCCAATGGACACATCCACTCAGGATGTTGTCGCACTACTACAACTGGTAAAGTACCAATCGTTCCCTCTCCTCACTCCTCCTTCCCCTCCTCATGTCACTCAAACAACCACTCCTTTGGTTGTGTCTTCTCCCCCATCTTCTTCCTTTCCCCCTCCCTCTTCCTCCATCTTCTCTTCCCTTGTGGATCTATGCCCCAAGCATTTCTTCCCTCATCTCACAAATCCCTTCCATGCCCCACGATGGCCTCCTCTCTTGTAGTGACTCCTAATCCTATAAGCGTTGGTGTGTTGGTCCCTTTCTCCATGCTGCCACCAAGCATGTTTCGACACACTTCCCCATGTCCACTGCAATTGTTCCTTCCTTCCACCCCTGTTTCTTCTTCTGTCCTCTGGTCCCAGTCCCATAAGTCCAGAGCTAGATCTCCAGACCACCTGAATCCAACACAAGAGAAAATTCCCCATTACACCCATGGACTTCTCCATCATCCCAGCTAAAGGACCAAAGAAGAAAAAATCTGATAACTCGCTTCTCTCAAAAAGTGCTTCAGGTGAAAGGGTTATGGAGATAGCTTACCCGGATCCCATAAAGAAGAAAGAAGATCTGTCTCCAATAGATTTTATAGTGACCCAGGTCGCAATGGGAAACATCATCAGAGAGCCTGCTAGGAGAGGCCTTGTCCAGTCGTGGATTCCCTTTGCAAGAAACTGCAAGAAGAAAAGGAAGAAGAAGATAATGTTAAAGGAACAAAACGAAGCATCTTCTCCAAGCCTCTGCAAATAGATGGGCAATGCACCTCCTATAACTAGTCACTAAAACTCCTGACAGTCCTTAGTCAAGAGAAGATAAATGAATATGCCAAGATTGATGCAAACAAGGTGCAGCAGTGTCCTCCTGGAGAGAGCAGATCCTCAAGAGATAGTGAGGAAGTAATCATGAAGTTCACAGGCCTATACCAAAGTATAGATCAAGGCAAACAATGAACTCCAGGCAATAACAGGGCCTATCTCCAAAGATTTGGACCATGCTAGGTTGTAACATGAGACATTCCAGAAGAATGGTCGAGTGCCCCGACTGATGACTTAGTTAAAATTCAGCGTCATTGAATCACCCGCGAGCACACAAAAAAGTCGCTTACTCGCTTTAGACTATCGGGTTGATCAAATGGATTTTGTCCTAGAAAAGATAGACAAAATCAAGGAGGAATTCCTAGACGCAAAACACCAAATGGAGCAGATTTTCTTGAGGATGTCTCCAGGGTTGTTTAGCGCATCGATTACACCTTGAGAGAAGAAAGATGATACTATTCAGCTTTTTAAGGGAATCGTACCTGCACAAGGTTTAGCATGCTAGAGGTCACTTTTGACCGAGAATCTTATTAACAACCTTCTGGCTTGCTGTGATTTTGTTGGGTACTTGATTGAGGTAGGAAATGAATACTTCAAGCTCCTTGATAGGCTCAAAAATGAACGAGAAACTTGCGAAGTCATTGGAGACCACACAAAGGGTCCCGACTCATGATCAACCTTAGACCGATGATCAGCAAGTTTATGGAGTATCGAGCTCAGTATCATATCACCTCCCTTAGAGCAGAAACAAGACACTCCATTCAAGCAAAGGGATGATGATGAATAGGCTTCCTCCTCCATGGGATAAATCCCATTTCTGTAAAAGTATTTAAAAGGGATCCTCTGGCAATCACTTGATGACAGTGCATCCATGTTGCTACCAGTAGGATGTTGTCACTCCACAAAATTGCCCCAAAGTCAACATTTCCAACTTTTCAGATATTTTAGTACCATGGGGAAGTTGCTATGGGCTCCTTTTTGTCATTGCTTTCATCCAGTTCTCGCAATCCCTCATGGAAACCACTTGGATACTTCCCAAGGTATTCAATGGGAGTGGACAATTCAAAGTATGAATTCACATAGAAGTGCAGGAGAGAAAGTCATTTGCATCTTTCTAGATGGTGGACCCATGAAGATGTGTCATTAATACAAATATTAGAGACTTTACAAGTGACCTGAATTCATGATGTTATATGCATTAGATCTTTCTTACGTCAAATTTGTGTTTTTTTTTCTGTTAGATTACGATATCTACTTTTGAAGATTTTGGATAAGCCTTCAGTATACGCTTTATTTGTCATTACTGTGAGTAAGTATTGGCTCTGTTTACTACCGAGCCCAAAACATGAAACCCTCTGTGACCTTATCTACCCGTTTGGAATTCATTTCTAATCTCCCTTCATGATCTTATCTTTCTTCCATTATTTCCTTCATTAGAAAATAAAAAGTGTTTCTTCGTTAGAACTAACTCATGAGCTAAAGAGTGAGATCCCAAACCCCCTACAAGAACAGAATCACCACCCTAGGATCTTGCACTCAGGTTACTGACCATGGTCAGAAAAGCAATACAACCTAGTTATATGCTGGTGACTATCTCAAATGAGGGGCATCCATGCCCTGCACACTTCAAATGGCTTGTCTATCCACTAGATCTGATCCGACATTCCACAAGATTTTTGGAAAACAACTTGCTCACATGAAAAAGGTAATTAGCTCAAGCTTCGTTTTGAAATCTGTACTGGGATATTCAACAGAGGATATTTTTCGGGTCCCATCAACATGCCACAGAGTGGAGCGTTTGCTGGTGACTACTACACGCAAGTGCTATTTTTTTGGGTGATCCTCACAGTTAAGGCCTTGAAAAAGTATTGGGGAGAAGAGGTCTAGTGTTATTATCCATCCTTAACTGCTTCATCAACAATTTATAAACCATCTACAGATGTCGGTGATCTAGCTGACGACTCTACATTTTGATATATGGAATTTGATCCAGATGCAGGAATCTGATGAATAGGAGGGTACCCAATGCATTATGCATTTTTGGAGGACTGTTGCATATGCTGTTTTGCACCCACTCATAAGTGTAAACTGCCAGAAGAACTGTTCTGTCAGGATATGGAAAAGAGAGGACTGTGTCGAACTACGCCTCCTAGTCATATGTGTGTAAAAAAGGGTAGGAGTTCCCAGGAACTAGTGCCTGGAGCTCAGGCACTAACGTATTAATGTTGTGTTACGAAGACCCAAGTCTGAATTTCCCTCTCATTTTTCCTCCAATTGTATAACCTACTTTTGTTTCCTATAATGTACATTTAGTGAACAGTGATTTTGTACTATCACAAAATGGGGTGACTGATTCACTTCAATGTATGCCCCCCTCATTTGGGGTCGCATGTCGATGTCTTTAGTCGATAATACGTCCCAAAGGAGAGTACCAAGATTCAAATGATCTGAAACTAAATACCCTATTCAGGGGAACCCCGTGCAGCTTGTAATATTAACCAAGGCACATGGTGGTTGGAAACCATGTGTTCATCCCCTCTCCTATCTCCCCAAAATGAATACATATAGTAGACAATGTGTAAATCTAGCAAGAAATGAAGACAAAGTACTTCCACGTCAGGTAAAATGGAACCTTTCAAACTCTGGGACCTAATCAATGCTCACAATGTCATCAACTACATAATTGATTTTGGGGCTGAAGTGGAAAAAAGTCATACAAGCAATGAACAAGCAAGACACAGGGAAAATCCCACAAACTAATGACATACGGTAGATGAAAAGCAATGGAAAATAGTGGCAATAAATGTATCAGATAACCATTGGTGGAAAATCAGAACTGTAAAGCAAAGTGTTACACATGAAGCATTCCCAGAGAACATGTTATAAAGATAGAAAGTATCCTCAAGTTACATGTATATACCATGGGTAGAAGTAGTGTGCTAGTAATAATAGGAGGAATCTTTTATAGAGAAGTGATGAACAGATAACACTATGGAATGTGTGTGACAGTAGATACCCCCAGGAATCCTCGGTGTCATTGGTAGTAGGTATAGTGCCAGAGCATATGAAGCTACATGTAAAGATCTGTAGAAATTCCTAGTCATCCATACTCTAGATAAAGCACATGAATGTGCAAATGTGTATATAGAAAATCATAATGATATACGGATACATACGTCAAATCCACTAGTAAGAAAATCTGATAACATGCAAGTTCTAAGAAACCAGGAGGAGGACAATGTGCAACTAAGATATGGACAATATGATGTGAATGTGAATGGAAGTGGAATGCAATGAGTGAATGATAGGAACAACGTGCCCCATGAGCATATGCGGATGAATATCCCGTATGAGGATGATGTTTCATCTTTATTTCAATACCCCTTGATAGTTTTTCAATGAACCATAGAACAATAGTGCGTCAGTCAGGAAATGGTTTGAAATGTGCACTATGTATATCTAGATAAATCAAGGGGAATCAAAGATCATAAAGAGTGAATTTGGTGAAGGTTCATTTTGATATTTAGACCCTCAGTAGTCAAATAGGGGTGAACCATGTGAACTAGAGTGACAGAATCATAGGGAAGTACTGTTATGTTGAATGTGCGCTAGAAAGATGTGTCATGAATTGACACTATAGTGATGAAATCCGTTACAAGAGCTCAAAATGACATGGCCGATTCATTGGATGTCTCAGCGTCCCTTATGCTCCCTCAACCAGGGTTGAAGTGTAGACACATGTAGCATTAGGAGTAGTGTTATAGGGTAAGCGTGACAGATACAATTCTCAGCACTGACAGGTATTTACATCGGGATAACCAATCAACTTATTTCCTTTCTAGAGAAATGGAGAATAAGTTCAATGACCCTAAATCATTTTGGAGTCACAATGTAATAATAAGCAATGAAGTACATATTATGACACTAAGTCAAGTCAGATACATAATCAATGAAGACCCTAGGTGTAATAGAATATGATCAGCTTAGGGCTTAGTTGAATTCTAAAGGGTTTAGTCCCTCTGGAATGATGTGCTGGGCTGGAAATATGATCGTTTTGTTAAGAGGAAGTGACAAGTATCTATCATAACTCCTACTCCATAGACTGAATTACGATCAACTATCAGGATGAGCTGTAGACTATACGTACGCCTAGTGCACATCAGAGACTACTTTTGGGCACCCGCGACTACGAAAAACCTCAGAAACTAATTTTTTTAGTTGTCGCAAGATGTCTGATGGACGTTATTGGCATGGTCTTATGGTCGACCTATATATCGTTGGAAGATCACAGGACGTTCAACCTATGACATCTGGAAAAAAGGATGACCTCTTGCAAAACCCTTTTGACAGACACATAGAGACATCCTAAAAATAAAAAAGATGTCAATGGGGAGTCAGACTAAGCCCAGGTGGTCACCTAATAGAGTGAATGTTGGATGACCAAGCATCATACTACATTTCAAAATCCATGTTGTTCATATGTGTGTGTGTGTCACGAATCATGCCCTAGGTAGCTCATGTACAAGATGCACCAGAATAATGAGATACACATATCTGTAGATGTTTGCAGTGCTAAGTATATGTGCATCCTATGAAAATATGAACTTCCCGCTCCCCATGTCTATATGCATAAAATGCACTCCCTTATCCATTAAATGAAGCTCAGTATGGATGTTTTCCATGCTCTTGAAGGTTCCTTTCAGGATAAAATCCTAGGTCGATAGTCTCACCTGAAGACCGTTTACAGATTGGTCCTTTATTACTCCCTGGGGCACATATCATTTATATTTAGGATGATTTCTTTGGCTTGAATCAATGCTAATTAAAACCTAAAAGATTGACCCATAAGAAAAACAAGATGCCCAAAAGTATTAAAAAAAATCCCATCATAGTTTATTTGGATGAGCTTAACTATGTTCTCAAATAGGTCGAGGGGCACCCAAAAGGGATCATTTGGCGCTGGTGTCCATTAGATGCTGGGAACATTGGATGTCCCCGAGAATCCCAAGAAAGATAAATTTCAGTGATCAGTTAGACTAGGGTATGGTGCTGTGTAAGACCACATACAAATAAAAAAGAAAGAAAAGATGCCAAAGATAGATGTCAAAAGGGTTAAGGCTATTCAGAGCCTTACCTTACCCACAAGCAAGACCGGTGTTCATTCTTTCTTCGGAAAAATGAATTTTCTCAGATGCTTTATTGCTGACTTCACTGAAAAGACTCGTCACATATCAAATATGATCAAAGGGTCACAAAATTTCTGGTGGAGTGAGAAGGGAAGATGCCATTAAAGGATATAAAAGCCTCCGTTGCTTAGGAACCTGTCTTGGTATGTCCCGACTTCTCCAAGGATTTTATCATGTACAGTTATGTGTCTGTGCATACTGTATCAACCATATTAATGCATAAGAACTCTGAGGATGTTGAATCCCCAATCGCTTTCATGAGCTCCCCTCTCAAGCCTCATGAATTGAAGATGTCTCAGTTAGAAAAAAATGCCTTCACAGTGGTCAAAGCAGTTAAGAAATTCTGGTACTACATCCTAAACTCTCATACGGTAGTGCTGGTTCTTGACATGATAGTTAAGTCTATCCTAACTCAACAGGAGTTAGGAAGCTTACGAGAGAATTGGATCGCAAAGGTACAGGAGTATGATCTAGACATAAAACTAACTAAGCTGGTAAGAGGCAAGGGCCTATGTCAGCTTATGGATGAAAACAAAGATTTAGAGGTCCCTAAAGAGGAAGTTGATTGCATTGACGGAGCACAGGGTCAGCTGGAGAAAGCTAATTCTCTACCTATGGTTCTATTTGTTACGACTAGTGACAAATGGTATTCATACATTGCTTTCTTTCTCACTTATGGTGAGTTCCTAGCTCACCTAACTTTAAAGGAAAAGTAGACTGTAAATCTTAGGGCAACTAGATACGTCATATGGGATGAAAGTCTATACAAGCACAGGATTGATGGGATCTTCTTGCGATGTGTTGACAAACAACAACAAATCAAATTGCTTGAAAGTTTTCATGAATCGGCCTGCAGCGATCATTTCTCCTCATCTGTAATAACACATAAGATTATCTAGGCCAGATACTACTGGCCAACGCTATTTTAGGATACAACCACCTGGGTAGAAAAATGTGAGCTCTGCCAACAGTTTGTTGGCAAACCAAAATTGGCTTCTTTTCCCCTCAGGCCCATCATTATTGACAAACCATTCAGGAAATGGGGAATTGACTTTATCAGAGCACTACATCCCCAATCAAGTGTTAGACATAGTTATGTCCTAACAACAATAGATACTTCACCAAATGGGTGGAGGCCATACCTATTCAGAATGACACCTCTGAAGTTATTTGCAACTTCATCAAAGAAAATATCATCGTGAGGTTTGGCATCCCATACAAGATCGTTGCTGATAATGCTTCTAACTTCTCCTCACGGGAAGTTATCAGTTTTTTCTATGGATACAGGATAACCTAGGCCCATGCCTCATATTATTACCCCCAGGGAAATGGTCAGGAAGAATCCAGTAATAAGAACCTAGTAACCATCATACGGAAGCTGGTCGACGAGAATTAGTGGTCATGGCACAAGTCATTGTATGATGCTTTGTAGGCAGACTGTATTACTCTGAAGAGGTCTCTCGGTATGTCACCTTTTCAAGTGTTATATGGAATCGATGCTGAGCTCCCCATTTCCACAGAACTCCCTTCTCTACACTTAGCATGAGTGATCGAGGACGAGACTTTCTAGAATTCTCTAGAAAAGAGGATCATGTATCTAACATAACTTGAAGAAAAGAGAGTAAGGGTGGTCAACAGGATCACTGAACATCAGAATCAAGTCAAGAGACTGTTCGATAAAAAAGGTAAGCAGAGGGATTTCCAGGTGGGATATCTCATCCTTTTATGGGAAAAGTGAAGAGAGCCAAAGGGCATGCACGAGAAATTTGACTCTCTTTGGAAAGGGCCTTTCAAGATCAAATAACTCAATGGAGAGAATAGCTTCTATCTCTCATATCTGGATGGAATTGAGCTCCCGCTCCCCTATAGTGGGCAACATCTCAAAACTTTCAGGAAGTAGAGCTTTCTCTCTTATTTGTACAGTTTACTTTAGTTATGTGTTTGTTTTTGTCGTGTGTTTACTTTCTGTTGGTTGTGTGTTTTCCTTTCTTTTTCGTTGCCCTTGTTTTTGACTTTGTAACCCAATGGATAGGCACACGTTGATATGAGATTCTCTCCCCTTAAACTTCGCTCAAAGATAGTCCCTAGAAAGAGCCAGCTATTATCCTGTAAAATTGACAAGGGCAATTTTATGGGTAGCCATACCAAAGTTTCCATTTTGGTCCCCCGTTGAGGTCTCTTAACGTTCAGAGTGGTGTACAATCCCTTTCTAGAAAATCTAGTTTTTAGAACTTGGTCATTTTCAACCTTTTTAGGTTGGGCGCAGTTTTATTTCACATTACATCAACCAAAATTACGCCTCCTATTCCTTTGGCTCATTTTAGGGAGTGTCAACACTCCAAATGTTGTGCCTCCAAATGTTGCACCTCCAAATGTTGCGCCAAGGCGCATGCGCCAACTTGTCAACACTCCAAATGTTGCACCTCTCTAAAGTGTGAAGTGGGATCTTAAAAGGTAGTGTTAACACTCTCAAAGCTACACCCAAGGTGCAAATCCCTTCATGTTGACATCCACTTAAATGCAACATAGAAAAGTTGGTGGCACATTTATTACACCATTTGCTATATATAGGCGCGTCTGACTTGTCATTTTCACAATTCAAAAAAACATGAAAAAGTTATTCCTCTGTACTTGTCAGCATTCCTGTCATCCCCGTATGTTGTTATTTGTCATGTTGTTTCGCACAGAATGTTTCCGTTCTTAGAATAGAGTTGCTTCTATCCTTTCATTCTCTTGAGAAACAGATAAAGGTTAGGGCTAGGAGGAATACCTATTGAGTCTTGGGAGGGTGTGCACGTACCATAGAAAGAGATCAGACTGATTGCGAAGAGATCCTTTTTGTCTGGGAAGGACTACCTATGAATAAGAATGCAAGACCACCAGATTATAGTTAGACAATAAATGAGGGAACTGCCTTGGGCCCAGGAAATATTAGACTTCCTTTCGAAGGTGGTCAGTTCCCCTTTTAATATGAATTAACACAAATGATAACAAAAAAGTTATTGCGAAATTACACTTTAGTTACCTCTTTAAAAGGCAATAGAGGAAAGGATGGTTTTTTTTTGAGTCACAGTGACCGATGCCAGTCAATGTATAACTGACTGCGGTTATAACACCAGTACCGGTTGCTGATAACCGATATCGGTAGGGGCAGTGATTTAGGGGCTTTTAATGAAGGTTGGCTGTAAGGTGGTTATGGTGTTTATAATGTTGGTAAATGATTAGGGGTAGGCAATAGGGTGATGGAGAAGACTCAGAGAGTGTGGGAGCTGTTCTTGGGGCAATGTAAGGGTAGAGGAATGAAATTTAGATGTAGGGTGCTATCGGGTAGTAGATCTAGGAGTGAGATTATGATTACTTATGAATCAGAAGTTCAAGAAATGGTATTTTAAAATGTACAAGACATTACTTACTAGTTCCTGATGAAGATACAGGTCTAAGGACTGTGATGACGAAGGCAAGGCTCAGGTGGGATGCTCTGACAATAAAAAGTGAGCTATCTTCTCTCCCAATGTTTGGATGAGTGTCGCTGTGCTTTGGTTACTCAGTTGCAGTCTTGGGCTTCGATGTCCTTCTTCGTAAAAAATTCTCTTTTCTTCACTTGTCTCTTTCTTGCCAAGTGAATTCCGGATCTTTCAAATGAATTCCAATCCCTTGTTTTTGGTTGGGGAAGGTCATTTACAGGGAATTGATGGTGGTTACGTAACCAACCGAGTAGGAACCGATGTCGGTTAAGTCAAAGTTGGCTATTTTTAGTAAAATAGCCAACTTTCCCTCCTTTTCTCCTGAGGGATTAGTTGTGGGCTTGGTCAAGTCATTATTAGGTTGGTTTTTGTGCGGGGTGAGGAGTAATTAGTCATGGGCATGGATGTAGACCAAGTTATAGGTCTTAATTAGGTTAGTTTAGGGTTAGGGCTAGGTCATGATGAGGTGGCAAAATGAGGTGGCAGGTTTGGAGATGTGGATTTATTAATTATAAGGTAATTAATAAATAATTGTGTAAGGTTTAGGTGGTGAGGTTAGGTTACAAATATGAGATGCAGGGCACAAGGTGTCATAAGACACAAATTTGGTGTCTACATTAGCCCCTTGTTATCGTGTAGCTTGTCTTGTCAAGCTGCACTGACAATAATAAGAAGTGGTTACTCCCGTTAAGGGTATAGGTAATCCCCCTCAAATCTATCACAGATTGAGGCGACGTGAAATCAGGGATAGGGTTGATAAAGGGTGAATGGTGTTGAGATGATGGTAAGATGGTGGGGTAAGTTCAAGGAAGCAGACACACTTTGAAATGTAGTAGTGCGACCAGGGTACATGATTTGAAGAGCAAACAAGCAATTCATAGGCAAAGGTCGATAGTTTATCCAAACAAGGGTGATATAATCCTGGTATCCAAGGCATAGGAAGTAGCTCTAGGGGATATAACGGGTAAGGTATAGGAACGTTTAGGCATGTTCGACAGTACCAAATGGTTGGTTTGGTTGAGATAAACGTCACAGTCTCGGTCTAGGCAAAGTTGGTCGGATGATCAATTCAAGTATCCTAATCATGCTAAAAACACGAACAGGTGAGCGCGATTGAACAAAAAGCTACATGATGGGTGGATAAAATCGTAATTTATGGGTCTTGGTGAGGTACTTAATTGGTGTGGCCTTGGGTCATTGAGTTGGTGAGGGCCTTGGGTCGGGCCTGATTGGTTGGGTGCAGCCTTGGTTGTGGCCGATTGGTTTGGTTGCGGCCTTGGGTCGGGCCGATTGGTTGGGTTGCGGCCTTGGGTCGGGCCTGATTGGTTGGTTGTGGCCTGGTCGGGCCTGATTAGTTGTTGCAGGCGAGATTGGTTGGTTGCGGCCTTGGGTCGGGCCGATTGGTTGGTTGGTGGGCCTTGGGTCGGGCCTGAAGTGGTTGGTTGCGGCGGGTCGGGCCAAATTCAAAATACGGCTATTTAGCAAAGCCGGGGGTAGGTCAGGCCTGGAGATTGGTGGATAAGGGTGGGAGTTAGGTTAAGTAGGTAACCAATATCAGTTATGTGTGACCGATATCGGTCACAAGACCGATAAGGTCTTCTAGGGCGCGCTGTAAGCTGGCATAGGTTATATGTCGGGAAAAAGTGGAGATTGGTGGATAAGGGCGGGAGGAACCAATAGCAGTGGCACCTTTGAGGATGGAGAGGCCAGGTGAGCGGCATCGATGATCATGATCATCACCTGGTTCGGGATGAGGCGCAAGGGTCTAAGTGAATTTCATAGGGGTAGAAGAATAAATAAGGATGCCGACTTGCACGTGATGATAGAGAAGATGTATTTGTTTAACATCTAAATAAAACTGAATATGTATGTTGATTTGAGTTATGATAATAATAAGAATGTTTGTGTTTTGAATGTTTTGAATTGATAAAGGACCAAGGTGAGTGTTATCAATATAAATATGTGAAATCATTTATATTTTAACAACACATGATAGGTTATGGTAGGGGATGGTCGAGCTAACCTTCGGAGACCCCATGTCTCCTAAGTGTCTACCTACATAGCCCATTGCACAAAGCAAGGAGGGGCCTCAGACCGATGTAGTTCTCCCTTAGGACCAGGGAGAGGTGAATTCAGGCAATTTGGTTGTGGTTAGGCAATTTGTTGGTTGGTAAAAATATTGATATTGGTAGGGTAATGTTGTTGGTGTTGGTAAGGTATTGGCGGTATTGGTGTAGGTATAGGTGAAGCGAAGGTTAGCTTACCCAAGTATTAGGGAAACATGTCCTGATTAAGGTCAACACATAATCCTAGATTCAGGTAAAAGAGGGAAAAGTGTCCCATAGTTGGAAAGAGCTGAACAAACCACGTATTATCGGAGGATGAACTTGAATCCCTAGGTACCTTGCATAGGTGAGAAGTCGATAGGTGAAAAGAGTTGTATAATCACAATATATCGGATATACGTCACGTCCCTTGAGTTTTGTTGTTTTGAAGAATGGTGAGATGAGGTAGATGGTATAGCTGGGGCGCGATCGAACTTGTTATAAGGTGATTATTCTGACGAAAGAGAACCAAACCTAAATAGACAAGTCCATGACTCAAAAGTGCTTTTGAATGCTTCTTTTATTATTATTTTTTGAATATAGACTGATCGATGCGGGAAGTCTATATGGGATATGCATTTTGTTGTTCTTGAGCTCTTCATGAAGCTGATCAATGCGAGAAGCTTCTGATAGAGGCTGACTTTGTATAGCTGTCCTTCAAGGGAGCAGTCTATTTATAGTAGCAGATGCAGCTTTTGTGTATAGATGTCCTTCGAGGGAGCAGTCTATGTATAACTTTGAGGTCTAGATGTCCGTTTGGCATGAAGCATCTAGTTTTGTAGGAAGTTTGACTCAAGAATATCCCATAATTGTATAATTGAGAACGTGTTATTTTGATACTTTTAAGTCATGGACCAGACTAAAAAGGGGAAGGCATCTTTAAGAGGAGATGATGACCAAACCATGTGAGCGTGATTCTATTTTGAGATGCATGAAGCAAGGTGTATGAGGTGGTAAATGAGCTCAAGGGACGAGCGCAAGGTAGATAAGAAGTGATATAATACTAAATTCAATAGTAGAATGGTCGAAGATGCAAGGCATTAAGGGGTTCAGGCTCAGGTTTACCATTGAGCGAAGCTAAACGGTAAGTGCCTGATCTGTAAGTGTGAGTGATAATGTAAGGCCCAATCCAATTTGGAGCAAATTTTCCATGCTTGCTCTTTTCTAGTTTGGTTACATGTTGATTCTCTTTGAGGACAAGATCACCAATCTTAAAGGTACGCTCATGAGTTCGCTTATCATAATCACGCTTGATGTGCTTTTGATAGATTTGAAGGTGGTCAAGAGCTGTAAGACGACGCTCGTCAAGAAGCTCCAATTGGGCTAACCGCTCTTGGCGGAAATCATCATTGGTGAGAATATCCTGGAGAGATATTCTTAGGGAGGGTATTTGTATTTCGAGAGGCAAGATAGCCTCGGTACCATATACCAATGAAAATGGGGTGGCATGAGTGGAGGTACAAATGCTGGTCCGATAAGCCCAAAGGGCAAAGGGGATGTGATCAGGCCAATTTTTCCCAGAATCGTTAACAACTTTCATGAGAATTTTGGTCAGGGTTTTGTTAGAAGATTTGGCCTGACCATTTTCTTGTGGATAGTAAGGTGATGAGAAGCTAAGTTTGATACCAAAGTTGTCACAAAGGTCTTGTAACAACTTATTTTTGAAAGATTTTCCATTATCTGTTATCAGGCGATGAGGAACACCAAAACGACAGATAATGTGATGGTTGATGAACTCTACGATTTTTTCTTTTTTGGTTGAAATGAGTGGAATGGCCTCCACCCATTTAGTGTAATATTTGGTTGCTGTGATTATCCAACAGTGACGTTGTGAAGAGGGTGGGTGAATCTCACCAATAAGGTCTAAACCCCATTGTGAGAAAGGCCAAAGATCTCGTGTGACCTGTAGCAGGATGGCTAGGAGTATGTTGAAGGTTGGCATGTTGTTGACACATAACACAATGCTTAACATATTTGTAGCAGTCGTTATTAAGAGTAGGCCAATAATAGCCTAGGCGAAGGATCCATTTGGCCACGGCAAGGCCACTAAAATGTCCACCACAAATGCCGTCATGGACTTGTTGGATGGTATAGGTGACCTCCGTGCCGGTTAGACATCGAAGGAGGATGCCATCAAAGCCACGTTTATAGAGGAGTCCCCCCATGATGACATAATGAGAAACACTTTTAAGAAAAACACGTTTTCCGTTACTAGTAAGGTCAGGTGGGAGAACAGAGGTTGTAAGGTAGTCATGAAATTGGTGATACCAGGTATCCTGCAAATTAGC
Organism: Taxus chinensis; assembly: GCA_019776745.2. Taxonomy (NCBI): domain Eukaryota; kingdom Viridiplantae; phylum Streptophyta; class Pinopsida; order Cupressales; family Taxaceae; genus Taxus; species Taxus chinensis. The sequence goes on along the minus strand of CM034146.1, from coordinate 886,897,683 downwards.
AGATACATTATTTACCATACAAACATCCGGGACTGAGTAAGATGGGGCAAAGAGTTGTTGGACCAAGACAAATATGTCAGATTCAGTTGGTGAGGCAGGAATTTGTGAGGCCAAGCAAGCCATAGTATCCGTACAAATTTATTAGTTGAGCGGGGAATGGTTTGGATAGAATAATGAGTAAATAAGGTCAACAGTGAGTCCACGTAATGTTTGTACTTTTGAAGTTCTTCATTTTTACATTGGTAGATGCCCGTAACTTGATTGACTACCAGTTGAGAGTCGCCAAAAATGTTAATAGACTTTACACCTAAGTGTAACGCAACCTGGAGACCCAAAACAAGGGCCTCGTATTCCGCTGTATTATTAGTGCAGGGGAAATCAAGCCGGAATGAAAGAGGCATAGGTTCAGTTCAAGAGGAATGAGAACAATGCCGACCCCTCTGCCGCTGGCATTTGGATCCATCGAAGAAGAGGGTCATTGGATACGACTCCTCACTGAGTGAAAGAGTGGCGATGAGTTCGTCAGGGAAAGTAAAATTGGTAAATTGTTCCCCAGGTAAGGGGGCTTCCACGAGTTGGTCTGCGATAGTTTGTCCTTTGACTGATTTCTGGTGTACAAACTCAAGGTCGAGGTCAGGCGAGGAGCATAAGCCATCGGGTGATGTGTTGGTTTAGATGAGGTTTTGCATACATATAATGGATGGGGTTCGCGTTGGTGATGAAAAAAGTTTTGTGATTCAGGAGGTAATGGCGGAGTTTGGTGGCCACGAATGATAGGGCTAGGCACAAATTTTCTACATGTGTATACCTAGTCTTGTAATCCACAAGAGTACGACTTATGTAATAAATGGCTTGTTCTGGATGCTCGGAGTCATGATGTGCGAGCATGGCTCCTACAGCATGGTCGGTGGCAGAAAGGTAAAGGTAGAAAGGGTGATCGTCCTGAGGTGGGATAAGCACGGGTGGCTGCAAGAGATAGGCTTTAAGAGCCTCAAAGGCTTGGTGGCACTCGTCGCTCCATTGAAAGACAATGTCCTTTTTAAGGAGATGATGAAAAGGTTGACATCGATCCGAGAGTTGTGAAATGAAATGCCGGATAGATTGGAGTTTTCCCTGCAAACTACGTAATTGTTTGAGGTTAGTGGGTGGGGGCATTTCTAGGATAGCTTTGACTTTAGCTGGATCGACCTCAATGCCACGCAAAGAGACAATAAAACCAAGGATTTTTCCCAAAAGGACACCAAAGACACATTTCTTTGGTTGAAGATGAACACAATATTGTAACAGGTGATCGAAAATAATGGTTAAAACATCGAGATGTTCACTGCGATGTTTAGATTTGCCAAGAAGATCATCGACATAATCCTCAAGGATAGTGTGCATAATGTCATGAAAAATGTAAGTCATAGCCCGCTGATAGGTTGCACCAGCATTCTTAAGGCCAAATGGCATGACATGATAGCAGAAGGTTCCCCAAGGAGTTATGAAGGCAGTTTTATGTTGATCGGTTGGGGCTACCAAAATTTGATTGTATCCCGAGAAGCCATCCATGAGAGAAAGCATCTCATGGCCCGCAGTGAGATCAACAAGTTGATCAATACTAGGTAGGGGGAAGTCATCCTTTGGGCAAGCGAGGTTAAGGTCCCGAAAATCCGTACATATCTGAAGTCCCCCCATTGCTTTAGTGACAGGTACGATGTTAGAAATCCATTGAGGATAGTCAATAGGTAAGATGAAGGAAACAGAAAGGAGTCGTTGAAGCTCTTATTTGACCAAGAGAGCAATGCGTGGATGCATTTTTCTCAGTTTCTGTTTAACTGGTTTGGAGTCAGGTTTCAGAGTAATGTTATGGACAGCGATGTCAGGATCAATTCCTGGCATGTCAGCGTAGGACCAAGCGAAAGCTTGGTTGTGGGCACGGAGGAAGGTAGTGAAGGTAGTTTGTTCTGATGCGTTAAGAGATTGTCTGATCTTCACAATGTGAGGATCATCCTCTGTGTGGATGTTGATTTCTATAGTTGACTCATTCAACATGGTTTGAGTTTCAGATGGTAAGGCACGTTGAATATAAGAGTCGTCCGCACCAAGATAAGTGAGGATGGAGTCATCATCCTGGCACTCAACAACATTAATTGAAGGTGAGTCTTCTTCAATCATGTCTGGATACAGAAGGGGAAAAGAAGATGGGTCTTCATTATCGCGTTGATAAGTGAGAGGACCCAGGAAGATAGCGTTTACGAAAAAAAAAAGTTAGGAGGGATAGATTCCAGGTCTATCGACTCTGTGGGTGACGATGGCAAAATGGGTGATGATGGTTCAGAAAGGGTGACTTCGTCATCTTCCTGGATACAATGGATATGTGGTTTCTTCGGTGTAGGTGGTTTAGAGAATCCAAGACCACGACAATCTTTGTGTTTGCGTGTAGTCACGGGAATGATCGTATGTCGGCCTTGTTCATAAAGACCGAAACTAAAGCCCTTCCAAGCACAGCGCGTCAGGAAGGTGAGGGAAAAATGACGATTAGTTAGATATTGAAAATCAGATTGGAAGGGAACCACACTAAGGGGAGGTTCAGGGGTGACAGAGGATGTGTCGACACCCCCATACGTTAGGTTAGTGTGGCAATTAGGTGGTCCATAGGAGATTACTTCCCCCACACGATAGTCATAGGTAGGATGTGCATGTAACTGTCCATACTCCTGTGGGGTATGGAAAGTGCTAACGTTATATAGGTGATACTCCCCCAGCGTAAGGCGTTGAAAAACATCTACCAAGGGATCTGAGGTTGGGATGTTGTCTGTTAGGAAGGAAGTGGTATTTGCAGTGGCGGTTTCATTGGTTGAATGTGTAGGTGCAGTCGAGGTGGATGGTTGAGGTGTGGTCGAAGTAGATGGTTGGGTTGGATGAATGGGTGCCTTGACTGGTACAAGCACATCATTAGGGTGATATAACATATTGTAGGTTTTGAAGGGGGGAGCGTCAGCTTTTACGGTGTAGGACTTCCCCTCATACTCGAAATTTATGCATCTATGTAAGGTGGAGGGAACGCATCCCATAGCCCGGATCCAAGGGTGGCCTAACAACATGTTGTATTGGAATTATCCCTCAAGGACATAGAAGAGTTCGGGTAAGGTACGTGGCCCTACACGAATGTTAAGGATCACGGTGCCTAAAGTAGAAGTAATAGCATCATTAAATGAACGCAACATGGTGGGGTTGGCACACATGCAGCTAGAAGGGATATTCATTTGTTGGAAGGCTTTGGAAGAGATGATGTTTAGGCTAGCGCCCCCGTCAATCATAACATGACGTACTCAGATGTCCTGGACGTAAGCCGAGATGAAAAGAGCGGGGTCAGGATCTTCTACACCAAAGTCGATAATTTCATCTTCAGAGAAACTGACAGCAGCGGCTTGCTGTACAGGGACAGAAGTGGTAGATTGTTTGGTGAGAGAAGCAACGTGGTTGGGTGTTAAGATGGAGGCAACGGGCAAGGTTTCATTAGGTAGGACCTCTATCCCTTGGAGGATCTCAATGAGAGCTTGTCGATGAGATTTAGAGGTTTGAATGAGATCATACAGTGTCATTTTTACAGGTGATTGGTGAAGCTGTTTGATCATGGTACGGTGGGCAACTCCATCAGAGACGGGGTAGGCAGGTCCACGAATAACCACTTTAGGTGGTGGTGCAATCAGGATGGCGGACGGAGAAAGAGAGGCCACAGGAGTGCTTTCTTTAGCTTTCCCATTGTTTTTCTGACCTCGAGTAGCAATGCTAATCATGTTGATCTCGTGAACACGAGAGGAGGAAGATGGCAGGGATAAGTCATTGTCTTTGAGAGGTGGGGTTGCAATAATGATAGATCTTGGTGAGGTGGGGACAGGTGGTATAGGAGAGGGGATTGAAGCTAAAGGTTTCTCCCTTCGTAAGTTGTCTTTCTTAACCTTTCTATCTGAGAGAGGTGACTGACGAAGGATGGATTTCAAAGCTTTGCATCCCTCTACATCATGTCCTGGTGTGCGGTGGTAAGCACAGATTTTAGACTCATCATAACCTATAGGTCGAGGTTTAGATGGATCATAGGGTCTAAGTGGGGGTAGGTAAATGGTCGCATTCTCCACCAACATATCAAGGATCTTGGCGTAAGATCCTTTGAGCGGGTCAAAGTCAGAGGAAGATGAGGCTATTGATTGGGTGGGTTTTGGTAATGGTTGGGTATGGTTGGTTCGTACGGGTGGTGGTTTAGACAAGGGGTTTTGATAATTGGATTTAACTAAACGTGGCTTCTTCGGTGCAGAAGTTATGTTTAGCTGGTTAGATGATGAGGCCACAGATGACGTGGTGGCAGGAAACAACCACGGAGAAAGAGGAGTGACAGCAAAACAAATCCTTTGATGATGGAGTTTGTTTAGGGTTGATAGGTGGACAGGATACTTGGGGTGACGGTGTTGATACACCCATGGATCTCTGTATGGGTGCAGAAGGTGCAGGTCATTTTAAAGAAAACAGGAGGTATGATGTATTGAGGCAAGGTGGAGGGGTGAGGTCCCAATATAGAAGGTAGGTGTGACGGCGAGGGTTTTAGTTGTGACAGAGGCATAGATTGGACTTGAGGGGATTGGGTTTGTCTCCTAGGTGGATGGACGGCTTTATTTTTGGATAAATCTAACCGTTTAGGTGGGTGTGTTAGGCTAGGTATTGGTGAAGTCCCAAGCATAGGGGAAGGTTTGGTTAGGTTAATAGAGGTGGATGAGGTATTTGGTAGAAATGAGAGGGGTGAAGATGAGGACATAGGCATTTTGAGCTTTTGTAAACACCTCGGGTATATGGTAGAGGTGTCTGGATCAGTCATCTGCATTTGAGTAGAGCATGGTGTACTCAAACGCTCCCATAGGACTCGTCTATCTTCTGAGGGATGACAATCTTCACGTGTGAATAGGAACTTTGATATGGAAGAGAGGTGGGTTGTGATTCCAGTCCACTGTGGGTGTGATACAGGGGGTAAATGAGGCACTGTATCAATGGGTGTTAAGAGGTCAATCGGTCGCTGAAAAGATTTAGGCGATGAAGAACTAATAGGTAGGAGAGCATGTTTGAGGGGATCCATCATGATTAAGGAGTTTGGTGATGTCAGTTTGAGAGGTTTCTCTTCTAAGGATGACAGAAACAGTGGCGAGCCTTCTTCTTTTACAACAAGAGTGATGGAAGGAGATGTTTGGGAAATAGATAAGTTAGATAACATCCGCTCACAATCTTGCAGGGATGTGGTGTAAGAAGACTCATTCGTGAGAAGAGAACTCTGGGTGGTTAATTCCTTTATGGGTAAAGGAATGGCAAGGTTATCATCTTGTCTTGATGGTGGTGAAGCGGGTGCGGATCCCTGCGTTAGTGACGAGGCTTGATTCAGAATTTCCTCGATAGAAGCTTTTGGTTGGGAGTCAAAAACTGCATGGATTTCATGAACACTCTCCTCGGCTAAGATATCTTGGTTTATGTTACTGTTAGATGAGTGGTTTGGGAATGGTTTGTTGAAGATTTTCAAATTTCGGTTAGTAGGGGCATTAGGATTATCGAGGGTTATATCCCCTGCATCAACCATTTCCTGCACTATGTTTTTCAACATCTTGCAGTTTTTTGTGACTGTGTCCCTTCACGCGGTGGAAGTTACAGAAGTCATTTTCTTTGTACCAAGAAGGTATAGCACGGGTGGAATCAAACCCGGAATGAGGTTTAACAGGAGGCAAGGTGATAGCTCCTGCTTTGAGCAATTTTTCCAAGATCACACCATAAGTTTCTCCCAAGGGAGTGTAATTGATGGGCTCGGCTTTATACTTATAGGTGGTTTTTGGCGGGGTACTAGACGGTGCTTGGGATTTGACCATCACCACGTGTACAACTCCTTTTGATTTTGAAGCAGTCGATGCGTGAGAATTGGTGGTGTTGGGTTTTTTGGTGGAGTCTTGGGTTCAGAAATTGGGGTTTTTGTTGCGCAACCTCAATTTCTCCTCCTCTAAGGCTTGAATTTCTAGTTTTCGAGCCATAGTAAAGGCCTCATCAAAGGTGCGGAAAGTTTGAATTTGGAGGGTGGGAGAAATGTGCTTAGCGCAGGCCCGCGTAAAGAGTTCGATGAGTTCGGCCTGAGGTAAGGCATAAGTAAGTTGGTTGATGAGGCCCCGCCATCGTCCAACGAAATCTGCGATAGATTCGTCTTCAAATTGTCGGATGGCATAGAGGTCGGTGATGGATACTTTCTTGGCAATATTGATGGAGAAATGATCCAAGAAAGATTGGGCTAATTGGTTAAAGGAGAAGATTGAGTGTTGGGTTAAAGCACTGTACCACTCCAAGGCGGGTCCTGATAAGGACATGGGGAAGGTACGGAGTAGTAAGGCATCATCATGGGCAATCAGGTAGCAGGCATGTCTAAATGATCGCAAGTGTTGTTGAGGGTCCTCCTTACTATTAAAGCGAGTGAATTTCAGTAATTCCCATTGAGGAGGATATGAATGAAGGGGGACAGAAGGATGAATAGGCTCCAGACAAACTTGCTCGTATGTCAGGGTGTTACAGCTTCCTGAAACAGAAGCCTCAAGATTTTGCATCTTGTCCATCATCTGTTTGATTAGATCATTGGTTGGGTTAGATGATGGTGCCGTTGTTGTAAACAGAGGAGGATAAAAGCTGCTACTAGACAAAGGTGGGGTTAAATATTGATAAGGTATTGATGACGAATGTGTTGAGGCGACCGAATAAGGGTGTCCTATATAAGATGTTGAGGTCACCGAATAAGTTTGTGGAAATGAAAAGGTGGGCGGAGCTTGAGAAGGAAAGCTCGTGTGGATAGGTGGCAGAGAGCAAGTTATGAAAGGGGCAGTGGATGGTAGTGATATGTGGGGCCCTAGATTAACCAAAGGAAAGCCAATCGGTGCAGTATGAACCCCCGAAGCCTCTAAGTTGGGAGATGGGGCTAAGGATGAAGATGGTAAGGTGGAGTTATTAGGTGGGGAAGGAGCTAAGTGAGCAGCTATACTAATGGGCATACCAACGAGAAGCTGACCGTCGGGTGTACGGTCAGGGGTATGAGACAAATAGTACTGTACGGCACTAGGATTAGCATCCAAAAATTTGGCAAAGTCCTTATCTCCTACAGGGATCTTGGGAACATCACTGGTGTCCATAGGATTCCCCATAGGATGTGAAGGGGGTGATTCAGGCAAAGGCACGGAACAGGCATGTGAAACCATGGCTGCGGCTTGTTTCTGAGTGATAACAACCATGGAAAAGAGTACACAACAGAGATTCAATCAATTTGGAACAGAAACAACAACAAAATGTTGGAATTGGTAAGTTGCTGGTTTGTCGGGAACTGTGAAAGACAGTAACTGATATCAGTCAGATAACCGATGTCATTCAGACTGTAGCCGGCGTCGGTCAGCTAACCGATGTCGGTATAATAGGACCGGTATCGGTCACTGTGAAAGCAAAGAGAAGATGTAAGAAGCTGCTGATTTGGGGTTAACAATGCTTAGTATACCCACCAAACTATTCTGAAGTGATCACTGAAACAGTGTATGACAGAGAAACAAAACTAAAAACAAGCAAGATGCACAAGCAAATCAAGAGACTAACCCTAGGATTAGTTTTAATTATTGTGGGATTATGCCTTAGATGCAAGATGATGTCAATCCTAAACAAAAGACCTAAGGGAGATGTCAAGTTTGTTTTGGCTTATAAGGTTACCTCAATCGGGTGGAGGAATACCGCGGAAAAAGGGGGGATGTTTGAGCTGTTGTGTTGATTATGATGTGATTTGGTATGTGTTGTGTAGTGAAAGTAAGATTAATTTCTTGTCAATACCATGGATATCACCCCCACGTGTATGACCTGTTACTTAATCTACGTTCACTAGAATTAAAAACAAGCAAGCAAGAATGTGATGCACGTGTTTTAAACCCAAATCGAAAATGATATTTGATGAAGCAAAGAAGATGACTTTCACTAATGCAAAGATGAGGAAGAAAGACAAATTATTTTACCAAAATGACAAAATCTCTTGTGAATATTTAGAAGAAGAAAATAGCAAGTATGCTCCCTATATGAAAGCAAGCAAGAAAGAAAGAAACCAGAGAAAGGGTCCCACCAAGCGTGCCAAAATGTTTCACACAGAATGTTTCCGTTCTTAGAATAGAGTTGCTTCTATCCTTTCATTCTCTTGAGAAACAGATAAAGGTTAGGGCTAGGAGGAATACCTGTTGAGTGTTGGGAGGGTGTGCGCGTACCGTAGAGAGAGATCAGACCGATTGCGAAGAACTCCTTTTTGTCTGGGAAGGACTACCTGCAATAAGAATGCAAGACCACCAGATTATAGTTAGACAATAAATGAGGGAACTGCCTTGGGCCCAGGAAATATTAGACTTCCTTTCGAAGGTGGTCAGTTCCCCTTTTAATACAAATTAACACAAATGATAACAAAGAAGTTATTGCAAAATTACACTTTAGTTACCCCGTTAAAAAGCAATAGAGGAAAGGCTAGTTTTGGTTTGAGTCACAGTGACCGATGCCGGTCACTGTATAACCGACTGCGGTTATAACACCGGTACCGGTTGCTGATAACCGATATCGGTAGGGGCAGTGATTTAGGGGCTTTCAATGAAGGTTGGCTATAAGGCGGTTATGGTGTTTATAAGGTTGGTAAATGATTAGGGGTAGGCAATAGGGTGATGGAGAAGGCTTAGAGAGTGTGGGAGCTGTTCTTGGGGCAATGTAAGGGTAGAGGAATGAAAGTTAGATGTAGGGTGCTATCGGGTAGTAGATCTAGGAGTGAGCTTATAATTACTATGAATCAGAAGTTCAAGAAATGGTATTTAAAAACGTACAAGACACTACTTACTAGTTCCTGATGAAGATACAGGTCCAAGGACTGTGATGACGAAGGCAAGGCTCAGGTGGGATGATCTGACAATCAAAATTGAGCTATCTTCTCTCCCATTTCTTGGATGAGTGTCGCTGTGCTCTGGTTACTCAGTTGCAATCTTGGGCTCGATGTCCTTCTCTGTAAACTCTTCTCTTTTCTTCACTTTTCTCTGTCTTGTCAAGTGAATTCCATGGATGATTCAAATGAATTCCGATCCCTTGTTTTTGGTTGGGGAAGGTCATTTATAGGGAACCGATGGTGGTTACGTAACCGACGGCGGTCAAGTAGGAACCGATGTCGGTTAAATCAAAGTGGGCTATTTTTAGTAAAATAGCCAACTTTCCCTCCTTTTCTCCCGAGGGATTAGTTGTGGGCTTGGTCAAGTCATTATTAGGATGGTTTTGGTGCAGGTGAGGAGTAATTAGTCAAGGGTGTGGATTTAGACCAAGTTATAGGTCTTAATTAGGTTAGTTTAGGGTTAGGGCTAGGTCATGATGAGGTGGCAAAATGAGGTGGTAGGTTTGGAGATGTGGATTTATTAATTATAAGGTAATTAATAAATAATTTTGTAAGGTTTAGGTGGCGAGGTTAGGTTGCAAAATGAGATGCGGGGCACAGGGTGTCATAAGACACAAATTTGGTGTCTACACTTATATATTCCTGGCAAGTGGCCCTTTCCCTCCTTGTGGATTTTTTGTAGTTTTTATGTTGGTTTAGGTGGTTAGGATTGTTAAAAATAACAATGAACCTAAGAAAATAATGCAATCCCAACACGTTTTGCAAATCTAAATACTCAACTCCAAAACCCCTTCTCCTCCTTCTAGATCTGCAATCTGGAAGACCTTGCAACAAAACTACTCAAACTCATTCGCTGCTGTGCTAAAATTTTCCCTCATAACCATCAAAATCTGCCAAAAGAGTGAAAATCATATATTTTTGCAAACACTCATTGATTTTCCTTTAGCGCAAGCTTCATTATTGTTACATCTAACACAGCCGCGCCACAGGCACACTGTCCCTACATGCAACATAAACCTTTCCCGTGCCTTTTAAACAACAAAAATTCTTTAGGCACAGGTGCAAGTGCACCTACAACAACTACAAAAACATTTGAATGTCATGTAAACCTTTCTTGCGCCTCATAATATTAACCCCTTGGCATACCTCACCTTTATATTGCATCTGACACATATGTTCCAATGGTGCACCCTGAGACCTTGCTACACCAAATAGATCTGCACCCTGAGACCTTGTGTACCCTTTTTGTGCCCTGTGCCCCTTTTGGCACTGTTTTCTCCCATGTAACACTTTTCCAAAGTGCACCTTGCTTTTCTAAGACCCTGTAACCTACAATAGAGCTACGCCTTGCACTTAGAGACTCATAAATTGCTAACTTTTCATTCTGTAAGCTTTGATGAATGACTTAACAACTAACATGTCTCTTTTGCGATGGACTTCCCTGATTATTCTTACAGATCAACAGCTGAAATCAGATCCACACATGTCTTCATCGAGTAAGAAGCCAACCAAGTCCAAGGGTAAAGCCAAGCTAAGAGAAGAAGAAATGAAATATGAATACCAAAGGGTCAAGATGCCTAAATCCCTTGCAGAGTGTGACCTAGATATCAGAGATTCAGAACTTGGCCACATTGACATGGAGGACTTCTGAGCCAGAACCAAGAAGGTCATAAGCAACCCATGGATGGATAAATTAGTTGGAAGTGGTCTGCACTTTTTCGTAGGGATCCCCGTAAGTGCAATCAACAACGAGTTCATGATGTTGGTGGGCTGTTGTTACAATAAAGACACAAGATGTGTCAAAAATGAGAAGGGAAAGGTAATAATCAACCTCATGGCCCGACATTTTGAAATCATGTTGGGTATCCCTCACCACTGACATTTTGTAGTGGTAAGCCAAGAGGACTGCATGAAGACATGGAACGAAAATGAAAACAAATGTATGCAACTGATGAAGGAGGTGTACCTCAAGAACAAGAAGGTAACAAGCAGGTGGCCACAAGTCATTCATCGTAGTGACTTTTTAGAGGAGCTGAGTGACATCATCACCTTCCTTAGTAGGGTAGTTGGGCTCCCCGATGCCCATTTATTTCACAAATGGATGCTCCAGTATTTAGAAACCATGATTAAAAATGTTCCTGATCAGTGTTTTGAATGGGGAGAGATTATTAACAGCACAATCTTAGAACAACTTCGACAACTTTCAACAACTGGGAAGTTCTATATGAACTCCTACGTGGTATATGCTACTACCTTAGAGAGGAACTACCCAGCATTGAGTTGGTATGGGGTATTGCCCCAGGTCAAGATATAAGAGTACTATCCAGAGTTAAAACTAGAAAACAACATAGCCCAATTTAGTAAAATCAATGATGCCTTCTTCTACGACGTCATCTACCTCTTGAGACCCAACATGACTCATGCTTGGATGACCAAAAGTGTGGTCTCCACCACAGAGAAGTGGGGAGCATTATTCACAAAATTCCCCACTTTCACCTCTTTCAGAGCCACCAAATTCTTAGGAGAGCCCACCAAATTACCGAGGTATGCGGGACCCAAGTTGATCCTATTGGAGCTGTCTAGACAGCTTATCACATACCATGAGAAGTCTTTAAAAAGGAAGAAGGGTGGAACTCCATTCCCCCTCACAGTGGGTAGGTATACCTGCACTTCACAGAGCAAAGCCCAGGAGATTTTTGGAGAGCTTAAATTGCTCAACTTAAAGAATAATTTCCGGTTGAGGCCAACCTTTGATCCTCGTGATTATCTTCCAAGGGCAAAGATCAATCCAATTCACGCCCCTCAGATTGAAGATATCTACATCGATCTATATCACGAAGTCAAGCTTAGATGAAAGGATCACTCCTGACTGCCCCTAGCAGAGATCATTCAGTATGGTATGGCTATCGTCCCAAAGGGTTTTCAAGTAACTGATCAAGAAGTTGATCAGGCTTATCTAGACATGGATGGGGGCAATTGGCTGTTTACTGAAATTGATAGAAACAAGTCCCTTCAGACTATTGAGGAAAGGGTTAAAGGCACTCTACAGTGCACCGAACATTGGTGTAAGAAAAATGGTCTCATCTACCTTGGAGTAGACTTTACCATGTTTCCCTTGGGTAATGCACCCACCAATCCAAAGCACTTGCCTAAAGGCAAAGGAAAAGATAAAGGGGGTGAGACAAGCACTACTCAGGAGGAAATTCCTGAGAGCCCTCCTTCCACCGCTGAGGAGCAGGTAGTAAGCCTAATATCCCCAGGAGAAGAAGAAGCGGTAAGTTCTCCAACAGGCACATCCACTCAGGATGTTGCCACTACTACAACTAGTGAGGTTCCCATCGTCCCCTCTCCCGCTCCTCCTTCCCCTCCTCATGTCACTCAACCAATCACTTCTTTGGTTGTGTCTTCTCCCCCATATTCTACCATTCCCCCTCCCTCTTCCTCCATCTTCTCTTCCCTCATGGATCTATCCCCTAGCATTTCTTCCCTCATCTCAAAGATCCCTTACACCCCCATGGTTTCCTCTCCTATAATGACTCCTACCCCTATGAGTGTTGGAGGGTTGGATTCTTTCTCAATGCCACCACCAAGCATCTCGACACATTTCCCCGTGTCCACTGTGGTTACTCCTTCTTCCACCTATGTTTCCTTCTCTTCCTCTGGTCCCACTCCCTTAAGTTTAGAATGGATCTCCGAACACCTGAGCCATCACAAGAGGAAAGTCCCTATTACACCTATGGACTTATCCGTTATTTCGGCTAAAGGGTCTAAGAAGCAAAAATCTATAACCCGCTTCTCTCAAAGTGCTTCAGGTTAAAGGGTTATGGAGATCGCATACCCTGATCTCACAAAGAAGAAAGAAGATTTGTCTCCTACAGATTTTATAGTGACTCAAGTCATGATGGGAACATCATCAAAGAGCCTACAAGGAGAAGCCTTATCCATAGTGGATGCCCTTTGCAAGAAGTTTCAAGAAGCAAAGGAAGAGAAGATAATGTTAAAAGAGAAAAACAAGCATCTCCTCCAAACCCTGAAAAATATGGGCAGTGCCTCTCCTGTGACTGTCGCCGACCCTTTTGAAGTCCTTAGTCAGGAGAAGATAAATGAATATGCCAAGATCGGCGAGCAAGGTGTAGTAGTGTCCACCTGGAGAGAGAAGATCCTCAAGGATAGTGAGGAAGTGATTACAAAGTTCACAGAGCTGTATCAAAATATAGATCAAACTAATAAGGAACTCCAGCAATAGCAGGACCTATCTCTGAAGAGTTGGACCATGGAAGGTTGCAACACGAGATGTTCCAGAAGATGCTCAACTGCCCAGTCGATGACTTAGTGAAATTCAACGTCTTCGATCACCTGAGAGCACCTAACAAATTCCTTACTGCTTTAGACTATTGGGTTGACCAGATGGAGTTTATCTTGGAGAAGATAGACAAAATCAAGGAGGAATCCCTGGATGCCATGCATAAAATGGAGTAGATCATCTTAAGAATATCTCTAGGGTTACTCAGTGTAGATTACACCTTGAGGAAGGTAGATGATACTATTTAGCTTTTCAAGGAAATCACCTTGCAAGGTTTTGCATCAGAAGCCACTTTTGATATAGAATCTATCAACAACCTTCTAGCCTACCGTGACTTTGTTGGATACCTGATGGAGGTAGGAAATGAATATTTCAAACTCCCAAAAGGACTCAAAGATGAACGGGAGACTTGCGAAGTCATCGGGGATCACACCAAGGGTCCTTCTCAAGATTAACTTCAAGCGATGGTCAGCAAGTTCATGGAGTATCAAGCTCAAATTCACATTACATCCCTTGAGCAGAAGTAGGACACTCCTTTCAAGCCGAGGGTTGACGATGAATAGGCTCCTTCCTCCTGGGATAGATCCCATTTTTGTAAAAGTAGTTAAAATTATGTTGGCATGAATGATGACATCATCCATGTTGCACCATGGGATGTTGTTATCCACCAAATTGCCCCAAAGTCAAATTATGACTTTTAAATATTTTGTAGATATTTTATAAATAATTGTTGGCTCCTTTTTGTCTTCTTTCTCCTTCTCCTTCTATAAATACTGGAATTCTTGTTGCATTCCAGGTGAGAAATTTTGTATGAAAAACAGAGTGAGGAGAGAAATACTTTGAGCTTTCTTGTAACAGAACATTACTAATACAAAAATTGAGACTTTGTGCTGAATTCCTGTGTTATGTGTTAGATATTTCTTAAGTTAGATCTGCATGGTTATTCTGTTGGATTCACATGTGCTTTTGTCATTTGTTTATCAATATTTCTGTGTTTGTTTATGTGAGTATGTTTGGCTCTGTTCACTACCAGCCTAAAACATAAACCTTCTGACCTTTCTACTTTGGAATTCATTTCTTTTCTCCCTTCAGATCCACCTCTCTTCTATTTCCTTCTTTCATTTCTGTTATTCGTCAGAACTAATTCTACTGGGATGAGATCTTAAAACCCCCTGAAGGTAGAATACTGTAAGACTTGCACAGATTCCTGCTAGTGGAATAGCAATAAACCAGTTTCACTTTGCTATCTCAAAGAGGGGCTATGCCCTACACACTGTTGGCCTATCTATCCATGGATTTTCCCACCCGATAGCTTTTCAGACCAACACCATGCAAGATCCAGTCATAGAGTTGTCAACAATCAATATCTAACCAAAAATATCCATTGTATTAATCACCATAAAACACATAAGTTGAATACATCAATAGTAACTCCATAAGATCATGCGCATAAGTCAATCATCAACATAACCTTATAAAACAAACTGACTCTCTAACCATTCAAATCAATACATATATATAGGGGTGGGGATTTTCCCTTTACCGCTTATGCATCCTCAAAATAGCAGCATGCCATAAATAGCTATGCATGCATTACAAGTCAACTACATAAGCATGTAAGTGTTATCCAAAATAAGTCCCTGCTTATTTTGGATAACTTTCCTTCAATCTTTCCTTCTTTGTGCCTCAGTCGAAATTTTCTACTTTTTAGGCACTAAAAATTTTATGGGTATTGCTTCATCATATAGAGGATCTTCTCCCCTTTCCAGAAAGGTAAAGAAGTCCTCATAACTCGTATTTTGCATGTTATAGCTTGACGGAGTTAGGAGAGGAAAATTTCCCAAGACGGGCCCGTGGAAATTTTTTTAGGACTTAGCCTTTCGGACCCATAAAGGTAAAGGGAAAATTTTGGCCCGAAAGCCCACAAGGAGATAAGAAGGTGCCACGTAGTAGTGCAGGTCAAGCTGATGGAGCGAAATTGAAGAATTTTCCAAAGGGTGCAAAGGGCGCAAAGGAAAAGTTTTACCCACGAGCCTGCGGAGGAGAAGGAAAAGTTTGTGACAAGCCTGCCGAGTAATAAAATGCCACCACGTGTCCTATCAGAGGTGGGAGTCAGAGCGGCGGAGGGACCTTGGAATTTTCTCCACAGTGGTCGACGACAAAGAGGTAAAAAATGAAGCGAAAGTCCACCGAGCAGCCAGGTGGTTATACATGTCCTGGAGCGGCAGGGTGCAGAGTAATTTTAAAAAAATTTCCAATTTAAAAAAAAGGGGTAAAATGACTATTTGAGCCCGTGAAGCAACCAGAGCATGCGATGTGGCAGCGAAGGAGCGAGGCGCGGAGGTAAAATGGGAAATTTTTCTAATGAAAATTTTCGAAAGGAAAAGCGACGTTTGGGCCCACGTTTCATCAATGAAAAGGAAGGTGACACGTGTCCCAGAGTGGTGGAGGTGGTGAGGTTTTTAGGAAATTTTCCAAAAGGGAAAAAATTCAAATTTCAGCCCGCGAACCCATTTTTTGCCATGTTTTCGCCATTTTTGCCCTAAATCTTCAGAGGGGCATATATTTTGATCTAGAGCTCAGTTTTTTGCATTTTTTATATCATTGGAAAGCTGGTAAAATTATCTACATGATGGAGGGTTCAATTTTTATTTTTAATGGATATTTGTGGGAGGAAAATGAGAAAAAATATCTGGCATGCAAAAAATACAGAACTGACATTTAACTACCAAATTTAATGAAGAGTGGGTCTTTTTTGGATCTGTAGAGCAATGTACTTTGGCGTATGAGTTTTTCCGTGAAGCCCATAAATTTTTAGATAAGATTGAAGGGATTTGATTGGTGGTTGAGCTCATAAACCATTTTTCCCACATTTTTTGCTTTCTCTTCTTCTGCTTTTCCATTAAAAAGCCAGATTTGGCTAATTGTAAAAGGTTAAACATTTTGTTTCTTGCAGACTCCCCTCTTCCCCTTGGCATGTGAGTTTGAGGAGTTTCAGACCTTCCATGGAACTTGTGACACGTTTTTTTCCTTTCTGCCAGTGTAATGCATTGTATCAAATTTGGGAATGGTAATGCATGTTTTGTGAATGATTTCTTTCAATCCTCTCATGCATATATTATTGTTTTCTGGTCTTTCATTAGATTCTGACAATCTATGCATGCTTGGTGTTACATCTCTATGATTTGTGTTTATTTTCAAGATATAATTTCATCACTCCTTTGGTGTATCACCATTTTTACTTAGTTTTATTTCCTTTTGCCTCTCTTAACTCTATCTCCTTGGAATTTAGAATAGGAATCAGTATTGAAGCTCTACAAATTCATACATACACCTAAATAGAGGAGTAAGAACCAGATTTCTCTAGAGAGTTTTCTCACCTTGTAAGGTCCCACATCTTGGAGAAAACTCAATGTTGTGTAATTACACTAAATGGCCCAATTCTGGACTGCAGATCTACAGGTCATTTAGGGGGTGCTGTGAATTTGCACTAACAATAAACTTTCTAATAATAGATTATCTATTAATAAATCCTATTCTAATTCTATTATTAACCCAAAACTATGCATGTCACTTTATCTTCCTTCACATGAGATCTTTCCTAAAATAGATTCTACTTGTAACTCTAAGTCTATATGCTTAACCTTATCTTCAAAACATTGCTTGGACACTACTACAACCATTCATCTCCCAATTCTATTATCATGCAGCTAAGTCTCAAATGTGTTTAGCCCAGGTGCGAGATTTCATTTGTTGTCCACTATAGTTTTGCACCTAACTTATGTGCGTCAAAAACCCTCATGCCGCTATACTTAGCATCTTTTAGGGGTCCAAAAAACATTATCGTCTAACTATGTATTTATATACCAATGATAGATTATTACTAAAATATTTTTGTCATAGTATTACCACTGATGCTATCCAATGGTACACATATCTACCATTTGGATATATTAGTACCTATTGTGCGATGTAAGAGGCCTTCCTTCAATGATTTATACTTAAGAATTTCCCTAGAGTTACACATGATCACTTACCTGGATTACATCAAGGCAAGGAAAAACTTATTACTGCTTATATTTTGCATTGCAATGCTTACATGCATCAGTTAGTCTTTCATCCCATTGATTATGAAAAGTAATTCATCTTTTTTCATGGTTTGATTCCTGATTTAAATAAATGCTTGCAATATGACATGTGCAAATCATTCATGCTCTTATGCTATAAGGTTATTGATTTAGAACATGATCTCATTTCTACACATTTGATAGATCCTCCTACTATTTTTATTCCTACTACATCATCTAGTTCTTCTCCTCTTCCATCTATTCAGTGTCCTCTTAGGTCTCCATCTCCTCCACCTTGCAAGCAAGGTCGGTCTTCTCCATCACATGAACGTCCTTCATCTCCTCCACCATATCAGAGTCTGGCTAAGACTTCTCCATCTCCTCCATGGGAGCCATTAAACTTTTCTCTTGACACTAGGCCTCATGATGTGTTGTGTGATTTACTTGATAAGCACATGATTTTCTTAACTTCTAATCATCATCATCTACCTCATCACTTGCAACAAAAACATGATCGTAATTAGAAGACAAGGGTATCATTGCTTTTGGCTCTCACTCTTGTGAGAAGTCGATGTCTCCTATTCCATGTAAGCATGCATCTAGTTCAATTCACTTATCTCCTACACCTACTCCTAAGGTCATTATTCATCCTCCACTAAAAGTTATCATTCATGCATGATCTCCATTTCATTCATCCACCATTGCACCATCTCATCCACCACATAGTGCTCCTCCTATACATTGGCTACCTAATTCATCCATGTTTGTGCTTCCCATGGATGCACCACACATCATTGGCACAATATCATTTAGCATTCAATTCGGTTCATACACTCATGTTGCTTACACTCCACATGCTTCCACTTCTCCACAACCACTTGGTCTATGGTAGGTGATTTTATCATCTTATCCTCCCAATGATGCACTTGTGTTATCATGGTTCTTACATGAATGTTGAGGGATCTGTTACAATAAGGACCTTGCTCCATCTCTTGTGTTGCATGCTTCATCGATATATCTATCTCGCGTACACTATCGAATCATTTCTCGATGAAGCAATCTTAATTTATGATTCACTCTTGACTGCTGAGGGGTCTTACATAAATGAACCCCATCATCCACACACTAGGGGGCATCATTAATCTCTTTCCACCCTCTTCATCATACTAACACACACTTAAGTATAGTTTTACGATCATCTCATTCACATACTCTCTTACATAATTCATTTCATCCATATTTTACCATTCATCACATCTCTATTCATACATATAACATACTTTTGCATCATTTATCTATCACATGGAATAATAATACTATATATACACTATTTATTATCACACACACTATCCCATTACTTATATATCTATGATAAAATTAAAATCATTATAAATTTATCAACATCAACTACACAATGCAAATCAAATCAACACATACGAACAATGCTCAACATATCATATGAACACATTACAAAATGACAACTATCCATTTCTATATATCATAAAAATATCATAGCTACATAATACATTCATTGAGGGGAAAGCCCATACATGCATACACATCATATCTCGTCACCGATATCAATATCTATAACTGTGGGAGCTCTAGAACTATATGCTTTATCACTCAATCTACACCACCAGTCGTGACCCTTATACCTATCTACATACCTACGTAATAGCATAATCTTGATTGAATACTCCGCAAAGTGACCCTATAGCTCCACGAACCTAGAAAATACATTATGTGCTAGGGGACCTCCACCTACAGCCTCCTTAGATCTTTGTGTCTCCTCTCGTGCTTCATCCCTCTCACTCAATAACACTATGAAAGTATCCGTCGCTATTACCACTGGCTCAAACAAATGGGCATGATCTCCTGTAATGACATCTACTCGCTCTAGCATCCCACCTCCGATGAGAACATCAATGGGCACATTCTATGCTAATGTATGGATCAAAATATCTACAATCAATTACTAATAAACATCACTTACAACCATCTATAACATCACATTAGCTCACACGCAAGATACAACAAAATCAAAGAAATAAGCAACAATCCACAACTATCAATGCACATATACTCATGCTCTTCTCTCACCGCCACCACATCATCACAACTGGGGGTAAATGCTTATCCCCCTACTTCTCCTACTGGTAGAGCTCTAGCTGCATTGAAAACTACTAGATCTAGTAGCAACCATTGGTGCACTATGCACCATGCACTATACCCCTCTGTACAACCCATCTCATCCACCTGTATTGTATCTATGGTTGCATTTGACTCCTTTGGCCCAAGGGGTACTAATTGCGCTCTTTTGGGCCCTAGTCTTTCTCTAGCTCTCCTCAGTGTCCTTGTGGATCTCACCCATATATACGACTCTGGTGGCACATCTCGGGATATGTCAAATTTTTGTGATACATGATCTCCCTGAAATCACTCCAAAACCCCAAGAAACCTGTCCTCTAGCCAAATAGTGTGTTCTATACATCACAAGTCCACTGCATCCTCTAACCATCCTCTATAGTCATGATATGGCCTCCACATAATGTCTTTTGAGCCCATGTAATCCCACATAGATCTATATGTATTAGTATTCATTTTCCTTCCCTGCATGCCTACCCACCACTCAAAAAATATACTAGGTCTAGCCCACTCTCCACGTGGCCCACTAAGCAGTCTCAATATTGCACAATATGCTCATACACCTACACATGCAACAAAGTGGTGGCTCCCATCCCACCCCATGTTCCTCCTACATGAATCTATACAAATCCCTATATAATTGGGCTAATAAACATCGTGCCCAAGAATATCTCATCCCATCCTCCTTTATATGATGAAAAATATCATGCATCTTATATAAGATGCCCACACCACCACCCTTGATGACAACTAAAGAAGCAATCATAACCGCTATAAATTTCCGCAATCATGGAACCCCTGACCTCAATATATCATCAAGATTGATATGGACCTCAATATGCACTCCAATCCTGATTAACTAAAATTTGAAGTTTTATAAATTAATCTAAAAAGTACAGTAATGCAATAATTGAAATATAAATGCTAAGTAATTTATTTGATATTTTAAATGAAATGAAATAAATGAAATAGGGGAAAAGGTACTAACATGAAAAGAACTTACCTCACAATAATTTGGGACTAGACAGAGTGATGTTTTGGTGGAACTAGATGTCGTGAAAAACCTCATAAAATTCTAGAAGTGGTAGATTTGGCCAAAATGGGACACCTGGAGAAAGGCAGGGACACCTGTGGGTGCCCTAGTCTAAAGCATGGGTGCCCTAGTTTGCGGATTAACTCAAAAACTAAATTTGATAAGGTTGTTAAACCTTCACAATATTTCAACTTTGATCTAGTTGGTGTTGCACTTGCTTCACTATAAATCACCAATGAATAATCTCCTGCAAAACCCACACAAAAAGCATCAAACCCTAAAAAAATAAATATGCAAATGAATGGGTAATAATTTCCTCAACTTCCAAATGGATGGAATTATGACTAAGCACTACACTACATCTCAAACCCGATGTAGTTTTATGTGTTTGTGTGTGCAATCATGTGCCTAGGGTTCCCTAACACCAATGAAGCCAATAGTAACATGGAGAATAACTAGATAAAAATGTAGAATGATGGATGGAATAAAATAAAATCCCCTTCCTATGAAGTGTGTGATGAAAAAAAGTGTCCAAATGCAGTCCCTTTCCTTATGTAGATAGCTAGCCCTTAGTATAAATAGTCTTCACCTAAGATAGTGTGTATGTTGTGTTTGTATAGGGATCTCTTGCTCAAATTTCGACACTAATGACCTAACATGCTGACTAATACCTAAGGGAATTGGAGGGAAAATTACAAAGACTGACCTTGAATATCTAAATGAGAACCAAATGTGATGGGGACCAGGTTGCCTAGAAATGAGGACCGGGGTGCCCATGGGTGCCCCAATCCCTCACTAGGTGCCGTAGTCAAAGACCAGAGATGACAAACAAGTGAATAATGATAGCTAAGACTCCCTGAGAGATGACCAAAACTGTGCAAGTAACTAACAAATGCCCAAAAAACTTAATGACAATGATTGACTAAAATGATGATAGGACTAGGGGATGGCTCATTAGTGAATACTTTTCTTACATAAGATCCATCTATAAAACAACATACTTGGTGTTATAATTGTAGTAGTAAGTGTATGATTTTGTGACTATATTTACCCCACTTTATGTTAGTGAGTGGAAATCTCGGTAACATAAAGTAGATAGAGATACGTACTTGAGAGAAATACAGAGAAGCCCATGTTGTAGTAGAACGTGAAAATGTGGTAGAAGTGCATGTTGAATGAACCATATAGCGTGCTGAACCATGGATCAATGTGTTGATCCATGTAACATAGTGAGAAAAATAATGTCGTGATGAAGTATACTAAATGAGAGAGATGAATGTGATATTGATTGACTGATGATGTATGATGATGATATGATGGGGTAGGGAGTGATTAGTTCCCAACCTGATTATGTGTACAAGAAAAATTGACCAGAGGATTTGGGAATCCTTTCGTCAGAGGAAGAGTGTAGGGAGAAAGGTGCATTATTCTCCAACTTGTAACTACATCCTCAAGATCTAGCCACTACAGACAGACTCAGATCAAAAATTTTATGTGGTTTTTGGATCCAAATAATTTCTATCAAAACATTGATGCATATAAGAGGGTATAGGAAAGGAACTCTTCCCCCCACTCCATGGGTGTTACTGCAATGTGATGGATTCCAAGTTAGGTCATATAGAAGTTAACGTGAAATTTATGATGGATTCCAAGTTAGGTCATATGGAAGTAAATGTCAAATATAAAATAACTTCCCAAGTTAGGTCATTTGGGAATGTTATGAATGTAACTCCAAAGTTAGGTCATCTAGGAGGCCACATGTGTTGTATCGTATTGATTAAATAATGTGATTTAAATTTTTATATATTTGAACTTGTTGGTGAATTGGTTGATTGATTGTTTACTCATAAAGATATTTTATGCTAGTTGCCCCTGAGTTAGGTCATTAGGGGGAATAAATAGGAATTGATGAAATATCACATGGAGATATTTTGTATTTGTTTCCCCCAGATTGATTCATTAGGGGAGAATCACTAGAAATTGGTGAAGCATCATATATAGATAATTTAAGGTTGTTGGCCCCAGGTTAGGTCATTAGGGGGAATTGATGGTGAAATATCACATAGTGCATTAGTAAGTGCTTGAAATTGTCAAGTTAGTAGTGTTGGTTGAACACATAGTGATGTAAGGGGAATTATAGGATGACCCTAGTTGTATGCTCCCCCTTTTGGAGAAAGGGAAAGTGATGATAAGAAATGAACACTAAGCCGGAAGTAAGTACGAGATAGATAAAGTGTAATAAAGATCATAAAAATGTGTGTATATTAAGTGAAGGACAATGTGTATGAGAGATAATGCATGTGTTGTGTATATGATACGATGGTAGGTAGAATTCTGAAAATAATGCCACTAATGGGGTATAAATCGGAGTAAAAAAAATTGAGATATAAAGAAAACCATGTGGTGTGTATTAGTTGAGACAATGATCACGAAATAATGACAATAGTAGAGTAGGCCATGGAAAGTAACTATAAATAGTAAGGTGAAAAAGTGATTAGTCACTTCATTTGTCATTTTTGTGAGTGTGTGAGTGAGCTTTGAGTGTTTAAGGATACCGCAAGTGAGAGCAACATGACCTAGCTGATTTGAGATGGTGGTGACTATCGTAGCATCGTGTATGAAGGTAGATTTGGTTAGTTCAATGTTTTTTTGAAAATTGGGTGTGCAGTAGTCATTTGTAGTGAAATTTTGCAAAATTGTGATTATGAATCTTCTTAGTGTTTTAGACCTGGACAAGAGCGGTAAAGGCATTAGTGATCTTCAAGATAGGAGCACCTAGATCTGCCAATGTCCTACTCCCAGGAGCTCCAGTCCTGCTTCTAGGATTCTTAGTCTAGAGAGTGTGTATTCAATCCTAAGTGGTGTAAATGTGATTTTTATTGTATAGAAATGTAATCAATGAGTGTGTATGAATTTTTATAGTGTTATGACGTTGTGTCTATTATCATTTTGTGTTGTGTAGAGGGATATACACTTGAGGGAGTTTTAGGGGGGTTTTCAATTGAGTAATTGTCTTGGATTGGGGTTGTCTAATGATGATTAGGAGGTTATGGATTGTGCCTATCTATAGAACATAATGTGTATGGGGGATGTGCCCCATAATATGCCTATGCTGACAACCTTATGTGAGAGGTGGTGTGTGGATACTTGTACATTCTAGTTACCTACAGGTGAGATGATAGTTACCTTGGAGGATGTGTATCACATACTACAATTGCTAGTTGTTGAGGAGAGAGTATAGGTCATGCCTTTGGAGGATATGGAGAGAAATATGTGAGCCACTAGACTATATTTTGTAGGGAATTTAGTACCTACTGAGGCCCATATTAGTTTGGAAACTATTTTGAGGTCAGGGGTTCCACACTTATGGAGGTTCATAGTTGTGGTTATTGCTTCATCTATAGCAGTAGAGGGAGGAGGTGTGGGCATCTTGTATAAGATGCATGATATATGCTACCGGATAGAGGAGGAGAGCACCCAATATGCATGGGTTTGCCCACATGTATAGGGATTTATACATATTTTCGTAGGAGGATCATGGAGGTGGGATAAGAGCTACTACACTATTACATGTATGGGTATATGAGAATATAGCAGTGTTGAGGCTAGTTAGTCGTCCACGAGTAGAGTGGTCTAGGCCATATATATTTATGAGGAGGTGGATTAATGTGCACAGGCGTAAGATGGACATTGATAATTACAGGGAATTAATAGATAGGATGGGGCCCCAGGAAATTGTAAGGAGGCCATACCGCAATTATGGAGGATGTCCAGAGGATGTTGTAGAGTTACAATGTTTACGCAGGACCTTGTGGTTGGAGGATCATTTTCGCAGGGGTGGCCAAGTCATTCCAAGTGGAGAGGGTATCAAAAAATTTAGGTATGGCTCAAGATGTTCCCCCAAAGCAATATATATGGTTGAGATCCATTAGAGCACCGAGGAGGGCTAGGGCTAGACCATGGCCCACAAGAGAACAACTAGTATCTCCTAGGCCAGATGAGGTAGATGCGGTGATATAGCCGATAGAATCAGATGATGCAGGGTGTATGGAGGCCTACAATGCATGGTGGGAAACACATTGATGGTTATTCTTTTTTTTTTAATTTTTTACAGAATCAGCAATTGAATTACCACATTGAGGAGGGGAGGAGGGGGAAGCATATGCCCCCAAAAATGTAATGGAGCATGAGTATTCTTATAATTATGTTGTGTTTTGGTTATTTTCCTATATGATAGTGATGGTTATCTAATGGGCTGTTCTATGTGTTATAGGTGATGTGTATTGGTCATTGATAGTGGATAATTCCATCCACACATTGACACATAATGTGCCAATTGATACACTTACGGGTAGGAGGGATACTAGAGCGTGTGGACAACATTGTGGGTGAGCATGACCATTTGTTTGAGCCAGTGGACATAGCAGCAACAACATGTACTATGCTATTGGGTGAGAGGGATGAGGCCTACGAGGAGACATGATGAATGAGAGAGGCGGTGGGTGGTGGTCCATTAGCGTAGGATGTGTTCACATAATTAATGGCACTACAGAGTCATTTTGTTGAGTAGTCTATGAAGAATACCTTATTACATAGGAAAATGGATAAGTATAGGAGTTGTGATCAATGACATCGAGTGAGTGGCAAGGCTTCTAGTTTGAGAGATCTCACACTACCAGAGACTAGTAATGATGATGAGATTTGAATTGCATTATTGTGTATTATGTAAGGGCATTGGCACCTAGTGATGAGATGTTTTTGTAACTATGATTGCACTCGATATATATATATATATATATATGTGATGTTAGTGGCATTTTATTTTTATATTCACTACGTATTGTTGTTATAATGTGACTAATGAGATATGGTTTGTGAATGATTGTAATGAATGTGGCTCATGATGTGTAGTTGTTAGTATATTGTGATTGATGATGTACAATCCTGTAATTATTGGTTGTAATTTTTTAATCTGGTTGATTTTGTCTATGATTTTTGATTGAAATTCATATTATGATAATGATGATATAGTGTTGACGATGATGGATGATGTATGTAGTGTGATTACACAACTAAAATTGTGATAAATGATTGATTAATATGTACTAAGAAAAATGAACCTCATGTTAATATGATGAATATAGGGGGGAATTAGCGATGCCCCCAATGTATATATGATGAGGTTTATTTAGTTAAGACCCCTCAATAGTCAAGAATGAACCATGTAAAGCAACAATGCATCATCGGGAAATGATTGAGTGCGCTAGATGAATCGATGAAGCGCGTGATGAGAGGTTCTCATATAAAATCCCTTAATATTCATGCAAGAATTGTCAGAACAAAAGTGCGTCATCAAACGGTAAGGTGATATTAATCACCTACCAAAAACCAATGTGGCATGAAGCAGATTAAGCATGTGACATAATATTAGTGTGAGCATATGAACCAAAATGAATATCATGTAGAGCTGCGGTGGGATGGAAGAATGTGAAGGGTTGTGGTTATTGATGTGAAGTAATAACATGATGTGGATGAAGCATATGTGGCAGATGAAATGGTGTAACTATGGATGAATATGGTGGAGAATGCGTATGCATGATAACCTGTGGCGATAGACACATAATAACCTTAGTACTTAGATGGAGGATATAACTCAACCCGAGTATAAATCTGCTGATGAGGCATAGGAGAGATGGACCACTCACGTGAGTGAGAGCCAAAGGAAATGATGCCCTTATCCTCTAATTTTTGTAATCTATCATGAAGGGAAAAACAATCATTGTCCCTATGGCCATTGATATGATGATAATTACAATAGGGTTGATCAAGCTGACGTTGTGGATGATGTTGTGGATGATGTTTATTAGAGGGAAAGTGAATTATATTCTCATTAAGTAAAACATGCAGCACATCATATGGTTGAGTGTGATGAGAGAAGTGCAATGGATCACACAGAATAGATGGAGTAGATGGAGAATTAGTCTATCGCAAAGGAGGATAATGATGTTTTTTTGATGTAGTAGGTTGAGTTTGCTTGCTAGGAAGAGATGGAGATTGTGTGGATTGCTCAACTAGTGGTAATGGAGAAGAACTAGATGATATCACAGTAGTATAAAAAAGTGAAGGATCAATAATATGTACTGACAGAAGGTCCTGCTCTAGATCAATAAATTTATAGCATAAGATTATGAATGAATCACATGTATAATATTGCATTCATTTCTTAAGAGTGGGAATCAAACCACGGCAGAAAATGAATAGTTTCTCTAGATCAATAGGTTGGAATACTAGTTTATGCATATAAACATTAAATCATAAAATGTAATCCTTGATAGGTTCAGATGTGCCCTGGTCCAATGTAGGTATATGATCATAAGTAACTCTAGGGCCATTTTTTTTATGATAAAACAATGAAGGAAGATGTCCTCCATATCATAGTAATTACTAATAAACCCAAATGGAAGGTAAATGTACCATTGTAATGCATCCTCAGTGAGACTATGTTGAAAGGACTTAAGCAATAATATATCATTAGAATAGGAAGCCATAGCCATGTAAAAATGTTGTAGATGTAAATGAGGGTCACCAATACCTTCAAATCATCCAAATGTAGGAATGATAAATTCCTTAGTAATAAGGTTTCCATATAATGAATTGATATCAATGGAAGAATAATAGGCCCTAATTTCATAAGTGAGTGACTGAACCTGAGATTGTAATTGACTGATGACATGCATAAGATATAGCATATATTGTGGAGGAATAGTAGGAGATGGAAACAATGTATTAAGTAGTTGTAACTTTCCATTGTGAGTAATCATAGGTACCTTAAGAGAAGATAAAGGAGATTATAATGCTAAAGGAACACTAAGTGGTGGTTCCGAAGAAGGGATGAAGGAGATGAAACATCCATAGTAGTTGTAAGACTAGCATTAGAAACATCCCTAGGAGGTGAAGCGATCAATGGAGATACCTCGATAGGAGAAGATGAACTAGCATATGTAGGTGAAGTGTTAGGAGGAGATGAGATGGTAAGATTAGAAGAACTAATAGATGGAGGTGCCTTGTGCATTATGCTAGATACAAACTCAAGAGAAAGTGGAGTAGGAGATTCAGACACAGTAGTATGAGAATTAGTAGAATAATGACTATCAATTATATCATCAACATCAGATATGAAAATTTCATTAAGTGTACTATCAATAGGATCATCAACATAATATGAAAGAGTATGTGAAATAGTATGTGATGGATTAAGAGAATCAATTTCAGAAGTAGGAGAGTTTTGAGATGTATCCCAAGTAGTGGTCTAATGAGGAGGAGAATCAATATGAGAGGTATTGTCAAGACCTTATTAACATGTAATTAATAAGAGAATCATCTAGAATTTTCTTAGATAGGTCACCAGGGTGATCTTTAGTATCCGTATAACATGGTGTACAATGAGTGAAGGCTATCAGATCTGAAACAATACTGATGCCAATAGGATAATTTTCAAAACTAGAAGGTACATATTGTTGACCATATAAGAGTTATTTTTTAATATGATCAGGCAGAGTAACATTAATATGGAGAACCGTGAGCTCAATGATAACAACCTCATCATAAATTGGATTGATGCTAACATGAGACATGATGGGTGGAGAAGGAGAAGAGCTATCCTAAGCCATTAGGTGTTGAAGTGGATCCCAGGGGAAAATTTTCTAAGGCACAGGTTCACCAAAATGATTAACTAAAATTTGAATTTTTATAAATCAATCTAAGAAGTACAACAATGTAATAACTGAAATATACTAAAATATAAATGCTAAGTAATTTATTTGATATTTTAAATGAAATGAAATAAATTAAATAGGAGGGAAAAGATACTAACATGAAAAGAACTTACCTCACAATGATTTGGGATTGGACATAACGATGTTTTGGCAGAACTAGATGTTGCCACGAACCTCAAAAAAATGTAGAAGTGGTAGATTTGGCCAGATTGGGACACCTGGAGAAAAGAAGGGGCACCTGTGGGTGCCCTGGTATGTGTATTGACTTAGTTTCTAAATCTGATAAGGTCATTAAACCTTCACAATATTTCTCCTTAGATTTTGTTTTTGTCACGCTTGCTTTGCTGATGTCACTATAAATGACCAATGAATAATCTCTACAAAACCCCACACAAAAGCATCAAACCCTAAAAAAGAAATATGTAAATGAATGGGTTAGACTCTCCTCAACTGAAAAATGGATGGAATTATGACTAAGCATTGCACTACATCTTAGACCTGATGTAGTTCTATGTGATTTTGTGTGTAATCATGTGCCTAGGATTCCCTAGCAAAAATGACGCCAAAATTAGTGGGAAATAACTAGATAAAAATTTAGAATGGTGGATGGAATAAAAGAAACTCCCCTTCCTATGCAGTGTGTGATGAAAAATAGTGTCCAAATGCAGTCCCTTTTCTTATGTAGATAGCCAACCCTTAGTATAAATAGTCTTCCCTTAAGATAGTGTGTATGTTGTGTTTGTATAGGGATATCTTGCTCAAATTTTGACACTAATGACCTAACATGCCAACTAGCACCTAAGGGAATTAGAGGGAAAATTACAAAGACTGACCTCAAATATCTAAATGAGACCCAAATGTGATGGGGACCAAGGGGCCCATGGGCGATATAATCCCTCCCTATGCACCCTAGTAAAAGACCAAAGATGACAACTGAGTGAATAACAAAAACCAAGACTCCCTAAGAGATTACCATAGTTTAGCAAGTAACTGATGAATTTGTAAAACACTCAATGAAAATTACTGACAAAATTGACGACAAGACTAGTGGATTAGCGAATACTTTTATTACGCAAGATCCATATATAAAACAACATACTTGGTGGTAGAATTATAGTAGTAAGTGCATGATTTTTGTGACTATAGGTCCTTGTAAAGTACCACCTAGCAGTCCTCATCTATCTTTGTGCATCCTCTATGGCCATCACCTGTACCCTCTCACCAAGGATAGACAATCGTAGTATGCGATATACATCATCTAAAGTTGCTCTCATCTCTTCTATAGGAAACTAGAATGTGCAAGTATCTGCACACCATCTCTAGAAAAAAACTGTTATCATAGGCATATTATGGGGCACCTCCCCCATCCTCGCTATGTTTTGCAAGAAGAAATGGTCTAGAATGTCCCACTCATCATATTACAACCACAAAACCATCAATGTACTCAAATGATGACCACAACAAAGCTCTCTTGAATGAATATCTCTCTGCACAATGAAAAACACCAATAACCATGACATCAATACATCATATACATGTAAAAAAACCTACTAATAACATCAAAAAACATCAATTTTCACATTTACAACACTTTGGGATCAACCCTATCCTTCTGGGTTACTAGCGCCCAAAAGCAAGACTCAGACACCCCAGAACAGATTACTAGTGCCTATTCTTGGGTGCTAGTGTTCTAAAGATCATTATTTCCTTCACCACTCTTGCCCAGGTCACAAACACTAAGAAAAATTAACAACCAAAAATTCACAAAAAATAATGAAAAACAACCCAATTCAACATAATTTTCTCAAAAAATCAAACTTACTAGCTCAGTTGTCGTACATGACACTATAATTGTCAATGCCATCTCAAATCAACTCACTTACGACATCTTCACACACATAGAGCTCAAAATCATACTCGTGTAATGATCAAATGACATACCTATTCACTTTTTCCTATTACTATTTATAGTAACTTTGAATTCCCTACCTCGTTATAGTCATTATTTACGCTCATTCTCCTAACTACTATATATACATCACATTTTTTTTGTCATATCTTGAGCATTACTAGTCTGATTATTTTCTAGTTTGCATCTTCCTCTTTAGAATTCTGCTTACTATTGCTTCATAAGAATTCTAAAAACAATATATTCCTACTCAACATAACTCCAACTCAAAAAATACACAATTTTACACAATCTACTATATTTCACTTCACTCACAATTACATCTAAGCACATTTACTTTTGGCTCAATATTCATTCTCATCATCACTCTCCCTTTCGTCAAAAGGGGGGAATACAATCAGGGTCATCCTATAATTCCCCTCACATTGTCACATGATCATTCTACATTTCAAATTTGACATTATTAAAAAAATTCTCATACATCATGGGACAATCCACATCATTTTCTACCAATTCCCCCTAATGACCTAATATGGGGGAAACAAGCGTAAAATGTCTCCATGAGAAATCAATCAAGGACATTAAAATCTCAAAAAAAAATCTTCAATTATTTGAATTACATAAATCAATCAACATAACACATCACATTTGTTTCCTCCTAGATGACCTAACTTGGGACTTACATCACCACTTTCCCAGATGACCTAACTTGGGACTTACATCACCACTTTCCCAGATGACCTAACATGGGAAGTCGTCTCCAAATTTCTATCACTTCTAGATAACCTAATATGGAAGCCATCTCATAATACCGTGACACCCTTGGAGTGGGGCAGTGAGATGTCATTTCCTTTCCCATACTGCTTATACATGGGTTATTCACATTTGATCGAAAAGTATTGAAATGAACAAATTTGGTCTTTTGTCTGTTTGTAGCGGCTAGGAATTTTTATGGATGTAGTTAAAGTTGGAGGGTAAAACTAGATCTCTCTCCCTACACTCTTCCTCTGGTGGCAAGATGCCCAAATCCTCAAGTTTTCACACACACACAAAATTGAGTTGGGAATTGATCACTCCCTACCCCCAAAAATCTTCATCAACGAAAATATTTAAATCTCCAATCACTCAAAATCAAAATCATCCATCTCGCATAGTGCTCCTCATAATGGTTCACCATATCTCTTTATACCACATGGATTGACATGCCAATCCATGGGTTTCCATGTTATATGTTCTTATTCTTCACATACTTCTACAACATATTTGTGTACTTCTGTAATAGGGCTTATCTAAACACTTCTAAGATATTTTCCTTACTTCCTTTACACTACTTGAATTTCATTCAAAAAGCATAAAGGGGGCAAAATGTAGACACAAAATCATGCACATACTACTATATTACTATACCACTAAGTGTGTTGTTTTATAAATGGATCTTGTGCAAGGAAAGTATTCAATATGGCCCAATGTCTAGTTCATCCATTTGTCTTGCTTGTTTCTATTGTTTTATCTTTCACACTTGTCACTCATACACCCAATTCTGATCAGGTCGTTGGGATCCCTGCCTCTCAGTCTTTGCATGATTATCATTAGTTATCTCTGGAAATTAGTACCTAAGAACTCCTATCCATCCTGGGTGCCCATGTCCTCTTTATTTTATTATCTTATTTTTGACATTTAAGGTCAGTATTTTCAGCTTTCCCACTCATATCCCGAGGTACTAGTCGACATGTTAGGTAATTAGTGTTGAAATTCAAGCAAGATATCCCTATATAAACAAAACATACATACCATTATAAGGGCAGGAAATTACTATAAAGGGATATCTATCTACATATCTCAAGGGTCTGCATTTGGGTGCATTACTCTCCATACACAATGCATAGAAAGGTGAAGTTCATTTTTCCATCCCACACATTTTCATCTATCTAGCTACCATCCGCTATCTTGGTGTCATCGCCACAAGGGAAACCTAGGAGCACTATTGTACACACAAGCACATAAAACTAAATTGGGTCTAAGATGTAGTGCAACAATTAGTTGTAAGTTCACTAGTTGATAGCTTAGGATAGTCCAACCTCTCAATTTCGATTTTTCCTTTTAGGATTTGATGTCTTTTTTAGGGTTTCACAGGAGGATATTTGTGTTGCAGATTTATAGGTACTCTCATAGTCAAAGTGTGACTTTCAGGAGATTAGTGGAAAAAAAGTGTGAGAACCTAGCAATAGTGTTAGAACCAGATCTTGATATTTTTCACAGTCTACTATGCCCACCAAAGGTCTAGGGCACCCGTATGTGTCCCCACCCCTATCTAGGTGCCCGTGTTTAGGAGTTTCAAGAACATCTACATTTTTTTGAGTGGGATTACGATGGTCTATGTTTCTATTCTATCACATTCTATAGTCTAGAAATACTTCAAGATAAGTGAAATCAAAATAAGCGCCCTATATCTTGTACTTTCTTTCATAAATAAATCAAATAAATATCTAGCATCTGTATTTTATTATATATCAGTTGTAACAGTCATTAATTTCAAATTTTAATAAAATATCCAGATTTTATTGAATCACATTGCTATGTACAATGAATATTATTTTTCTTATACTTACTTTTATTGTTTTTGTGTTATTCAACCCCTATTTCTACCTAAACTTATCATTATTCCAAAGAGGTGTTTTAAATTTTTTATTTAAAAGAATACAATCATGGTGTATCCAAACATCCTGGATCAATTTCATATTATTGATTTTAATGTTAAGGAATTTAAGTGGATAGGAGGAGGGACATATAAAAAACCATGTACATCCAAATTATAACATGCAAAAGTAACCATTTCGTATATGTCAGTCTAATCAATTCAACATACGAGAAGGAATGCTCCAAATTCAAACTTTTTTACCCTGTGGGCCACTATGAAGTTTTCATCATCAATACAATTGGACTTGATACATATAACTACATATTATGGAAAAACAAAAAAGATAAGTTTTGTGCCTAGCTAATCTAGACAATATCATGCAGAGAAAAGAAACACATCCTACAAAAAGTAGAGAAGCATCTTTGTCCTATCTAACTTTATAGGATTTCACTTTCATTAAATATATCAAAATAATATGATGTAACGATGATGAAGCTAAAGTAATTTCTAGGTAATTTTGAAAAAGGTAAAGGCATATTTAATTAAATTATAATACACCATAAATTTACCTTGACTAAATTTCACCTAATGGTGGTCAGTATGTGAAAACACTCAAACATAATTGGTTAGAAATATGCCAGAATCTCATGGTATTTTCCATTAATGATGATAGAAAATAATATATACACCTAATTTTTCACTTTACCAAATTTTATTTTTTGCAAACATCATTAGCACATTGGTCTCCCTAGAATGGTGTCCTCAAGGACAATACTACAAGTAGTGAGTAAATTTTTATCCCATTTTCAAGTTTATCGAGAAAATGGAGATAACCAATCAAAAATATTCTTGGTAAACCTCTTTTGAGTCTTTCCTCATCTAAGAGATGATTTTGAAAATGCCTTGTTTACTCTTCAAATCAGATTTTGGGGTTCCCTTAACACATTGCATGTCATATGCAAGGTGTTTTCCACCCCCGAAACTTGACTTGAATTATGTTTTTTGATTTTGGGTTCCGATTGCATCGAAACATTCGACCCCCAAAACATGTGTCATATGCGAGGTGTTTCCTGAACCTGAAACCTGACACATTATCACACTTCGGGTTTTCAGGTTTTCTTACATCAGGTCAGGGAGGGGGATTTGCATGCCAATTTCTTGGTGTTTACCAAACCTCAAACCTGACTCATTGATGGACTCCTTTGTATCGAGTTTTTAAGACCTGATTACATAGTCACATGAAATGAAATATATAGTCAACCTTCCACCCCCAAAGTCAACACCATTAATGCCATGGTAGAATTTGGTGGTCCACATGTGTAATTAATGCCAAGTTATTTATAAATAGGAGGGGATTTCCACATCATTTGTACCTTTGTACTCCCTCTGCCATTGATATTTCTCTCCTGCTATCGCATTCCCAAATCCTGATTCACATTTTATTGGTGTTTTCATTGATTTTTCTCAGATTTAAAGGGTGTTTTCATTTCTGTAGTAAGTAAACCTCCTTTTGGTATTTTTCTTTTTTTTCTTTTTAGGTCTTATCTTGAGTGGGGGAGTTGTTTTACATTTTTCAAAGTTTGTTATTTTCACCTAGCAAGGAGAAGTAAGAGTCTTTTTAAGTTCCTTACTTGGTCATTCTTGGTAAGGGTTACAAGTTAAAAAAAATAAAAATATCACTTACTGGATTTGCACCTAAAAATGCTTTTTTGGGTTTTGCACGTGTCGAAGCAGGTGATCTCTCTGCAGTGTTTCGAGTTTTTGCTCTTGCTGAGCAAGTTCAGAGTTCCATAGTATTTCAAGTTTTCTCACCTATTAAACTAGTTGTATATTCCACCCTTTGTATTAGATTTCTCAAAATTCCTAACAAGGTTGAACTTATGATAATATGCCAGGTTTTCCAGGTTGATCAACAGGTTTAAAACTCTGCCAGTTTATCAAACTTTCTAAGGTGCATTGCTGGCAGAAAAATATAACTCTCTTTTAGGAGTCCCAAGAAGCTGTTTAGTACTTGTTTTTACAGTTCCTCATGTTTGATTCAGGAAAGGAAAATGGAAAGACGGAAGGATATAAAGAGATGAAGTAAAAATATCAAGTTATGCCCCCTTCCAGCATCAACTCTAATTTTGATATAAAAGATACAAAGTTAGGGCACATGGACATGGATGAATTTTGGAGCAAAGTGTAGAGTTCTTCACAGACTTAATGGATGTAGTCCCTCTGTGTAAGTGGGATAACTTTAGCTATTAATTTCCCCATTTCTTCCCAATATCCCGAGTTCATTCTTACATGTACTAACCATTATGACTCAGATTCAAGGTCAGTCCAAAATCAAAAACGGTGAATTAGTCATCAAGATGGATACCGATTATTTAGATGAACTTATAAAGCTTCCCAACTTTGATGAATATGTCACAAAAAATATGCAATAGGCCCAACAGGCTTGGGATAATGACCTAGATAATTGTGTCAAACACGTCAACAAAAAGTAGCTGATTAATCCTAAGCCTTCTATGTCTAGGTTTCCAAAGATAGTTCCTGGGTGTGACTTTATCTTAGAGATCAATGATATCATCACACTTCTCAGTAGATTATTTAGGCTCCCTGAGGCCAAGGAATTTCATGGGTGGATGTATCAGTTCATCAACATCATTAAGAATAATGAAAAATTCTTTGATTAGGGAACATTTATCAGTGACGCTATTGACACCCAAATGAAAGAAGACTTATCTATGAGAAATTTCTACATGATGTCTTATGTTACTTACGTCATAGTAGGAATGAGGAGTTATTATGGGTTGAAGCCAACGGGAAATAGGTCCACTGATCATATTTACAAGTTTTATCCACAATTGTCCCTGAAGGGAAGTCTAACACATTTCAAAATGGAAAATTATGCCTTCTTCTATGAGAACATCTATAGATTAGAACATGATATTTTGAAGAGAAAAATCTTGAATGTTACATGAAATGCCATAATGAAATGGGGTCACATCTTCTTGTAGTTTTAGAAATTCACCTATCTATGGGTCACAATGATTTAGGGATCACCCATGCACCTTCCTAGGTATCCAAGTGATTAGTAGATCCTCATGGAATTTATTTAACAACTCCTAGATTTTTAGAAGTTCCAATAGAGAAAATACAAAGTTGTAGTAGCCTTTCCTATATCAATTGGAAGATACACTTGTTCTTATGTTATCAAAGTAAAAAATTTAGTCTATGAAATGAAAGATAAGTTCAATAAGACCATGCCACCATAACCAGGTTTTGATTATCGAGGTGTACTTAAGGCTCATGGGACTATTCAACTTCATGTTTTGGATCTTGAGGATATATGGATCAATTTTAGGGATGAATTAGTAATAAGGTGAAAAGACAAAAATAGATTGAACCTGGATGAAATAAGAATGTTGGATCTTGTTAATATTTCTGAGGATGTTGTTGATAACAAAAGCGTTGTAGAACTTGTAGTCATTTTTACACCCACCAAAGAACAAGGGAACCCCATGTGCACCCACCTATCACCCAACGGGTTCTGGGCACTCACTCGAGGCACGCACGGGTGCTGAGTCTCCCTTTTATGTGAGTTGAGTGGGAAAACATCATCTATGATCCAAATTTAAAGTAAGTGAGTGAAAATGAGACATGCAAGCATCATAGAGCTCAGAATGACTCCTAGATCAGTACATTCATTCCAGATAGAAAATTACTTAACAGATTAAGAACTGAATCAAAATAAAAAGGGAAATGCGCAAGGATTCAGACTCATTCCATAAACATGTATAAAACAAAACCATGAAGATATGTTAATTCACCAGAATTAGTACTAATCATATTCATATAAAATGGTAACCTTATTGCATTCATTGGATTCATTACAGAACATCACAGTATGGTAGACCGAAGTCATGTATTGTAACTGAACCCTTATCCCTTAGTTCTCAAAAATAAATTTCATAACCCCAAACCCTTGATACATCCTTCTCGTATAGTTCATCTACTCAACCCAATATGGTTCCTCCTGGAATTTCTGTAGAGCTCCGCTCTCTTATTTATCTCTCTCCCCTTTTGTTCTTCTACGGGCACTTGTATTTATAGGCACCCTGAAGTGCCAAATCATCCTTCTGTGGCCTCAGATCCAGTGCTAAGTGTCTGAATGTGTTCCTCCATGGGAGCATGCTCCTACAGGCCTGAGCTCTCCACTTTTTGCCATGATGGTCTTCCAGAAGCTTCCATCATAGGGAATATTCCTTCCTATGCCAACCTGTCACCAAGCTGGCACCTTATCCACTCTGCATGCATAGTCATAGTCAGGTCATGATTTTCTTGTGTTCTACCTGATATGCCAATTACGGCTAAGTCTCGAGACCTTATTCTGTAGGCATACATCATGGGTTCTACTGAGACCCTCCTAAAACCTTGCCTTGTGTGCCTTCTCCTTGTGCGCCCATTTCTTAACGTGCCCATGCGCCCTTTTGGACTTAGTCAATATTTTAGGGGCCCAACATCACCCCACACTTTACCTATTCTCTTCCCATGGGAACACTTCTCTAATGAATAAAGAAACACCATAGACTTAATGTCTTGGGAAAATAATAAGGCAAAGAATAATTTATAAAAGAAGAAAGAATGGGGAAGTGGTGGCATTATTGCAACAAGCTAGGAAAATCTTTTGGTAAGTCGGCCTCCAACTTGTTCTAGGCATTGACTTCATTTTGTGCTCTCTGGTAGAGGTCGCTGACTAGGGTGCTTACCTCCCCCGAAACTCGGTCCATCTCCTTGAGTGTTCATGGTGTCAATTCTTTTTCCAACTCCTTTCCCATGTCCTCAAGCACGTCCATCCTTCTAGTAATCTATGGGTATAGCTCCTTTAGCCAGTTCTTGATTGTACCCCTTAGGGCCTTAATAGCTTCTGAATTCTTTTCAACCTCGGCCAAGATTCTATCCCACTCTGCTCTATTCCCCTTATTCATTTCTTAGAAATATTTAAGATCTTCTTCATAGTTGGTGACTAGAATACTCACCACTTTATCTCTGTCTGCGCAGTTGTCATATACGGCCTCAGCAGTATGGGCAACAATCTTTACATCACCAAGGACTTTGCTGTATTCAGCCATGATTGCTACTACCTTTAATTTTACCTCCTTCTCTAGGTGCATTACAACTTCTTCCGTGGATTCTAAGGCTAGAGGTTGCCTCTCCATGGTGATGATGCATGTTAAGTCTTCAAGGCATTCAAGGGAAGATCCATACTTTTGCGTGGGTGGTGCCAAGTTCGGATGCTTCAAAAAAATGACATTTGTGATGGATTCTACCTTCTTAGGTAATTTATGCACCCTTTCCTTTTCTTCCTGAAATTCATGCTTTAGCTAAGCGCTAATTAACTCCTCCTGCTTTAAATCCTTAGCCTTCTCTTCTAGCTCTTCCTCCTTTTTTAGTTCTTCTTCTAGAAATATTATCCTGTCATTTCATCTAAAGATCCTAGCTTCAACCTCAACTGAGACCTTGTTGAGCACGTTGCATAGATGCTCATTTCAAATATGCTGAGCATTTACCAAGGGGTTGTATCCTTTTGACTCAGGAATTTTCATTAGTTCCCCTGGCTTAGCTCAAAC
The DNA here is from genome assembly GCA_019776745.2 of Taxus chinensis. Lineage (NCBI taxonomy): Eukaryota > Viridiplantae > Streptophyta > Pinopsida > Cupressales > Taxaceae > Taxus > Taxus chinensis. The sequence continues at coordinate 886,859,260 of CM034146.1, read as the reverse complement.
TCTGGCTCATCGATGTGGTACTTAATTACCTAAGAGAGAATATTCCTCATCCAAGGGTATGCACCTTCTTCATCGAACAAATTCATTGCCATGAGTTGATCTGTTGGAATGGTGCTTTGGAAGTGCATGCGCAACACCTTATTGGGATCATTAATGTATATCATTCCTTTCCTCTAGATCTCCATGTGCGTTTTTCCTGTGCACGTGCCCTTAGGAACAGTTATCAATAGAATGGGGCCTCCCGTGCTGCCATGATATTTCCTTGTGCTTTCTTTCTCTTCTTCTTCCATCATTATGTCAGTGCTGCACTCCAATTCTTTTTCTACTAAGGCCTCGATGATTTTCATTGCTTCTCTTTCTGCCACCTTGTTTATTTGCTCCTTCATGAAGCTTGGATTTTTCTGATCCTGTACACCAACCTCTTCACTTCTTTCCATGTTCTAGGTTCCTTCCTTCTCCTGGCTACCCTTGTGCCACATGAAAAGGAACTCATTTTCTTCCTCTCCGCCATCTTCTTCTGAACCATGCACACTGAAGACAAGTGGTTCTTAGTCCCCTTTAGATTCATCTTCTTCATCGTTATCCCTCTCACCCATGTATTTCTCCAAGATCTCTATTTCCTTTGAGTCAGCTTCCTTCATCACCTTCTATGTCTTCCTAACTGAGGATTCCAGTACAAGAGATTATGCTTTCTCTTCCTCTTCCTCTAATGATTTCTCCTCTAGGATAAGCTTTTCCTGTTCTAGCACCTCCTCTTTAACAGGGGACCTTTGCCTACACATGTAAGCATGTTCCCGGGGTGCTTATTACCTGTGTATCTTTGGCACTTGGTGCCTTTTTCCTTATCTCCTCTGTTTCCTTCTTCTTGGGTGCGGTCTTCTTCCTACATGTTAGGTCCTTGGGTATAGCTTTCTCATTTTCAAGGTAAGTTCCCTTCTCAAACTTGGGCCTTATCTAAAGGTATACACATGCCGCGGACCTCCTTGCAATAGTTAGATTTAGGGGTTTCACCATTTAGACTTCATGCGACACGTACTTTTCCACATACACGCACTTGTTGGGGTAGACCAACGTCCTGCGCATCTCCTTGTGGTCCCAGTCTAAACTTCTAAGGTCAAGCTTTAACTTCTTAAACTGCTTAAATCTATAAACTCCTTCTTGGAAGTATTGAGTTGTGAAGGTGAATGGGATCTTACACCATGGGCTCATGGTTTCATCAATTAACTTGAACCTACCAATACAAAAGTGTTGGTATACAACAAAATCAGCTTCTCCTACTGTAAGCATTGGCAATTGTTCCGGTATTCTCCATTATACCCCAAACGCATTCCTTAAGCACATATACCTTTTTCCAAGACACGCCTTGTGAACAGGAATCATGCTATCATGAGTGTATTTCTCAAATATTTTTTTCAGGTGATGGGTCTTCCTCTGGGTACTCCCAAACGAACTTGTCTACTGCATTTGGTACCCTAATCTCTAAGAACACAATGGCTAAGAGGACATTACCAAAGAGAATCTTGTCTCCTTCCTATGCATAGGTGATAATTTCATCTGCAATGTATGTAGATAGATTGTAGATGGTGCCCTCTGATATTCTTCTAGAAACATTCAACTTGGAATTGTTTACCTACATCCATCTTTCTTGCCCGTTGAGTTTTGTTACTAGGCGCGTGGCCATTCTCATTACTAGGTCTTGGATATCCCCAATATCAAAATACCTTGACCCTTTCTTGTACACATATGCCACCACTATTTCCTTAATTGCTTCCTTGTTGCACAGGTCATCATCTAAGCTTTCTCCCTCACAGATAAGGCCTGTGAATCTTGAAATTAGCTGAGGGGTTATGCACATCTTGTACCTTACAAAATGAAAGTGATCTTCATGTATGCATGACATCAACAACTGATAGAGGCACTCTGGCTTTTCAAAGTAGGGAAACTCATAGAGTTATAATAAACCCTCCTTCAACTTCACCTTGACTTCATCACTATAAATTAGTAACCCCTCATGTGTTCTCTGGTTAGTTGGGTGCCCTAACTCCAACTCCAATTCTTTTTCAATCATGTTCATGTGATGATTGTAGTCACTTACTGCCAGTTTTATCAAGTGGGACTCCCATTCCATCTCGAGTGAAACCCCATCTAGGTACTACATTTATGCATACCATTCCTCATTGGTACCTGTGGTGGTTTCTTGTTATTTTCTGTTGCCCTTACCCTTCTTAGTTATTATTACTGGTTTCTTGGGTGCCATTGTGTAGGTTTTCTCTACACTTCAACATCTCTTTCTATGCTTCTCTACCCTTTCCAAGTTTAGATCTTGAACTTGTGAAGAAAATCCTTTCCAACCCGTGCCCTAGCTACCAAAACCTCACTGGAATATTCCTTTCACAAGATGGTGCATCTCCACAACGCTCTCTATGCCTGTGAACTATTTCCCTCCTGGTTTACAGATCCAAACTGGTCAATCATTACTAATTTTCTCCAATTTTTCTTCACATGGATCAACTCTAGAAACCCTAGTTTGCAAAATATCTTCCTTCTTCGTATTCACAATGTAAATAATGAAGTGTCCAAGCTTCTATTTATAGTTTTTCCCACTTTTTAACATTAAATGATACCTTACATACCACCGTACTTCAACATTCAATGTAGCTTTTTCGAAAAAATCTTACTTTAGCGCTTTAACTTACGTGCCCAACCTTGCATGGACAATTCCCCAACCTTCTGGTGCACAATCAATCCATCTTGATAGAAGAATCTTGCGCATGCATAACCAGCACTGAAGGAACTTGTTCTGTCATGATTTTACTCTCGCCTACCTCATGTTGTGGTTGTGATTTTTCCTCTCTTGTACATGGATCCCCAATGTAGCCTTAACCTGACACTAACCATCCTTGTTCACCTTCCCTCTCATACACTTCCTCTCCCTGGGCCATCCAACTGAGCTTTCCAACTCAATCCTTCCTGGTGCTTCACACTTTAATTTCTTCCACCTTACTCCATCCCACACTAAAATGATGCATGGTCCTTTGCACAGTTACAACCTTCAAAAATTAATGAGACTACCAGTGCCTAAGGCGCAAAACAAAATAGCAACGAGAAAGGGAAAAACAAGAAAATAAAAATAAATTAAGGGAAATCCTAAACTAACTGGCAATACTACCTTATTTACAAACAACAAGAAGACTTATTTATAGTAGGACTTCAACCTACTCCCATTGAAGTGTCCTGGCAATCTTGTCCCATCTAGCGCTTGTAACTGCACATGCCTGAATTAAGGATGTATAAAATGATGTAGGGACCTAAGAAATGGAATTTTAAATTCCCAGGATGGCACAAAAACTTGGAATCATATAGTAGCACCATTTTCCCAACCTCAAACTTCTTGTTATTAATGTGATGATCATGTCATGCCTTTTATTTTACTTTTTTAGTTTTTTGGGCTCCACCTGGCTGATGATCATCTCTCATGCAATTGCCTTAACTTGTCAATTATTTCTTCCAACAATTTCTCATCATCTAATTCTCCTGTGCGCACTATATGCAGAGAAGGTAACATGAATTCAACTGGAAGGACAACCTCCATGCCAAACACCAATTGAAATGGCGTGGCATTATTCAACCTCTTGTAGGTTGTCCTATATGCCCAAAGAATAGCTGATAATTTATCATCCCAATCCTATCTACCAACATCACAGATCTTAGTCAATGTGTGACTAAGTATTTTGTTAAATGCCTCAGCAGTTCCATTTGCATGTGGGTGATAGGGAATAGTTTTGTGATGGGCCACCATGAATTCTGACAATAGAATCCTGACCATTTCATTGAGGAAGTGCATACCTCTATCACTTATTAAACTCAATGAGCATCCATACCTTCCGATTATGTTTTCCCATAAAAATCTAGTAGTGAAAGCTGTTGTACAATCCTTTGTAGGTGATGCCTCTTCCCACCTTGTCAAATAATCAGTGCAAGTGAGGTTATACTACAAACCAGTCCTTCACACCGCTAGCAAGATTGGTTCGAAAAAGTCGATAGCCCACTTTTCAAATGGTTCCATGCTAGCTATTGGTCACAAGGGCATTTCATCCCTGTTTCTGGGTTTTCCAAGGCACTGGAAATGGTCATAAGCCTTGCAAAACTCAATGCAATCTTGATAAATGGTCTCCCACAAAATCCCTATGAGTAGAATCTTCAGTGTAGTTGCATTTCCTACATAGTGTCCTCTTATAATCCCACCATGTGCCTTTTCCATAATTGTAATGCACTCATGTTCTAGAACGCATTGGTGGAGAACCTCATCACGACCCATTTTATACATATCTGTACTGATTAACATGTAGGGCACGACATGTAATGGCCAACTTCTTCTTCTCCAATGCCTTCATTTTGACTGGCGCCACACCTATTTTAAGGAATACTACAATGTCCACTAGATCCAAGGGCACGCGTTGTAACCTAAATAGTTGTGCATCTGGCATGGTATCCTCAATGCTTTGTGTGTCCTCCCCTGAATCAATCCTAGAAAAATGATCAGGTCTGAAATTAATTTTTCCTAGTTTGACAACCACCATGAACTCAAATTATTGGAACAATAGTACCCAACGACATATGCGCCCTTGTAGAACAAGCTTGTTTAACAAGTATTTCAATGCCATATGGTCAGTGTAAAATATAAAAGGGGTTTCCAACAAATACTATCTGAATTTATGAAGTGCGTAGGTCATTGACAATGCCTCGTGCTTAGTTGTAGTGTAATTCTACTTTGCTGGTGTCAATTTCTTGCTTGCAAAACATAAAGGATGATCAAGAATCCCTTCACTAGGTTGTGCAAGTACTGTTCCAATGGCAATCCCTAAGGCATCCACTTGAACATGGAAAGGCTTATCCCAAGAAGGGAAATGAAGGATGGGTGCAGTGATAAGTTGATCCTTAAAAGTGTCAAATACCTTATGTTATGCCCCTCCCCAATGAAAGGAACTCTTATGTCTAAGAAACTCTTCTAAAGGTGTAACAATCTTGACATATCCCTTGATGAAATTCCTGTAGTACCCCGTATGTCTAAGGAATCTGTGCACTGCACTTTGAGTAGTAGGCTCCCTCAATCCCACAATTACTACAAATTTTATGGGATCTACTAGTAGGCCCTCCTTACATATGATGTGCCCAAATAATGTTCCAAACAGGGTAGTAAAGACACATTTCTTAATGTTGAGGGATAACCTCAACTGCCGACACCTTTCAAACATCAGCCTTAAGTTGTCACAATGGTCCTTCACTAACCCATATACTGTCCAATCATCCAGGTAGACTTGAAGAAATTTATGGATAAAATCCTGGAAAGCTTGTACCACAATGCGTGAGAACACAACAGGTGCATTCTTTAACCCAAACAACATGATTGTATAGGAAAAAATTCCCCACTCAGTGGTAAAAGTCATCTTGCTTTGGTCCTCCTTAGTGATCCTTACCTGATGATAGCCTGAGAATCCATCTGTGAAAGAATAAACCTTGCACCTTATCACTCTTTCTAAGATTTCTTCATTGAATGGGGTTGGAAAAAGATCAATGATACATACCGCATTCAAATCCATGTATCAACACAGATCCTTATCCTTTCGTCCTTCTTGATACTAATTACCATTGGAATTATCCATTCTGACTCTTCAACAACTTCAATAATACCTGATGCTATCATTTTATCTATTTCTTCTTTAACCCTCACACACAGGTTAGGATTCATCTAGTATGATCTTTTCCTAACTTGGGTGCGCACCTTCCTTTAGTTTTATCCTCATCTCCCCCAAGGAATGGTGGACACCTTTAAGCTAATGATACCCACATGGGAATAAATCCCCAAACTCACGTAAAAGATAAATAATCTTAGAGACTTCTTTCTCTGACCAATAATCTCCGATGACTACCTCCTTAGGTTATTCTTTTGAGCCGATGTTAACCTTTTTTGTATTTAAAGGCTGCATGATAGGCATGTGCATGTTCATCAAAACTATCTAACACCTCATGCATCCCCACAGAATGGTCAACATATAAGTTTTTGTTTCTTCTCCATCAATAACATACACCCATCTTCCCCTTTTCTTTTTCTATACACGCACATTTAAAATATATCTCTTTCATTTATTCTTCCTCAAAGTGCACTTCCGAGATAGTTTCACCTAGCAATTCTTGTATTCTATCTTCCATCATAGCACTATCCCTTATTGTAAGGTGTTTGACAACCTGCAATGCCTTATGTACTGATGGCTTTGTTCTCTAGTACTTGAATTTTTGAATGAGGGTCAACCACCAATTCTTGCTAATTACTAGTTTGGCGACGCATCTCTAAGTGGATGTACTATGTGCATGCATAACCTTGTAGGGTGGAATACAACTTGTGAACCCATAATGAAGGTGGCAATGCTTTTGCACTTCCCATCCAAGCTATCTCACATGCTTGGATATAGAAGGAAGCAGTCTCTTTACCATGGTATTATTTTATAGCCATTGGTGTGTTGCTCCTGCAAAACCTTAAAGAGAAAGCAATTCTCACCTCACACCATTCCAAGAGGTTCTCCCAATGTGTCACCCACCAGTGCTGTACAATTCTGAGTAGGATATAACTTAACATCTCTCTTCGTTCATTCTCCTCATTCCACTGAGCTTCCATCTCCTACAGAAAGTCCTCAGGGAATGCTCCTCTTAAGTACTTAGGTATCTCCTTTCTCCTAGGTGTCAGACTGTACGTGCCTTTTTTACCTTTGTCACCGATCCTCTCAAGTGTCATCCAATTAACTCATAGTTCCCATGCACCCAATTATCACACACTATACTGTGGTGTCACTTAAGGAATGAGAATCCTCAAACTAGATAACTCCTTCTGTGGGATGAATTATCTCTGGATCCCTGATTGAGTGCACATATATTCTATCCAGGACCTCTTCTCCCAAAGGTTCAATATAGGTGTTGATTTCCCATCAGCTAGGGGTATGATGACTCGTTCCTCCTCATTTTCAAAGCTTATGTATCCCTTGTTAAACCAAAGATCTGCATTGTTCTTATAGCACCATGGGTGCCCAAGTAGTGTTGGGAAATTTTCTACCTCAGTGAGTGCCAAGACTTCGAAGTCTCCAGTAAACTTAGCCCCTTGAATGGTGATAGTTGCATCCTTTAAGACACCGATGGGCATTGCCTTCATTTTTTTTTCCATATACAACACATTTGAAGATGGCTATAATACATGTCTTCCCATCTGATTCCATGCATCCAAGGTGAGAACATTGACCTCTGTGCCCATGTTAATGAGGATATTACTAAGGATCCATCCATCCATGAATGCATTTAACGTGATCTACCTATCATAGTCAAGGATGTGAGGGGGAAGTTTTACATGTAATACCTACCTCTCACACTCTTCTCTAGCATGTGGTACCTTCTCTCTCAACCATTCTCTAAGAAAGGGAAAAATATTCTCTTACCTAAGCATTTTATAGACTTCCTTGAGCTCATCCAGGTCATCTTTTGGTGCCTAAACCTTCCTTCTTTTCTCCTCCCTCTTGGAATACTCCTTTAGATATTGGATTTCTCATTGTAAACTTCAAATGATGTCCATGGTCTCTTGATATAAATCCTTCTGATGCGTAGGGTCCTGGTACTTCCCATGTACCACTTCTTCCCTTGAAACCAGGTTCCTCTATCTTGGTATTTCCTTTGCGTGTGTCGGCTTCTGCTCTTATTGTCACCAACACATGTTCTAGTTCTGATTCATGTGCCACTCTTGGAATACATTGTGGATTGTCCCTTTTTATGCTTACCATAGCAGTGCCCTTATCTTTCAGGTGCTGATGGTTCATATGCTTGTAGAGTTCTAGACAATCTTTATACTTGTGCTTCTTCTTGCAACATGAGCATTATAATAGATCTAGGCACTCACGCTTGTAGTGTTCTGTAGACCCACAATTAAAATAGGTTCCATGTGGGAACTCACTCCTTCCTCCTATGTAGCTACCATGACCACGAAATCCTCTATGAGAACTTGTTCCACATGTGCCCCCATCTACGCGTTCCTCATAACGGTAGTCATCACCCTTAAAATTACTGGCAATGTTAGTCTGGTGCACACCTTGATCAATGGCCTCATGGATTTGATCAATAAGCCTACAATCCTTAGTATCATAGGTTGTAGAGGTACAGATCTTACAGTAGTAAGATACACTCTTCCAAATTGTGTGCTGCAATAAAAGACATGTACTTGCATCATGGTCCCCATGAAAAATCTCACAATCTATTGCTATAGTGCATAATGTCTTCCAAGGGAAACTATCCTTGGCATGCCCCTCTACTTCACAATCTGTACACCACATTCCACTGCAAGTCTCAAGAGCTGAGTTCGCAGACAATGTTTCCAGTTGTATAGCCATAGCAGTGATTTGAGCTTCTAGAAATGGACTAACTCTAGTATCAACACTTCCAATAGCTTCAGCGCGTAGGGTAGCTTCCAATGCTTCACATGGGTTTGTGAAATTTTTATAATTTAGCTCTTCTAAATGGGGTTATCAACTCTCCAAAAAACATTGAGCATGTTGTGAAGGGTGAATGTCATATGACAATTTTGATAGGAGAGTCTTAAACTGTGCGTCATACTCCTGCACACTCTCCACCTTTCCCTGTTGAATCTCCTTCAGGGTGCTGATGCTATTATGTTGAAACTCAAGAATGTGGAACTCTACCAAGAAGGTGTTCTTTAAAGTAGTATAATCCACCACCATTTGATGAGGGTCATATTTCCTATACTAGCTATGCATACACCCTTGCAATGTCATTGCAAACTGACTGGCCTTCCACTCTGGGGTTGTGATCCCCTTCGCGTGCCATATCAATTCACACTTTTGAAAATGCTCCACAACATCCTCTACGCCCTGGTAGTCTAACAAGTGTAAAAACATTTCAAATATTACTTGAGTAGGTGGATAAGGCCCCTATGTCACCCTGGTCCAGATCCTTGGTTTCCCCCAATTTTTCCTACTCCGCTAGATCCACTAGATCCGCCAGGTTCTGTGCCGTCAGTTCCACCTCTAGATCCATCAGTAGCTAGTAATGGGTCTGAAGTGATTACACCTAGGGTCCCCAACATCCCTCTAAATTATGTGCCAATCATTTTTGAAATTGTGCCACTTCCAGATGTGTGTCCCGCACCACTTCCCGACGTGTTACCCAAGCCTTGTGTATTTTCTCCTTGTCCAAAAATTTCCCCGAAATACTTGAAAAGTATGCATAGCCATAGCAGTGGGAAACAAAAAATTATATCTCCTTGGCGCAGATCTGTCACTTCAACTGATACCAATTAGGTCAACAATACTCCTCCCTTGATCTGGAAAACCAAGTGCTAGGGTTTGGTCACTAGGTGGGTTCAGATGCATACCAATAACTCTTCTCTCTTTGTATGATGAACTCTCATCAAAATTTGAAGGGGTCTCTCTTACGTGTTTGATAAGATGGGGTAGCACAGACTGCTTAGGTTCCATGTCCTCTGTGTGAACCTCAAATCCTTCCCGCAACATCTACCTCCATAAATCCATCACACTTGTAACCTCATGTTGTCTAGCAATATCCCTTTCACACGCTTCACTATACTTGATCTGTCTCTCCTCCCTTTCTTTCTCAGTCGTAATGCCTGTCATCTTCCTCCACCCTAGCTTCCTCACCCAGTGTTCATAACGGTTTAAGATGACCATCGAAAATGCCTCTAAACTCAAGGTAACAATAAAGGTCTTCATTTCCAAAGGGATAACACATAGAAATGATCCTTTGGGATCCTGCAGAAACTCAAACTCAACAACTTTCAGACAAGAATATGAGGAAATAGCATATTCTAGGGTGTAGCTAGCCAGTACTCCTTTCCACCAATGATCCACAACACGAGTCCATGTTAGATCTACATCTTACAGCCTCTGGTACTCTTCTTGGGTCCACACATATGATCTATAATACCAACTTGATCTAAATGCATATGCCGAGAGTCCTTCATATAGCTCTACTGGGAAGCAACAAATTTTTTTTTCACACAAATCATGGTAGAGGTTTTCTTCTACCAATCTACGAGCATCAAAATTAGGTCCAAATTTAGGCATTCTATCATCACTTATTACCCAGATCATGATGTATGCCATTTCCCAATACAACTTTAAAAAGAGGTCCCGGAAATGGAACCAAGATGTAGTCATTTTTACACCCACCAAAGAACAAGGGAACCCCATGCGCACTGATCTATCACCCAACGGGTGTTAGATGCTCACCCAAGGCATGCACATGTGCCAAGTCTCTCTTTTATGTGAGTTGAGTGGGAAAACATCATCTATGATCCAAATTTAAAAAAAGTAAGTGTAAATGAGACATGCAAGAATCATAGAGCTCATAACAGCTCATAGATCAGTGCAGTCATTCTAGACAAAAAGACTTAACAGATTAAGAACTGAATTAAAATAGAAAGGGAAATGTGTAAGGATTCAGACTCATTCCATAAAAATGCATAAAATAGAACCATGAAGATATGTTAATGCACTAGAATCAGTTCTAATCATATTCATATAAAATGGTAACTTTATTACATTCATTAGATTCATTACAAAACATCGCAATATGGCAGACCAAAGTCATGCATCATAATTGGACCCTTATCCCTTAGTTCTCAAAAAGAAATTTCATAACTCTGAACCCTTGATACATCCTTCTCATATAGTTCATCTACCCAACCCAATATGTCTCCTCCCAACATTTCTACAGAGCTCCGCTCTCTTATTAATCTCTCCCGTTTTGTTCTTCTGTGGGCACTTGTATTTATAGGTACCCAAAAGTGCCAACTCATCCTTCTATGTCCTTAGATCTAGTACCAAGTGCCTGAATGTGGTCGTCCATGGGAGCAATCCTCCAGGACTGAGATCTCCACTTTTTTCCATGAAGTTATTCCAAGAGTTTCCATCACAAGGCATATTCCTTCCTAGGCCAACCTATCGCCAGGCTGACACCTTATCCACTCCACATGCATAGTTGGGTCACACTTTTCTCATGTCCTGCCTGATACACTAATAAAGGCGAAGTCCCGAGACCCTATCCTACGGGTGCTCATCACAGGTTCTACTGATACCCTCCTAGAACCTTGTCTTGTGTGCCCATTTCTTAACTTCAGTCTTGCTCACCCATGCATCCTTTTGGACTTACTTAATATTTTAGGGGTCCAATAGAACCTATGTGTGAATAGATGGACAATGTAATATTCCTGCTAGTTATATAATATGTCAAAGAATCAACATCTATCCAAGATAGGGCTGCTCAAACCATCATTTTCACCAATGCATGGTTATATTCGTGGTACGTTCAGCCCAAAGATTCCAATTTCCTAAAACTTCATGTCACATCCACGTTAGAAGAAAGCCCCTCTCATGGAGAAAAGGATAAAGGTCAAATCCAACCTAAAAAGGTAATATTCAATTATTTTCATGATGGAAATAAGTCCCAACCTTTGTCATATGTTATTCCTAATTCATCATTTTTGGTGCTTGACTCTCCTTCTCCTTCACATGTCAAGGAAATTCCAGTGAGAACTGTAGTTAACTAGCCGGTTCCCTCTTCCTCTTCTGTCTCTTCCTCCATTCCTATTGTAACTCAACAACTCCAAGTTTCCTCTCCCACTTTGATGCAGGGGTCATTTAGATTAAACTGAATCTACAATACTCAAGAGCTTGAACTTGCTCTATTAATCCATCCACCCTTGCTAGAGGATCCTTAATTGATGTTCATGCAACATCGTCTGTTTGTTCTTATCTCCTTGAGGTAGCAATGAGACCTAGTGCATGTTACTTCTTTGCACCATCTTGACTAAACTCCTAAAATTATAACATTTAGAATTTCATGAATACAAAGAAGGTCTGATAAGATTAATTGGCTCTCGTTTCCCCATAAAACCTTGCTCCTAAAGTTCCATGGATTAAAGTTTTTTCTAACTCCCTCCATCTCATTTTTTTTTCTGTTTCTTGCTCTTGAGAAACTAACTCGTTTGGGACAGTCCCAATTCCTTCATAACTTTTATGGGTCTTTTTTTTTAGGACTCCAAATTTTCACACAAGGTCTTTATGTGTTATAAACCTCTCCACACAAAATTTCAGATCTTCAACATTCATCTACCTCCGTAAATCAAGCATTTACCAGTCTAATTTCTGAATCTTAACATTTAGATAAACCACAGTCATGTTTTTACACAAAATGAAGGCAATCTCATTGAATATTTCTCCTTATAAGTATTCAAACATATTATTCATACCTTGATAGGTGTATTTCATCTCTCATGCATTGGCTCTTGACTCAATTTCTCCAATTTAGCTTTTGAAACCTCTTACTATGACTTTTTAGACAGTCATACAAACCCTGCACAGTCAGTCTTTATATGCAATAAGGGTAATTTTTTCATTGATTCACCCCTATGATCATTCAAATACATCAAAAATACATGGATCCACCTTTGATAACAATCTAAGCTCGTGCTTCATCTAATTATGAACCAAAACTTGACTGTTTTCCTTCAAATATGTGCATTGTACATTCATTGTTTAACTAAAAAATACAGTCATGTATATCTCGAGCGACACAAAACCCATTCTCTTTGAAATTTTGACAGTAGTTGGATAGTGTAAATACAGATATATCATGAAATTTTAAGCCAATTTCATCCATCCAGTCAAAATATATGTGACGCCCTAGATCGGGCCCGAGAGCCTTCAAATGGCTATAACAATTAAATTTTGTACTTTCAAAACTTACAAAAAATATGATTACCTTCCTTACGGTCTGTAGAAGGTGTTAGAATTAAAATTCAAGGGAAACTCACCAATTGAATTCCATTGAAGGTTTATAACTTGCTGTCCTGGCACAGTCTTCATCACAGTCACTTTAAAACATGCAAATTCATGCAAAACAGAGTATAATTCTTCTTCCAAAACATCATACATATGTTATTATTCATTGTTCCATCTTCTAAAACCTTGAGAACCTTTTTTCTACTTCATCTCCATCGAATCACCTATGAAATAGGTATTCATTAGCTAATAATAGACTCTCTAAAGCTCCTAAACTAACTCCTAAGCCAACTCACACTCCTAGGAAGACTCAACAATCTTCTCAACATAGAAATCTTGTGTATATAACCTTGATACTCTCCTTTAATCCATACAAGGCAGATATTACATGATGTCAAGGCTTAAAAAGAACTTAATTAGCCTATATTACTCCTTAAATGCCAAGTCAAGTCACCTTATCATCTTCTTACAAGCATATATTCACTTCTACAACATACTTAACTCTAACATTCATTTATTCACACCTGAAAACATGTATCATGGTCTTGTATGACCTTATTATGTCTTGTTCCTTATGCTCCTGCATCACACTTCTTCTCCTCTTCAAAATTTTCCCTCTCCTCCACATTTAAACTTGTATATCCTAACAACATCTGCATCTGTTGTTATTTATTTTCCTCCCTCCCCTCTGTCTCCTTCATCACAACTTGTATCTTCTATGGCAAGATTTTTCTCATCCTTTCTGCCTCTTTCAAGTGGAATTGGATTGGTTTTAGGGTTTCCACTAGTCACTTCTAGAATTTCAGTTTCCATTCCCCTTCCTCCTCCAGCATCCTCTGCCATTGTTACCACCATTCTGTCCCCCCTCCACCTTTGGTTACTACGTTGCTCACTCCTCCAAGATCCAAACTAATGGTTATAACTCTTACCTCAAAGGAACCTTTCCCTTTAGTTCCCTCTTGGTTAACTAGTCAGACTCCTAATAAGAGGAAGACACTTGTTCCCTTAGAGGCTTTCAATTTGAGCTCTTTGAAGCCAACACCTTCCCAATACGTCAAGAAACCTAAGACCACTTCATGGATATCAGTGGATGCATCTGGTTAAAGGTTTGCAGAGATAGTTATTCCCACCACAAATAAAACGAAAGAAGACATTACAACTGTGGATTATCAAATTACAAAGATCGATCTTTGGAAGGTCACTGCTGAAGGAACTCAACAAGATGCGCAAGTTACTATGGATAACCTTTGCAAGAAACTTAGGGAGACTAAGACATATAAGGATGAAATTAAAGAGAGGGTTGAACAATTGATGGATGTTTTGGTTAAGATATCCAAGCCTAAGTGGATTCAAATCTCATCTCCCACTCCTAATCTAATCCATCTTGATTTCTCTTTGGTACCCAAAGTGGAGAAAATAAAATAGACGGGTAGATCAGTGGATGATAGGATTCAATGTCTTCTCATGCAAGGAAAAAGGGTAATTAATGATGTAGTAAACACACTTAATGAATTGGAAAAATCTGGAAATGAGGTTGATAAACTAAAAGACGAGCTTCTAGAATAAAATAGTAATTTAGATCTAACTTTGGAAGCTCTCAGTGGGATTAAAAATGTTCATTCAGATATCTTGATTAAGGAAGGATTTTTGGAAGATGCCGAAAAACATTTCAAGTTTTGTAAAACCATTGAATTTCAGGTCAAGATCCTTCAAGAGGCTTGTAGAAAACTCCATCAATCAAGAGAAGAAGTGGTTGATGCCACTAATAATATCAATGATGAATTGTCAAAAATCATTGTGAAAGTTCTGGATGATGGTTTGAATATTTTTCTTGCAGATGAATTATTCAAGGCCTTTTAGAAGTTGGTTAAGAAGGAATTGGTTGCGGAAGAAGACTTTGGTTTGGAAACTATTGAAAAATTGTTTCTTTGTGAAAGTGTTCTTAGCAACTTGGCTAAGTATATCAAAAAATATCAAAATCTTCCATGGAATATTGGAAATACATATGAAACCTGTGAGGTACTAAATCATTACTCCCTTGGACTAGACAAGAAGGAATCCCAAGAAATGATCCAGATGTTTCAAGAATTTTGATCTAGGCAAGTTGAATAGGAGGAAGAAAAAGAAAAGTGTGAATGATGGAATAATCATGTCATTTTTTTTCATTTGACATGTTTTTTTCAAAATTGTTTTTACAAAGTCTAAATATGCAAGTTTGACTTGGTCTTTTTACAAGAACCAATCAAAAGAAATCTTAATTTGTTTTTACTATTTTTAATATGTTGATCCAATTGTTTCCTTATTTTTCTCCTCCCCTTTTCTATAAATGTGAAATGTTTTTGCATTTTAAAAGGTTGAATATTTTTGGTATGACATAGAGCTTAGAGTTGGAAAAAGAGAAATACTTTTTGTTTTCTTTTTTATCATTGAAGAATATAAAATACATATATTGCAGTGTTGTGGGAATATCTTTGACATTTGAGGTATTTTTCTTATGTTCAATGTGTTAAATTGTTATGTGCTTTAATATCTAGTCTATCAAATCTTCTACAAGTTATTACAATTTAATTGCGTGTGATTATTTTTTGATCTATGTTTACTTGAAAAAATGTTATCTACCTATTCTTTTCCTATTCCAGTTAACTTCCTCCTTCTCTCTTTTATATTTCTCATCACTCATATTACTTTCTATCAACAATAAATCTACTGGGATGAGATCCTAACCTTGATGACTAGAATATTTTAATTATTGTACATATCTGATGGTGTGTTTTAGATTTGTAATAAACAAGGTGCATCCCCTTTCTTTGAGGAGGGACTTTGTCCCATGTACTGTGGTTGAACCTCATACTTTGTCTTTTACAAAATATCCAACCAACATAATATAAAATGGTTAGTGCAACCTTCATTGATTGCATTGGGTTGGTTAACAATGGTATTTATGAGATAGCCTTGATGTGTAGTATAATTATATCACATTTTCACATGTATTCATAACTCTATAATGGTATTTTACAGTGTCCCTATGAATTCACATTTCCATCCTCTTATAGTCACCTTTATACCTACTTTTAGTGCACACATACCTTCACCATGTCCTCTTTTAGTAACTTTGAGTATCCCTCAGTTAGTTAGGACTTCCGTTCTTATGCCTGTTATTTTTGCATCACGTATAGTTAACAGTATCAACCATGATTGATGTTTTCTAGCTTGTAGTTTTTAACATATGATGGTATCTACCATAGCTGATATAATTGAATAGTAGAAACTGTAAATTCCCCATCATGATCTCTATATACAATTGGCATTTGATTCGTCATTCAAACACATCATGACTTTGTGGAGAATTAGAGGTATTGAAGGTTATCTTGTTTGACTTCTTTAGAGCCTTGTTGGGTTTTAAAATGGTACCTTAATCAAAACCACAATCAGGGGACAAAAATTCCCTCCTCTTTATGGGAGAGGTTCCCTTATTCAAAACAAAACAACAAAGCTTATATATAGATGTACACTTTCATCTTAAGTCTGGGACTCTGACATCTTGAAATGCTTTTATACCAAAAGATTATCAATACAAACAAATGGAAGAACTGAAGAAAGAAAAGAGCAGAATATAACATCACTTTCAGGAAATATAGATAGCAAAGTATAACCGTATATGTACTGAGCAAGAGTGATACAAAATAGAATCATTCACATTCAAAACAAAAGATATAATTCCATAGACACAAATTTCAAGAATCATATCAATAAGAACACAAAGTTTATTATCACAGAAGGTAAATGATCCACTTAATTTAGATCAACAAGAAGGGACAATGGAGGAAGATAGAGAAAAGGGGGAAAATCCTTTTGTATTGATTTACTTTCGATTATAACTACACTTCAAAGTATCAGAGTCAAACATTTACAATGAGCCAAGCTCTTACATTTATAGATGAAGTGAAAAGAGGAGAAGAAGAGAAGGAAAGAAATCTGATTTGGAAGCTCCACCAATAACCATTAATGCCCCTATAAATCCACCTACAATTAGTCAAATCTAGTTTTGCATGTCTTTGGCGTGTTAAAGAAGGAAGGATGGAGGATCACATTAGATCTGATTTGGTTGAAGCAATCGGATCCCGCATTAATGGATTGAAAGACATTTTCCATATTTTCACCCAAATCAAGATTTCCAGTTGGCTCTCCATGATTGTTTGGCGTGTTAGAGAAGAAAGGAGGGAAATTAGATCAAATCTGATCTATTTGAAGCAATCAGATCACACATTAATGGCGTGAAATTATTTTTCCATATTTCTAAATATAAACTCCTACTAAAAACAATATTTTATACTTCCATGGTATAGAGGAGACCAAGAGCTTTCCAACAATATAAAATTTGTCAAATTTTGAGCACTGGAGCAAAAGTTATGCTGATTTGAATATTTGAATCGAATCCATACAAAAATGGCGAAAATACAAAAATGGATCCGTAGGCCCAAAATTGAAATTTTTCCTTTAGCACAAAATATGAAAAAGTGAAAAAGTTCCTCATAGCCTCGTAAGCTCACAAATTTACATTTTGAATTTGGGTCTGACACATGGCGTTATGTGAGTGGTAACAGAGTCTCGGCTCACTTTATAATTTTAATTATTTTAGAAACGAGGCTCAAAATCTCAAAGTTCTCCGCCGGCCCACCTTCCTGCTTTGAATTTTGACACAGGCTTAACATTTAACTTTTTCCCTTTTTTTGGCAAAGGCTTTATGTCTAACCCAAGACACGTGGAGGCTTCCCACTCATTTGGAGACTTTGTTTGGATTTGCCTCTTAAAAGAGCACTGAAGAGACATGTGGCTCCTTCCGCTGCCTCACCTTGTTTCTTTGTGTTTTGGCTAAGTCCCTTTTGTTTGGCAGGGCCATATGTATGACCTTGGACATGTGGGGGCTCAGTGCACATGTGGGATGTGCCTCCAGATTTTTCCTTTGAAGTTGCATCGAGTTGACACATGGAGGCTTCCATAAACCCTTCTTTACTTAGCTGATTCAATGGCCGACTCTATCTCATTTTTAGACCTAGGACACATGGAAATTGGGTGCTCATTTAGGGGACTGCCTTTGGCTTTGATCCTTGAAGGTGCACCATTGAGACATGTGGAGAGCTCCACCACTTCTTTTATACTTAGTCGATTCAGGCTTGCTACCCATTTGATTTCTATCAGACCTTAGGCACATGGAGGGATGATGCTAGTTCAGGGTCTCTCTTTGGGCTGTAATTTTGAAGTTGCACCGATGAGGCATGTGGAGAGTTGACACATGTTTGGGACCTGTTTTTGGATTCAACTCTTGAAGGTGCACCGATGAGACATGTGGCACCGTCCATTGATCCTTTTATACTTAATTGATTTGGGCCCACTCCTCTTTCTCCATTTTTTTGGCTGGGTCACTTTTACTTATTAGGAGCGACTATATTGGGTTCTAGACATGTGTAAGATTTGTGCTTGTTTGGGGTCTTCACTTTTGTGCACCATACCAAAAGTGCGTCAAAGAGACATGTGGCACCTTTCTCAGTCCTTCTATACTTAGCTGATTCAACGGATGGCTCTGTCTCCTTTTTAGACTTGGGACATGTGGAAAGTTGGTGGTCATTTGGGGGACCACCTTTGGCTTCAACCCTTGAAGGTGTTCCATTGAGACACATTGAGAGATCCGTCGATTCTTTTATATGTAGCCAATTCGGGTCTCGTTTGAACACTGCCTTATCCATAACAAAACCAAAATTCCAAAAGTGCTCCGATGACCCACCTTCCAACATCCAATAAAAAATTTCCACGTAATCATGGATGCCAGAAAATAAATTGATAAGGAAGATATGCCCGTCACTCATGACTGTGGAAAAATACAGAGAGGGAAAACTCCACCATTTACACCTAGATAACAAATTACTCCTCATGGAAAGGAGAACTATAAACAACACCAGGCTCGATGTGATCCACGATCATAGAGAAAGGATTTGACAATTTCATTTGAATGAAGGAAATAATTTCAAGCATCCAGACGAGGAGACATAAATTTTATCAAACCATGCAGACTATGAGATTTTAACAGGGTGAGATTGCAAATGAGCACCAATTTATTCAAAGCACAATTTTTTTCTCTCTCTAGACTTCGCACTCTACTCAAACATATCTCAAAGGCACCGACTCAAATTTTTCAAAACTTGACTTAAAAAATGAGGGGAATTTTGAGGGTGACAATAGCTGGCTCTTTCTGGGGATGACTTGGCTAGGACGGAGGAACGAGGCAAGATAAATAACCATAGAAATACTCAGGGAAAGCAGAACAGTGCCTTATCCATTAGGAAAATAGAGTCAAAGGTAAAACCAATATAGAAGACAACACATGTGGAAAGGAAACAAGCCAAAAAGGAAAGACAAAAACAAAACATTGCACACAGTATATACAAATGGACTTCCTAATCACCTAGGAGTTGAAAAACTTCAAATACTTCCCACTGGAAGGAAGTGGGAGGGAGGATCCATCCATATAATCCAAGTAGAATGAATTTTCTCTAACAAAGTGTCTTATTTTCAAAGGACCAAGCCAAAGATAATCAAACTTACCATGGCTTCCTCGAGGTTCATGTCTTTTGTCCCATAGTAGAACAATGTCTCCCACTTGAAAATCTTTGGGTCTAGCCTTCTTATCAAACAAATATTTCACCTTCAATTGATGAGCTGAGATCCTATCAAAAACCTACATCCTGTCTTCATCCAGCTTCTAAAGGTACATGATTATTTTGTCCAAGGAACTGATGAAACTTGAGTCTTCAATAGCCTTCATTAAGTGCAAGGCTGGTAATTCCACTATTACTGGCAGCTGAGCTTCAACACCATACACCACCTAAAATGGAGACATGCCAATTTCTCTTTTAGGTGTAATTCTATTTTCCCAGAGATCATCATAGAGCTTCTTTTGCCAATTACTTTGAGAGTCATTGATAAGATTCTGAACGATGTTTACCAGATTCTTATTTTTTTATTCTACTTGTCCATTCCCTTGAGGATAATAATCCAAAGAATGAGAAAGAGAAATTCCATAGCCATAGTATAAATCCATCATATCAGAAGAAGAAAAATCGGAAGTGTTAATAGTCACAATCTTGTTTGGTACCCCAAACCTTATCAATACATTTTCTCTTTGATAAAATTACACACCACCTCAGAAGTAGTGCTTTTGAATGGAATAGCCGCTACCAACTTTGTGAAGTAATCTGTAGCAGTTAGCACGTGAGTATGTACAACAATGGAAGGTGAATTAAGAGTTCTAATGAAATCCAATCCCCACTGTTGAAAAGGTTCATCAATCACTACTGGTTTGAGTGGTAAAAAAGCCAACTTAGGTCTCTTAACAAAAGTCTGATAGGCTTCACACTTACCTACCCATGTTGATGCATCTCTAAAAAATGTAGGCCAATAGTACCCTACACAAAGGATCTTATGGGTAGTGACAGCAGAAGATAAGTGCCCTCCACAAGCCTGATCATGAAAAGCTGAAAAAAAAACATCTTTTGTTGCTCTTTGTCAACACATTTAAGGAATCTTCCATCTATACCTCACTTGAACAAAGCATTTTCCCATAATACATATTGTGTAGACCTTAACTTAATAGCTCTCTTTTCCTTGGCACTCAAATGGGATGGACATTCTCCATAAGTAAGAAAATGTGCAATATCAACATACCAATCATCTATTAAACTGAGGAAGAGGACAACAAGGACATCACCTACTTTTTTGGACAATTCTTCATCAGCCCCTTCAACAATAAGCTCACACAAGCCTTTACCCTAAACTATCTTAGTTGGCTTGATATCAAGGTCATATTCTTGGACTTTAGCTAACCAATTGCCTCTCTTAGTTCCAAAATCTTATTGTGTAAGAATAGACTTGATGGTTGTATCAGGTACATGCACAACAAAGTGAGAATTAAGAATATAAAAAATGAAACTTCTTGACTGCTTTGACCACTACAAAAGCATGTTTCTCCATCATAATATATTTTAATTCATGAGCTTTCAAAACATAGCTCATAAAGGAAATTGGAAGTTCATGATTCTCATAATTTTCTTGAGTTAGCACGGTAGCCAAGGTATTCTTTATATCATATCAATAGATATTAAAATCCTTTCTGAAATTAGGACATGCTAAGATGGGATTTTTAGAAATGGCTTTCTTGATATCTTCACATGCTTCCTTACCTTCAGAATACCAACCAAAAGTTTTCTTTCCTTTCATCATTTGAGCAATGCTCATAGTCAGTTCTGCAAAGTTTGGAATGAATCTCCTCAAGAAATTTATCTTGCCAAAGAAAGAGTGAACACCGTTTTTGCTTATGTGAAGAGGAATTTGCTGGATTGCTTGAACTCTTTCTGGATCTATCTTGATTCCATCTTTGGAAAGAATATACCCAGCAACTTGCCTTCAGTAGCACAAAAGACAGACTTCTTAGGATTGAGATAAACTCCATGTTCTCTGCATTTTTGAAAAACTATTTCCAGATGCTGAAGATGATCTGCCCTTGTTTTGGAAAAAATAGTCAAATCATCAAGGTACATAACAATACAAATTCCCTTTAGGATTCCAAAATCTAAATCCATTGCCCTTTGAAAATTGGCACCAACATTGATAAGACCAAATGGAATTCTCTTGTAGGCAAAGGTGCCCCAAGATGTAGTAAAAGTAATCTTGTGCTGATCTGGGGTACTAACTTCCACTTGATTGTATCCAGAGAATCCATCTAGCATAGACAACATCTCAGAGCCTGAGATAGCTCGCAAAATTTGATCCATCATGGGGAGTGGATAGTTATCTTTTAGAAAGGCCTGATTCAAATTCCTGAAATCCACACAGATGTGAATCTCACCATTCTTTTTTTTGACAGGCACAATGTTGGCAATCCAAGTTGAATGATGTATAGGGAAAATAATCTTGGCTTTGAGTAACTTTTGGATCTCTTGAAAAATAGTATCAACAACCTTAGGATTATACTACGTTTGCTTCTGCTTAAAAGGTTTGATCCCATGTCTCAGAGGAATATAGTTTTGCATCTCCTTTGGTTGAAAAGCCTTGAGATCATCATATGAATAGGAAAGAACATCAACATACTTCTTTAATAGGTTTACTTATTTCTTCTTCTCTTCTTGAGTGAAACATTTTCCAATATTCACCACCCCGGGTTCATCATTGCTTCCAATATTGACCTTCTCATACTCAACAAATTGTCAAGTCACTTGAGAAGCTTCAGATTTTATGAGCCTATCATGTTTTTCAAATGGATCTTCTAGACTCACCAGTCCTTTGGGAATCTTGTTAGGCTTCAACTTAATGCATTCATCCTAATCTATTTCTTCCTTAATATCTTCTTCATTAGAGGGCACATATTCTCTAAGTAGAGTTTCACTTCCTTCAAAATATAACTGATTGAATTTATCTTTAAGCTCCAAGAAAGAGAGCAAGTGTTGATCATCATTGAAAACCTACAAGTTGTTTGCATTATCTAGCACACTAGGCCTATGAATCATTTCACTAGTAAATTTATCTTGAGAGAAATCTAGATGAGGAATCAACAAAGATCTTGAGATAGCTAGAGAATAAGCTCTAGTATTCTTTTCTCTTGGAAAAACTTCAATTGAGAAAGCATCAAAGAATTCAATGAAATCCCAAACAAAATTTCTATAATGTTTCAATCTCTTATTCTTGACTTCGTAAAGATCCCTTACCTATTTCACAATCAAATCTAAATCACCATGAGCACAAAGATTCTTTACTCCTATTTCTTTTTCCATGCTCAGCCCGAGGATTGAGAGCCTCATAATCAATTGTATTATTTGTATTTTTAAAATGAAGCTTGAAAGAGAATGGATGAATCTTCCCTTCTAGAGAGATTAGCACCACACCAGCTCCAAAACCAGTTGAAGAGCATATTCCATCAAACTCCAAAGTCCAAATTCCATTGGGATCATGAATCACTCCCTTAGGAAGATTTTATTCATCCTCTGACATGATCATATAGTTTCCATGCCCTATATCTTCATATAGTATTTGTGCTTTGGATCATCAGTATTTTGCACAATATACTCAGTCTGTTTCTTAGGTAGCAACTTCTTCAATTTTCCATTGACCGGGATCAAGGCATGTGACCAGTCCATCTGAATTTAACTTCCTACATTTTTACAGAAATTCCTACTCAACAACATACCATAAAAGGAAGGAATATCAGCCACCAAAATAGTGGCTAAGACCCTTTTCTCTGGAAAAGCAACAAAGGGTACTTGTGCATCTTTAATCCTTCCAACCAAAGGCACTTCTCTACTCTCCATGGAATAGTAGGAACCAAAGGCATGTGTTAGAGTCAAGTCCAAGGCATGAGCTAATTTTATAGGCATTACATTGTCTGATGCTCCTAAGTCTATAACATAATTGCCGAGTTTATGGCCAGCTATGAGAAGAGTCAATAGAATGGTTCAAATTTCTCATTAGGGGAAGTAACTGTAGCCACAAGGCTTGGTTGAGATGAGGAGGAGGGAGTGGGACAAAGGACTTTAGAAGTATTGGATGAAGCTTTGGATTTGGAATTGACAAATTTTACCACTTTAACAAAGGCTTTTGGATGGGTCTGGTAAAACTCTAGCTCTAAGATTTGGATCTTGGTCTTTTTGAGGTGGTCAATGATATCAAAAGACCCTGAGGTGGATGGGGCATCACTGCTAGGAACATGAGAAAATTTTAATTTATCAACTTTAGGAATTGAAGGACAATTTTTTTTGGAAACATAGGTATAAGGAGGAGAATTAGCATTACTCAACTTTTGCATACAGGTAGTTGGAATAGGATCTCCTCTTCTTGCAACCACTGAAATAGTTACAGGAAACTCCTTGGATTTCTTAGTAGGCTACATCACTTTTTATTTTCTTTTCATTTACTCCTGAGTCATAACAACATATGAATCACTATTTATTTATGCCACTCTTTCATCATATTCATCTTCGTCATCCATACCTTCAGTGGTAAGGAAATGAACTTGAGATCCACCAAGTTCCTCATGTTTTTCATCAACCTCTTCTTTCGAGTCTTCAAATTATTCATTAAACTCCTCATCATCAGGTTCTTAAACTTTAAATTTTGCATTGATTGTAACCTTGATAGGTGGGCCTTCAATAGACAATTTATTTTGAGAGGAAGGTAACCGGTTCCTAGGCTGAAAATTCCTTCTTGGAATATCTTGATAAGGAGTATGTTGAGCCAATTGCTTCTTGATAGCAATGAGATCATTTGCAAGCTTCTGTACTAACTGATCAGAATTGGCTCCAAGGGAAGAGGAAGAATAATATGTTTTAGATTTGGAGGATTCACTTTTCAGTTTACCAAACATCATTAAATCATTCTCAACACTGATAGCCAAGTGTTGATCAAGGTCCAGAGTTGCAAGGTTATCTCTCCTTAGTGCATAGCTTACTTCAAGAAAATGAGCATTGAGGAAGAATCAATTTTGGATTTGATGTACAAGGCGAGTGTTCCTATGGAATTTTAAGAACTAGCTTATTGAATTTAGCCACAAAATCCCTCATGGGTTCATGTGGTTCCTTCTTGATATGAGAAATTTGAGCCAAGAGGCCATGCACATCTTTAACAGGTTTGAAACATTACTCAAACTAAGTTTTCAAGGTGGTCCAATTAGTAGTTGACCCAGTAGGAAGATGATAGAACCAATCAGCAGCATTATCCTGCAATGTTTCCACAAAGATATTGACAGAGACGTCTTCATGTTCAACCCCAAGAATCCCACATGCAACAATGAAGGCTGCAATGTGTTCATCTGGGTGTACTTTCCCATCACCTCAGAATTTAGGAAAACATTTCCTACTACTCTTGGGTAACTCATTCAATGGCTGAGGAAGAGTAAGGGACCTAATCCATTGTCCCCAAGGCAGAGGTGCTGCCATCTATGGGAAGATTGTTTGAAGGGGAACTGAAACACCAAGTATCAGAGAAAGAAGATTGGGGCTGAGTTGTTCTGGAGGAATGTTATTCTTGGAATTTATGTCTTTAACAGGAGGTGTGCTTGAAGAAAAAGTTCCTTTGTTCTTTCTTTTTGGAAGAAGAGAGAATTTTTGTTGCTCCAGAAGTTGAAAATGAGGATCTTTAACCTTGAGATCTTTCTTCCCATGTGTATACTGTAGAGTCACCAGATAAAAAATGATCTTGAAGTTGTTCTTTTGAAAGGGATATGTTTGAAACAAAATCCCCAGCGGAGTCTTAAAAAATTGTTGGGTTTTAAAATGGTACCTTAATCAAAACCACATTCAAGAGACAACAACTCCCTCCTCTTTATGGGAGAGGTTCCCTTATTGAAAGCAAGAAAAAAATCTTATATAAAAATTTACACTTTCATCTTAAGGTTGGGCCTCTGACATCTTGAAATGATTTTATACCAAAATATTATCAATACAAATGAATGAAAGAACTGAAGAAAGGAAAGAGCAGAATATAACAACACTTTTAGGAAATATAGATAGTAGAGTATAACCCTATACGTACTGAGCAAGAGTGATACATAAAATAATCATTCACATTCACAACATAAGATATCATTCCATAGACACAAAGTTCCAGAAATCATATCAATAAGAACACAAAGTTTCTTATCACAAAAGGTAAATGATCCACGAATTTCAGATGAGCAAGAAGGGACAATGGAGGAAGATAGAGAAAAGGATAAAATCCTTCTATATTGATTTAATTTCAACTATAACTACACTTCAAAGTATCATAGTCCAACATTTTCAATGAGCCAAGCTCTTAAATTTAAAGATGAAGTGAAAAGAGGAGAAGAAGAGAAGGAAATAAATCTGATTTGGAAGCTCAACCACTAACCATCAATGCCCCTACAAATCCACCTACAATCTGTCAAATCTGGTTCTACATGTCTTTGGCCTGCTGAAGAAGGAAGGATGGAGGATCATATCTAATCTAATTTTGTTGAAGCAGTTGGATCCTGCAGTAATGGCTTGAAATACGTTTTCCATATTTTCACCCAAATTAATATTTCTAGTCAGATCTCCATGTCTGTTTTGCATGTTGGAGAAGAAAGGATGTAAATCAGATCAAATCTGATCTATTTGAAGCAATCAGATCACACATTAATGACATGAAATATGTTTTCCATATTTCCAATCATAAAATCCTATTGAAAACAATATTTTATGCTTTTCATATCCCCTTTCTTCAAAGAGGGACTTTGTCCCGTGTACTATGGTTGAACCTCATACTTTGTCTTTTAAAAAATAAACAACAAACATAATCTAAAATGGTTAGTGCTACCTTCATTGATTGCATTGGGTTGGTTAACAATGGTATTTATGAGATAGCCTTGATGTGTAGTATAATTGTATCACATTTTCACATGTCTTCGTAACTCTATAATGGTATTTTACAGCATCCCTATGAATTCACATTTCCATCCTCTTACATTCACCTTTATACCTACTATTAGTGCACACATACCTTCATCATTTCCACTTTTAGTAACTTTGAGTATCCCTTAGTTAGTCAGGACTTCCGTTCTTATGCCTATTTTTTTGCATTGCCTATAGTTGACAATATCAACCATGGTTGATGTTTTCTAGCTTGTAGTTTTTAACATATGATGGTATCTACCATAGCTGATATCATTGAATAGTAGAAACTGTAAATGCCCCATCATGATCTCTATATACACTTGGCATTTGATTCGTCATTCCAACACATCATGACTTTGTGGAGCATTAGAGGTATTGAAGGTTATCTTGTTTGACTTATTTAGAGTCTTGTTGGGTTTTAAAATGGTACCTTAATCAAACCACAGTCAAGGGAAAAAATGTCCCTCCTCTTTATGGGAGAGGTTCCCTTATTCAAAACAAACAACAAAGCTTATATACAAATGTACACTTTCATCTTAAGTCTGGGACTCTGACATCTTGAAATGTTTTTATACCAAAAGATTATCAATACAAATGAATGGAAGAACTGAAGCAAGGAAAGAGCAGAATATAAACAACACTTTCAGGATTAATATAGATAGCAAAGTATAACCCTATACGTACTGAGCAAGAGTGATACAAAATAGAATCATTCACATTCATAGCAGAAGATATCATTCCATAAACACAAAGTTCTAGAAATCATATCAATGATAACACAAATTTTATTATCACAGAAGGTAAATGATCCAGTTATTTTAGATCAACAAGAAGGGACAATGGAGGAAGATAGAGAAAAGGGGAAAAATCCTTCTGTATTGATTTAATTTTTACTATAACTACACTTCAAAGTATCAAAGTCCAACATTTGAAATGATCTAAGCTCTTACATTTAAAGATGAAGTGAAAAGAGGAGAAGAAGAGAAGGATAAGAAATCTGATTTGAAAGCTCAACCAATAACCATCAATGCCCCTGCAAATCCACCTACAATCAGTCAAATCTGGTTTTGTATGTCTTTGGCATGTTGAAGAAGGAAGGATGGAGGATCATATCATATCTAATTTGGTTGAAGCAATTGGATCCCGTATTAATGGCTTGAAAGACATTTTCCATATTTTCACCCAAATCAAGATATCTAGTCAGCTTTCCATGATTGTTTGGCGTGTTGGAGAAGAAAGGATGGAAATTAGATCAAATCTGGTCTATTTGAAGCAATCAGATCACACATTAATGATTTGAAATTATTTTTCCATATTTCCAAATATAAAATCCCAATAAAAACAATATTTTATGCTTCCATGGTGTAGAGGAGACCAACACCTTTCCAACAATATAAAATTTTTCAAATTTTGAGCACTGGAGAGAAAGTTATGCTGATTTGAATATTTGAATCGAATCCGTACAAAAATGGTGAAAATGCAAAAATGGATCCGTGGGCACAAAATTAAAATTGTGCCTTTAGCACAAAATATGCAAAAGTGGAAAAGTTCCCCGTAGCCTCACAAGCTCACAACTTCACATTTTACATTTAGGTCTGACACATGGCGTTATGTGAGTGGTAACACATTCACGGATCACTTTATAATTTTATTTATTTTAGAAATGAGGCTCAAAATATCAAATTTCTCCGTCAGCTCACCTTCCTGCTTTGACTTTCGATGCAGGCTTAACATTTAACTTTTTCCCTTTTTTTGACGAAGGCTTTATGTCTAACCCAAGACACGTGGAGGCTTCCCGCTTTGACTTTCAACGCGGGACTCTAATATTTGAATTTTTCCATCTATGGAAACAAAACTGAAATTCCCAAACACGTGGCTCTGACATCTGCTGCCTCCCCGTTATTTGACTTTGTGAACATGGTTATGTGTCCCTCTTGTTTTGCGAAAAGGCTTTATGTATGACCTAAGACACGTGGAGGCTCCGTGCACATTTGGGACCTGCCTTTAGATTTTTCCTCTTGAAAGTTGTACCGAAGCTGACACGTGGTTCCTTCCGTACAGCCTTCTATACTTAGCTGATTCAATGGCTGACTCTATGTCATTTTCAGACTAAGTCCACATGGAAAGTTGGTGCTCATAGTAGGGGACTGCATATTGCTTTGACCCTAGACATGTGGAGTCTCATTGAGACATTTGGAGAGCTCTGCCTACTGGATTTTGCATTCGAAGTTGTACTGAGTTGGACACATGCTAGGCATTTCGAAAATCCTTTTATACCTTGGGCACGATTCAGGGATGACGCTGGCTCTAGGGTCTCTCTTTGGGCTGCAATTTTGAAGTCTGCACCGATGAGGTATGTGGAGAGCTAGCACTTTTTTGGGGTTTTTCCTTTGGCTTTGACTCTTGAAGGTGAACTGAAAAGTCACGTGGGTGCCATCCGCCAATCCTTTTAGACTTAATTGAATTGGGCTGACTCCTCTTGCTCCATTTTCTTTTTCTAGGTCTCTTTTACTTACGTAGGAGAGACTATATTGGGTTCTAGACTCATTTGTGAATATTTGTGCTCATTTGGGGGTCTCCACTTTTGTGCACCAGTTACCAAAGTGCGTCGAAGAGCACATGGAGGCACCTTCTGTCGGTCATTCTTATAATTAGTCAATTAAATGGCTGGCTCTGCCTCCTTTTCCAGACCTTGAACACATGGAAAGATGGAGCTCATTTGGGGGACCGCCTTTGGCTTCAACCCTTTGAAGTTGCACCGTAGATACACATGGAGGAGACTTCCACTGGTTCTTTTATACTTAGCTGATTCGAGCATGTTGCCCATTTGAACACTTCCTTATCCATAACAAGACCCTAGATTCCAAAAGTGCTCCGACTGACCCGCTCATTTGGGGTCATCCATTAAAAATTTCCATGTAATCATGGATGCCGGAAAGTGCACCGATAGAGACAAGATGGCACCCATCACACATGTCTTTGGAACTATACAAAGCCGATTTGGGAAAACTCCACCATTGGAAACCTGAATAACACATTTCTCCTTATGGAAAGGAGAATTGTAAACAACACGAGGCTTGATACGATCACAGAACCATAGAGAAAGGACTCCAACGCTTCATTCGAATGAAGGTAAGAATTTCAAGCATCTAGATGGGGAGACATAAATTTTATCAAACCATGTAGATTACAAGAATTTAAATTAACAGGGTGAGATTGTAATTGAGCACCAGCTTCTTCAAAGCACGAATTTTTTTCTATCTCTCAAAACTTCTGCAATCTACTCAAACATCTTTCAAAGGCGCCAAATCAAATTATTTTCAAAAATTGACATTAAAAATGAGGGGAATTTTGAGGGTGAAAACAAGTCTAAACTTGGAGCATTGGGTACTATGGACCAATTAGCATGAAAAAGTAGCACCCTGGGATATGACAATGACAGATCCCTAATTTTTGCTAACATTCGACCATCTCTTAAACTGTGGGACTTGTGAACTTTATATGGCCCTCCAGAGAAGGTTTTTTCCTTTTCCTAATCTTATGCTACAACTACTCCTAATGTAAGAAAAAATCCTACCTAATCCTAATCTATGGTTTCTAAGGAGATAGGGAGAAGGAGGAAGGGTGAGAAGAAGAAAACCTACACTACATAGGTGATAACACCAAAAAAGGGGGTTTCAAATAAAGCACAATGCATGGAAATGAATAAAGGTGACCATGGAGAGGATAGACAAGAATCACATGCCAAGGTTACACACACTACACCATTCCATCAAAAACATCATCCCCAAACTCTACAATGAAAACTGGAAAATACATAAAATTCCTGTATCATGAAGAGAGGTAAGACAATGCACTAAAAACATGCAAAGGATTGAGAAACCATCACAAAAAATTGATTCTATTGCTCCAATAATATGCATAGTACATCTCAGTTTAGGAATAATGCATGATTTCCACTACACTAGTTTGAAGCCCTAGAAATATCCTACAAGAAGAAAGAAGAGAGCAACATTGTAAAAAATTTCCAACTCCTCCCAAAACAATGTGCTCTCTTTTACAATATATTAGAAGAATTAGTGAAAGAGAGAGAGGGAAATCTGGATTTGACATTAAAACCCCAACAAAATACCTTCAATTCCCTATAAAAGTGATGGATTATCCTGTAAAACCCATCCCTCACTTTCCTTTGGCACTTGCAAGAAGAAATGTGGCTCTATGTTGTCATTTAATGCCATTTCATCTACCTGGAAGTAATGTTTTATAATTGGGCTCATTTTCTACATTTTGTACAACCAAAACTCCATTAAATAGTCAATTTATTAATTGTTGAGCATATGGGATGGATCCATGATTCCAATAATTCCAATTTTGTGTGATTTGGCTAAGAAACGCAAAATTTATGATCATTTGAGTGCAAACAAATTTTTGTTCATCTCCAGGCTTGCCTTCTTCTTCACGAGCCTATGTGTTGAATCTGGGTTTCTTGAAATGATTTTTTATTTCCCTCCTTTATAATGTTTCTAGATTATTTTAATGGCTAGGGGAATTTAAAATATTTAGTGGGACCTACCGCTTTTGTCATTTTTAATGGGGGGTACGTTGAGTGTTTGAATATTAAGTTAATGGGTCAACTTGCCAGCTGGCTCACCAAGTTGGCACAATTTTCCACCTCCTCAAGAATTTTATGCATGTCAAGCTCCTTTATTTGCATTGGGATCCCCCTTTTTTATTTCTTCGGCATCCACTTTTTCTTCCATCTGCTCGGTGCCATATCAGTGACACCTCCACGTTGTTGGCTTTTTAGCTGCTTCACTTTCACCTTAGCGGGGGCACTTGCATCATGCTAACCACCTTGATTGCTAGGTCAGTGGGTTTGTATTGAGTCATGCACCAACTTTTTGAAGTGTGGGTGAGTTGGGTCCACATGGAACTCATGTCTCTGTGGCCCAAGTGCTTTGTCTTTGTCGTGCGGCTAATGCATCTGCATTGGGTCCTAAGCTCCTACCTTGCACAAGTTCCCACAAACCGTTGCATCTTCACATTCCTAAACTAAACATGGACTCTGAACTTATATCTCTAGACTCCCTATCAACCCGCCACAATGTTATGTGGCTCACTCAAACCCTTTGGGCACCCTAAACTTTGACTCTGTGAGCTTGGGCTCGCTGAGCTCCCCACTACCTCACCACTAATGCAATGTGGCTCTACCCTCATCTGTGGGTACTAAATGTCAGGCCAAATGAACCTATTGGGCCTAAAAACTACCATGGCTCCACATTGTGAGGACTTGACCCCCACCAATGTAACTCACCCTCCTAACTAGCTCGGTAAGCTGTTTAGGGTTTAGATAGATTTCTTGCATTTTTCTCCTTTTTAATCTAAATCTTTGATTTTTCTAAGGGATGGGGGTTAGGAAAATTGGAATAATATGTCCTAAGACCAATTTTCCAATTTTTCTCAATTTTACCATTTTTGACCAATTTTTGACTCCTTATGTAACCTAGACTAAGGGGTGAAGAGCTTGAAATCGATCCAATTCTCCCAATCTCTCTTAATTTTCCAACCTTCTCAAGCCAAGGAGCTGAGTGAACTTGCGAAATGTGTCCCAAGGGCCAACTGACTCCATTTTCACCAGTTTATCCCAAATTTGACAAAGTGTTAAGCCTTTTGGAAACCCAAAAGAGGATAAAATAACCCAATTGACTCCACACCTCTCAAAATCAATTACAATGCCCCCGAATCATGAAAAATAACCTGTGCCCCCTTAGATTGTCTTATGAATCTCTATCTAGTGTTGAACCCCATTCTTTTGAGCTGAATATTTTTACCAGGGGGTAAAAATAGATAAACATTTGGTGACCTCTCTGGGACATCTACCTGCTAGATGTGTAACGAGTTGTCTGAAGAATCTATTGGGCATGGAGCCATATTGATACACCTGAAAATTAATCCTGAAGTCTGAGTACCTATCCCTAAGCTATTAAAACACTAGTTCTTAAACTTGGTACTACAAGCTATTGCTCAAATTTTCCATTTCATTTACAAAATTTTTAAATTAAGGTTTTTTGAGAGTGGAAAATTGTCTTGGATCTATAATTCTTCCTTTCTCTACAGACCTAATCTAATGGGGAAAAAAATGAAGACCTCTGAAAATGTCCCAAATTTTGTTTCTTGCTAAGTCAAAACATAACCAACTAATGATATCTTGACAAGGATGAAACATGCATAAATTTTAGAGACACTAGTTGATTTAGAAAGCTAGAAGCTTCTGCTAAGACCTGATTTTTTTTCATGAGATGTCTTGATTGAAATGCTGGAGATAAACATTCCCCTACAACTGATTTTATGATGTAAGAAGTGGCATAAGAGCTCAATTCTGACTGATATGAAGAGGAAATATGATGAAAACTATGAAGAATTATCTCTAAATCTGGTTTAGTTTCTCTGTATTTGAGTTTCCTTGAGAATAACAACTTCTACTTATAACTCTGAGCTACTTACTACAACATTCTTCTTGTAAACTTGGTGAACTATGCAAAGAGAACACTATAAGTAATAGAAAATGTGCCCAAGGAACTTACAAAAATTTAAACGTACTCTAACAATAAGACAATGTGCACAAGCACTTGGAGGAATGAAAATCCTAAACTAATATGTACAAGGGTGAGATTTTACTCAGTAACAATGCTTGAGATAGATTTCATTTACTAGAATCAATAGTTCTTCACCATCCAGCTTATCTAATCAGAAAGCATTGCTACTTTTACACTACGTGATCATATAGGGACCACTCCATATTGCATCAAATTTTGAATGCTTTCCTAACTTTTCCATATCTAAATCCCATTTTAGCACCAAGTCTCCCTCATGGAAGGTTCTAGCCTTAGCTTTCTTATTAAAGCTCCTCTTGATAAATGTTTGATCATTCTCCATGGTTTGCATTGCATGCTCTCTTAGCTCTTCCAACTCCACGAGCTATACATACTTGACTTCCATAGGCTCAAAATCTAATAATTACAACTATTTGAGAAGCTCCAATGCCTGTAATTCAAGTGATATAGGTAGCCTTACCTAATTTCCATAGACTAACTTGTATGGAGAGCTACAAGTAGACCTCTTGGGTGTCATTCTATCAACTCAAAAGGCTGATTTGAGCTTTATGTGCCAGGACATTTGATTTTCATCTAGAGTCGTTATGATTCTTAGCAAGTTATTGTTTGTGGAATCTCCTTTCCGATTACCTTGGGGGTAATAATTAGATGAAGTGTTAAGATAGACTCTATTTATAACACCCCAGTCAGTGATTTTAGTGCCAAGAAATTCCAGAGAATTTTGTGATATAATAGTAGCCAAGACACCAAATCTAATCATTATCCCCTCATAGAAGTCTAGGATGCTAGATTCATTTGCCTCCTTGAGTGCAACTGTCTCAGTCCACTTGGTGCAGTAATATGTTGCCATTAGAATCCACTTGTGGCCTTGACTTGAATTTAGATTGATGACCCCCATAAAATCTAGTCTCCATTATATGAATGGTTGGTCAACTGAAATTGGATGGAGTGGGAGTGCTGCTAGCTTTTTCTTGCCTATGAATATTGCACACTTCTTGCACTTTTGAATCCATGTATATCAGTCAATCAAAAACGTGGGCCAATAGTAACCAACTTTCATGATCTTGAGAGTCATTACTCATGGAGAAATGTGACCTACAACTTCTCCATCATGGAACTCATGTAACACTTTTTTGCTTCGATTTTTTGGATCACATATTAAAATAATTCCATTCACATCCTTCTTGAATAAGATTGCATCAACAAGAGCATATGGAATACATTCAAATCTGAAATACAATATTTTTTATTTTCTTAATTCTAGAGGGCATAAAACTATTTGAAGATAATGTATCATATTTTGAGTCCAACAAGGAGTGGAAACATCATGAACTAGTTGTTCCTGATCGTTATGTAGCACTAGAACAACTTCTTCTTCATCTTTTGGCTCAACATGTTGATTGGAAGCTAACTACTCATATAAACCTTTTCCACGAACTAACTTGGTCACTTTAATTTCTATGTCATATTCCATCACACGAGTGATCTAACCTATCCTTTTCTTATTCAAATCCTTGTTTAGGAGAAATTTTTTTACCCCAACATGAGACACTAGTATTTTAATCTTGTTGTTTGAAACCAAGTGTCTAAATTTTTTTAGACTCCTAATAAAAACCAAGACATGCTTTTCAATGAAATATCACTTAATCTCATAATATTCCAAGATTTTAGTAAAGAAATCTATGGGTTTCTCTTAACCTTCCTTGTTCAACTACACCAAAATATTTGAGATTGTATCTAAACCACAAAAGGCATAAATAATGAAATACTTGGAGAAATCCAAATTAATGAGAGTTGGAGCTTGTGATATTTCATGTTTTATAGATTAAAAAATCTCTTTTCTCTCTGTTGTCTATTTGAATGCCATCTTTTCTTCAACATCATATTCAATGGTTTAACAAGAGTGGAAAAATCAGTTACAAACCTTTAGACAATTTTTTTCCTTCCTAAGAAGCTTTGAAGGGCCTTCTTGTAACTTGTCAATGTCAATGCACAAATAGATTCAAATATTTCATGATCAATGGTTAGTCCTTATGTTGAAACAATATGGCCCAAGAGCTTTCCTTTATGAGCCAAGAATATACCTATTTTAGGATTCAAGGATACTCCAAACTTCCTGCACCTTTGGAAAACTTTCCTGAGGTGATAGAGGTGGTATGTTACATTCTTTGAAAACAAGGTGATATCATCAAGATAAAAAAGAACCGTATTATTAATCAGCCCTTTGAATGCCATATCAATTTCTCTCTAAAAATTAGCTTCGACATTTGATAGTCCAAACAACATCTTCCTATAGGCATATGTGCCCCACTTGGTTGTAAAGGTTATCTTGAACTGGTCTTCCTCTTTCACCATGATCTGGTTGTAGCTTGAGTAACCATACAACAATGATAATCTCTCTGAACTGGCTACTACTTGCAACATTCACTCCATGAAAGGGAGTGGATAATGGTCTTTGAGAGAAGCTCTATTTAGATCCCAGAAGTCCACACACAATCTGATATCTCTGTTCCTCTTCCTGACTGGCACCATGTTTGTAACCCAACTTGAGTGCTTGATTAGAAAGATGATGTTTTCCTCTATGATTTTTTTCAATTCCTTCCTCATGAGAGACTTAATATGAGGATTTACCGGTCTTTGCTTCTTTCTAATGGGACTGGATTCTAGATCCAGATCAATGGTATGTTGTTTCAATCTTGTGTTAAATCCTTTGAAACCCTTGTAATTCTAGGAAATGATATCTATAAAATTTTGGAAAAGTTGGATGAAGTCAAATTTCTCTTAAGGATTACTCACTTTGCCAATTTTTAGCACCTTACCTTCACCTACTGAAATAGACTCTGAGTCTTCGCCCCTTGACTTGAATGTTTGCTTTCTCTTTCTAGAACTATTCATTGGGAGTAAAGATTGATTCAAGACTCATGAGACCCTTTGGAAATTTCTTCATCTTTCACTGAACCACTTGATCACCGTACTGTTTCTCTATTTTTTCTTGATTTCTAGTGGGAATTCAACATCCTCTTACAAGAAATTGATGATTTTTTGATCATTTTTGAACACTTTCCAGCTAGTGTTGTTTTCTGGAACAATTGGTCTTACAACCACTTTGATGTGAGGTTGAGTTTGATCCTTTTTTATATCCTCAACAATGTCAAACACTGCCTCAATTACCGCAATCTTGCCCACAACCTCATTTTTATTTCTTAGGATGGAATTGACGTTAAAAGCTTCAAAGCCTTGAATGAGATCTCATACTCGGTTCTTGTATCTCCTTAGAAGACCATTCTTAGTGTCATTGAGTCTCTTAACTTGGTTTACTACCAACTCACTATCTTCAAAGAATTTCAAGTTCTTAGTACCCTTTCTCATTTCCTAATGCAATCCATGAATCAATGCTTCGTATTCAACTATGTTATCTTAACAACTGAATTGAAAGTAGAAAGATGAATAGTAATTTATACCTTGAAGTGACAAAATCATTTCTCCTCCTCCAACACCTTGTATAATCCTTGGGCCATCAAAGAATAGCTACCAAACTTCATTATCATCTTTATCATCTAGTTTGGTGATGCTAAGAAGAGGTGGGTTTTCTTCATGCAAGCAATAGATTCCCAAATAATCTTCTTCCATTTCCTTATATGGATAAAATCCATGTCTTTTGTTTTCCCATTCATCAAGATTCAAGTATAGAATTCCTCCAACCTTGATATTTGTCTCTAGAGTGCTTGGGAATTCTTCTTGATACAAAAATGAGCAATTTGCATTGATTAGGCTTAGTGTATACATCTCAATATGAAAGTTTGCAATATGTTCAGACCTGATTATAGCCTTAGTTCCATATCTTGTTCTGAAGAGCATATGTGACCAATCACTAGAAAAGTAGCCTCTAATTTTAGCCATGAAGTCCCTTGACATGCATAGAGAAAAGTGTGGTGGAAACTTTATGACTGATACATCTTATAAGACTGTGACATTGGGGCATTCATGCAGTGTGAGGCTCAATCCTTTGATTACTCTAACTATTCCCACTACTATCACATCAAGTTAAACTACTCCTTTTGACATAGGCTCATACTTAAGGCCCAATTGATCAACTATTTTTTTGAGCATCACAAAATTACTTACTCCCAAATTAATCATGAAATTATGTACAAGATTTCCCCCAATAATTAGAGAAATACAGAATAGAGAAAGCTTCATGTTTTTACCTTGTTGACTTCTTTGATCTACTTCTTGTTGAGTTGTGTTGGTGAGAACTTTCTCTTGATCCTTGGATAACTAATTTGATGCAGACCAATTTTCCATGGCTTCTTGCAATAGATCTTTTTTGCCTAGGAGTACTAATCACTCCCACATTGAGATGTTTACATTCATTCTCTTCATTTGCTCTATGATATTAAACGAAGAGGAGCTATCTTTTTCTTGTCCCTTACCTGACAAAATTTCTCTTGCACATGAGCTGCTATAACCAGTACGTGACTTGGTCTAGAAGGTGGTTTGGATAGATTTTGTACATTCATGGCTGAATTTGGATTTCTAACTCCTTTTAGAGTGACAGAAGGCTAATAATCACTTGGATTAGTTGATTTTCCTTCCTATATATTCCTCTTGTTAGAAATTGTGTTGTCTACTACACTTTGAGGAGTTTGATTTATTCTGCTTACCAATTCACAAGTGTAGTCTCACTTGGAAGTGGTTCTTGAGTAGCTTCTTTCTGCTAATATTATTCTTGGTTTTTTTCTTGAAACACACTAACCTTTTGAACCATCAATGCTTGATTCAGAGAACCATTGAAACACATTTCCTAGTTATGAGGTTGATTACATGGGAAACACCATTCATAATCTTATGCAATGTTGTTCTAAGTGTGAACGAAGGCTCTAGATGTAGAGAAAGTATTAGTATTATAGGGATAAAATGGTCTGCTAGTAGAAGGTTATCCTTGGTTCTAATTAGTAGCTTATGGAGGTCTATTGGGTTGGTCTTGAGGTTGATATGATCTAACATTTCAAGTTTGTTGCCTCTTAATTATTACCAATTCATTTCCTAAGCTTTGTAATTGTTTCATGACCTCTTGAAGTTCATTTGAGGTGTTAGAAGAAAAGGTAGAGGATTCATTAGAATTCATATTTTTTTGGGCATGAATGGGAGTTAATGTAGGTTCTTGACTAGAGCTTGGATTCCCCATTTCTAGATAAAGAGGCATATGTGTCCTAGGTGCAAATTTATCAGCTTAGATCAAGAAATTATCTACTCTAATAGCTATGGTATAAGCTATGGGTGTTGTTGTACCCCCCATGGACTGTATCATCATGGCTATATTAGAATTAAAATATTTTAGGAAATAGATAAAAAAACATTCAACTGCTGGTCTAATGGAAATCAAAATCCTATCACACGTTCTTTAGAACCTAAAGTTAAAATCAGCCATTTGTTCATTTGGTGCTCTATTTATTATAGTTAATTGCTCCAACAAAGACAAGTTGTATGTTGTTTCTCCAAACTAGACAAAAAGAGTTGTGCACAATTGATCCCATTTATGAATTGATCTTGCCCCTAGGATTCTAAACCATTGTAGAGCTTTTCCTTTTAAAGAAGAATCCAAAAATTTCAGTTCCATATCCATCTGAACAACCTCATGTATTACACAGACATTTCCTTGAATGTGATCAATCAGATTTGTGTGGTTTTCCCTAGTGAAGTATGGGATATTATTCAATGCTACCATTGGAGTTGGATTTTGTGCATTAAGAGTAAGTGGGTTGTTGCTCGTAAAATTGACAAAATGATTTGGTGGCAGTTGATGAGCCATTCTAATTGGTCTTAGAACCCTAGTTGATAGGATAAATGGCCTACCAGGTGGAGGGGTTGAAAGAGTTCTATTTAGTGGATATGGAGATCTCCGAACTCTTCTTCCTCTTCTTGGAGATAGATGCAAGTACTCAAAAATATCTCTTTCTCTTGCTCTTGACTTGGTTTGGATCCTTTTGATGAACTTGAAAAACTTGGGCTGCTAAAATCACTGACTTTTGCCACTTGGAGTCACCAAATGTGCTGCTAGAAATCCTCTAAAGGTTGGAATTTACAACACAAGAACACTAATATTTCTGCAATAAAAAATAAGGACTTCTCATTATCTTATTGGGCATTCCAGAAATGTTAGCACAAAAAAGTAGCACCTTGGGATATGGCAATGATAGATCCCTACTTTTTGCAAACATTGGACTATCTCTCAAGCTGTGGGACTTGTGAACTTGAGATGGACCTCAAGAGAAGGATGGTTCCTCTTCCTAATCCTATGCTACAACTATTCATAATGCAAGAAAAACACCTACCTAATCCTAATCTATGGATTCCAAGGAGACAAGGAGAAGGAGGAAGGGTAAAAAGAAGAAATCCTACACTACATAGGTGATAACATTAGAAAAAGGGGGCTTTGAACAACTCAAAATGTATGGAAATGAAAAAAAGTGAGCATGGAGATGATGGGCAAGCATCACAGGCCAAGGTTAAACATAGTACACCATTCCATCAAACACATCATCCCTAAAATCTGCAATGAAAAGTGGAAAATGCAAAAAATACCTATAACATGAAGAGAGGCAAGACAAAACAATAAAAACATGTAAAATATTGAGAAACCATCACAAAACATTGATTTTAT
The DNA here is from genome assembly GCA_019776745.2 of Taxus chinensis. Lineage (NCBI taxonomy): Eukaryota > Viridiplantae > Streptophyta > Pinopsida > Cupressales > Taxaceae > Taxus > Taxus chinensis. Next base: position 886,819,698 of record CM034146.1, on the reverse strand, counting down.
TGCTCCAATAATATGTACATTACATCACAGTTTAGGGAGAAGGCATGATTTCCATTACAATGCTCAAAAAATGAAGGTTTGAATCCCTATGACTATCCTGTAAGAAGAAAGAAGAGAGCAGCATTGAAAAAGTTGTCTAAATCCTCATAAAAATATGATTTCTCTTTTACAATATATTGGAAGACTAAGTGAAAGAGAGAGGGGAAAATCCAGATTTGACATTCAACCACCATAAAACTACATTTAAGGCCATTTCAGCTACTTGGAAGTGATGTTTTAGAATGGGTATCATTTTCTAAATTTTCACCACCAAAACTCCATCAAATCTTCAATTTTTTTATTTTTTAGCATAGACAATGGAGCCATGATTCCAACAAGTCCAATTTTGTGTGATTTGACTGAGAAACGTGAAAGTTATGATCATTTAAGTGCAAACAACTTTTTGTTCATCTCCAAGCTTGCCTTCTTCTTCATGAGACTATGTGTTAAATTTAGGTTGCTAAAAATTATTTCTTCTTTTCCCTCCTTTATAATGTTTTTGCACAATTTTAATAGCTGGGGGAATTTAAAATATTTAATGAGACCCACCTCTTTTGTCACTTTAATGGGGGGTCTTGAGTGTTGGAATGTTAAGTTTACAGGCCATCTCACCAGCTGGTTCGTCGAGCTAGCACATTTTTCCACCTCCTCGGGCCTTCTATGCATGTCGGGCTCCTCTTTTTACGTCAAGCACCCCCTTTTTTCTTTCCTTGGTGACCACTTTGTTTTCCATCCACTCGGTGCCACATTGGCAACCCCTCTACGTTGTTGGTTCGCTGGCCACTTCACTTCCACCTTAGTGGGGGACCTTGCATCTTGCTAACCAACTTGACCACTAGCTCGGTGGGTTTGCATTGAGTCATTCACCAATTTTTTAAAGTTTGGGTGAGTTGGGTCCATGGGGAACTCACCTCCCTATGGCCCAAGTGCTTCATGTTCTCCATGCGGCCGATGCATCTATATCAGGTCCTTAGTTCCAACCTCGCATAAGTTACGACAGGCCACCACATCTCCACATTCCTACACTAAACATGCACTCCAAACTTAACCCACCAACCTCCCTATCACCCTACCATATTTTTGTGTGGCTTGCTCAAACCCCACGGGTACCCTGAAATTTGAACCAGTGAGCTCGGGCTCATCAAGCTCCCCACTTCCTCGCCACCAATGCAATGTGGCTCCACCCTTGTTTGTGGGTACTAAACACTAGGCTAGACCAATCCCTTGGTCCTGAAAACCACCCCAACTCCACATTGTGAAAAATTTATCCCTACCAATGCAACTCACCCTTCTAACAGGATCGACAAGATGTTTAGGGATCTAGACAAATTTCTTGAATTTTTCTCCTTTTTAATCAAACTCTTGGATTTGTCTAAGGGCTAGGGGTTAGGAAAATTGGAATAAGATGTCCCAAGACCAAATTTTCCAAATTTTCCAAATTTTACCATTTTTGGCTCCTTTTGTAACCTGGACAAAGGGGTTAAGAGATTGAAACTGATCCAATTCTCCCAATCTCTTTGAGTTTTCTAACCTTCTAAAGCCAAGAAGCTGAGTGAACATGGGAAAAGTGTCCCAAGGGCCAACTGAATCCATTTTCACAATTTTAGTACAAATTTAACAAAGTGTTGAGCCTTTTGGAAACCTAGAAGAGGAAAAAATAACCCAATTGACTTCACACCTCTCAAACTCAGTTATAATGCCCCTAAATTATTAAAAATCACATGTGCCCCCTTAGATTGTCTTGTGAAGATTTGTTCAATGTTTGACCCCATTCTTCTGAGTTGGTTTTTATTACCAAGGGGTAAAAATATATAACAGGAGCTTCAAGAATAAGATATATACTTAGTATGATCTGTCCAACCTTTTGAGTCTTCAATAATATTTTTTCATAGGTCTTCTCTTATTCATTTTTGATCCACTAGATCAACTCTCTCATAAGTTATTACTAACCCAAAGGAGAATTTAATGCCCCAATGGTGTCTACAATCATGTAAATATTTGTAACCTCTCTTTTCTTTTATGTCATTTTAGATTTGGATATTTTTTTGATGTGGTATTACATAGGTTAGAGTAGATCAACATATTATTGATATATTTAATTATTTATATGTTGGCTCCTACTTTATAAACCACCCTTTGGGATTTATAACATATTCATCCTTACAACCTATATTTACAACCCAAGCATACAAATTCATATCTTCTTATAACCTGATTATAACCTCATTATCATCAACATACATTCAATACCTGACTAGATTCCACTACAATATCCTAGATCTGGGCTTTTGAACCATACATATTCTATAGAGTGTGGACTATTGTCTTCCTAGTTCCACATCTTTTACAACTTACAACCTCAAGGCTTGCATATTGATTATGGCCCCTCTCATTATCCTATCCTAGATCACCCATTATTGAGAGACAAAGATGATATTTTATTAGGCCATTATTCATTTGCATATGTACTCTTGTGAACCCAATGTGAATCTTACTATCTCTTTCGATTGATTCTTCTTCACATTTTCTTGTTTTTCCTATTATAGCTTCACATCATATTCAATACACTCCAAGGAACCTGAGATGATTCTTTCTCTCTTTTGATTGAGTTTTATCCATATTACTCTTTCATTATCTTCAATCTTTCTAAATCTTTCCTAAGTCTTCTCAGCATGAATTATCTATTCGATTATCAAAATTCTCAACAAAATGTTGATTCCTAAGATTGGGATTCCTCCCTTATACTACAATCACAATATGGTTGACACCAACACCAAATGAATATGCCAAAATACAAGGAATAATCGATCCAATTCCAATACTAAAATTCAAGAAAGATGAAGAAAATAGCACTATATATATATACATATATATATATATATATATATATATATATACTCCTATTATGCAAGAATTCATCGTAGCTTACCCCAACTATGTCAATCAATATTCGAAAGTCATTAAAACCAATATGGAGGCATACAACGTCACTTGGGGAAGACCTTATAATACGAATTATTGTCATTCAATAGGTTCTAACAAAAATGCACCTCAAAATCCTAACCATCCTTATATTAATCCCACTCATGTTATTGTGCAATTCATTGACCAAATGAGTTAGCAAAAAGATAGTGTTAACAAAAAAATTATTCAAATAGGAGATTTGGTTTCAAAATGGGACATAGAAAGAGCTAAACTAGGGTGACACTCTAAGATTGATACAATTTGGAGTGGGCTATTTATCATTACTTCCTATAAGCATGATAACTATTTTGAGTTATTTAAGCTTGATGGGGAGGCACTTCAAATCCCACTCAATGGAATATATCTTAAACCTTCCCATTAAGTTTTATTGGTTACATCTGATTTAATCTAATTTAAATTAAATCTTAATTCAAAGTAACTTACTATAAGAAATGATATTTATATGGTTAAGTATAGCAACATGCAAGCACTAAGTATTCAAGGATGTAAAACCCTAATAAAATGAGAGAGGGATGATGAATTAGCTGATTTTTTATAACCTGTGAGTGATTGAGACTATGTATCCACCAAAATGGGCTAGAAAAAGTGTTGAAATGGCTTGTCAAGGGTTTGGAAACCTACAAGTGTAGAGGGAAGAAGGTCCTGCATGAGGATAGGAGTTCCCCAGGCACTAACAACTAATATTGGTGTTTCTGTCTATTTAGTGCTTGGAACCTAGTCTTTTCTTGGTCAAAAAATCTTCATTGTTATTCTCTCTTTTCCACCTTGGTTTTGCTAGTATGTCATCAACTGCACTTGTAACTTGTAAAACAAATGACTACCTGCACATTCCCATAAACCACATTAAATATAATAAAAAATATGCAAAGTAGGGATTCAAATTGACACATGCAGTCACTTGAAGAGTGAAATTACGAACGAGAATTGTACTACATCTCAAACTCCATGTAGTTCTCTTTGTGTGTGTGTGTGTGTATCCATGTCTCATGCCCTAACTTGCATGATGATAGTGGGATAGATCTAAATTGTCCCAAATATGTAAAATTTGTGAGATGGAATATAATAAACTCCCCTCTTATGTAGTGTATACAAACCAATGTAGCCCTTGACCCTTGTATGAATGTGATAGATATGTAATTTGTAGTGCTCGTGTGCCTTTGTCTAAGATTAGGTGGTTATAGATAATACTTATGGTGCTTGGTCCCTTATTTCAAAGAAGTAACTAAGTATATATATGATTCCCTTGTTTGAATTTCATAATTTACAAGTGAAAGGAGAACTAAAAGTATCAAAAAGGTGACCAAGAAGTGAAGGGGACCCAAAAGAGTAAGAATAATAAAGAGAAGGACAAGAGTGTCTATGAGGCACATGAACACCTTGGTGCTTTTGTTCCAACTAGGTGATAGTGTCTGAGGCCATCATAAGGTAAATTAGTCAAGTGTTAGTAGAACTACAAGATGTGTAAAAGCTAAAAGGAATTGTTATAGACACTAAATCACACACTTTGGGTAAATTTCTACATCCTAGTCACATACCACTATTCATATGATTCCTAAGAAATAAAATTACTAATTGACCTTTTTCTTTGGCCTCTTTGTTTTATTTTTGGTTTCCTTCTTGGTCTTACACACCCTACTACCCAGTCTGACTTTCTATACTTCAGCTTTTCTGAGTTTGGACACCAGCGCCTAGCCAGGATGCCAGTGACTTTGTCCCCTCTAGATGTCTCTGACCTCTTTGTATCTTGATCACCTCTTTTGAGCCTCTTCTAGGTGTTGGGAATCTTATTTTCTTATGGGTCATAATTTTAGTGGTTAATTACAAAATTAAAATAAGGGAATCATATAAATATAAAGCTATATGGCCATAATAAAGGACCAAACATTAAGCATATACTACCATCATCTAAGATTGCATCCAAATGCATTTCAAGAGCATCAAAGCATCCATCTATCTTCATAGAAGGGACAAGGGAGTGAATTATTCTATAAACACTTCATAGGATGGGAAGTTCATTTTGACATCCACACATATACTTAAATTTATACATCTAGTTATTTCTCATTATTCAAGTGTGTTTGACACAAGATCCACCTAGTGCATAATTCTAAACACACGCATGTAGAACTACACGGAGTCTGAAATGTAGTGCAGTGCTCAGTTGTAAGCTCACTCTGTTAGGTGACCACCAAGGTCAGTCCAAATCCCCATTTATATCATTTTATTTTTATGATTTGATGTGTTTTGGGGTATTGTAAGTGATCTTTCTCTTTGTAGGTTACATGTGAATCTTGCAAACTTAGTGTGACATACAGGAAATCAACAACAAAGGGCAACAGTACTATAAAAATATTTTTTTGAGGTTTTGTTTAGTCATGGGCACCTAATAGTTGTCTATAGTGCCCAAACACCCTTGACCCAATCTAGGTGCCCCAATCCAAGAAAATCCTATGGTTACACAATTTTCTATGCTTGGTTATGACACTTCCCTCCTCCTGTTCATTAGTTCTTTAGTCCAGCATAGTTCAGGATAAATTACGAAATCAACTAAGTATCTCAATCCATATATTAAACTTAGGGTTTCAAGTTTCCATTTTCTTATTTCTTAGGAAATATCTGTATTTTATTACAGATATATTGCTTTGTGACACTGCAATTAAGGTTTAGCTTATATTTGAATATTTGTTAAATTATTTGGTGAACCCATCGCTCAAACCCATCTTCCTTCCAGGATTTTTATCATCTTCTTATTATGGCTCAATCTTATGGAAAATTTACCAAATTCCATCTTTAAGAGCTCAATGATCATCTTGTTTAACATTCTCAGGATCTAGATATGATTTTATTCACTGCTTGTGAAGAGGCCACCAACCTTGCGGAGCTTAATGTTCCTACATCCATCCCCACTTCCATGCCTATTGTTACTCAACCCTCTAGTTCCACTCTTCTGCCTACTTCTATTGTTCCCATCTCTATTCCTACTCCCACCAATCACTTCACTCTACCTTTTGTTTCTCACACATGACAAGTATCTTCTTCTGGCACTCAAGATCTAGCTTCTCTTTCTCAGGATCTTCTAAGTTCAAATACCTCAATTGCAATAAGATACTTCTCATGCATATCCATCTCTAGATTCCACATTACTACTTCATATTCCTTTCACACCCACCATTTCAACTTATGCAATTCCTCCAAAAATTTTCACTCCCAAGCTGCCCATTTTCAATGGCCATAGTGATCCTTAAGAGCATATTCGAGTATTTCATGTAGCATGTCTAGATTAGCGGATGATCATGCTTAACCTAGTAAATATATTTCCTATAATTCTTCAAGATTATGTAATGCGTTGGTTCTATGATCTACCTGTCCACTTAGTAACATAGTTTATGCATTTATCTGATGCTTTTATCCCTCATTTCTCTATTAATATTGTCTCTAAGATATCCTATGCTCAACTAGAACAAATTAAAAAGGATCCAATGAGCATATAGTAGATTATGTCTTGTGATAAAAGAAAAACTTAGCTAAGATGTCTAATGTACTTGCAGACTATGAACTTTAGGATTTATTCATCTAAAGTCTATTATCACCTCTACATGAGAGTGTCATCTTCAAGACATCTCCTTCATTTGATCATTTATGTAATACTCTTAAGCTACATGAAAGTAAACTATTATCTATGGGTAAACTTAAGTATCATGAGTAGGCTTCAACTTCTACATGCTTTCAAAGTAAAACAACTTTCATGTCCCATACTAATCCTACTAAATCTAAAGCAATTGTTAATGTTGTTACTACTCTTGAGAAACTTCAATGACATCCTCTGAAGCATACATTTACAAAAATTCTTATTTCTTCACATTTTCTATTACCGCAATTGGTTGACATCAATATTATTATTTCATCCTCCACTCAATTTGGACCCATCTCGTCAAAAAGGTTACAATTACAATGAAAAATTTAGATGCAATTATCATCAATGCATTGGGCATTCTACAGATTGTAGTCATTTTTATACCCTTAGAACAATAGTCTAATCCCATGCGCGTCAGCCTATCACCCAATGGGCGCTGGGCACTCACCCGAGGCATGCATGGGTGCCAAGCCCCTCCTTTATGTGAGTTGTGTGAGAATACATCATCTATGATAGATACTTAAGTAAAAAAGAATGGAAAAGAACCATGCATTCATTCTAAGAACCTAGGATGAGTTATCATATTAATGCATCCATTCAGATAGAAAAAGAGGAGTATCAAACAACATATAGAAATGATTCATAACACAAAGGAAATGCACTAGATTTATGCTCATGAACACATATATTCTTTATAATGGAACCTTATATTCATATTAATGAGTTCAATAACCACATTACATTCATTGAGGCCATAATAGACCCATATAATAATGTAGAGCAAGGTCATGCATCAGAAACTAAGCTACCTTCCTTCATATTACAAGGATAAACACAGACCCATCCCTCTAAATATGCCATCACTCCTATATTTCCTCTAATCCCAACCCATAGAATCCTCCATAGTATTTCTGTAGAGCTTTGCCTCTCTTCCACCACCTCTACTACTCTGCCACACATGCTACCTTCTACTACCCGTGCATCTCTATATATAGATTTTTGCCTTCACCGCCATGCCTTCTAAGGTAACAGATTGGTTGCCAAGTGTCCAAGTGGTCCTCCCATGGAGCATGCCTCCTTTGATCCAAGCTCTCCACTCTTTGCAATGATGTCCTTCTGGATCCTTCCATCACATGCATGGAATATTCCATTCTTGATCCTACAACTACCAGGCTGACACCTTATCCACTCCGCATGCTAGATGGGTCACACTTTTCTCATGTGTTGTCTGGAACTCCAATATGGCTAAGTCCCAAAACCCATCTTGTCTTACACACACACGTTCATGTGTTTTAAACCCTGCTAGAACCCTACCCTACGCACCTTCAACCCACATGCCCTTCTTCAAATAGGTCCCGCGTGCCCATGTGCCTTCTTGTACTTAGCCAATATTCTAGGGCCCAACATCACCCCACACTATGCCTGTTCTCCATCCTCAGAAACACTTCTCTTCAATGAATAAGGAATGGAGGTCTCAAAATAGGGGAAAAAGAATGAAGGAATGAAGAATTGGGAGAAAGAATGAAAGAATGGGGAAAATGAAGAGAAAAATGCTTATTTTTGAAGGAGGAGAGGGAAATCCTTCCCTATTTCTACCTCAAGTTTTTCCCAGGCATCAACCTCATTCTGCACTTGTTGACAGAGGTCTCCAACTAAGGCGCTCACCTCCTCAAAACTTAATTCCTCCCCTTTGGCACTCATTGTCTCAACAATACTTTCCAATTGTTTTCCCAAGTCATCAAGCACATCCATCTTGCAGGTGATCTAGGGGTACAATTCCTTTAGCCAGATTTTGATCGAGCCTCACAAGGTCTCGATAGCTTCTAATTTTTTCTACCTCGGCTAGGATTTTATCTCTTTCTACCATGTTCCCCTTATTATTTTCTTGAAACTCCTTGAGTTCCATTTCATGAGTGGTGACCAGGATGCTTTCCACTCTATCTCTATCAGTGCAGTTGTCATATGCAGCTTCTGTGACTTGCGTGGTAGCCTTTACCTCTGCAAGGAGTTTAGTATATCGAAGCAACAATCTCAAAAACCTTCATCTTTTCTTCTTTTTCTTAGCATGCCAACAGTTCTTCTGTAGACTCTAAGGCAAGTGGCCACCTTTCCATCATGAGGATGTGGGTCAAATCCTCCAGACACTGCAAGGTTGATTCATATTTTTTCTCAGGTGGTGCTAGGTCAGGATGATTTAAAACAATAGCACCCGTAATCATTTCAATCTTCTTGTGTAGCTCGCGCACCCTTACTTTCTCCTCTTTCAGTTCATGCCTTAACTACATGCACTGATAAGCTCTTCCTGCTTCAAGTCCTTTCTCTTCTCAGCGAGCTCCTTCTTTTCCTTCTCCAATTCCTCCTCAGGAATCTCACTCTATCATTCCTTTTGAATAGTCTGGCCTCAATCTCAACTGAAACTTTGTTGAGTGCATTACAGACCTACTCATCTGATAATTGTTGAGCATTCACCAAGGGATTAACTCCTTTTGTTTCTGGCACCTTCATCAACACTCCCTGAACTTACTTCAAACTCAGGTTCATCCACTTGGGACTCGAATGCCCAAGATAACATCTTCCTAGTTTGGGGATATGCACCTTCTTCATCAAACAAAGACATAGCCAGGAGTTGTTCCATTGGTACGGTGCTTTGGAAGCACATGCGTAGCACCTTGATTTAGATCATTAATGTATCCCATTCCTTTCCCTTGTGCTACCACTATGCCCTTCCCACCTGTTCACACAACTTTTGGGAAGCTTACCACCAAATTGGGATTCCCACCCATGCTGCCATATTATTTCCCAATGCTTTCTTCTTCCATTTCCTTCAAAATTTCATCCACACTTTGCTCCAACTCCTGCTCCACCAAATCCTTAATGATGCCCGCCACTTCTCTCTCTATGATTTATCCACTTGTTCCTTGGTGAGGCTTGGGGTTCCCTAATTTTTGGTGCTTACCTCTTCACTCACCCCCTTTCCTTGATCCTCTGCTTCCTCCTCATCATTCTTCTCCTCTTCATCTCCCTTGTCATACTTCTCTTCACCTTCCTCCTCCTCAGAGTCATGTATATCATATACCATATGGTCTTCACCTCCTTCAGGCTCATCATCATCCTTGTCACCAATGTAGGCCTCTAAGATTTCTGTCTCCTCTGAGTCTGCCTCTTCTGCCACCTTCTGCTTCTTCCTAACTGGTGATTCTAGTATAGGAGATTCTTCTTTCTCCTTCTCCTTAATAGGCGACATATTCTTTGGTGACTCTTCATGTGTGAGGGGCTCTTCATGCTCTGGACACCTCTTCTTATGGGGTATTTTCCTTGACTAGGGGACTTCTTTCTATGCACGTAAGTGCTAGGCTTCACAACTACTTCCGGCGTGCCCACCGATTGTGCAGTTTACACACTTGGTGCCTTCTTCTCCTGTACCTCTTCTCTTTCCCTCTTCTTTGTGGTCTTTTTCTGACCTGTGGGGTCTTCTGGAATGGATACATCACTCTCCAGATAGGATCCTTTCTCAAACTTAGGCCTTATGCACAGATATACCCTTGCTGCATCCCTTCCGATGATCGACAATGTTATCGGCTTCATCATTTGTACTTCATGGGAGACATACTTCTCCACATACACACACTTCTTAGGGTAGATGATTTTTTCCATCAGCTCATGGTGGTCTTGGTCTGACTTCACTAAGGTTGAACCTTAGCCTTTTGGCCTCCTTGAACTGGTTGACCCCTACTTGGAAGTATTGTGCACGTGAAGGAGAAGGGTAGCTTGCACCATGGGCTCTTAGTCCCATTTGTCAAAGTAAACCTACCAATGCAGAAATGTTGATAAACTGAAAACTCTACCTCTCCATCCATGAGTGTGGGAAACTACTCTGGGATCCTCCACTCTTCCCTGAATGCATGTCATGCATTCATTTATACCACTTCTCTAGGCACGCCTTGTGAGTGACCATCATGGTTTCACAAGTATACTTCTCGAACCTTTTCGTGGGCGAGGGGTTCTCTTTTGATACTCCCAAATGAAATTTTCTAGCCCATCTGGTACTCCAATCTCTGAGAAGATGATGGTGAGGAGGACGTTTCCAAATAATATCTTTTCTCCTTCCTGTGCACTGCTTATGATTTCATCCGTAATAAAGGTGGACAAGTTATAGATGGTCCCTTCTGATATTTTCTAGGCATACATTCAACCATGCCTTGTTCACTTGCATCCATATTTCTTGATCATTAAGCTTGGTGACCAAGTGTGTAGCCATCCTCATAACAGGGTCTAGAATTTCCATGATGTCAAAGTACCATGAACCCTTTTTGTAGTCATAAGTTGCTACTGTTTCCTTGATGGCCTCCTTATCACTCAAATCGTCATCTATGGATTCTCCTTCACAAATTCAGGCCAGTGAATTTGGATATCAACTGAGGTGTTATGCACATCTTGTGGCCTACAAAGTAGAAATGGTATTCATGCATGTGTGACATCAACCATTGATATAGCCACTCAGGCTTGCCAAAATAAGGCAACTCATATAGTTGCAATAGCCCTGCCTTTTCCAACTTTACTTTCACCTCGTCATTATATATTGGCATTCCATCTGGTGTCCTCTTGTTAGTTGGATGAACCAGCTCCAACACCATTTCTTTCTCTGTAGTGCTCATGTGATGGTTGTAATCACTCATGGCCATTTTCTCAAGTGTGACACCCACTCATTTCCCAACAACACTCCATCTGGGTACTGCATTTCTGCATACCATTCCTCATTGGAGCTTGTGATGGTAGTGGTTTGTTTTCCTTTTCCCTTGCCCTTCTGTTTCTTTGGTGAAATGGTCACCTTCTTTGGTGCCATTCTTTCTGTCAGTTTAAAATTTAAAACTCCTTGACTCTGCTCTACTACTCTGCTCAATCTCAAAACTCAACTCCTGGAAGAAATCCTTCTATCTTCGTGCCCTAGCTACCAAACCCTAACTAGGAAAACCTTCCACAAGATGGCGCACTACAAACTAATTCTCCCACACCCTTGTACTCCTTCCACTCTAGTCTATAGATCTACTCTAGTCACACACTTAGATTTCTAGGATTCTTCCTTCACACAAATCTCTCTGGATTACCCTAGTTCACAAGAGCACTTTCAACTTTGTAATAGCAAGGTAGAATAATGACTTGCCTGACCTCATATTTATAGTTTTATCTCCTCTCCAACAATAAATGCTATACCACCTACCAATGTACTTAACATTAAATGTGGTTTTTTCCACTAGGTTGACTTTAAGCTGCCCTTACCCACAAACCACAATCCTATGTGAAAAACCTTCTACAACCTTCTAGCATGTAAAAATCCAATCTGACCGAAGAATCTTATGTGTGTGTCTACAGTGCCAAAGGAACTTCTTCTGTCCTTTACCTTGATTTTTTCCCTCGCCTACCTCATGTTGTTCCTATGCTCTTCATCCTTTGTACGTGGTATTTGTTACAACCTTCTTGACACCATAATTCATTATCCACTGTTTCCCCATGCACTTTCTCAATATTACACGCTTCCTTCTACTGGGCCACTCAAATTTTACTATTGGCTTATACTTTACTTTGCATTACTCCACCCCACACTAAAATAGATGCATGGTCCTCTGCGCATACACAACCTTAGAAAATAATGTGGTTACCAGTGGTAAAAAAAACAAAAAGAAAGGAACAAGCAATGAGAAAGGGAAACAAAAGAAAAGACAAAGCAATAAAGGGAAATTCTAAGCTAACTGGCAATATTGCCTTATTTACAAACACCAAGAAGACTTATTTATAGTAGGGCTTCAACCTACTCCCATTGAAATGACCTAGTAATCTCATCCCATCTAGCGCTTGTAACTGGAAAGCACCTGAATCAAGGATGTACGAGATGATGCAAGGTCCCAACCAATGGACTTTTAACTTCCCAGGATGGCATAGATACTTGGAATCATACAACAGAACCATCTACCCAACCTCAAATTGCTTGTTCTTGATGTGATGATCATGCCATGCCTTTTGTCTTTCCTTTTCTATCTTCTGGATCCATCTAGCAAGTGATCACCTTTCATCTAACTACATCAACTTATCAATCCTCTCTTCCAGAGCTTGTTCATCATCCAACCCTCTTGTGCACGTGCTATACGCAATGATGGTAACATGAATTCAACTGGAAAAATAGCCTCTGTGCCAAACACCAATTGAAATGGTGTGGCCTTGTTCAACCTCTTGTAGGTTGTCCTGTATGCCCATAGAACGGATGATACTTTGTCATCCCAATCTTGTCTTCCAATGTCATAGATATTGGTCAACGTGTGACTTAGTATTTTGTTAAATGCTTCCATAGTTCCATTTTCTTGAGGGATGATAAGGGGTAGTCTTTGATGGGCCACCATAAATTCTACTAGCAGAATCCTGACCATTTCATTGAGAAAATGTGTACCCCTATCACTTGTTAAGATTAAAGGAAAACCATACATGCTGATTATGTTCTCCCATTAAAATTTAGCAGCTATCATTACAGTGCAATCCTTCGTAGGTGCTACCTCTGCCCATCATGTCAAGTAATCAGTGCAAGTAATGATATACCGTGAACTTGTCCTTCACATGGCTAGTGAAATTGGCCCTACAAAGTTGATTTCCCATTTTTCAAATGGTTCAGTGCTGGCTATTGGTTGCAAGGGAATTTCATCCCTCTTTCCAGGTTTTCCAAGGTGCTGACAATGGTCACATGCCTTGCAAAACTCAATACAATCCTGGTAGATGGTTTCCCACCAAAGCCCTGCTAGTAGAATATTCCATGTGGTAGCATTTCCATGCATAGTGTCCTCCTAAGCAATCCCACCATGCACTTCCTCCATAATTGCCATGAGCTCATGTTCCAATACGCATCGGTGTACAAACCTCATCACATCCTAACTTATATAGGTCTCCACTAATCAACATGTAGGGTGTGACACATATTGCTAACTGCTTCCTCTCTAGAGCCTTCATCCCTTCCGATGCCACACCTATTTTCAAGAATACTGTGATATCTTCCAAGTCTGAGGGTGCACCACAACCTAAACAGTTACATGTCCAACATGGTATCCTCAATTCTTTGTGCCTCCTCCCCTGAGTTAATCCTTGATAAGTAGTCAGGTCATGAAATTACTTTTTCCTTGTTTTAGAACCACCTGAACTCAAACTCTTGGAATAATAGGACCCAACGGCATATGCACCCTTGCAAAATGGGCTTGTTCACCAAGTACTTCAATGCCATGTGGTTATGTAGAATATAAATGGTGTTACCAACAGGTATTGTCTGAACTTATGCAACAGTGTGTAGATCATTGACAGTGCCTCATGCTCAGTAGTTGTGTAATTTTGTTCTGTTGGTGTCAACTTCCTACTTGTAAAACACAAGGGGCGATCAACAATCCCCTCATCAGGATGTGCTAGTACTTATCCCATGGTTGTCCTTGAGGCATCAACATGCACATGGAAAGGCTTATCCCAAGAAGGAAAGCGTAGTATGGGCACAGTGACAAACCTATCCTTTAAAGTGTCAAATGCCTTCTGCTGTGCCTCTCCCCAATAAAAGGCACTCTTGTGTTTTAGCAATTCCTCCAAGGGTGTGGTGATCTTGGCATACCCCTTGATGAATTTACTATAGTACCCCATATGCCCAAGGAATCTGCGCACTGCACTTTGACTAGTAGGCTCCCCTAATCCCATAATAACTGTAACTTTGGCGGGATCCACTAGTAAGCCTTCTTTACATATAATATGTCCTAACAGGCATTCCAAATGGAGTAGTAAAGACACATTTCTTAATGTTGAGGGATATCCTCAATTACTGACATATCTCAAACATCAGCCTCAAATTGTCATAATGGTCTTTTACCAATCCATATACAGTCCAGTCATCTAGGTAAACTTGAAGAAATTTATGGATGAAGTCCTGAAATGCTTGTACCATGATGTGTGAGAACACATCAGGTGCATTCTTCAATCCAAAAGGCATAACCGTGTAGGAAAAACTTCCCCATTCAGTAGGCGAAAGTTGTATTTATTTGGTCTTCCTTTGCAATCCTGACTTGGTGATACCCTGAGAACCCATCCGTGAAAGAGTAGACCTTGCGCCTGGACCACTCCCTCCAAAATTTCTTCAGTAAAGGGGTTGGAAAAGGATCGATGACACATACTAGATTTTAGGTCCCTATTAGTCCACACAGATCCTTATTCTTCCATCCTTCTTGATACTGATGACCATTGGGCTTATCCATTCTGATTCCTCCACAACCTTAATGAAACCAAATGCTATCATCTTGTCTATTTCTTCCTTGACCCGTACACGAAAATTTGGATTCATCTGATAAGGCCTCTTCCGGATTAGGCATGTGACCTTCCTTCAACTTGATCTTCATCTCCCCCAAGGAATGGTGGATGCCTTTGAGTTCATGGTACCCATGAGGGAACAAATCTTGGAACTCACACAACAGATCAATGACCTTTGAAACTTATTTTTCTGACCAATAGTCCTAAATGATAGCTTCCTTAGGTTCTGTCTCTGTCCCAATGTTAACCTTATTTGTTTTCAAGGGCTCATGGTAGGTTCCTGCTCACTCATCAGTGCTATCTATGAATTTACATGCATACCTTCAGAATGGTTAACATCCAAAATTTCCATTTCTTCACCATCTACTACATAGACCATTTTTCCTTTTTCTTTTTCCATGCACACACGCTCAAGTTGTACTTCCTCTTATTCTTATTCATTGAGGCGTGTCTCCAAATAAGGCTCACCAATAACTCAAGTAGCCTATCTTCTTCCATAACACTATCTCCCATCGTAAGGTGCTTGATTACTTGTAACGCCTTATCCACTGATGGCTTGGTACTCCTATACTCGAAAGCTTGAATGAGATCAGCCGCCAACTCCTGCCAATTACCTGTTTGACGACACATCTCTGAATGAATATACCATGCATGCACATAGCCTTGTAAGGTGGAATACAACTTATGCACCCATAACAAAGGTGGTAACAATTTCTACACTTCCCATCCATGCCTTCTCACACTTGGACATGAAATGAGGTGATCTCTTTACCATGGTAGTCTTGGATGACAGTGGGCACGTTGCTCCTGGAGAACCTTATAAAAATGTGAATCTTACCTCATGCCATTCTAGGAGGTTCTCCTGATGAGTAGCCCACTAGCACATTGTAGCTTTGAGCAGGTTATAACTGAGCATTCCCCTTCTCTCATCCTCATTCTTCCACTGAGCCTCCATTTCTCACAAGAAAAATTCAGGGTATGCTCCTCAAGAGTAACTTGGAAACTTCTTCCCTCCTAAGTGCTTGAATGAACGTGCACCTTTTCCACCCTTGTTACAGATCCTCTCAACTGTCACCCAATCAACTCATAAGTCCCATGCACCCAATTTTCACATGACCATGTTAGTGGTATCACTCAAGGACTGAGCATCTTCAAACTAGATAATTCCCTTCAGTGGGATGAATTATCTCAGGATCTCTGAATGGAGCACACATAGATTATGTCAAGGAATTCCTCTCCTAAGTGCTCAGTATAGGGCACTGAATTCCCATATGTTAAAGGGATAATCACCCTTTCTTCCTTGTTCTCAAAGCTGATATACCCCTTGTTAAACCACAGGTCGACATTGTTCTTATAACACCAAGGGTGCCCAAGTAATGCTGGGAAATTATCCACCTCAGTGAGCACCTAAGACTTTAAAGTCCCCAGTGAACTTAGCCCCTTGAATAGTGATAACCACATCCTTCAAGACTTTGATGGGAATTGCCTTTGTCCTTGTTTTCCATATACAAAACATTTGAAGATGGTTGTAATGTGGGTCTTCCCATTTGATGCCAGGAATCCAAGGTAAGAACATTGACCTCCACTCCTGTGTCAATGAGGATATTTCTTAGAAGCCACCCATCAAAAACTACATTCAATGTAATCTCCTTATCATAGTCAAAAATATGAGGAGGAAGGTTTGCATGTAATACCTTCCTTTTGTACTCTGCTCTTCGTCACTTGGTACCTTCTCCCTCAGCCATTCTCCTAGCAAGGGAATAATATTATCTTTCGTTAACATCCTACATACTTCCTTGACTTCATCCAAGTCCTCCTTTGGAACCTTGAAATTCTTCCTTTTCTCTAACTGCTTTGACTACTCCTTTAGACATTAGATCTCCCCTTGCAAACTCTGAATCACATCCATAGTCTCTTGATACACCTTCTTCTGATGAGTAGGGTCTAGATACTTTCCATGTACCACTTCCTCTCTTGAAACCAGTGTCCTTTGTCTTGGCATCTCCTTGTGCACACGAGCCTTTGCTTACGTTTTCACCAATACAGGTTCTAGTTCTAACTCACATACAACTCTTGGCATCCATTAAGGATCAACCTTCTTTATACTCACCATCCCAGTGCACCTTATCTTTCCATGCTACTGGTTCATATGCTCATAAATATCTGGAAACTCTTCATACTTATGTTTCTTGCCACACCATGAGCATTGCAATAGATCAGGACACTCACACTTGTAATGCTCTGTAGACCCATAGTTATAACAGGTTCCTCATGGGAATTCACTTCGTCCTCCACCACGTGATTACTGCAACCATGAAATCCTCTGCAAAAACCTCTTCCATGCACTCCTCCATTTATGTGCCCTTCATAGTGATGATCATCATCCTTAGAAATGCTTGCAAGACTAGTTTATCACACACCAAGATCAATAACATCATGAATCTGATCAATCAATTTATAATCCTTGGTATCATGGGCTGTAGAGGTACAAATTTTATAATAACAAGAAACATTCTTACGGATTACATGCTATAGTAGTAGGACACCTACTTGCATCATGATCCCCATGGAAAATCTCATAGTCTATTTTCATGGAACATACTGAATTTTGAGTGAAACTATCCTTTGTATGCCCTTCCACTTCATATTCTTTACATCAATGCCCACTATGAACCTCATGCGCTGAGTTTACAACCAACTTCTCCAACTACTTGGCCATTGCAGAAATCTAAGACTATAAAAAGGGGCTAACACAATTATCAATGTTCCCAATAGCCTCAAATCAGAGGGAAGCTTCCAATGCCTTATGTGGGTCTATGAAATACTTATGTGACAATGCCCTTGTAAATGGTGTTATTAATCCTCCAACAAACCATTGAGCATCTTGAGAAGGGTGAATGTCAGAGGATAGTTTTGAACTATGTGTCATACTCCCACACACTCTCTACCATTCCTTGTTGGATCTCCTTCAGGGTGCTGATGCTCTTTTGTTCAAATTCCAGGATATGGAATTCTGCTAGGAAGGCATTTTTCAATGTAGTGTAGTCTACCACCGTTTGATGAGGGTCATATTTCCAGTACCAATTGCAACATCATTACAAACTGACTTGCATTACGCTCTATGGTAGTGATCCCTTTTGAGCACTATAGTAATTCACACTTGTGCACATGCTCTGTAGCATCCTCAATACCCCTATAGTCTGGTAAGTGCAAATACATCTCAAAAAATACTTGTGGAGGTGGTTACAACCCTTTTCCTCCTGATCCAAAGCCTTGGTTCCCTCCAATGTTCCCTCCTCCACTAGATCCACTGGATCCACCAAGTCTTGTTCCTCCTGACCTTACACCAAATCCACCTCCTGTATCTGGAAAATGGCCTGAAGTGGTTGCACCTAGTGTTCCAAATGTCCCACTGAACTATGTGCTGATGGTTTGGGATATTGTCCCACTACTAGTTGTGTGTCCTGTGCCACTCCTAGACATGATACCCAAACCTTGCATACTTGCACCTTGTTTAAAAATTCCTCTAAATATTGGAATGGTTTTTTTAGCCATGGATGTTCCAAATGGGAAATTATACCTCCTGGGTGCAGATCGGTTACTTGCCCCGATACCAACTGGGTTAGCAATACTTGTTTCTTGATCTATAAAACCAAACACTAGGGGTTGGTCACCAGGTGGATTCAAATGTGCACTGATGGCTCTCCTTTCTCCATGTGATAAACTCTCATCAGAAGCTAAAGGGGCTTCTCTCCCGCACTTGCCAAGATGGGGTAGTACAAGTTACTCAGGTTCCACGTCCTCTACATGAACCTAAACTCCTTCCAGCAATGTTCTTCCTTCATACATCCATCACACTTGTAACCTTGCATTGTCTAGTAAATCTCCCTTTCATGTGCTTCACCATACTTGAGTCATCTTTCTTCCCTCTCTTTTTTTTCTGTAATTTCTTCCATATTCCTCCACCCTAGCTTCCTTGCCTAGCACTCAGAGATGCTTTAGCTAGCCATGGGAAATGCCTCTAAACTCAAGGTAATGATCAAGATATTCATAGCGAAATGGATAGCTTGCAAAAATGATCCTCTAGGATCCCTCAGAAACTCAAACTCAGTAACTTCTAGGTAAGAAAACGTAGAAATGGTGTATTCTAGAGTATAACTAGTTCAGAACTCCTTTCCACCAGTAATCAACAGTGTGTCCAAGTTAGATATGCATCCTACACCCTTTGGTAATCATCTTGGGTCCATGCGCATGATCTGAAGTACCATCTTGATTTGGATGCATATGTTGATAGCCATTCATATATTTCTACTGGAAATCAACAAAATAATGTCTCATATAACTCATGGTATAGGTTTTATTCTACCCATTTATGTGCATCAAACTCGGGTTTAGTGTTGTATCTTTGAGAAAACTCATCCTCCATGCTCTTGAACCACACTTCAACACTGTCCAAGGTCATACGTTTTGTCATCATGCATCGCGTGGACCAAGATGTATGCCATTTCTAACAAAAACTTTGAAAATAGGTCTTAGAAATGGAACCAAGATATAGTCATTTTTATAGCATTAGAACAACATTCTAATCCCATGTGCATCAATCTATCACCCAGCGGGTGCTAGGTGCTCACCAGAGGCACGCGCAGGCATCGAGCACCTCCTTTATGTGATTTTTGTAAGAATACATCATCTATGACATATAATTAAGTGAAAAAGAATGGAAAATAACCATGCATTCATTCTAAGGTTCTAGGATGAGTTACCATATCAATGCATCTATAAAAGAGAAGTATCTAATAGAATATAGAACTGATTCATAACACAAAGGAGATGCACTATGATTTATGCTCATGAACACATGTATTCTTTAGAATGGAACCTTATATTCATATTAATGAGTTCAATAACCACATTACATTAATTAAGGCCATAACATACCAATATAATAATGCAGACCAAGGTCATGCATCAGAAACTAAGCTACCTCCTTCATATTACAAGGATAAACATAGACCCATCCCTCTAAATATGCCATCACTCCTATATTTCCTCTAATCCCAACCCACAGAGTCCTCCATAGTATTTCTACAAAGCTTCACCTATCTTCCACCACACTACCACACACTCTTCTACTACACAAGCATCTCTATATATAGATTTTTTCCTTCACCGTCATGCCTTTTGAGGTAACAGGTCAGTTTCCAAATATCCAATTGGTCCTCCCATGGAGCATTCCTCCTTTGATCTAAGCTCTCCACTATTTGTAATGATGTCTTTCTAGATCCTTCCATTGCATGCATGAAATATTCAATTTTTGATCCTACAGCTACTAAGTTGGATTCTTATCCACTCCACATGCTAGATGGGTCACACTTTCCTCATGTGTTTTCTAGAACTTTGAATATGGCTAAGTCCCAAAAACTCATCTTGTCTTACACATGTGCACCATGTGTTTTGTTAAACCCTACTAGAACCTTTCCCTGTGTGCCTTCAATCCACACACCCTTATTTAAATAGGTTCCACACACCCACACACCTTCTTCTACTTAGATAATATTCTAGGGCCCAACACAGATTGATGCTTCAAACTTGAGAATCTTATTCAATATCTTATCGACAATAATGTAATTGAGCTTCCTGAGCCTATGGATTCTATGTTGGTAAATGAAAATCAAAATCTCAATATCTTCAACAATCCTCTTAATAAGCTTAACAAGCAAGTAGTTGAATCTTATGCCAATCATACATATCATGCAGTGCCTCCTTCATCGGGGGCTCTTGATTTTATCATTTCTCGTGTAGATGCATCTCTACCAATCATTTGTTTCTCTGATCACGAATATCATACTACATTCTCTTCTAACACATTACATATCAATTCTTCTGTTCGATATTATGCTTATTAATAATATAATGATCAACATCATCATATTCTATGTGTGTGCGATTCTATTGCACTTATTGTTTCTATCGACTATCTGCTCTATCAAATATTTCATATCTAGTGCCTAAATCTTATAGCTATGTCAAGAATTCCATGTCACTGTTTGTGATCTTAATATACTTGGTACCAATTATTTTATGTTGCCTTAAATCCAAGGGTGTGACATTCTCTTAGGTCTTCCCTAGATTGGTGTTACTCATGCAATCATTTCCATGAATAACTTATGTCTAAATTTCATTCACAACCAATCAGGTCATTACTATCAACTGTTGCTCCACCATGCACATTATGGATGCACCCTCTTCTTGAGGTTTTTGTTACACTCGCTAGAGAATCCAGGTCCCCTCAAAACCTCTCAATTCTAAACAATAATCTTCTCATATCTTGCTTATTAACATATGACCTATTCGGTCTCATCAATCTATTAGTCCATATTTTAAGTCTAGGTCCACCACTTGGAATATCTTGTTCACATAGGCATACATCATCTACTCATTTTTCTTCACATTGGTGTCAATCACCTCCACACTCTCCTTCGCATAGGTGTTCAATCACCTCCACGCTCTCCTTCACATAAATGTTCATCACCTCCATGATCTCCTACACGTAAGTGATCATCACCTTCGTGGTCTCCTTCATATAGGTGTCCATCACCTCATAGGTCTTAGGCATAGATGTCTCGTTCACTCGGCATTGCACCATTCGGTCTCATATATCACCAATCTCTGAGGATGGTCACACCCCTTTATCTCCACCAGCATTAGATAGAGGATCCTCTCCATTTACTTTTATTGGACGGCATCACTTACTCATCATACACCATGGGGGCAATCACATGCTTACTTCCCCACTTATAGCATTCTCAAGGGTTTCTCACATTTCTTCTATTTCACTTCGGATGTAATCATTTCACACTGCATCGGATGTATCTTGATACATTGGTATACCATCATTACCTTATGACGCACTCTCATGTTAAGGTCCACACTTGATTTTTAATGGAATACTATATTCATGAACCTCACATTGTTACACATTTCACACTTTGTGCATTCATCACATCTCTTTCTAGTAGATCCTATTGCACGACCATACAAACTACATATATTCACGATAGACATTACTTGCATCTTCTTTTACACATTGTGCACCCTACCCTATGACGTCACAATAGTTCTATGGTTCGTACTCGACTCATTGAGGGTGTAAATATGAAATGAACCTTGTCACAAAAATCACTCACTCTTTATGTTATATGCTTTTTCAATCAAATATTTCTAGTGCATATAGTTTAAATTGTTTTCCGATGACACAGTCTTGTTCTACTGGCTCATTCTCGACTATCTGAAGGGTCTTGTCATAAATAAAAACCTCATCTCACTGCATAGCTCATTGAAATTATACCTAGGGGAAACATGTTGCATCCTATTGTAGTCAACTTTTCATTCAATTGTATTCATACATGCTCATAGCATACTTACATCTCTTCGTCTACATTTATTCTTTCTGACTTGTGCTTACATGTATACTTAGCTTACTAAGCTCAGATAGATACATTGTATGTCATTATCATTTATCATATACACATGCGCGTTCACTTTCCTTTTAGTTGTGAGATGTAACCTTTACATAAATCGTTACAAGAAGCATGGATGCTTTAACAATGTACCTCTTACCAGTCCCATAGTAGCTCTTGGGAGAATCTATTTTTGTACACACTACAAGGTGCTATTATTTTGATTTTATACTATTTTTTATTCGTCCTAAACACACTATTCTATATCGTATCATACATGCACTTTGACATACATGTTTATATTTCTAACATGGTAATGGGTTTTTCATGTGCAGACATTTGCTTTACAGGACTACTTTTCCACCATGGTTATCTAATTTTTTGCTTACTATTGTCTTGCTTCTAATTTATCACTTGTTTTCCATTGTTTTTAGGATTTTCCCTTTGTTTTATGTGCACCACGGCATGCTTTTGGCCACTTTGACATTGATTTCCTTGTGATTATATGTGATTGATATTGCATTTGTGAAATTTTCCATGTTTGACAATCTCACTTTGTCTTCCTATGTGCTAGTCTACACATTTTCTTCTATGTGCATATTTGTCTTCTTTTCACTAATACACATGTTCCAATCCACTTTATTTGTCCTATGCGCTTAGTTTATACCAATGCACACTCCCTCCCCTATGAAGGGCTATCAATTTCACATCAATTAGTGGTTGGTCCTCCTATAGGCTGCATCCTCCTAACAGCATGACATGTACCCTAATTGAGGGGGGCATATGTTGTGATGAATCATTCACCCTATTAAACAATTCACATTCATAGTACAACACAATCTAATATTGGTACAACACAGTCTCCAATCATAGAAATGACCCAAAATCTAAGCTTGGGTCTTTTATCAAAACACAGATGTCAGTGCCCAGATACATAGAAAAGAGTGCATGGGAACCTTTGAACCTTCCTAGGTGCCTATGACCATGGGGAAGTTACTATATTTTTTCTCCTATCAGTAGAGTTTTTAATAGTCAACACCATATTTTTCTTAGTACAGGCGGATAGTCCTACAACAATCAACATGTATTCCTTCTCCATCTCTGTATTTTCGTACATTGGATTTTACGTGATTGAAAGGGATTGACCAGATTTAAACAAAACAAGATCACACCATGTATGAATGTTATGTATAAATCATTTGAGAAGCATTCAAACAATGGAGAATAACACTAGACCTTTCTCCCTAGACTTCTTTTCTTCTGGCATGAGATCATCCAAAATACTCAAACTTGGCATGAGATCACCCAAAAACACTCTTTCTTGGCATGAAGATCGCCTAAAAAAAAATGTCTCTTTTACAACATCTTTAGGAAATTTTCTATCCTTCTTACTCATCATGGATCAGGTGCAAATGATCCTTTCACATTCTTACACACTTTTTACACATTTGGATCAATTTTTTCATATACACATTTGACTACTCTTTTGCTCTTCTATTTTACAGGTGCATCCTTATGGGAAGCAGTAATCACATCATCACACACATCAAGTAAAAATGAAAATAGGTAAAATGTGACATATACACATTCACTTTCACCCCTAGGGTCACATTGGCATCCAAATGTGCGACAAGGAAATTAGAAGTTTCCAAACACGACAACTATAACCATGTGCCGAATTTTTCATGTTTAATCATTACTAGGCACCCCATGTTAAATCCATAAGTCTTTTCACCCCCTATTTGATGTCAAATTGGTCCCCTAGGTGATTTAGGAAAGTCAATTTAATTCCTCAGGTGATTATAGGAAGTTCTAAAAAGATGCTATCTTCTGGCAGTATTGGGAAGGGCTATCGCTAGCCTTCTTAGGACTAGATCGACCCCCCTGGAGTGGAAAAAAATGGAAAAATTCAACATGGAGGTGAGTTAAAGACCTTATAACATCATGGAAATGATTTTGGAAGGTTTGGGGAATTTTTGAAAGACTTGGAGCAGTCTGAATAAAAACTGGGGTTTACAAGCCTAGGCAGTACACAGGCATAAAACAACTGTTGAGCTTCAGAAGAATATTCTGGGAGCTCTGGATGGATTTAGAAGTAAAAAAAACATTTCCAGAAATATAATTCCAATACCTACAATATTATGAAATCATATTTTTTACAACACCTTTGTGCATAGGGTTTGCAGGTAGTTTTTCTCAGGCACAAGTGGAGTGCCAAATAAAAAATCCATTTTTCAAGGATCAAATGGAAAAATAAAGACATGATACCCCCATAATTGGATTAAAATTTTCATTTCTAGTTAGTATCATATAAAATTTCACCAATAAATTCCACTGGGAGCTCAAGTTATCATCATTCCAAGTTACCCTCTTGGAGACAATTCGAGGTTAGTCAATTTTTTGGGAGGACACATGTCAGCACCAGGAGCCTGACAGGATTTTATGTCCCCAACATCCCTAAGTTTAGGTACATAAAGCTTGTAAAAATGCATCTATCCCCCATGTGACCTCCGGGACCCTCATGTGACCTTCAAATTTGATAGTTTAGCCCCCAAGTGCATTTTTGGAGCTCAAATTCTTTGTCGTCGGATCGAGGACACGTGTTGTCCAATTTCTCACCGTAGAATTTTATGTCCCTCATGTCCATGAGGTCATGGGTATAAGACATGGAAAAAATTTCCAAATCCCTATGGGTGGTACTTTGGTCATCCACGTGATCGACTTTCAGCCCCCAGTGCCTTAAAGCCACTTTTTTCTCCTTCATTCCTTGTCATCCGATTACCGCCACGTGTCAGCTCTATGACTACCATGGAATTTGATGTCCATCATGTCCTTGAGGTTATAGAAATTAAGACATGAAAAATTTACCCAAGCCCTACCTATGTACATTTTTCTTCCTTCTTCAAATAAAATTTCAAATTCTCAAAGATCCGACAGGTGAAATCGTCCGAAATTCAAATGGAAGAGTCTCCAAAAAATCTAGTTTCTCTCAAACTAGTTTTTTCACGATAAAGTTCTAGTTTATCGAGATATAAAGGAATAATTTTTTATCAGTATTATGCCTTGGTAGCTCCATACCTAAATATCTTACCAAGCATACATTTTCATTTTCATTTATGAGATTTCTGGAAAGCAAATCATGATGAAAATTGGAGCATGAGTTCATGACGAAGAGCGGAATCCAACATAGTTTTTCCATCGCAAACAAAGGTATTTTCACCATTTAATAAAAATAACATATGTTATACTTACTCACATTATATAAATGGTGATCCCCATTGAATTACAAGTTCGATCACTCAAGACAATAAGAAAAGGGGTAAAATGGAAAGTAAGACAGAAAACGACTTCTTCCCAAAATAGCAAGTCCCAAAATAACAACCTGCTAAAAATAGAAATGTGCTAAAAATAACAATATCTCAGGAACATAGGAGGTTGGAATATGGTAGAAGGTTCAGAAAGTGAAACTAAAGCAAGACATGTGATATGTCCCAGGATAGCAGAGCATGTGCCCATATTCTAAAAATAACAAGTTGTTCTCAAAGGGAAAGTTTGGCATAATGAGACATAGAGGGATGATCATATCAAGGAACTAGACAATATTTTTTGACACTCACTACATCGTTTAGGTCACATGTATATCATATACATGATGGGAGTTGCAGTCATCAGCGAAATAGTTTAGTCAACTTGGCAAGCATTCATGAGTTGATTTGAAGGAGTTTCTCAGGGTGCAAGGATTTGAAGATTCAGAGTCTCACTGCACTTGATTTTTCAATCAACAAGGATCAATGGATTTCATTGGGAATGACATCACCTCTTCTTCTTCTCTCACTCTTTCTCTCTTCTCTTCCCCCCAACTTTCTCTCTCTTCTCAATGTTCTAATTTTATGTTGGGATTGCAATTTTTCATATGTATTAATGTTCCTAATGTAATAAGTCACCTTTATGTTATAAAAAGGGACTTAAAAGTTTCCTAGGAAGTTGAAAATTTTTAAGTTATGTGAGGACATATGAAAAGGAATTGGGGGAAAGATGAAGAGACATATCTCACTCTATAAATTGTAAAGCAATTCCTATTTCAAAAGGTTGGTCAGTAATTTTATAAGCTCAAGAGTGCATTCTACCTTGAGAGAACAAAGGAGATAGCCATATTTTTCCTTTCCCTCACTCTTAATTTTTCCTCCATTCCCACACTACATACAACTTGGTTTAAGAAATCAATACAAAAAGAAGGAGTTTCTAGCTTTATTTGACTGAGGTATTTCTTGATACTTTGTGATCATAAATTCCATTTGATCTTCTTGATATGTGTAGAGTTGTTTCCACCTAATTTTAATGCATGTGATTAAAATTCTAATTGATGTATGCATGAATCTGATTTTCTACCTGTAACATTAGTTCTCCTATCTAATTTCTCACTCCCTTTCCTACTCTCCTAGAAAATTCTTCTCTTATCAAATTATTCTCTTGTAGGTATCTGCAAGCTTTGTCATAGGGTTAGTGGAGTTTCCTTGTTAGGTCCCCCGGTCGAAAGGCCACCACAGAAATCCACCCTTTCATGTGCATGAATATACAGAAGCTACACCAGTTAAGTAGAGAGACTTAGATTCCCAGAGTGTTGGTAAGAAATCCACAAGTTTTTTCACCCAACAACTTTTCTCACTAACAATTTTTGGCCCCCACCATGGGACATATTTAGCAGCATCTGCACCCAAAACATGACTGTAAGGTCTGAAAATTCAAAAATATAAATCAGAAAAAAGAGTTCATGAAATTCCATTGTCGAAATATACACTATCAAATTCCTACACATGACCTTTCATATTCCACAACATCCTTTTGTATTCCCACTACAATAATTTCCAAAAGTTGGCCGAAAGGAGATACACCAGTTTGAACAGGTCAAGAGGTGTTCCAAAAAAATAGCAAGAATGAATTAGAGATAATCCATTCTTTTTCTTTGAAGCCTCCTCTCCATTTGGCTCTTCAAATAGTTCACTTGACAATCCTATCCAAACTCTTGTTGATACTCCCCCCTTCAAATTCTCCCATTTTTCAACCACCATTGAACATCGAGTTTCAAGAAGAAGAATAATTTACTGAGGCAAGATCTGAAATGGAAGCAAAGAAAACAATGGTGGATGAAGAAGAAATACCTCAACTCATTATTCCATGGGGAAGGAATACAATCTTGATTTCTCTTAAACCCCCTCTTCATAATCTTCTAATGAGTTCCTGCAAGAACTTTCCAAAGTTCAAAGGTAACAACACACAACATCCTGAAGAACACATCACTACTTTCACAACATTATGTGGAATCCTTGGTGTCTAACATGGATACATTGTTATGAGACTGTTCATGGAGTCCCTCCAAGAAAAAGTAGTAGAATTTTTTTACCTCCTTCTTGCCTGATCCATCACTGGTTGGAATGACATCAAGACTTTCTTCGAGGAAATATTTAAATCAACTGAATATTGTCAAGACCTCTTGGTGTAGTTGACTCAAATGAAGAAAGGAGAAAGTGAAATTATGAGAGAATTCATGGCTCATTTCCAATTATTACTTTGTAGGATATGTGAAGAGGATTCACCATTTGAAAAAAATGTCAAGAGATTCTTCATCAATGCTCAATCACTGGAGGTAGGTGTTAGTGCAAAATCATAGCACCCCCGAATGGCCCGGGTGTGGAGTGGGGAATTTGGCATGATTGCACAACATGGGACCATCTCTCAAACTGTGCAACTTACAAAACTTGAGATGGACCTTCTAGAGAAATCCATTTCTTACTTCCTAATGTACTTGCCACAAGCTACTCCATTGCAGGAAGAACCTAATCTATCCTAATCTAACCATTCTAAGGGGATAGTTAGAGGGAGGGTGAAAGAGCCTACACTAAGCAGTGATACACCAGAAAAGGAGTAGTAGTTTAATCAAAGACCCGACCGCCTAAAGTGGAGAGAGGTGAGCTGAGGAGAGGATGGACAGAATGCACCATGTACCAGAGATAGATTTCACATGGACACCACTTTGAAACCCATTAAACATAGCTCCTAGGACCTGTAATGAACATCAAACTATGCACAGTATACCCTACAATGATGAGAGTTAATAAGAGATAACAAAATAAGCATCAGGAAACAAATTTTATTGCTCCAAAATGTTACACAGTACATCATCAGTGGGCAAGAGGCAAGAAAATTCCATTATAGAGCCATGGGAGGAGGCTTAGACTTCACATTCTACCCTAAGGAAGAAAGATAGAGGGGAGGGCAAGAGAGAAACAATGACTAACCCTTTGAATATGCCCCTTCATTACAATATATAGGAAGAATAAGAGAGAGAAGATGGAATATCTAGAATCCTTCTTCAACCACCTAGAGATACGCATTGAATCCTACTTTGAAATATCAACCACTATCAATCAATGCCTTTCTCAAATCTGCCCCAAATCTGTCATGTCTGGTTCCTTGGTGGATCAAATTGAATCAGATTTGGTAGTTGGAGAAATCGGGCTTTGTATTAATGGCTTGGAATATTTTTCCCATTTTTTACCCACCAAATCCTGTTAAGAATTATATTTTATGTTTCCATGGCGTAGAGGGTGTTGAGACGTTTCCAAAAAGTCTTCTCCCACCCAATTATGAGTCTCCAGTCAAAATATATGGCCATTTGAATATTTAGATCATGGGCACGCAATATTTTAAAGAGTTTGTCTATACATGGTCCACGTGGCGGCCTGCGCATGCTCCTTGGGATTCTTTGCATTTTTCCCAAGTCTCTTTGTTTGGTGGGGACAAAAGTCTAACCCTGGACATGTGGCAGCCTGGTGCTTGTCTCGTAACCCACCCCAAATTTTACCTATGAAATAGTTCCATGTTGACATTGGCTCCCTCTGCTTGCACTCTATACTTATTCATTTTGGGCCCACTCTCCTTTTTTACCTCTATTGACCATTTTCTACGTGGAGGGCTAGCACAAGTTTGATTCTTTGACCTAGATCCCACTTTTGAATGTGTGACGTTAAGACCCTTAGCACCCTCCGCTAAGTCGAAGGCTTTTCAACGGCCGGTGCAAATTTTTGGGGTTCTAGATGCATGGAAGCTTAGACACTCATTTGGGTCTGCCCCTTAGGATTTAATCTTTGGAGGTGCACCATTTAGACACTTAGCTCACTCCACTAGCTCCTCCATACTTAGTCATTTTGGGGCCTATTCTGAACCATTTACGAAGCCCAAAGACTTCGTATCTTCACCATTTATTTTCCTTTTAGCCTCTGGTTCTTTTAACATTGCTCAGCGTCCTACCCTGACCCTGTTATTCCATTTCTGAGCCCTCCTGTAATATTTTTGCTAGATTTAAAGAACGGGTTCACTTGACAGAGTTATTTCTTGAATTTCTTCTTGCACGGGGTCATTTGATCTTTTACAGGCCTTGCCAGTCCATTTTAGAGTTCCTCTATTGCCTGATTATAGGATTTGAATGTGAATTCTTTGGCTTCTTCTTGTATGGGATCGTGACTAATCAATTTTTTCGGGGGGGAAAATATGGATAATAATAGGATTTCTCCTATGAAGATTTCAACCGAGGGATATTTCAGAAGCACAAAGATTAGCCATTGAACTTGATGACGATCTCATCCTATCTGGAAAGATCAAGAATCCCTCAAAGGGTAAACCTCAATGTCTTGGAGATGAAAGAACCGATCCTTTAATGCAGAAAATGGAAAATGAAATGGCATCATTGAGGAGGGAAATCTTTGAATGGGTTTCTTTTTAAAGAAGCAACAAAAATCATAATAAAGGAGCACCACGAAGGATTTCCTTGGAGGCCCCACCTATCAATGAAAATTTTAGGCGTAAGGAAAATGAAGAGGAGCTTGAACCAAAAAGTGATGAGTTTGAGAATGATACACAAATCTGATTTTTTGAGTATTCTGGAGGTGATGAAGAAGACGAAGAAGATGCACCCAATTTATCATGCATGGTATTCACTCATTCTCAGTCTAAAAAAGGAACATCTCCTTCCACTACTGTAGAGAAAAATAAGACTGAAGATCCTCCTGTGGAAACTCTACAAAATAAAATAATTAGTTGAGGATCTCTTCTCCCACCCTCCATGGAGTCTGCATTGTTGAAGCCTTATCCTGTAGCAAGTAAGAAGGCTCCCACAATCCCAAGTAAGTCTTCCAATGCCTCTTCCAATTCTAAATATAAATTTTCCCCTATAAAATCTAGCACTTTGAAATCTCCTAATGTACCCTTCAAAATACCCTCCATTCCCCAAAAATATACTCTTGTTTCCAAACCTATCCTAAATCCAAAAGCAATCCCTTCATCACCTTCACCTGTATCTTCTCCTTTTGATTTCATAGAATATGCGAACAAATCCAAAGTCCAAATTATCGAAACCATTGTCACCTTTATGTTATAAAAAGGGACTTAAAATTTTCCTAGGAATTTGAAAAGTTTTAAGTTATGCGAGGACATATGAAAAGGCATTGGGGGGAAGATGAAGAGTCATATCTCACTCTATAAATTGTAAAGCAATTCCTATTTCAAAAGTTTGGTCATTAATTTTGTAAGCTCAAGAGTACATTTTACCTTGAGAGAACAAAGGAGATTTCCAAATTCTTCCTTTCCCCCACTCTCTAATTTTTCCTCTATTCCCACACTTTGTAAAACTTGGTTTAAGAAATCAATACAAGAAGGAGTTTCTATATTTCTTTAACTAAGGGATTTCTTGATACTTTGTGATCATAAATTCCATTTGGTCTTGTTGATATGTGTAGAGTTGTTTCCTCCTAATTTTAATGCATGTGATAAAACTTCTAATTGATATATGCATGAATATGATTTTCTACCTGCAACATTAGTTCTCCTATGTAATTTCTCACTCCCTGTCCCGCTCTCCTAGAAAATTCTTCTCTTGCAGGTATCTTCAAGATTTTCCATAGGGTTAGTGGAGTATCCTTGTTAGATCCCTAATCGAAATGCCACCACAAAAATCCACCCTTTCACGCGTATGCATATACAGTAGATGTACCAATTAATTAGAGGGACTTAGATTCCCAGAGCGTTGGAAAGAAATCCACAAGTTTTTCCACCTGACAAATTTTCTCACCAACAGGTCACTTCCTCTTCTCTAGCTTCCACACTTCATTTTTATCACTCCATGCTTTTTCTTATCTCTTGGCCCACTTTTTCCATCGATCTACATGGTTATCAGATATGCATATCTTATCTACTTTATGTTATCGAGTATTAATTGAACAACATAAAGTGAGGGAAAATGTAAACACTAAATCACACATTTTGGCTACATTTATAGGTCTTGATCACATACCACTATTCATATGAATCATAATTGAGAAAATTACTAATTGACCATTGTCTTTGGCCTCTTTTCTTTCTTTTTTGTTTCCTTCTTGGTCTTACACACCTTAATTCTCAGTTTGACTTTTTATACTTCATCTTTTTTTATTCTAGACACCATTGCAATGCTCATTTGTAAGCTCATTCTATTAGGTGACTGTCAGGGTCAGTCTAACTCCCCATTTACATATTTTTCTTTTTAGGATTTTATGTACTTTGGGGTTTTATATGTTCTCTTTTTCTTTGTAGGTTATAGGTGAATCTTGTCAGACTTAGTGGGACATGCATGCGATCAACAAAGAATGGAAATGACATAAGAGAGACACTGTAAAAATCATTTTCTGAGTTTCTAAGCAGTCACGAGCACCCAATAGTGGTCTACAGAGCCTAGGTGCCCTTGATCTGATCCAGGTTCCCCAGTCAAGGAAGATCATGTGGCCGTACAATTTTGTAATCTTGGTTACAATACTTCTTTCCTCATATTCATCAGTTCTTCAGTATGGCATAGTTTCAAGATAAATTACAAAATTAGCTAAGTATCTTATTCCATATCTTACACTCAGGGTTTAAATTTTCCATTTACTTATTACTTAGGCTAGATCTATTTTTTATTACGTATCTATTACGTTGTGATGTTGTAATTAAGGTTTAGATTATATTTCAATATTTGTTAAATAATTTCTCAATCGGTAGTTTTCTTGTTTCGGAATCGTGTATACATTAGTATGCTTTAGGACATAGAAATGTACCCAAGTGCATAGATTTTTTGTCTACATTTTCCCCCACTTTATGTTGTTGAGTGAATACTCGATAACATAAAATATATAGAATATGTGTACCTTGTAATCTGGAGAGGAGTGTAGTTGATAGTGTGCTGAGTGGACAAGTAGCCATGTGAAGTGTGAAGTGATCATAATGTGAAGCATGACAGCTAGAAAAGGGAGGTAAACCTTAAGGGTGAATTTTATTCGTAGTAGTGTGTTGTTGGAGCATGTTCTTATTGATGTGAGATTCTTCCTATTGTTTGTAAGGAAAGACTTGAAAAATAATATCAAGAGAGTAGTCAAAGTCTCGTATATGAAAAATCCAGAGTAACGTATGTCTAAGTAAGTAAAAGTGTGTAGAAATTAATAGTTATAGAAAGAGTGCACCTGATGTATGAGAGAGTATAGGATAGAATTTTTTCTTGTTTTCTTTGGAGATATTGTCAAATGGGGTTGAGAGTGATTGATTCCCAACCAAGAAAAGCACTCGAGCCACATATTTTATGGGTGTCCTGCCACCAAGGATGATGTTTTTAAGTGATCTCACGCCAAGGATGAGTTATTTGGGTGATCTCATGCCAAGAGAAGAGTTTTGGGGAGAGAGGTTCTATTTTTCTCTCCTTTCATGGTGCTTCTAAAATGATAAGTGCCATTGACAGATTCACATGTCATGATTTGTAACTAAATTTATAATCTGAATTGTAGCCAAATGGTTGAATTTTGTAATTTAATTCAAGTGTATGATACTGTAAATCTATTGTAAACTACTAGAAACTATGTTGAACTGAGAAATATCTGATTTTACCCTAAGACACAAATGCCCACCGTTCTTGTCTGATACTGGGCATTAGTGTCTATTCTATTTTTTTGATCCAATTTTGATTCTTTATCACTCTGTAACTATGTTCCTTTGTCATTTTTGTACTATGTTGTTCTATTTTAGATCTTTACGATGTTAGAAGGGTGATTTGTTCACCCAATAGTTTCCCCCTTGTTTTGGGTGCATGTAACAAATATAGGAGAAGGATGCCCAAATGATAGGACCTAAAACTGATATGCATAGTCATATATTGGATACCTATAGGGGGTATAATATGTTCATGGTAGAAATCAAGGCACATGCAAATAATATAGTCTAGAAACTAGTGTTAGTGTAAAAGAGCTAACATGCAATATAATATAATGTATCAAGCACCTCTGAAGACAAGAGGGACCAATAAAATTAGGTTGCATGTATGGGAAATCATGCACAATGTCACAAGACAATTAGGTTTGAAACATCCATAAACAAACAATGATCAAACATGACATGAGGGCATAACCCACAAACAATAGTCAACAAGTAAGAAGAGATAGCCATGGTTGTATAGAATCTTGAAAGGAAAATGCTACACATGAAGCACCCATTATTATGTTAGAAAGATAAATAGTATGTTAAAGCATGTATATATCAGTGAAAAGTAAGTGACAGTAACAAAAAGTAGTAAATATCGTAACTATAGGACCTATGATGTGGAGTAGGAGAGTAGTAAGGAAGATGCCCCCAAGATCCTCAATGGAACTAGTAAAGAGCAGTGCCGATCATTATACATTATGTAAAAATATATAAAAGTCCTACATTCACCTCAAGATACCATATGAGTGTATAACAAAAGATAGTGACATACTAAGGATCCAACTAGCATAGGAAATAAAGTGCAACATGTAAGTATTATAATCTAATAAGAGTAAATATAACCAAGATAGGTAGACGCCATGTGAATGTGATAGTGTGTTGTAATATGTAAGATGTGTAGATGAGAGGGGCCACATTTCCCCCCATTAGATGTGCGACATGAGGTTCATTTAGGAATTACGCCCTCAACAGTCAAGAATGAACCATAGAACAAAAGTGTGTCATTGGGTAATAAAGGTATTATATGTGATTGGTAATGGATTCTAGTTACTATAAAGCATAGAGAATGAAGTGTAGTAGATAAGTTATGAGTAGATGATAGAGACAAAATAAAGTGATGGAGGGGGATGAAATAAATTGTGATTCCCCTCAAGTGTCTGAGTGATGGAAAGCTATCTGATGATAGCGAAGAATGAGGGCCCCTTATATGGTATCTGAGAAGGAGATGACATGTGACCATTGTCTAATACCAGTGGTATAGGAGACTAAATATGTGTATGTGATGGAGAATGATGTGGGAAAGGGTGTGGAAAACAAATATAGGAATCAGTTTCATGGGTAGGAGACTTAAGCCAAAGGGATCATGATGTAGACCATGTATGGATGGGATAGCTAGGTGTAGAGATAGATGTAGACTTGAGAGGTGTAGGATGCCTATATGTCATTATTGGGGATGAAATAAAGGGGAGAATAGGCTAAGGTAATGGTGTGCATGGTGGAATACCTTTAATGGTGACAACTTGCTTGTTGTGAATGAACTTAAGGCATAATTTGAGCATAGAAGGGATAGTTTGGGTAGCCTGAAGCCAAGGGAGACCCAAGACCATGTCATAATGTTTGATTTCATATGTAACAAGGAATGATGTTGGTATGGTAAGGAACCCAAAAGTAAGGGGAAGGATGACATGTCCATAGGAATTGGGGATTAGAAATGTGATTTGAGATATTGGAAATTTGATAGCTAGTTAGAGTGTAAGAGAGCATGCATTGGAAAGGAACCAAGGATGGACCATAGTATTATTGACTTGATGAGACTCAATGGAAGCATCAATACACAGAGAATTGGAAGAAAATATAGCATGGTAGTCACAATATGAGAATTTAATAATTTTTGGTGGCGTATCAACAGTAACAATAAGAATATCAATTAATATTGATGAGAAAGGAGGCACCACATAATATGTGTGATTGGAAGAGGAATCAGTAGCCAACTTGTCATGATTTGGTAACATATCATTAAATATTTTACGCTTTTGATTATCATTGACCAGTTATAAGTAGACAACTCTAGAAGCTCAATCACATTATTGTTAATAAGATCTTAAATGATATGTTTGATCTTAAAACAATGATAAATAGAATGCCCATTGCATTGGTGATAATCACAATGTGTGTTTTCATCATAATTACGTCCATGTGGTGAAGAAGGATCTAGATTAAGTGGTAGAGGGAGAATAATCATATTTCTTTCAATGAGTTGCAGTAATAGGAACCAAGGTGCGTAAGGTATCTTAAAAGCATGTCTCGTGGATTGGAATTGAAGCTTGGCTTCTGTAGAAACAATGTTAACAATAGCTTTAGAGTTGGTAGGCTTAGTGGATGGTTTGAATGTGGATTGTTCTTGAAACTTGTTGGAAGATGAAGTGAAAGAAGTATCATAATAACTCAATTTTCCCATAGATAATAGTTTTCTTTCACGCGATTTAAGCGTGTGAAACAATTGATCAAAAGAAGGAGAAGTATCAAAAATGACACACTCTTGGAGTGGAGGAAAAAGGCTTTAAATGAGTGGGTATTGCAATTCTGAATCAACTAGAACATTGGTCATTTTGGCAAGGTTGTTCTTATACCACAAGACATATTCCACAATATGTTCATTAGATCCATATTTGATTATAGCTAGTTGTGCATACGATATCTGAGTGCTGATACTCATATAAAAATGAGCAAGGAATGCATTAGATAAAGATGTAAAAGATGTTACTGAATGGATAGGTAGATCATAAAACCATCACATAGCATAGTTATGTAAGCTTCGAGGAAATAATTTTTCTAATAGTGTAAGGTTATCAACATAGTAAAGACATGTAATGTGAAAGGAGTGAAGGTGTTCTTGGGGGTCATCGTGGCCATTGAAGATAGGAAACTTAGGTGTGATGAAGTTAAGAGGTAGAAAATAAGAAGAGATGATGGGTGTAAAAGGGCTATGAAGGAGGAGTGAGGAATCTAGAGATGGAGAGGAGGATGAAAAGGATTGTTGTAATTGATGAATTTGGTTTTACAAATCATGGTATAATGAGGTGAGATCATGAGTGCCTGAAGAAGAGCCATGTTGTGTATGGGAAATATTGGGAGGAATGAGAGGAGTAGTGGTTGTAGAAATAGAAACAAGTATGGTGGAAGGTGAGGTGAAATTTATGGTGACCGAGGGGAAACCCATGAGAAGGAGTGTGGTATCATCTCAAGAATTTTAGTAGCAATTAGATTATTTAAGACATTTAGAATACATGTAGGATTATTGTGTAAAGTGGAACATAAATTAGTGAGCTTGTCAAGTTGAGATTGATTAAAATTAGTGTTCTCATCGTATAAGTGTTCACTCTCAT
Organism: Taxus chinensis; assembly: GCA_019776745.2. Classification (NCBI taxonomy): domain Eukaryota; kingdom Viridiplantae; phylum Streptophyta; class Pinopsida; order Cupressales; family Taxaceae; genus Taxus; species Taxus chinensis. The sequence goes on along the minus strand of CM034146.1, from coordinate 886,782,844 downwards.
AAGCTTCAATGTTTTCAAGAGGAATTTTGGTTGAGTTAATTAGGGGATTATCATAGTCATCCATTGGTTGAGATAGCTTACTGGCAGAATGGGGGAAGCTCAGTGTGCTCAAGGGTACCAAAACGACCACTACAAGTGATGGGCATAAAAAGAAGGCCTTGAAGCAAGGTAGGGTTTGAGCGAATGGGTTCACCAAATGATTTAATCTAATTTGAATTAAATATTAATTTAGAGTAACGTATAGTAATGAATGATATTTAGATGGTTAAGTACAACAATATGCAAGCTATAAGCATTTAAGGATATAAAACCCTAATAAAATGTGATAAGGATGATGAATTAGCTGATTTGTATATCCTGTGAGTGATCAGGACTGTGTATCTGCTAGAACAGACTGGAAAAATTGTCAAAATGGCTTGATGAGGGTTCAAAAACCTAGGATTGTACATGGCATAACCACCTATAGGAGGGCAGGAGCACCTTAGGCGCTAATGAATGATCTAGGTGGTTGTGTTTGTTCAGATGCTTAGAACCTAGTATTTTATGGATCAGAAGATCTTTGATGTTATTCTCTCTTTATCACTTTGGTTTTGTTGTTACGTCACTGGTCACACATGTAACCTGTAATCAAATGGCTACCTGCACATGCCCACAAACCACATCAAATCTAATAAAAAAATATGCAAAATGGGGATTCAGAATGACCTTGATAGTCACATGAATATTGAACTTATGACCAAACAATGCACTACACCTCAGAATCCATGTACTTCTTCATGTGTGTGTGCGTGTGTGTTTTTTCATGTTCCCTAGGTTTCCCTTGTGTAAGTTACACGATGATGGAGGGATAGATCTAGATTGTCCCAAATATGCAAAATGTGTGTGATGGAATAGAGTAAATTCCCCTCCTATGCAATGTATGTAGACCAATGCAACCCTTGACCCTTGTATGAATGTGCTAGATATTTACTTTGTAGTGCTCTTATGCCTTTGTCCAAGCTTAGGTGGTGATAGATAATGCTTATAGTGATTGACCCCTTATTTAAAATAAGTAACTAAGTATATATATGATTCCCTTGTTTGAATTTTGTAATTGACAATTGAAAGGCCAACATAAAGTATCAAAAAGGTGATGAAGAAGTGAAGGGGACCCAAAAGAGTAAGAAGAAGAAAGATAAGGACAATATCACCTAGGAGGGATAGGACCGTTTGGGTGCTTCCATACTAACTGGGTGCTAGTTTCTGAGGCCACCAAAAGGTAAATTAGTCAAGTGTTGGTAGAACTGTAAGATGTGTAAAAGGCCAAAAGGAGTTGTCAACCACTAGTTTTCTTCCTTAGAAATCATGTACACATTAGTATGCTTTAGGACCTAGAAAATGTACCCAAGTCCATAGAATTTGTGTCTACAAAATTATGTACATGGTTATTGTTTTTGTTTTTTTTTCCTTTTCGTTGTTATTAGAGGGTCCCTCCTATTGTGTGTTATGGTCACTAATTGAGTGTCCTTTTCCCTCAATCATTGGGGTGATATCTTGAATAAGTGTTTTCTTGCACAAGTGTTGGTTTTATTTGCATTCTTTAGGTTGGATCCATGAAAAAAAATTCTTGTAGTGTTTTGTGCCAAAAAATATACTCTGTAGAATGAAGGAACGTGTTATTAAGTCGTAAGTAGTGAAAATAATTAAGGAGTTATAATGTTGTTCACAAATTAAGGTAGAAGTCATAAACAAATCTACATATCAGATAGAGTTTTCCAAACGTGATATAAATTTGTAGAAATACAAGATCAAGGTGGAAAAATATCATAAGTACGCAAAGCACAACAAAGCCATGCCTAGTCTAAACCAAATGCTAAACCACTCCAACAACCAAAATTTAATTTTAAATTATTCCTTTCTCCTACACTAGTGACTTAATAGCATGTGATTGAGGCAAAATGAGGCACCCCTACCTGCCTACAAAATCAATGGTGAATGGTCCTTAGTATATGAAAGGTAGTTGAATTCATTGATCACTAGATATTGATCAGTCCCTTCTCCCTTTCTCTATAATTTCTAAAAATTTAAGTGTGAAATCACATGTAAGAAGCTCACATTTATGTTAACTCTGAGAGCTCTTCCCTTTTGAGCTTGAAGCTTATGCTCCCATACCTTTGTGATGCTCTTGTGAAGATTTCATGCGCCTCGACTCTTCTATAATTTAAAATGGATAAACTATTGATATTGAATGTAAGTGTGATATATTTACTTTGAATTATTCAGTGTTTAATATGAATATTTATATCCTCTTGTTGGCCTTCAGTCTTAGGGAGCTATAATCAAAACATATTTTAGTTCCGTGCATCACCTTTCTTTATTTTTGGCATTTCCCCCCTTTCAACCCTGGTCCTTTGGAATTTTTTAGGATATTATTAAATAGTGGTAGTGTAGTGTTGGCTAGTTAGTCTCACTAAGCTAGGATAGAAGGAAGTCAAACTTATCCATAGATTGGCCTCAAAAGGCGTCATTTTCCCACTCTTTAGAGGTATTTCCATGTTTCCTTGAGGTGTTAAACCTAGTTTTTAGCAGCGGTGCAACTTCAAGAGACAACACAACTTAGAAATTTGCACAAGTTGTTTACAGAGAAAATATAAGACCATAAAAAGGTCCTAAATAGTACAATGTGGTCCTAACTATGTTATACAGTCTCGACACTAAGAATATTTCCAATTTCAGTTTGCAATTTTTCTTTACGTTCATTTCTCTTGTTTTCTATTTTGTAAATCCCCGTATCTGTCCAAAAATTATCCATGGAAAGCTAAGTGCCTCTATACCTCCATTTTGTACTTTAAATTGTATGTTAGGTTAAATAGTGTGTTGTAATATCTCTTATTTTATCTAAGTTATAAATCTGATTTAGTGTTTATACTGTATCATCTTTGTTAGATCAGTAATCAACTCCAATAAAGCTTATACCTAATTAAATTCATAATAGAAATTTAATTTAGGGTTAATTTTTTTAGTAAAACTTATTTTGATCAAACCTTTAACCTAATTCAGGACCCATCCCTTGTGTATTAGGATTTTGATTTTCAAACCCTAGCTGATTTCAAGTTTCCATTTGGGTATGTATGCTTATCTTTCTAAGCATGTATTTTCTTTTGTTTATCATCATGTCTACTTATAGCGGTCTCTTTTCCTTTGTTCTTGACCTCAATGCATTTTTCTAATTACATCAGTTCCTTCCATCATTGATCCCCACTTGTTTCAAAAATATGTGTTTGCAAGTTATGCCATCAAATTAAATCTGGTACTACCCCCCTCAAGTCCACAGGAACTCAATCTAGAAATCTTGTTGATCATATTCATCTGCATGTTATTGTGTCTTATGACAATGATCTTCGCACCACCCTTCCTAATAATGGCCATGATAATTCACCGCTTGCATCTAATTTGGTGACCGCACCACCTGTTGACCTCCTACTAGTCACCATAAATGATACTTTTATAGAAATTTACACTCGTGATGTTTCACTTCCTCCTCTTGTTGCTAATATGACACATGATGCATTTTTCAATCTTTTTCTATCATTTCTAATCATGATCAAGCCCAGGGATCCAAGTCTTAACCTAACTAACATGATCACGGTACTCCCTAATAAATATTCCCAACAATTTGATCAATTCTTCTACGAAACCCCCTCTAATATTGACCTCCTCTTATATGCCACATGAGATCAACTCAAGATTATTTATTTAGCACCCACCTTGGCAACTATGGTCCCCATATCTGCGGTGCATACCTCTTTGAGTATACCTAACTTATCAATTCTAAATGTTTCTATTCCTATTCCTGCCACTACAATTATCAACACACATCCCATATCTACTCCTCATGGTTCACATGTATCTTCTTCTATCACACAAGATGTCAAATCCCTTGTTCATACTTTACAAGAAAAAATCTTACAATTACAACAAGGTGCGTCCTAATCCTCTAATGTTATAGATTCCATATAATTACTTCATAATCCCCTTACACCCAAAGTGGTTTCTTATCTTCTATCTATTGGGTTTGTTTCTCCTAAATTTCCTATATATGATGGAAAAGTAGATCTTGCTGAACATATTCTCTCATTTCATGTTGCTTGCTTCGATTATTCTTATAATTAAATCTTGTTTACCAATATTTTACATAAAGTCTTAAGGAATTTGTATTATAGGGGTTTTACACTCTTCCCACTCATTGTTTTGAGCATTTACTCTAGTAGAAAATATTTTCTTGGCGTAATTGACTATAAATATTGAGGACAAAATTTCTTACACATAATTGGCCCAAATACGAAAAGGGCATACCGAATCTCTTAATGCTTATATATTGTGATAAGACCCTACTCATATAAATGAACAATCTCTTAGCTGATAATGAATTAAAAGATTTATTTACTCAAATTTTATTAGCTCCTTTACAAGAATGAATCATGTTTTATAAATTTCAATCTTTTGACCATCTTTTCCACACCTTAAAAGAGCTTGAGGATAAGTTATTACATTTAAACAAGATAAAATATGTTACTAGCTCTCCTTTTACATCTACCATGAAGATTTCAAACAAACATCATTCAAGAGTACGTATAATGATGTCAAAACTAATTCTAAAGACACCGTTAATTCCATATCACAATTTGTTAAGCTACAATTACAACCTATGCATTATCAATTTACTCAGTTACCAAGTCTTCACATTGTATAGAAACATTTTCTTAAGTGCAATCTCATACCTCTCCCTCCACCATTTAAGGTTTATATGAGTAGGCCTCATGGAAATAAGTTCAATGCTAATTAACATTGTGATTATCATCGATGTGTCAGGAATTCTACTGATACTTTCCTCAAGATTTTCCATGGTATGCAAGATCTTATTGATCCTCAAGTTATTGAATAGGATGAGCCCACAAAAATTCCTAAACCAACCAATGATAATGCTAACTTAAAAATCGTCAATGATATAATTCCTAAAAATGACACTAAAAAGTTTTCTATGGATGTCCACAATGTCTATCATGCGGTGCCTCCATTGCATTCCCGTGATCACCTCTTGGATGCATGATTAGAATGCTAATCATACATTATATACTAATCTGGTCTCTACCTTTAGTAATTATGATATTAATACTACATTTATTTATGATACATTATCTATTCCTATTTATATTAATCATAAGAAAGTATGGGGTGTTTTGGTCGAACCACATAATCAGAATAATTTTTGTTCTCTCATGTTTCTATAATCCTTTGGTCATTCCTACACACAAAATTGTATTTGATGTCAACCCTTGTTACCACTACATAACTCTAGAGGCCTATCAATACATCAGATCCATTTTTGGTTCTATCTACTCTCTATTCTAGTGCCTTACAATTAGGTATCCCTTAGCTATGTACTCTTAAATCCATTCCCTCAATCATATATCATTGTGTTAATTTTATCCAAAATCAACAGGTTATCACCATTAACGGTATTCACTTTGAGGTTACTTCTCTTAATGTTCCTACTACTCCTTTTATATTCCCTTCTCTCAATTCTCCTACATGCAAGTCTTTGTTTGTGCGCAATACTCTAGTTCCACATGTATGGATGCTCTTATAACCACTATAGTAAAAACTTCTACTCGTAGTGTTGATCATCTTAAGTCTCATAAGCAACCTTCAATTGTATAGTATACATCCCATGAATCCAAGTCTCCTCATAGGTATACCATCCAAGGATCTATTTCTCATAACACTCACTCCACTCAGATGTTACGTTGGTCCTCTATTGAATATGCTACCCACATTACTTCTCAATACCCTCCTAGTGTTTGTCACACTCGTTCCTCTAGTCCACTGCATCGACATCACTCTGTGCATCTTAGTTATACACTTATTTATCCTTATTTGGATCATATCATTACAATAGTCCCACTAACATCAACTTCTTCAATGACACCCGAATTTACATCTTCTATGGTAGTCCCTTCACCTTCCCAAGAGTTGTCATTGGTTATCTTTTTGTTTCCTCATATCTTTTGTACATGGCTATGCATTGTGATAATACAAAAGCATTCAAATATTTACAAAAATACAAAATAAGGACTTTTGCATTCCATTTGAGTTGTTAGAACTTTACAATATATGTTTTTTTTTATTGCCTTTGTTTGATAGATAACATGCTTTATTTTTTTACACACATACGTTCACTTAGTATATTGAGCTAGATGATGGACACATATATTGGTACATGTTTATAGGGGAACTCATGTCTCTTACATTCACAACATTTGGAGGAAATAATTTCACATCCTATAGGTGTTATTCTATTATAGTTCATTTGCACTTCCTTATTCACGATCGATCATCTATATTGTGTACTTTATACTTATCAAACTAACAGGACTAACACATGTGTCTTATGCAGCTTTGACATCTCTTATTTCATATATCTCATCTATGTTGGTTAATACATCATATTATCATGTTTGAATACATATTGATTTCATGTATACATGTTTTTGCATGTGTTACTACTTGATTTTTTCCTTGCTTATGGTCTATGCTCCTTGATTGTATTATGACACTATGTGTGTCCCATATTTGTGGAAACATGCATATCTTATTTTCCTTTCTTTTCTCTTGTTTACATACATATGGGCCTTGATTTTATTCTGAAATTTTGGGTGTTCTATGTTTTTAGGACCAAAAACCCTTTCTCATTCTCTTATATGACATTATTTACAAATTGACTATATTTATATGTTTGTGTTTTTCTACATGCGTTGTTTGTACTAGTTGCTTTCATTACTACTATTGTTTTTTTGTCACTAACATTTTTTTTATTTTGTGCCATGGTTTCCACCACGTGTAAACACCTTTCATTTTGCAATTATAGGTTCTCCAAGTTGGTCCCATCTCCAACACTTTACACATCTCGTCATACATATCCTTCAACAATTCACACCTATTTCTTTTGAGCGACATGCTCAAACATGGTTTTTACACATGCCTCAAAAGAGGGGGCATATATCAGGGTTTATTTTACACTTTTAGTAAACGCAAATAGAATTTTGGGGGTAGATGTAAGTACAAATATTGTATAGGAACCTAGAAATCCAATTATAAATAGAGTTTTAGAAAAATCAACACATGTTCAAAACTGTAAAATTTGGTCAAGACCATACAGTATGGCCCTGACCCCCATATATTTATGATCGGAGGAAATTTAAGAAAAATATGTCAACATTTTCAGATTCCACTTGTATAAACAAGTTTTCTACAAATTTTCACAATCCAGATCAGTACAAGGGTCATAAAATTCTTCATTCCTTCTTTGTAACAACACTCAATTTCAGGTTTAGTTTCTGGAATCTTTATAGTAGGTATCCTTCCTTGTTCAACATTGTTAACACATTTTCAATATATTTTAGTGCTTTGTTTCAATACATATTCATTATTTTAACATATGGGGAGAGTTTGGGGGAGCTTATTCTCTTGTGTTTTGTATCTCTTTGTTTACGAAATTGACTCTAGATCCATCTACAATAGTGTGATCCCTGGGGTTATGGAAGGAAATTAAGCAACTAAGATGTTTGTTGAAAATATTTCCTCTCCTATTACACTTTAAGGGGAAGATATCAAATTTGTTGAATAAATTTTACACGCAGTCTTCTTCCTTTTGTAGGGATGTATTTTCACCTCTTTCTTTGTTGTTATCTTTCACGTTTCTGTGTTCAGTTATATGCACTTAACACCTCTTTTTATCCTCATCTCTGATTGGGGATTGATCATCCCCAATCCTTCAATGAATTTAAAAAATAAAAATCTCAAAGCACAAGAAAATCACAAGAAAAGATGTGTTTTATTTCTCTGGTTACATCTTTTCACTTTACATATATGCAATTGCAAATATTTTATATTACAAGTTCTATTTGAGTTATAGTCAATTATCTATTATAGACATTGAATACACTTTGTGTTATAGGTTTCATCATGGAGCATGCCAACACCAAACACAACAACAAACTTCAAAAAAAACATTCAAATAAGGAAAAAGTGTGTTTACACACTCAAGTACAATTTCCTTGAAGCATGCAATTTTCGATTTCATAATTAAGGGGGGGAAATATAGACACTCAATTTTGGTATTTTCACTTTAAAAACCATTGATTTGACTATGCACTCTTCCTATGATAGAAACAACTTCCCCATTCTAACTTGGCACTTTACAAGGTCCATTATTTATATTTTCTATCCTTACATATTGACATGTCATAAAACTTTGAGAATTCAATGCAAAAAATCCATATAGAAATATAAGTTTATTGATTCCTATCCAACATCATACAGTCAAGACTGTACCATACAATCATGAACTCTTTATACAGTCTTAAACGAACATCTCTTCTAACTACGCTTTTAAATTTATATATTTCGTTGGGTCTTGTAATTTTTTTGGGCCAGCCTTTCTTAGATAAACCATTTATATAACCCTATATAATCAAGTAAAAACTACCTCATTTATTAACCTAAACCTCCCATGGCTATGCACTAGATCACTCACTTCATACACTTGCAAAAGGCACCCAAAACTCCTTAACTTTGATAATTAAATGCACAAAATCCATATAGAAATATAATTTTATTAATTCCAATCCAACATCATATAGTCAAGACTGTACCATATGATCATGAACTCTTTATATGGTCTTAAATGGACATATCTTCTAACTATACTTTCAAATTTAAATCTTTCATTGGGTTTGATACTTTCTTTGGGTCGGCCTTTCTTAGATAAACCATTTATAGAACCTTATATAAGCAAGTAAAAAATTCCTCATTTGTTAACCTAAAACTCCCAACGCTATGCACTAGAGCACTCACTTCATACACTTGCAAAAGGTGCCTAAAAATCCTTAAATATTGGAATTGCACATCTACTATCATCAAGGTAGAACTCACATCATGTCTAAATCTGCAAACCTAGTTAAGATAACCATATCTCTCATCTACAAGCATCTAAACATCTTATCTCTGTGTTTTTTTTGCAAGATCCAAGTCAAAAAAACATGGTCAAAGCAATTTCTAAATCTGATTTATCTATCTAGATATCACATGTTAGGTAGAGAATGATGTGCAGTTTGAGGCCACTTTGGAGTAGTTCCAATATCATCGGTATATGGGGGTGCATACAACCATTTTAATGTTTATTTTGTAAGGAAATTTATCTATAGCTATGGTTTGAGATGATTATTAGTTCACACAGAGAGCTTCATTGCATGTGTGACAACTAGGGTTTGACAACAACCAAAAAATTAGGAAGGTAAGCATTCTATAAAGTTATAGAAGATATTTTAGATTATGTCCAAGACCATAGAAAAGGTCCTAGACTATACAATATGATCCTAACTATGTTTTATGGTCCTCACCCAAGAAATTTTCAATTTGTGAGATTTCCTTACGTTCATTTATCCTATTTTCTATGTTGTACATTCTTGTATCTATCCAAAAATCATTTTTGGAAAGGTAAGTTCCTCTATATGTCCATTTTGTACTTTCAAATGTGTGTGAGGTTAAGTGGTGCCTTACAATATCTCTTATGTGATATGAGTTGTAAATATGATTTAGCGTTTATATTATATTATTTTGTTTAGAACAATAATCACTCCAATATCTCATACACCTAATTAAATTCACAATAAAAATTTAATTTAGGGTTTAAACATATTTCTTATACATGTTTTGTTCTTAATGTAGACACCCATTTATGACACCCATTGGTGTCGCATGCTTTGGTGGCCTATCCTTCCTGATGATCCTTTTAATTTAATATTTAAAATCTACCCAAAGTTTTAAGTCCCTCATTATTTCTTATCCCCTATTGCTTCTTAGTTCATCCACGTAAAATCTTCCCTAACCATTTACTTACATCCATCCTATCCAAAATCCTAATTTGGCTAAATACTTTCACCCCCTTACCTTTGAAGCCATGTCCCATAGATAATATCACATGAATTATCTAGTATCAACCCCATTTAGAGGTGGTTGAAACCTCTACCACGCAAGTTCCCCAAAATTTTCTGAATTTCTAGTGATTACTCCCAACTGCTAGCAACCCTATATATACAACCCATCCCCTATGGTTTGGCAAGATGAGTAAATTGTAGCAAAGCTATTTTCCTTTATAGTTTGAAGAAAAAACCAGACGACATTCTCTCAACCACCTTTTGACAATCTAAGAACCTATATTATGCCTACAAGCACATCAACATTAATCAAGCTTCTTTCTCCTCTCTTTGTACACACGTTTGATTATCTTGCCAATGTATTTATCTGTTTGAAAATATTTATCATTGTAACATTCTTGATCAGTCATCTTAATCAAAATAGTAAGTTAATCAGCTTTGGTTCAAATGCATCAATTCATTTATCTATTTATATATTATACAAAAATCACCAATGATTTCCAGAATCACCAACAATTTTGGCTTCCTTTATTTTATTTCAAATTTATTGCATACTTTTACCATATCTTTGAATTTATCTACTACTAATATTCTTTTCCAAGAATGGCCATTGTGTAGATGTGTCTACCTAAAATTCCCCATCCCATAATTATAGTTTATGATCTACCAATTGTCCAACATTTGTTCCATTGGGAACAATATAACATTGCGCACAAACTTGACATCTATGTGATCATGTTCACACTAAACCCTGACGACATAAAAGATCAGATTGAAATCATTAGGGAAGAAACCGACGTTGTTGTCGAAGAAGGAAACACTCTCTTGGAATCAATTAACATAGCCATTGCACCAAATTTGGTCACCTTCTACGCGGGATTATAAATTCCTCCTTTTCCTCCTATAAATTAATATTGATCATTAATTTCCTATTTCTATCGTATTATCTTGTAATAAAACATTCAAAATATTACATGATTTTGTATGTATTTGTGTATCAAATTCTTAATTGATACATGAGCTCACACCCACACAAAGAAGTCCATTGACTCCTGGGACTAGCCTTTTCCATGCAACTTACTATTTATCTATCTAATATATTTTTGTTTAGTGTCTTTGATTTACAGGATCTAGAACCCGTTAGAGTTTGGAGTGACTGTACGTGGATCAAAGATCATCCCATTGACTATCCTTTATAGGTTGTTTTTGACCCTATCTTAAATAAGCTATAATAGTCTTTATTTCATCAATTTAATTTGAATTAATATTACTTTGATGATCCTAAATGTGCCCATTTTAGAGGATGAGGCAGAATTGAAAAGACTATAGGCCTCATTATTGACAAACAGGGTTGGGCGTGAGAAATTTTTGCAAGAAGCAATAAAATCAAGGTACGACATGTAAACAAAAAAATTGATGAGGTAAAACCTATGGTGATGTGCAGGTTAGATGTTTCAGAGGGCATCACCACATGGTGGGATGTTGTAATAAAGGAGCCACAAGAGAAGGCCGATGGAATAAAGTTGGAAAAGATCCCCAATATTGTTGAGTCAGTACCATATAGGGTATACATTGGGCTTGATGAATGGAAGCAGCTGGAGAAGAGCATCAGCTTAAAGTTCCCAGAGCTTCTACCATCACCATAACTTAATTTTTTAAATGAATAAGTGAAATTATTTATTCTTTGATTTCATTGGGGTATTTCCCATATTATTTCATTCTTTATATTGTCGAGGACAGACAATATCCATAGTATGGGGTAATGTTGGACTGGGAAAAATGGCTAAGTATGAATCACACGTAAATGTGTGGATGACAAAAAAAGGGAGAAATACCTTAAGTACAAGATAGTGTGTGAAGGTGTGCATAGAGGCAAGAAGAAGATGACATGCAGAGGGTTGTGTGTAAGTTAGAACAGGAGATAGCTAGAAAAGCATAGATCAACTAACAATAGGAAAAACACATGTTGGCATGATGAGTAAGATAGACCTATAATTGGATAAAGCAGCGCTAAAGAAGGATAAAGCACATGTAGGGTATTAGATAAAGATAGAGTACACATGGATAGAAACAACTAAATGTAGCATGGCATGAGGAACAAACAAGCTATAAATAACATGGATGGAAATAGAACAGGTAGTTGAGGACTAAGGCACCGATTGAGTGTACATGTCAGCTACATATATGATAGTATATTAATATATTAAAGCATTGTAAAGTGGAGAAGGAAAAGTTCCCACCAGCTATATAGTTGTCATGTCCATGTAATAGAAGTGTGTGTAAGAGAGAGAGAGAGAGAGAGAGAGAGAGAGAGAGCTAGAAATGGTAGAGTCAAGTATGTGAAATATTGTTGAGTATATAATGTTTTGTGAGATCATGTAATGGATGATCTGATATGGATTGCCAAGACTAGGAGAGATGGATATGGTATTATTGTCATTTATATCTCATTGTTAATTGTATATCTTGAGGATTGAATGATCAAAGTCCATACTATTATTGTCTTGTTATGCTCTGTTATATTGACTTTCATTCTATGTTGCGCAATGTTAACTGTTATCTATACATCTTGAATGATCTACACAAAGAGGGACCTAGCAGGTAGCATGCTTCAGGTGAGCACTCAGACATCAATATGAGTGATGTGTTAGCATGCCCAACCAAGTGGTTTTAACTTCTAAGACTACATTATGTCGCGTGTTCCTCCTAGTTAGGTTGATAATCTCATGCTTCACCTCCCTTGCTCGCCCTCTTCCATTATGTCTCATCCCTTTGTTCTATTGGTATTATTCATTTGTACCATTTTTGATATAAATTTAGAACAGCTTTCCCTTTCCTTGGCGCATGTATCAACTCAAAATCCAAAAACAAAATAAAATTTACAAAAACCAAAAACAATACAAAACTTGCAAAAACCAAAAACAATATAAAACCTACAAAAAATATATATAGATCGAAAAGCAAAAAATTTAGAAAATGTTTGACAAAATCTCAGCAACTGCATAACACAGTTCAACAATATCACTATTTGATGGCACTCCTACTTATCGTTCAAGATCATCTTACGATAGCCACTTTTCTTTCCCATGGCATATGTCTATTCTCGGAGGTAAAACAATCAATTAACCCTTCACAATATAAATTCGCTTGGGGCACACTTGGTTTTCATGGTTTTACTCATATCTCAGCATCTTTTCCTAGAAATTTATTTAATCCAATATAGATCAAAATTTAATGGGATCCGACAGGAGTGTTGTGAGGAGTATCTAATATTACTCCACTCTTTGGTCGAATATAATCCTGTTAAGTTTCTAAGATGTCACTTGGGGGAATTTATAGTTGTCTCTTCTTCACCATGGAACACATTAGGGGTGTCATTAGATGTCGTTATTGCAAATTATGTTACAATTTTTTAACCTTGTGTATATCCTTTTGTTAGGATGTTTGTTTTCCTTATACATGTATATTACACATTTTTCGACCCAATCGTGTGTAAGAGGATAACTAGGATCATTGTTTGCTTTAGTGTTTTTCCTTTTTCTTTGTGATTTGAGTTTGTTTTGCACTTTTATATTTGTTTTGGACCAATCACTAGTATCTTTTTATAATATTGGCTCATTGTGAGCCTTGATTGGTTAGTTTACCATGTCTTTTGGGTTTTTGTATTAGTCCTCATTGCAATTCTTGTGATTGTTAGGTGACTCATTATTTTGGTTCAATTTACTTTGTATTTTGGGCTTGTTTTCAACTTTTGTGTTCTTTTTTGACCTATTACATCTTGAATCCTTTGAAAATAGGAACAAATGTATATGGAATTTTGTTGTATTTTGTTGTTGTAGACAAATTACAGATGAATTATTAGCATCTTAGTTCATATATGACTTTGGTGTAGTTAATTCCTATTCATTTTGGGTTTGTTTGAAATGTTTTTTTTGTGTTTTTAACCACTTGTAAGTATTATGTTGTCATCCTGGTCTATTAAATAAGTCATGGTGTGTTTTACTTTTTAATGCATGTATTTAGGTTTGTTGACATTATCACATGTATACCATCATTACACATATAACATCATCATATATCCATAAATAACCATACATAATGAATAAAAGCTAAGCTATGAACATGGAAGCTAAGTTACATATAACATCATCATTTATCCATGATAAATCAAAGTCACAATCATCATCTACTCTCTTCTTCACCGTTATTCTGGACGGTTTGTCTGCAGCTTCTTTTCTCTTCTCTCGTGTGATTGACTAGTGTTCTATCATGATGCTCACTCGCTTGTGGGGGCATTTTCTAACACTAATTTTTCCTCACTAAGGCACACCATTGCTTCACTAGGGAAAATTAGGTGTAACGACCATGCCACTTCCCTTCTTTGCATCAAGATTTTCAAAATCTTTACCAATTTCAAAAAAATTGCAAAAATTATAAAAATCTAAAAAACCAAAATCCAAATATTCACAAAATCCTAAAATTTGCAAACACATGAAAATATTTCAACTCAACACAAAATCGCTAAAATCAAAGTTTTAACTATTTCCCTAGTGATCGTTCCAATTCTAAAACTATCACGATACATCAATCTTCCCCTTACATTTTAATATATCTGCTTAGGGCAAGTCAAATCGATCATCTCCCTCGCATATAACTTTGCTTGGGGAAATCTCGGCTCTCATTCCTTCCCTTGCATTTCAACTTTATTTCTTGGGGATGATGATCTTTTTTAACTCTCATAGCAATCTTCAATGCGGATCCAACAAGAGTGTCACAAAGAGTATCTAAGATTACTCTATTCTTTAGACTAATCATATCCCTTTACTATTGGGCCCCTAAAATATTGACTAAGTACAAAAGGTGCGTAGGCACGCAAGGTCCCAGTTAAGGAAAGGCGCGTAAGGACAAAGTGCACAAAGAAGGGTTTAAGGAAGCCCATGGCACGCGCGATGCATGTGGACAAAACCAAGGGTTCAGAACTTAGTCAAATTGGGTGCTTAGGGCAGAACACATGAAAATAATGACTAGACTGCATGTGGATAAGGTGTCAGCCTGTTGACAGGTTGGCCTAGGAAGGAGCATAGTTTACTGGGGACTTCAAAGTCTTGGAGCTCACCGAGGTAAACAATTTCCTAGCACTCGTTGGGCACCCATGGTGTTACAAGAACAATGTAGACCTTCAGTTTAACAAAGGGTACATCAGCTTTGAAAATAAGGAGGAGCAGGTCATTATACCCCCGGATGATGGGAAGTCGACACCCTATACTGAACCCCTAGGAGAAGAAGTTCTGGACATGATATATGTGCACTCAATCAGGGACCTAGAGATAATACATCCTACCAATGAAGTTATCCAGTTTGAAGATGCTCAGTCAGAAAGTGATACCACTAGTCTAGCATGTGAAAATTAGGTGCATTGAACTTATGAATTGATGGGATGACAATTGAGAGGGTCGGTAACCAAGGTGACAAAGGCACACACAATGTGGTGCCTAGGAGGAAAGGAGCTGCCTACGTTTTCAGGAGGATCTTCCATGAGATCTTTTTACAGAAGATGGAAGCTCAGTGGAAGAATGAGAAGGAATGGAGAGGGATGCTAAGTTATGTCCTAATTGGAATAATGAGAAGGAATGGAGAGGGATGCTAAGCTATGTCCTGCTCGGTACAGTGGCACGGTGGTGTACTACCCATCAGGAGAGCCTTTTGGAATGACATGAGGTAAGAATTGCTCTCTCTATTAGATTCTCTATGAGCAATGTGCCCACCTCCATCAAGGACTACCATGGGAAGGATCCCACCTCTTTCCATATCTAGAAGTGTGAAGGGATCTGGAGAGAAGGCGCGGAAGCTTTGCCACCATCCCTCTGTGTGTACAAGTTGTATTCTACACTGCAGGGTTACGTGCACATATGGTACATCCATTTGGAGACACACCGCCAGACAGGGAATTGGCAAGAGCTCGCGGCTAACCTCATTCAAACTTTTGAGTATCGAAGTACCAAGCCATCAGTTGATAAGGCCTTGCAAGGTATCAAACACCTTACCATGGGGGATAGTGCCATGGCGGAGGATAGGTTGTTGGAGTTACTAGGTGGAACAAGTTTGGAGATGCACTTTGAAGAAGAAGTAGAGGAAATAGAAGAGTTACAACTTGAGCACACATGTTTGGAAAATGAGAAAGGGAAGTTGGTGTATGTGATTTATGGAGAGGAAGCGGAAATCTTGGATGTTATCCATTCTATAGGGACGCACGAGGTAGTGGACAGTGTTGATACTCATGTGTGCACCTATCATGAGCCCTTAAAGATAAAGAGGGTTAATATCGGTTCAGGAGAAGAACCTAAGGAATTTATTATTGGAGATTACTGGTCAGAGAAGGAAGTCTCTAAGATCATTGATCTGTTGCATGAATTTGAGGATTTATTCCTTCGCAGGTACCATGAGCTCAAAGGAGTTCACCATTCCTTGGGGGAGATGAAGATAAAGCTAAAGGACGGTGCATGCCCTGTCAGGAAAAGACCCTACCGGGTGAATCCCAATTTTCACGTAAATGTTAAGGAGGAGATAGACAAAATGATAGCTTCTAGGATCACTAAAGCAGTGGAGGAATCGGAATGGATAAGTCTGACGGTAATTAGCATCAAGAAGGATGGGTGGATTAGGATTTGTGTGGATTATAGGGAGCTAAACATAGTTTGTGTCATTGATCCTTTTCTGAACCCCTTCATTGAAGAAATTTTGGAAGGATTCACTGGGCACAAAATCTATTCCTTTACTAATGGATTTTTGGGGTACCACAAAGTCCAGATTGCAAAGGAAGATTAGGAGAAGACAACTTTCACCACTGAGTGGGGTAGTTTTGCATATACAGTCATGCCCTTTGGATTAAAGAATGCACCTACTATTTTTTCACGCATAGTGGTACAATCATTCTAGGACTTCATCCATAAGTTTCTTCAGGTCTATTTGGATGACTAGACAGTGTATGGTCTAGTAAAAGACCATTGTGACAATTTGAGATTAATTTTTGAGAGGTGTAGATAGTTGAGGATATCCCTCAACATTAAGAAGTGTGTATTTGCTACACCCTTTGGGAATTTATTGGGGCATATCATATGTAAGGAGGGCTTACTGGTAGATCCCACTAAAGTTGTAGTTATTATAGGGTTAGGGGAGCCTACTAGCCAGAGCGTTGTGCACGGATTTCTTGGGCATACGGGTTATTATAGGAAATTCATCAAGGGGTATGCCAAGATCACCACACCTTTAGAGGAGTTGCTTAGACATAAAAGTGCCTTCCATTGAGGAGAGGCGCAACAGAGGGAATTTGATACATTAAAGGACAGGCTTGTCACCACACCTATATTAAGTTTTCCCTCTTGGGACAAGCCCTTCCATGTCCATGTAGATGCCTCAGGAACTGCTATTGGAGCAGTACTTGCACAGCCAGGTGAAGGAATTGTTGATCATCCTATGTGTTTTGCAAGTAGGAAGTTAACACTAGCATAGTAGAATTACACCATGACTGAGTGCGAGGCATTTTCAATGATCTATGCACTTTTCAAATTCAAGCAATATCTGTTGGAAACACCCTTTGTGTTTTACACCAACCATGTGGCATTAAAGTATTTAGTGAACAAGCCTATTCTACAAGGGTGCATATGTCGGTGGGAATTTTTATTTCAAGAGTTTGAGTTCACCGTAGTAGTGAAGCCTGGGAAGAGCAATTATGGACCTGATCATCTGTCAAGAATTGATTCAGGGGAGGACGTGCAGAGTATTGAGGAGACAATGCTAGATGCACAACTATTTAGGTTACGGCACTCGCCCTCAGGTTTGGAGGAAATTCCAGTATTTTTAAAGGAAGGTGTGGCGCCAGAAGGAATGAAGGCATTAGAGAAGAAGCAACTAGCAATATACGTCGCACCCTACATGTTGATTGGTGGACACTTGTACAAGTTAGGACGTGATGAGGTGTTGCACAGGTGTGTATTAGAGCATGAGCACCTCACCATCATGGAGGAAGCACACAAAGGAAGTGTGGGTGGACATTATGTAGGTGATGCCACCGTGCATAAGATATTAATAGCATGTTTGTGGTGGGAAACCCTGTACAAGGATTGTAAAGACTATTGTAAAGCATGTGACCATTGTCATTACATTAGCAAGCCAGGAAGGAGAGATGAAATTCCTTTGCGCCCTATCCCTAGCGTGGAGCCTTTTGAAAAGTGGGCAATAGACTTTATAGGCCCTATTACACCAGTGGCGCATAGGACTAGGTCGCGCTATGTCATCACTTGCACAAATTATCTGACAAGGTGGGCAGAGGCAGCCCCAACTAAAGACTGCACAGCAGCCACGGTGGTAAGATTCTTGTGGGAGAACATTATCACGAGGTATGGATGTCCTTTGAGTTTAACCAATGATAGGGGTACGCATTTCTTGAATGAAACCGTGAGGATCCTATTAGCAGAATTCATGGTGGCTCATCACAAGACTACACCCTATCACCCATAGGCAAATGGAACTGTGGAAGCATTCAACAAAATACTGAGTCATACCCTAACCAAAATTTGTGATGTCGGAAGACAAGATTGGGATGACAAGGTATCAACAGTATTGTGGGCTTACAGGAAAACTTATAAAAGGATAAAAAAAGCCACACCATTTCAATTGGTGTTTGGCATGGAAGCCATTCTGCCAATTGAATTCATGTTACCTTCTCTGCAAATAGTGCACACAGGAGGGTTAGCTAATAAGAAAGCGCTGGAATAGAGAATTGATAAGTTAATGAAGCTGGATGAGAGACGATCACTAGCCAAGTGGAGCCAAACAGCAGCCAAAGCAAAGAAGAAGGCTTGGCATGATTGCCACATAAGAAACAAGAAGTTTGAGGTTGGTCATATGGTCTTACTTTATCATTCTAAATTTTTGCGCCATCCTGGGAAGTTAAAAGTCCATCGGTTGGGTTCATACACAATCTTGTACATCCTTGATTCGGGTGCATGCCAGTTACAAGTGCTAGATGGGACAAAGTTTCCTGGACACTTCAATGGGAGTAGGTTGAAGCCCTACTATAAATAAGTCTTCTCAGTGTTTATAAATAAGGCAGTTTTTCTAGTTAGCTTAGAATCTTCCTTTATGTGTTTCTTTTCTTGTGTTTCCCTTTCACGTTGCTATTTTTTTTTGTGCCTTGGGTGCCGGTAACATTATTGCTACTTTTTGAGAATTTTTGAGTGCGTAGAGGACCGCACATCATTTTAGTGTGGGGTGGAGTAATGTGAAGGAGTGCATGGTTAAAGTGCCTAGGACATTGTGTTAAAAATATCGGTTGAATGGCCTTGTGAAAAGAGGTGCTTGAAAAGAAAAGATGGAAAAAGGATGGTTGGTGTCAAGATAAAGCTACTTTTAGATCCCACGTACAAAGGAGGAGAAAGCGCATTAAGCAACACAAGGTGGGCGAGGGCAAAAATCAGGACAAAAAAAGTGCCTTTGGTGTTGGGTACGCACGTGTAAGAGTCTCCTATCAGATTGGATTGGTTAAGCACCAGAAGGTTAGAGGTTTGTCTGCACAGGTTGGGGTGCATGAGTGAAAGCATTGAAGATGGGCTTTGTTTGAAAAATCCACATTAAATGTAAAAAGTATAGTGGTAGGTGAAGTAGCACTTAATGCTTAAAAGGGGAAAAACTATAAATAAAGGGGTCGAGGCACTTCATTTGTCACTTTGTGTATGAGGAGAATGAATCACTTTTTACACCTTTACAAACTACAGCTTCCAAAAAGCTGATCCGTGTGAAGAAAAATTTGGAGAGATTGAAGCATGGGTAACCAGGTTCGTTTGCAAACCGGGAGGAAGGAATTTCATGGGCGTAGGAGAAATTGTGAGAAGGTTTTGTCTTGTGAAGGGAGTATCCCAGTTAGGGTTTGAAGAAATAGGGTGCGGGTTTGAGTAATTTTCTTCACAAGTTTGAGATCTAAGGTTGGAGAGACCATAAGAACAGAGTAACATGAAGTGATTGAAGTGAGAAGAAGACCTAGAGAATGGCACCCAAGAAACCAGCTAGTACACCCAAGAAGGGAAAGGGAAAGGGCAAGGGAAAGCAACAAGAAATTGAAGCACACACAAATGAGGAGTGGTATGCAGAAATGCAGTACCCAGATGGAGTGTTGTTGGGGAAGGAGTGGGAGTCCCATCTTAGGAACATGTCTGTAAATGATTATAATCATCGAACAAACACAATCGAGAAGGAAATGGTGCTGGAGTTAGTGCACCCAATGAACAAAAGGACACCATAGGGTTTTCCCATATATAATGATGACATGAAGGTCAAATTAGAGAAGGCAGTGTTATTACAACTCTTTGTGTTGCCCTACTTCGGGAAACTTGAGCGCTTATATCAGTGGTTGATGTCGCATGTACATGAGGACTATTTCCACTTCGTAGGGTGTAAGATGTGCATAACTCCTCAGCTCATTTCACATTTCAACGGGCCTCATCTATGAAGGAGACAGTTTGGAGGATGATTTGACTGACAAAGAAGAGATTAAGGAAACTATCGTCGATTTCGCATGCAAGAAGGGGTCAAGGTATTATGATGTCATAGACATTAAGGATCTGGTGATGAAGATGGCCACGCACCTGGTGTAAAAGATAAATGACCAGGAGAGATGGACCCAAGTCAATAAGCCATGGTTGAATGTGTGCAGGAAGATTTCAGAGGGAACCATCTACAACTTTTCCACATTCATTGCGGATGAAATTATTAACTGCGCAAAGGAAGGTGATAGGATCCTCTTTGGAAATGTGCTACTAACCATCGTGTTCTCAGAGATCGAGGTACCAGATGCATCAGATAAGTTCATATGGGAGTACCCTACTAAAGACCCCTCACCCACCAAAAGGTTTGAGAAATACACTTATGACACTATGACAATAGTGCACAAAGCGTGCTTGGAAAAGTGGTATACGCGCCTAAGGAACGCATTCAGGGAAGAATGGATAATTCCCAAACAACTTCAAGTAGCCACCAGGGGAGAAGTGGAATTTGTTGTGTACCATAGTTTATATTTGGGAAGATTCAAACTGTCAGATGGGACATGGAGCCCATGGTGCAAGCTCCCCTTTTCCTTCACATCTCAATACTTCCAAGCGGGAGTAAATAGGTTCAGGGAGTCCAAAAAGTTTAAGTTAGACCTTGGTAATCTGGACCATGACCACAAGGAAATGCACAAAGGGTTGGTGTACCCTGTCAAGCACACGTACAGTGGAGTGGTACGTATTGCATGAAGTTCATATGACAAGGCCCATGACTTTTCCCATTGCAGAAGGATCTGCGGCGCACGTGTACATTCACATAAGACCCAAGTTGGAAAAGGGAACATATATGGAAAATGAGGTATCTATACCTTAGGATCCAACTGGGAGGAAAAGACCCACGCCAAAATGGGAGGAGAAAGAGCCAGAGAAGAAAATACCAAGTGTGGTGGAGACACATGCAATAGGTTCCCCTGGGACAAGCACCAGAACCAGTATGTACGCATGCAAGAAAAATCCCATAGTAAAAGAGAAGACTCCAAAACTAGAAAATCCATCAGATAAGGAGTCATTAGAAGAGGAAGAAATGGAATCACCTACATCAAAATCTCTGGTTAGGAAGAAGCAGAGGGTAGAAGAGGAGACCACCTCAGAAGAAGTTGGAAATTTGGACAAGTGCATAGGAGAAAAGGATGATAGTGAAGAAGAAGTAAGTGGGGAAGAGGACCCTGGGAAAGATCAAGGGCTGACTATTTTCAATGTACATGATTCAGAGGAGGAAGGTGGAGAAGAAGAACAAGGGTTCCTTTTTTGCTGGCACAAGGATATCCAAGTAGGAGAAGGCGCCCAGGACATGGGAAAAGATGAGGAAGCTAGCGCACAAAAGAAAGAGGCTCCAAGCTCTGCGCAAGAGAAGACAGCCAAGGTGGCAGAAGAAGAAGAGACAAGGGACATGGAGACCCTAGTGAAGAACAAAGTGGAACACATCACTGAGCTAGTATTGATCAAGGAGAAGGAGGAGAGTGTAGAAGAGGAACTCGGCAGCACTAGAGGCCCGGTTTTAACTGTAAGTATACCCAAGGGTATGCGCATAGGAGGAAGGTGCGCGTAGAGGGGGAGAGGCCGAAGATGGGTTATATTGATGACCCCAAGAAAGTGTTCCGCATGTAGTTCCAAAGTACCATTCCAGTAGAGGAACTTGTAGCAATGTCATCTTTTGACAAGGAGGCTGCATATCCACGGACAAGGAATATGCTCTCATGGGCTATAGAGTCCCACCTTGATGAGACGGAGTTTGAGGTAAGCCACGGGGAAATAATAACATTTCCAGGACCAAGATGAGACAACCCAGTGGTGGATACCCAGTAGCTCTCGGATGAACAACTATGCAACGTGCTCAACAAAGTCTCTATTGAGATCGAGGCTAGACTCTTCGGGCAGAATGATAGGGTCAGAGACCTGGAAGGGGAGCTAAAGAAGAAAGAGGAAGATAGCTCACTGCTTTGACAAAGGAGCTAAGCCAGGAGAGGTTGATCACCGCCCAGTGGCAGCTTGAATTGAAGGATGAAAAGGCCAAGGTGAGCGTTGTGTACAAGAAAGTAGAATCCATCAATGAGGCTATACTATTGAAGCATCCAGACCTAGCATCGCCTGCGCAGAAGTATGGATCAGCTTTGGGATGCCTGGAGGATTTAACAAGGGTGCTCACCATGGAGAGATAACCGCTATCCTTGGAGTCTGAAGAGGAAGTGGCCGTGTACCTAGAGAAGGAAGATAAGTTGAAGATCATAGCGCTCGTTGCGGAATACAACAAAGTGCTTGCTGATGTAAGGGCCTGCTTCTCAGACTGCTGAGGCCGTGTACAACAATTGCGCGGACAGAGATAAAGTGGTAGGTGCCTTGGTTTCCACTCATGAAGTAGGCTCAAGGAGTTCTAAGAGAAGAACAAGGGAAATAGGGCGGAAAGGGATAAAATCCTTGCCGAGGTTGAGAAAAAGTCTGAAGCCATTGAAACCTTAAGGGGTTCAATCAAAAACTGGTTGAAGGAAATATATCCACGCATTACACAAAGAATGGACACACTGGAGGATATATGTAAGGAATTGGAGAAGATCACTGATACTATGAGCGCGCAAGGAGATAGACTAAATTTTGGGGAGGTGAGCACCCTGGTTGGTGACCTCTGTCAGAGAGCACAGGATGAAGTCGATGCCTGGAATAAATTGGAGGCCGACTTGCAAAAGGATTTTCCTAGTTTGTTGCTAGTGATTTTCACTTTCACTCTCCCATTATTTCATCCCCTTATTCTTTCTCCTAGGCATAAGCCTATTGCATTCTTTCTTTCACTAAGGGAAGTTTTCCCGTAGACGGAGAACAGGCATAGTGTGGGGTGATGTTGGGCCCCTAAAATATTGACTAAGTACAAAAGGTGCGTAGGTGCGCAAGGTCCCAGTTAAGGAAAGGCGTGCAAGGAAAAAGTGTGTAGAGAAGGGTTTAAGGAATCCCATGGCGTGGGTTTGGGACTTAGTCAAATTGGGAATTCGGGGTAGAACACGTGAAAAGCATGACCCGACTGCGCGTGGATAAGGTGCCAGCCTGATGCAACAAGTTGGCCCAGGAAGGAGCATGCCTATGGTAGAAACTTCTAGAAGCACATCATGGTGAAAATTGAAAAGCTCAGGCCTAAGAGAGCATGCTCAGCATGGAGGACCACATTCAGACACTTTGGCATCGGATCTAAGGGCACTGGAGGATGAGTTGGCAATCCAGAAAGGCTATAAATATAAGCGCGTGCAGAGTAAAAAAAGAAGAAGAGAATGAGAGAATGGGCAGAGCTCTGCAGAAATACTACAAGAACTCTGTTAGTGGGTAATTACACTTGGGAAAGGATGTATTGGGTATGGGGATTGTAATTGTTCTTTTTGTTAGCCTAGCTACATTAGTCCAGTTGTAATGCATGACTGCGGTCTACTTCTCTGTTACATTCTGTAATGGCTCCATGGATGTAATGAGGTTACCAGTTTACATATATATGAATATCAATGATTCTGATACATACATATTTTTCATAGGTCCTCTTTCATTTATGTTTATGCTAGGTATGTATGTTTGTATATTTCATTTCTATTATGATACAAGTCATATAGTCTGGTAAGTACTATCTTTCTGGAATGGCTGCAAGGATCTAGAGGTCGTTTTGAGCTCTATGGTTCTAGTATGTCATAAATCCTCTTTAAATATCTTAAACACAAATCATAGATGATGTTTCCCACTTAAATCACATAAAAGAGAGACTTGGTACCCCGCAGCGTGCCTCTGGTGATTTCCCAACATCCACTGGTTGATAGGCCAACACGCATGGGGTTCCTTTATTTTGTGATAGGGGTAAAAATGACTACATCTACATTTCAGTGTTATTTCTTAGGGGCATTTACATATGCTTAATCATCACTGTGGCACACATTAGGGGCATTGTTAATTATCTTTATTTCAAAGTTGTGTTACAGTGTTGTTATTTTTTTTCCTATTGCACGTATTTTGTTATCATCTTGGCTCCTTTATAGCTGCAGCACCTACTTTTACAATGTATATTGGGCTTGTTTTCTCTTGTTTTTCTTTAGACTAATTACAAGTAGTATGTTAACATCTTGGTTCATTTATAACCATGGCACCTACATCTACTGTGTATATTGTGTTTGTTTACGTGCATAATGGGTTACGCACCATGATTCTTTCATAATCATGGTGAAAAATCTATTGTGCAACAACAAAATAATGTTGCTCTAACTTTCACTCTTTAAATAGAAGCTCATGTTATGAGCACAATTCCTCCCATCCTACTTTAAAATCCTTTTTTTTTCTTTCTGTCAAGTGATTATCCACCACTCTGCTGCGTCACCCATCCGCTTGAGGGGGCATTCTCTTACCATCTAAATGCTTCATCAGGGCATCTAAATACTTCACTGGTACATATTAAGACCATCCACCATATTTCCCTATCATCCGCTCACTGATCTGCGTGTCTACTATCCTTAAAATGGTGTTACTTTGTGATTTAATTTAAATTGAATTAAATCTTGATAACTATTGTAACGAATGATATTTTGATAATATAATACAGGAAATGGACAAGCAACAAGCAAGTAATAAAATGAAACTCTAAGCAACAGAGAGAGGAGGTAACTTAGCTGATTTTCGAGTTATCTGGAAATGATCTGAGCTGAGAAGCTGTTGGAACAGAATGGGAAGAGTGTCATCAAGACTCACCGAGGGTTCTGGGACTCAGAACTGTACATGACAGAAGTGCCCACGGGAGGAAAGGAGCGCCTAGGTGCTAGTGACTGATATGGGCACTAGTGACTTATTTGAGCACTAGTGACTTATTTGAGCACTAGTGTCCACTCAGATACTCATGTTCTGTCCTTTTCTGTGTTAGAAGAACTTTAATGTTGATCCTCTTTTATTGCTTTGGTTTCACTCCAATGTTAACGGTCGTACGTGTAACCTAAAAATAGATAGCTAACTACACATACCCACAAACCATGTCAAACTTAATAAATACGATGTAAAATGGGGAGTTGGACTAACCCCAGTGGTCACCCAAAGAGTGATCTTACGACTAAGCATTGTACTACATCTCAAACTCCATGTAGTTCTGTGTGAATGTGTGTAATGATGCCCTAGGTTTCCCTTGTGCAAGTTACACTATGATAGTGGGCTAGATCTAGAATGCTCCATGTATGAAAATGTGTGAGATGAAATAAAATGAACTTTCCCTCCTATATTATGTAGGCAAAGGGATGTAACCCTTGTCCCTTGTATAAGTGTGCTAGATGTATGCCTTTGAAATGCTCTTGTGCCTCTAATGCAAGCTTAGGTGATAGTAGATAATGCTTAGTGTTTGAACCCTTATTTGAGTGTAATAACTAAGTATATATATGATTCCCTTGTTTGAATTTTGTAATTGACGACTAAAAGGCCAACCCAAAATACTAAAAGATGCCAAGAAGTAAAAGAGACCCAAAAAGGTAAGAAAAGGATAAAGGTACTTAGGAGCCCTTGGGCACTTATGTCCTAACTGGACGTTAGTGTATGAGGCCATAAAAGATAAATAAATCCAATTCCAGTAGGGCTATAAGATGTGTAAGTCCTGAAAGAAGGCAAGAGATAAAGAAAAATGAGAAAAATGAGTTGTCAAACACTAGTTTTCTTGTTTAGGAATTATGTATATATTAGTATGCTTCAAGACATAGAAATGTACCCAAGTGCATATATTTTGTGTCTACACTTTGTAATAACACTCTAAAGAGGGGCAAATGCAGACGCCCTAAAAATACGTATTTATTTCTAGCCTATGCTTAGTTATTCACATCCCCTTTAAAATTGATAAATTAAATTAATTAATTTACACTTCGAGTATTTATCCATTTAGGATTTAATTTAATTAAATCCATCACATTATTTTATAACTAATTATATCATGCTTATATCACTTTAGAGTTATTTAAATTAATTCTAATTACACTTACACTATACTTCTATGACTTTCAGCTATTTTAATCAAATATTTATTTGATTAAACATATAATTACTCTCTCACGCCTTATAGATAATTGAATTAGTTCTTTAAAATAGAAATAAATCTATTTTTCTACTCATCCTCGACTTGGACTCCACTTCACTATCCTAGGCACTCCACTCAACTCTACTTCTAGAATTCTACAAAGGCGGGGCCAACAAAATTACACTTACAAGCACCTCATTAGATAAAAAAATAGAAATTCATTTCCCCTCAATGGATAATGAATTCATTCAAACCTCCTCCAATGTTATTTTAATACTTTGCATTCAAACCTCATTATGAATCTACAACCA
The DNA here is from genome assembly GCA_019776745.2 of Taxus chinensis. NCBI lineage: Eukaryota > Viridiplantae > Streptophyta > Pinopsida > Cupressales > Taxaceae > Taxus > Taxus chinensis. The sequence goes on along the minus strand of CM034146.1, from coordinate 886,755,957 downwards.
CTCCATTGCGTCTCCTCTTGTTATAAATAACAGACAATACTCTTCACAACAATGTTGGAGAATATTAGAGAAGGTTGGAGAATCCCTAGAGAATTATTCTAAACTTTAATCCCTGTGATCAATTATTCGTAGCATTATTATTTTATTTTATATATTAATTTAGAGCACCCACAATCCAACTACTCAAAGATTCTACAAGTATAATACTTCAGCAATCTTATCATTGAGGTTTGCAAAGGAGCGCTTAGAGAAAATATTGATTTGTTTATATATTGTCTTTCATTTTAGCTAAGTTTTTCATTGCTTACAGTTATTCATCGTTGTTTATTATTATTTAATGGTTATTCCTAATATTGTTGCAATTAACCTTGGAAACTAATTGATTAGGATAATCTACCATCGGTTACTACTCTATATTTTAACCAATTTATGTTAAATAAGCGTGGAATGAATCCTTGGGTTAGTTATTTGCATCCAATACATCTAAAAAAAGCCTTAATCAGTTGGGCAAGTATAGATTATGTTCATTATATATGAATTTGAAACAATAATGTAATGTGGAAAGAACTCCACACATGTTACGAATCCATGGTCGTCTAAGGAGTAAATTATTATTGAGATTGTTTGGCATGACTTCACAAATGACAGGAAGTGCTCTTAACCCTATAGTATATTCAACGTAATACGACCTAATGGTTATTGTCGAACATTGGCAAAACCCTAAATTTGTGTATTGTATGGGATTAAATGATCAAGGCCCATGCCTAAAGCATGTAAGAAGGTTACATTGCAAATATTATGGCCAGAGCCATCATCAAAAATTACTATTTTGGACCCCTTGTGGTTCGATTTTAATTTGAATGTATAAAGGTAGATTTTGATTGATGACATTTAATAATGTTAACTATTTTTTTAAAATATAATTGGATTTCATTATTTGTAAATGTAATAAAGGGAAGAAAAATATGCATGCTATGCATTAGCAAGAATAGTGCTAGTCTCCAACATGATGCGTAGAATATCTTTGGCTCATTGATTTGAGGAGAAATTCTAGAATAGAAATATCATGGGTGTTTTGGAGTTAGTCTAATAGGTTGTATTCCTTAGTAGTAAGCGAGGGAGAGATGAGGTTACCACTAGTAGGATTACCTCTCTACAACACAATGTTATTAGGAGGTCTATTGTGTCACATGGTGACCTTGGCCACCTCGAGAGTAGACATGTGGTAGGGCCTAAAAGATTAAGTCACATGTGGAATACTCCTCAAAGAAGGAAAGGCTTTCTAAGAGCTCTCACTCTCTATGGATAGTGAGAAGTAGCATCTTAGATTCAATGTGAGCGCCATAAATAGTGTGTGGGTAAAAATCATTAGTCATATTAAGTGGTGAAGGAGAAAGTACCTTAAGGTTGTAGAAACCCTAAAAGAAATATGAAACCAATCAAATATTAAACAAAAAATTGAAACTCCAGGAGGGAGGAATGAAGCCCTAGATTGAATGTATTTAAACTGCTTGAGCTCACCAACATGTAATGCAAATATTAGGATTTATTCTAATTAAAGCATCAAGCAATTGTGTAAATATGAGATAAGATTGTATTGCACAAAAATAGATAATATCATATTGCATAAAATAACAACAAACATTTAGATCCTAACTCATGTCCAAATAATACCCAAAAATTGCAATAACATGGGCGAGCTCATTAAATGAAAGTAAAAGTTAGGGAAAGGATTGCACCGCTTTCATACAGAGACAAGGTGACTAATCTAAGAGTGTGTAAGAAGGATGTGCAAGATGTCAAACTACTTTGAACGTCTAAGAGTGTGATTCTACCTACAGAACAAAGTCACTAGTTCCAGGAACAGTTGTATGGGCAACTTTGACCAAGATGGATAGATTTGTCCTCTATTGACTGTCTAAATTTGGCCTTTATCGCTATCATATCTAGCTAATGATACATGTGAGAAATCTTTAACAAAGGAGAATAAAGATAGTGATAGTTTAAACCATGTTGTCAAAAAAGTAACATCACTTGTAAAGCTTAAATTTCCCATTGCTTTGAATAATTTTACCTAATTATTTATACAGGTAATGCTAACATTGTTTTGAATAATTTTACCTAATTATTTATACATGGAATGCTAACATTGTTTATCAAATTCGTCAGCAGTAACTCCATAGCAAAATTTATTCTAGTTATAGTCTCAGTCAATATTTGAATTTCCTAGAAAAATTATCATAATTACGTTGAAGGCATTCCCCCTATGGGAAAATTCCAGTCATTTCGGCGACTGTCAAATTTGACGATCGTTTGGATGTTTTTTCAATGCGATTAATCTTGACAGTCGTTTGGACGTTTTCATTTTTTTCTATGTTTAGATTTGCTTTTTGTGTGAAATGTGGGTTTGTTGTGTTTAGATTTTCTTATTTGTCTTTGCATGTAATGTTTTTTTGCGGGGTTTTAGTCACCCGATCACCATGAAAAATTTCATTGCTCAAGCGGATATGTTCGAGCAAACAACTCTTCAGGAGTCAGCAAGTAGAGACCATAAAGCAACTGTGGAGTTTCTTTTAAAGAAGGGATCTCAACCTCTCGAAGAATGCAATGCTGACGGAAAAAATGCTCTGCACCTTGCCACCCAATTACCAGACGAGAACCAGGCAATAGAAGTAGCCATCTCATCACTAGAGGTGCTGATGATAAGCAAATAACGGAGAGCTGGATTCAAAATTTAGGTGGTGAGCAGAAAAGGAAAGTCAAAACTAGTATGTTTACTTTAACCTTCTCCTCGAATATACTTGCAATGATTTCTTTACAACTGTATTTTTGGAATGTAAATTAAATGGTTTTTTTAAATTTTAGGATTTCAATAAATTAAATGGTTTTTTTTAATTTTAGAATTTCAATAAAATCAGTTTATCTAGTTTCCTATTGGTCATTTCCTATAATAAGATATATTTTTTGGCCTTATTCACACACACACACACACACACACACACACACACACACACACAAGTACGCACACGCGTGCACACACGCACGCACATGCACACGCACACGTGCACACACGCGTGCACACACACACACGCGCACGCGCGCACACACACACACACGCACACCCACACACCCACCCACACGCACGTGCGCGCACACGCATGCACGCACGCACACGCACACACACGCACGCCCACGCACACGCCCACGCACACACCCACGCACGCACACATGCACACACACACGTGTAGCAATACTAGTGAAAACTTTAATATGAATATTTAATGAATCTATAAATGAAATGTTGTGCTTATTTTCAAAATAAGATATTACTAAATGCATTCCACCTATTCAATAATGCAACATATCAATATATTTACTATTTTTTATAGGTTTAATTATTATTCTCTTTCTTGTCAAACATGTCACACTCATTGTTCTAATATTCTATTTTCATAGTTATTATACTAAGTGGCTCCATCACATGTAAATGGTGTAATGAATACACATAAGGGGGTACGTTGAAGAACCTAAACTTGAAGGAATGAAATATTGCAAAAGCAAGAAGGGTGGTGAAGAAGAGATTGTGGGAGGAGAAATATGGTAGTGGGGAATCAATCAGTATTTGCAATGTTAACGCTTCCATTTTGTGGATAGGGAGAGCACATGGAAATTTTTAGGGAATTCCCCAGCGCATGTTGCAGGTATTTTAGAGATAGGGATATGTGAGGGAACTCATATTGCGGGAGGAAGAGCATTGAAATCCAACAGTCGAGGGATGTCTCAGTTTGCATCGGGTTCGGTACGAAATTTTCACATCAACCTATAGTTCACGGTGGCCACCACGACCCTACACCATCTAGCTAACCTGTGGCAAAACGCATTGTACGCTACATCCACTACTGACAAGGCGCATAAGCCTCCACCGTGGAAATACACCACGACGGGAAGGTTGTCTCCATTAGATTGAACGGAGACAAACAAACCGAGCCAGAGCCCATGATGTCATCGATGACATGTCTCTAGTATAAACGTTGTTGACGAGTGTCCCATTTGTTGGGACCTTGAGCTCTATCCATTTTGACAAACGAAGGTTAACAGTTCCATTGCTTCTGCGCGTTAAATAGCTCACAGATTTCGTGCTCCAATAGAGCACATGAATGCTAAATGGAACGGTATTCAGGCCCTCAGTTATAACCAATACCGAGACATTATTTGCCATATTTCCTCCCAAAAATTGTAAGAAATTTTTGTGAAAAATATAAAAAATAAAGAAGGCTTCCATAGCTTATGTTATGTGCTTATCGATTGAGAAAAATAACACGGTTAGTGGGGCTGGTTAACGATCACTTGATGAAAGGAACACTCTTTTTAATGGCAGTTTGCTATAATTGTAGTTGGAAGATAACCTAATTTTGTAAAACCTAATTTAAATCGTATGACACATGAAATGAAATCCCATGGGTGTTTGCATTGATGGCACTATCAGTAACACTTTTTTTTATTATATATTTTTGCCGAAGGCATTCCCTACTAGAATTGGGGGTGGCTCATTCTGACACCTCTCAAAATGTAGACGACAAAGATTGAAGTTTGAGAGCATGTGATGAAATATGACGGTGTCGCTATTTCCGGTTCTGACACAACAAACTGCTACTAGTCCACTTCTGACACCCCCGTACCGCAGGCGAATCCTTGCACCTTCATGAAGAGCACGACCTCAGGACCAAAGAGGAAGAAAAATTTGCAACCCTTTTCATACAATGGCACAAAAAAACCCAAAAACTTCGTTCTCACAAGATTCTCCACCACTTCACCTACAAATCGTACTAAAAATGAAAAAAAGGGTACCCAACAGACGATTGGCAACTATTCTGCTACTAGATAGGAGGCTTCAAACCCTCATAACTCGATGTACGGAACAAAAAACAATGTGTGAAATTATTATTGTTTATTTTACATGTTTAGTATTTGATGTAGGGGTAAATATTTTTCAAAGAAATTTATTTGACAAAACTCTAAGGTGTTGAAGCCATGGATGTCACTGGAGCTTTCATTAAGGACGTCAAACGCGTTGTAATAAAGGTATTTTAGAGCACTAAATATGTTTGCATTCCATTGTTTTTATTTTTGCTCTTGTTTTAGTTCAATTTGAAGTTTTTTATTTTTAGTTTTTTAGAGAAATAATCAACTCTGACCATTTTTGTTTTGCACAATTGTAATGATATGGCGTATCGATGTTTTTGTCAATCAAAAGCTATTTTGGTTTTAAATAAATTATGCGGCAGTTGACGGGTCTACCTCAACCCTTTATTTTGTTTCATTTAGCTAGAATTTATATTCATGTCAAGAAATTTGGATACTATATTTTATAACAATGAAAATAGGGTACCCAAGTGACTAATCTACTACTAGATCAAATGCTTCAAACCCTCATAACTCGATGTACGAAACAAAAAACCATGCATGAAATTATTGGTGTTTCTGTTACCTGTTTAGTATTTGATGTAGGGGTAAATATTTTTCAAAGAAATTTATTTGACAAAACCATAAGGTGTTGAACCCATGGATGTCATTGGAGCTTTCAACAAGGATGTCAAGTGCGTTGTAATAAAGGTATTTAAGAGCACTAAAGATGTTTGCATTCCATTATTTTTGATTTTTTCTCTTGTTTTAGTTCAATTTGAAGTTTTTTATTTTTATTTTTTGAGAGAAATAATCATCTCTGACCATTTTTGTTCTGCACAATTGTAATAATGTGGCCCATATGCTAACCCTTGATTTGCTTTGATTTAGGTTCAATTTAACTTCTCATTAGCTCATGTGAACATTATAACCATTTGAATTCCATTATTTTTATTTTTCTCTTGTTTTAGTTCAATTTTTTTTTATTTTTAATTTTTGAGAGAAAGAATCAGACCATTTTTGTTCTGCCAATTGTAATGATGTGGCCCATATGCTAACCCTTGTTTATTTAGGTAATTTAACTTCTCATTAGATGAGAACATTATAACTTTTGTTACTTTTTTCAGGCTTTAACTTTTTGTTTATTGATACTTTATTTTAAGAATTACATAGTAGTTGAGCCTTATGCTTTCTGCAGCACTTTTTCTTTCTATGACGGGTACTTTTGAGGTTGCCCTATTTTTTATGTCGATTGAAGGAACAAGATTTTCTATTTTTTTATGTCAAAGGCGTTCCCTATTAGAATCAGGTGTGGCTCGTTCTGACACCTCTCAAAATGTGGACGACAAAGATTGAATTTGAGGACATGCATTGAAATATGGTGATGGTGTTATCTCTGCTTCTAACACTAGCAAACTGTGCCAGGTGAATGCAATGGGTCCTTGCTTCTTACACACGGTACCACCAATACATTTGGCAACCATGTTTGGCCATTTACAACTTGTGACAAAATTGGTCAAAAGAAATTCAAACACATGTAATCGAATGAATCATGATGGAATTGCAACATTTCATATTGCGGTGCAAAAGGATTTCGTGGATATAGTCAGGTGTTTGATTGGTAGGGCACTAGATTGTATTCACATGTTAGGAAATGAAAACAATAATGCCTCACACTTCGCTATAGAAAATCAAAATTAGAGATTGGCTTTAGAATACGCTTGCAAGCATGTTAGAAATTTTAGATAAGGTGTTTTGACATCATTTTAACGTTTGGATAAAATTGATTTATACATTTTCATATTCTTTCATATTTATGTTAAACGTGCGTTCCGTGTAACACAAGCTTGAGCTTTGAGGCTTCTAAAATTGCAGACCCAAATAATTTGGGTATGACCGCCTACTGTTCAAATAAAACCACATTCCTCCCACAACATAATAACTCTAACAGTTGCACTTTGACATATTTGTCGTGTCGTTCTTGGACGGTAAAGATTCAACTTGTTTTCCCTTTCTATTTTTGTCACCCTCTAACTTCTCCACCCTCTACCCTGTAACCCCTCTTCTTCACCCCTCTTCCTCTCCTATTATTTCTCTCTCTCAAATCTGACTCTTTCAAAAGATCCCCTTCGGTGTTTCCCTCCTACATTTCAAGTATGATTGCTAGTAAATAGGAATACACAAAGAAATAGTCTTTAGCCATGAAACATTGTGTGGGGTTCACTTCGTAAATTCTTTTAATCCTTGGCTCAACAAGTACATGGTACATTGATCCAAATTTGATGCCAACACCGTGTTTTATCTTGAATTTTCTGCTAAAGTCAAAGTAAGCTAAAACCCTAAATAAGCAGTGTAAGATCTGGCCTAAAATATAGGCATGCAAAATATTATATAGAATCTAACCTGACCTCCCTTTAGATCATGAAGAAACAAAACAAACTCCAAAGATAACAATAGTCTTCATCCCCATACTATATTATCCAATTCTTGAACCACCCCCTCACCTGCCATGATCTTTTCAATCATGCCAAATTACCTCCGCCGTCCTCTTTTGTATCTGTGAGATTGAAAATAAAACGCAAGACTTCATCTAATCTATAAACCATTTCATCGGTCTAACCGTGAACTCACTACTTAAATTCTTAGAACATCATCTACAAAAGTGGATTTTTCAGAAGTAAATATTGATTCACCTTAATCCAAAAATTCAATCTATGACCATACTAGATAGAATGTAGCACCATTAAATACAAAAATTTATCCAGTAAGGCAAATCAAAGTTTGAAAATCAATCTATAACTCGATAATATTGTTAGTAACAACAAACAGTGCTTTTATGTCAAAAACTTGTATAGCACTATACTTGCCACAAAATTCACCAATGGAATCCAAACTGATGAGCCTGTTAGATAATATGGATACAATGCAGCAAAAATAATATCCCACGACAAACTTAACTACAAAACCTCAAATAGCAGAGAATGTGACATAAAAGTAACTTTACATGAGCAGGCAATCAATATATGAATGTATAACTCTGTCCAGGTTTCAAGTTAATCTAAGCTCGATTGTCAAGCTTGACTTTCCCACCGCTTTGAACATCTTTACCTGATCATACATAATTTGAAACCAAAAAATCATTATCTGACTTCGATGCAAGAATCCCAAGGCTAACACTGTTTTTCAGATTACTCAGCAGTAGCTTCAAAGCATTATTTTGCTGTAGTTACAGTCTCGGTCAATATTCAAGTTCCCTGGAAAAATGATCATAATAATTAAGAAAAAGCTAAGAATTAATAATTAACCATGAAACGTTATGTGAGATTCACTTAGTCAGACAACTCCAGTTGGATACACTACAAACATTAAAGGAACTCTGTCCAGGATTTAAGTTAATGTAATCACATCCCAAGGAAAGGAAAACTAGAAGAAAATGTCCCATTTTGAACCTTGGTCATGCTGCTCAATGGAAAAGCATCTTCTTGATCTTCATCTATGGCCATCCAACTAATTATCCCAAACTCATTGCAGTTACGTAGTCAATTAGGTTCTACCAGTCCACCACTTCACCGGTTCAGCTTATGACCTTACCACCGAAAATTGTTATCATTTATATAAAAGTCAACTTCATCAAAAACTGAATTGCACTTAGAATCAAGATGATTCACATTACTCAACCAAGTCGATCTAAGCAGTGTGGATAGATTGTGATAATCATAGATATTGTTCTTAGCCCAAACATAATTTTTAACACTGTAATTGTCTGTTATATTCATGGATGCAAGCAAAACAAAAATATAAAGAATCTTTAGCTTAATTATAGAACAGTATAGTACAGGTCTCTACATAACAGACTTTTTCCTAAAAGAAATTTGCCACTATATTCTAATCAAATCAGTTTGTCACTAGATTTCCAATGAAATGGTTAGAAATTTGCAACTTGTTCTGTGAAAGGAGTTTTATAATATCAAATCCAAAGTTAGTTACTATAAATACAACAAAGAATCTCATCATCTACAACAACGATGTATATGCAAACCTTGAGGTGTGAATCAACATATAAGATTATATCTTTTGCAGCAAATTATACTAAGAACCCAACATCCTTAGGGAATTACACCTGTGTCTGAATCTCATCAAATACAACAATATCTATGCAAACCTTGACTTGTGAATCTCCATATAACCTTATAACTTTTGCATCAAATATTACCAAGAACCCAACATCCTTAGCCAATTAGACCTGTAGATGTGAACAGGGGCCTCAAATGATTCACATGGATGGTTTTTTATATTGAATGCATCAATCGTCTGGGTTAAAATCAATATTATTTCATGAATGAACTGAATCCATCCAATAGCATAAATCCTTAGGCGATTAGACCTGTGTATGTGAGCAGGGGCCATAAATGATTCACATGGATGATCTTTCTATTGGATGAATCAATCCCCAAAATTAATATGAATATTTAGTGATTGAACAGAATCTATCCAATAGCATAATGGAATGCTTATTCCTCGTGGAACAAAAAAAACATGGGATAACTGACCACTTTCCCCTTACTAAAAAGTTGTGAATTGGTTCAGGTTAATCCCAAAGGATGTAAACCATCCAAATTCTCAAGAACAGACCCCTTTTTAAAAGTAGATATCCATAAACAAAGAGAACTAAAAACCATTTCAGGTAAACCAAAACCAGAACCTAAGCCATCTAAATCTGAGTCTATAAGTTAGAAACAAGAGACTACAAAATAAAACCTATTCAAAAAGAACTACGGCCAGGTCATTGATATTGCACAACAAAATGAACAATGCAAGACTACCCTTCCGGCCTTCACTTACTTATATTACACTAATAAATAAATACTTCAAATTTTATGAATCTGCTAAACACCCATTTCAAAGAGCTGAAATTCCAAAGAGCCCATAAATCTATTCCTCATTTAGTGACAAACCAGGAACAATAAAAACACCTCCAAAAACTTCTATATTCACTAAATAGAACACATAAATCTATATGCCAGAAAAATTATGAAAGACCCACTTACAATATTTTTCAAAAAACCTGTGAATCTGCTGCATCTGCAACGAGGGGCAGTCTAGGAACCTGACCCAGAAGGCAAGAGCTCGAACCATACACAAGACAAGTTATCAGGAAAAGAAAAACAGTATTATCAAAACTAATCAACAGGTTAAGGCCAATCCCTTCTCCAGGTCCAAAGCTCCGGTCCACCAAATCAGGAAAAATGAGAATAACATCCAGCACAATTGCTTGCATAACATTGAACCGCACATAGCGACTTAAATTGGGGTTTCTTACAACAGCAAAGTAGAATAAGAAAAACACAAGAAAGCTCGAAAAGGGGAAGCTCCTGTATAGTCTAATGGCGGGTAAAAGGGGTTGGAGTAGCAGCTGTACAGAAGGGAATTCATTTAAGAAAAAGCGACCGTATTGAACTCCGTCGAAGAAGGGGAGAAAGTACCCAACTCCTGCAATCAGTCGATCTGCTACAGGCACAGAGTTGTTGTTGTTGTTGTTTCCTTTGGTACACAGAATTATCAGTGGCTGTTTCTGCGATGGGGAATCCAATCTGCAACATGATGATCTTCCAACATTGAGAAATTTCGGAGCAGAAATCAATGCGGGTGATATTTTTTCCCGTGTGTGAAGGGTTGTCAAAGATGAGGCATTGAACAAAAGAGAAACCGCCATTATAGCTTTGGAGAACAGCTCTGAAACAAAAACGAAAAAACTTATCGTCCGTTCATGCTACCAGTGGAGATTTTTTGGGATTAAATAACTCCTCAATTACCAATAAATAAGATAGTATAGAGCCCGCCATATAGGAGGAAGCGGTGGAGGGATATTTTGGATTTTATATCTAAGGGATTATTTGGAGACCATGGCAAGGGTTTGACGTACATTTATGACTGCTCAACACTTTTGAGTGAGGTAATTTTTTAATATTCTTCAAAAATATTAAACAACATTATTTATATCTTACTAATAAAATATATAAAAGATTATTTTGTATTTATTTAATTATATAAAATATAATTTTATATAAAAATTGACGGTCATATTTTAAGTATGCAAGTCATATGCAATGGTTATTTCAAAAAATTACAAGTATATTACGTCTAAAATCACAAAAAAAATGTTTAAACGACCGCCAAATTTAACCCTTGTGGGCATCCCAGGGACATGTACTTTCCTTATGAAATATTTAGCAAAATGGTGTCATTCGTAATTTAAATTGTGTAACTTGTTTTTCAAATATTTACTAGGATGGGAAGAAGGGGTGGGATGTGATTCTGACCAATTTTATTTTTTCTATTAAATTTGACATCCATTTGACCAACACAGTAATTTGGACCATAAATTTGATGACTACTTGATTGTCACTTAAAAGTTTTATATTTTTTAACTTTGAAAACTCAATTAAAAATAGTAATATCTTGGTCATATTGTAGAGTTTGAGGCCCTTTTTTTTGTAAAATATTTTTTCATTAATCTTCGAGAAATATGGACATAATATAATAGAATTATTAATCAATATGATATGTACAAAAACTAAAATAAAAGCCTTGAAATTAATAGCTATTGTCATTTCTAAAATAGATGTAGTTAAGACATTTGTATTAGTTGACAAAACTCTTAAAACTTTATACAATTACCATTTGTTAAAACATTCTATCGGAATCTTTAAAGCATGTTGTGTGACTTGATAGCCCCCCACCATGTTTTGTGTTTGTTTTTGTTTTTCCTCCCTTCCCCTCTTTTTTTTGGGGGGTTCGAGATTTCTTGCCTCAATTCAATCTTTGGGTATGCTCTCCTCAATTTTTTATAGAGAATAATTTTCTGTATAACATCAATGTATATATAAAATTATACATTTTGTAAAAATGAAGATGAATTAGAGGAGCATTTTATATTTAGGTGTCGATTATATACAAAAAGATTTGTGGTAGGTTTTAATACTTCTTTAAAGGAAATAATCTACATATAAAATCTTATTTATTTTAAGGATTATATATGTGTAGCTTTATTATGCCGAAGGGTGTTTTTTATAGCGAGAAGCTTGCACCCTTTGACTGTGTCAAGTTGCTCACAAAAGTGTGTATTGCAGATTTTGGTGGATTGTATCAACGTCCTTTGCATGTGAATCTTGACAATAGGTTTTCTCTATGCCCATATAATTGGAATTGCTATGCCTCTCTTTGCCACATCAATGTCGACCACCTCGTAGATGTCGGCCTCTACTTCCGTCATGGATGAGTCGTTCGAGTTATGCTAACAAAATTATAATAATGTTATTGTTGATGCATCTTGGTAGTCATGCCCCCTCTGAATCCGTGCAGGTGTCTGATAACGAGTATATACATACAATATCATATTATATTATGAACTGTCCTTTTAGAGTCTACTTGAGATTTTTTTTAGAACGTGTTTAAATATTTTAGGATTATTTACATGAAATGACACCCTCTTTTGCACATTACCAATTTATTTAGCTATTGTTGATGTGTAAAGTGGTTTTACATTAAGAATACACTAAAGGAAAGGAATGTAATCATAAATTATTGTTTGCAATTACTTTTTCAACACAATTGAATTGTTTAAAATATAATACTAATGTAGTATGTTTAAAATTTATAATTCATATAGTTTAAATTTAATGGTTCTTTACATGTTTTTTCTTTATACTAACAAAAATTCACAAATTTTTAAAATCTAGTTGCATCTCATTTGAATATTTAAAATATGTTTATTCTTTTTAGATAGAGATATGTACTAGTACTTGCACTAAAAGGAGGTGCAATGTTACGTTAATAGTTAAAAAATAGAACGTTGCACTGGTAAATGGAAACGTGCATGTCATGAAAGATAGTTGGAAAATGACACCACTAATGTGTTGTCGGAAAACATGAATAATGGCTGACGAATTTTTTTTGATAGAAAACGAATTTAGAGATAGAATCATTCATTCAATCTTTTTTATGAAATTTATGAGATTTTCTTTAATTTTGTTTTTTTCCATGAATTTTCTTATTCGTGCCATTAAATTATCCATATCATATGAATGTGTGTCTTTTTATAAGAATTGATGAAATGAATGTGGTAAAATATCCAATCTTAACACACACACACACACACACACACACACACACACACACACACACACACATCTTATTTTATATATTTACGCTAAAAGGCGTGTTTACATGTAGAAAGCATGAGGGCTTTGACCACATATTGTAATTGCCATTGTCCATAAGTTAGATCGTATCAATGACCTTGACAGTAATATAATCCATTTACTAGGATTTTTCCTATCCATATGAGGCTTCCATGTACGAGATCAATTCATTAAAGGACATCATGGGATAGTATGCGTTGGTCATTAGCGATGAAATGGATGTTTTTTTTTGTCTTTTTGCTTCAGTTCTATTATGTATTTTCATAGCAGTATCTCTCTGTGAGCCTTTACAACCATCAAGAAAGGAGTATTGGAGGTTTGTTCAGCAAGAAATGATGGGTGCTTACATGGAACTGTCAATAACGTTGTTCCTTGAGTTTTTAATGGCAACAGAGGCACTAACGACAAGGGTTACATTGCCACCTTGAAGCTAGGAAATGACAATATTATTGTTGAGGCATCATTTTTCTTCCTTGACGAGGCGAAGACTTTCACAAGGATATCCCAGGTTCCGCTCCTTTACCAATATGGGGACCATGCATGCACCAGTTAGAGGGATTTTGTTTGTTGTAGGATGAAAAACACTTAGTTTGAATTGTATTATTAAAGTTATGTTGTGCGAGATAGATTGCACGTTCTTTGTGGGTGGCTGTTGATTGTAGCTTACACTGTGAGTTCTGATGACAAATTATGGGAAATAAAGTAATTGTTCCATATCTGCATTACATATATATAACTTAGAGCTTATATATCATTTCCTTTCCATTTAGTTAGATTTGTAAATGTTGCTTATTCGCTTTGTAATTTTGAATTTATATGACACCATTAAAATCCCACTTTTAGTCATCTACTCTTGTCATATACCATCAGACATGCCGTATTTGGAAAAAATAGTAGAAAATGAAAACAATGAACACAAATTTGTCAAGAAATAGGACATGAAGCTCGCCAATTTAACTTTAATAAGACCCACATCCAATTGATTTAATTGTTTATGTGTGGGTTTAGTTGTTTCGTTGGAATTGATTTTTGAGATTTGCTAGAATTGAATTTTGAGATTTATTTTAACATTTTTTAACGCATTTGAACTCTAATTTAATTTTGAATATTATTAATAGATTGCATATTTTTAGTAACTAATTATTCCATGACTATAATTTTCAAGACATGAATTGTTTAATCGATGAATTTTTGTGTGTCGATTATTCTCGTGTGCTTGCTCAAGCTTGAAAATTAAAAGGGAGGTTTGTCGGGCTTTTCTCACTTTTGATGTGGTCCCTTTAAACACAAATTGCATTCATGTTAATAATACGGGGGAGATCAAGATGATAAAGTGGAGCACATATCATATATTATTTAGGTAAGAAAAATATAAGTCGGGGAATGGGTGTGGGACATATAGGTATTTGATTCCCACATTTTTAGCAAGATATCACCTATTATCCTACAAATACTTGAGCTTGAAACTGAAAAATTAACGTTTATTGGGTTTTCCTCATTTTTAAATTTTGGTCCCTTTAAATGTGAATTGCATTCATGTGCATGATGCAAGAGAGATCGAGAAAAAATTGGAGCACATATCAAATATTGTTTGGTGGAACAATCTAACTTGTGGAATAATTGTGGGGCGTGCATGTATTACATTATCACATTTTATTTCAAACCTTCAATTCATGTCTTTATCTTCCTTGAACATTCCTTTTATGCGTCCTCACTACTTAATCCCAAGGAAGTAATTTCAGTTGTTAGGTTGCCATCTCAACACACCTCTTGAGTGAGAAACTCCATCACCAAAAGCACATTCTATTTCCCTTCATGCTTCTAAGGTGTACTTCACCTACATCATTCACATCGAGAAAAACTACATGCCTCAAGGCTAGAGGCAAACTATATTTTTTTATTGATAGATATACATAAACCCTAATCTAAATTGTGTATGAAACCCCTACCCTTGGGTTTTAGGTCCACTTGACATATCCTTTTCTCTAAATTATCCATTAAAACATGCAAGTGAATCCCCCTTGTAAGGGTTTAATTCTCTTGTTTTTACTAATTCATGGAGTATGTGTGGTACATGTAGGTATTGAATTCCATGGTTCACTTCACCTACATTGTTCACAAGTGTAAATATTATGTGTCACATGGCTAGGGACAAACCCGGTCTTTTCCCTTATAGCTACATAGAAACCTTGATCCCAATTTCCTATGAGATCCCTAATTGTAATTATGTATAGAACCCTTTTCACATTTGTGTATAAGGTAAAGCACATAGCATATCTTATTTGGGTAGGAATAATCTAAATCGAGGAACAAGTGTGGGACATGAAAGGATCTAACTCCCACATTTTTACTAAGTCATGAAAAAGGTGTGGGACATACAGGTATTTAATTCCCATGCTTTTATATAAAAATCACTCTTTCGAATGATAAATGAAATACACCTTTTTCTCATATGGCCAACTACTAGAGTGGCTTAGTTATCAATGATTGTTCAAGAATCACCTATTCCCCTATAAATACTCAAGCTTAAAACTGAAAAATAGACGTTTATTGGGTTTGCCTCATTTTTTACATTTTTGTCCCTTTAAATGCATATTGCATTCATGTGCATAATGTGTTTGAGAAAGAGACTAAAAATGGATCTCATAATGGATTTTAATTTTTAACCTTCAATTCATATCTTTTCCTTCCTTGAACATTTGTTTTATGCATCCTTACTGTTTGATTCAAAGGGGGTAATGTCAGTTGTCAGGTTGTAATCTCAGTAGACCTCCCTCCCAATTGCAAGCATTGTCCTGGCTACAAGCACATTGCATTTCCCTTCACATTTCCTGGTGTACTTCACCTGCATCATCCACACTTAGAAAAATACTTACCTCACGGCTAGAGACAAACCTTGTTCATTGCCCTAATAGTTACAGAGAAACCCTAATTGTAATTGTGTATGCAACCCCTACCCTAGGATTTTAGGTCCATACCACATATCCTTGTTTATAAATTAACCCTTGAAACACATAAGTGAATTCCCCTTGCATTTATTTGTGTTCTAACTACATGTAAAATGTAAGATCTAAAATTGCAAACAATAATTATTGACATCGGCAGTACTGATTGATCACTCTTTTCTTTTTTAGATATCTCCAAAATATGTTTCCTCGACCTCTTTCACACCATATGAAATTTTCTTTCAAACAATTGACACACTAAATGTCTAACGGTCAAAAAACCTTTCCACCATAAAATATGTAAAATAAAAAAATTCCACAATTTGCTTGTCAAATAACCTCTTCTACTACCCCCTACGTCCATTCCCCATACAACCTCAATTATCAATTATTATTCATGCATCACCTACTTCACTATAATTTCTCAATCTTAAATCTGTAAACAAACATGCATGCAAAGTGTTACAAGAAGCAAGCAATGTCGTTGGGTCTCAAATTGGGACCCTAGTGAAGTCTCACACATTTTTATTTTGGCACCTTTAAGATCACATTGCACTCACATGAATAAATCACATTACATTAAATTATGATTGAGTGGAACACATATAATAACTATTTATTGGAAGGAATAATACGCTTCATGGAATATGTGTGGGGCATGTAGGTATATGCGGTTAGGCTCCAAAGTTGAAACATGTTGGTTTTTTCTTTTTATTTTAATTTTATTTTTCCCCTTTAGATGTAAATTTCACTCACTTGAATACTGCACTACCCTAATTGTTAATCTAATATTTGGAGAAAAACACAAATCTACATTTTGCATGATATCGCTACCTAATAATTCTAAGTACACTCTACGTGTTGCTATCACTAACATGTCCCGTGAAACATACATTCAAATTCCCCTTACATTTACATTGTTTTCTAAATAACCAATAAAGTCAAGAGCTAAAAATTCAAATAAGTATTCACCTTGACAAATTTTTCCATCTGCTACTTGCATTTTGAGATATCTCCCTCTACAATTTCATCGACGTCTTTCCCAACATGAGTTTTCTTCTTTGTATGATTGAAAAACATGTTGTGCTCTTCAGAGAGGGTATATTTTCACATTAGCTCCTCAATTCCTCTTTCCTTTCCCATACACTTCTCCACCTTGAAGAACCATTTGCTAAATCCCTCTTCTTGTCCCATTGTTCCTCTACATCCAATTTCTCTTCTTCAGTATATCCCTTTCGGAATTCACATCGTGCATTTCACATATGATTGTTATTTTATTATAGATATGGTCTCTTTGAGAGTTATCAATACAATTCTTTACTCAATCATTTAATTTCACACTCCTGACTTCAACATCAAATTTAGAGTTGTAAACAAACCCCCTATCATACTCAGGTGTTACTAGTTATTAGGAGAAATATATGAATAACTTAATGTTGGAAAACATAAACACTAAGAGGGGAGGGGTGAATCAGTGCTTCTAAAATCTTTGAAAACACTTCTAATACTCAAAAATCCATTCAATCTTAATCATCCTTTACCATGATGGAACAATGACATTCAAACATAATCAAATAAGAAACAAGCACACATGAAGACAATGTTTAATGTGGGAAACCCTTAAAGGGAGAAAAACAAACTGAGATCAATGCACTATAAGGAAAATTATCCTATAAAAATTATGGGGATTTAAATTTTTTGAGCACCCACTCAACTTGAAGCACCAACTCCAAAAAAAAATTCAAGCACCAACTCGCAACAATTCAGTCAAACACCCACTTGTCCTTTTTGCAAGATCAACTTACAAGGAAGCACTAAGTCCCTACTATGTTAAGCACCCACTTAGTATTTTAAGATTTTTTATCACCTTTATCTAGTTGCTTGAATAAAAAAAAATTATCTCTTACTCATCTCCTCTATCTTCATCTTCCTTCATTCACACACCTTGATTCACCTATTTTCTCTTTACTAAATATTGTTGCAAGTATAATCTTCAAAGCCTCTTTCACACTTATATTTTTTCCTCATTCACACATGAATTATCTCATCTTTCTCCTCTCTCTTAGTTCATTATTATTATCAAAACATACTTCTCCTAATAAATACCACAAGGCATACACATTTTTCTTTTCATACACAAGGATGAACCTTGTTTTTCATGTCCTCATTCTGTTGCCAAAGTTGCAGTCATAAAAAACTATTTTTCATGCATAATTATACATACATATACATGAGGATGTCCACTCTTACACCTCTTCAACTTCGTGTCCTAACCACTTCACTTTTTAACCTCCTCAACTCATATAAGGGAGCTAACATGACATCACTTAAAACTACCATAATGCCATCATTACGTCTACAAGATGTCAGTTACAAGATATGATATTTATTGGGATTTTCATGACATCTATGACGCTAATGAAGACTTAGAAAACCTTCATGAGGTTTTTGAACCTATGAAACAACTGAAAACATTCCATTTTCAATATGTCATTTGCACTTTCTAACTGTCATATTCTTCTTGTCTTCTTCCCAACGTAGATTCCTTTCTCTTCTTGCTAGTATAAGTCATACCCAATGTTATGGAGTGTAATAGAATATTACAAAGGTCTTATAATAGCCTTTTAAAGCCTTTACATACTCTACAACTAGCCATTTTCTCAACAAACCTCCATTAGAGCTCATATGCTCCACTAGGTGCATGGACTTCAAAAACACAGTCTTATTTTGGATGCATGCACTCACTCTAGTATGAAAATAGTGAAATGGAAACATGAAGGAGTAATCTTCGATATTTAAACAACATCATCAAATTGTTGGGATAAATCAGGTCAAGTCACAAGACTTCATTTCATTTCTTCTTCTCAGCTTGATATTCACAGTCATGGCAACTCAAGAACACAATCATGAAGATTGCTTCACCAACACCAAAATATGATCTTTCAAGACTTATTAATGATTGGAGAGTGTTTCATGTGATCTCTAGTTTATCTTCACACACTTGTAGTAACTCAATCATCTTAATTTTCATCAAGAACCACTGATTAGGACAAGGTCCTAATGGAGTTGTAGACACAGAAAATTAGTCCTCACAAAATGAGTTAATTCACCCATAAAATCACCTGATCATGGAGCCTATGGAACCTTTATATAAATATAATCTCCTTGTTAAAATTTTCAAACCAACAACATGCTTCATTTCAAGGTTTATAACATGGATATGCTTGCATTTCTGGGTTTTCTCAAACTAGGTTTTAGACCACAAAAATCAGTCTTGTCTAAGATCTCTTCCAACACTCTAAAACACACTTTCATACCAAACAAATGTTTCGAATAATTCATCTAACACCTCTACTCCATATTAAATCACTTGTTTACATGATTTATGTGGAGAAAATCACATTTTCTCTTTCATTTCTCATACCTTCTTAATAGGGCTAATGGGACAGTTTTGACCATTAGAACTTAGGAAAAAAACACTTCACCAAATAAATTAATGGGATTCAACATGTCATATAATACCTATATCAACCATCCAATCTCACTTTTCACTTAAACAACATGTCAGCACATCAAAACCTCTTTAAACAAACTTGACTATTTTTTCCCTTATTAGGCCTTAACTGGTAGGTCATCTTAGTTTCCCTATTTCAAGAAAATTATGAAAGTAAATCACTTGAAAATTATCAAATAAACTTGGGGCATCTCCCAATATTTCTCCCATAATTTTCCTTTCACCATGCAATTTCGATCACATGACTGTACCATCAATTTTCTTCAAAACAAGCTTATTTATGTACCTTACCAACTGATCTAGAAAATGAGACCACCACCAAAATGAATTAGGAAGAGTCCTCTACAAGACAAAATAATCAACTTATATCACACAAGTAATTTTGTGACCAAATTATTCAATTCTTATCCATCGCTTTTAAAGGAGGGTTTTACGAGGGTTTGGAACCTACTTAGCTTCTTAAGGATCATTCATAAATCTTAGGCCATCATTCTTTCTCATTCCACTTGAAAAATTCTCTTAACTCCATACCCAAACATTGATGAAAGACTTAGGATACCATGCAAAATTTTAACATATGAATGAGCACTTCAAACTCAACCCTCCAAATGGAAATGGCCATTTTAGGAGCTTGTTGGGACTAAAACTTCATTTTCTTGCTTTTTACTTTGAGTTTTGACTAGATACTTTGTCCACGGTGATGTATTGGCCTCCTTAACATGTCCCAGTGCTCATTTAGCTCTACACCTACCTTAAACTCATCATTCACCTTGATTTTCTTATGCTCTTGTAGCTTGTCCTCAAGAACATGTCTCCAAATGACCTCAAACCCACATCTAATAGCTAAATCCTGACCTGTTCCACCTTCCAAATCATCTCTACACTATCATCATATACAATCTATGCTTTCACTATGATGTTATATCTTGTTTTGCTCTAGAGTTCAAGACATGTTTGTACTAGGTCTTAGAATTAGGCCTAGTTGAGCTTGTTTCAACCGAAAGTCCATGAACCTATCTTGTTCTCCATCATGAGTTCACTCACACACCTTTTAAATGAGATATATCATTCCTTTGCACATCCTTATGGGATCACTTAGCTTTCCAACTCACTTCCATGCTTCATTAGGCGTCCTAGCACCTAGACTGGGTCTAGATAACCACTTACAAACCATGCTCAAACATGTACCTACACTCTGAGATTCACATGAGTGTTTTAACATAATCTCTTCATGATCTCCATTCATTGACCATGCTTATCTATCTATCTCATTCCTTCAATCCACCACACCATGTCATCTTACTAACTAGGCCTACTGGACCAAGCTAATATCATTGTCTTTACCATTGAAACCAAGTCATATCTTGTTTATCCATGGCATCATCATTACAAACATCCTCTGGACCCCATACAACTTTTTCAGTAATGAGTATACACCTTTTTCATCAATGAAAACCAAGCACTCACATGCCAACACTTAACTCTTCTTTTTTTAACCAGTTGAATCGGTGACCGAATGATGTGAGTGGTGCAATTCTTTTAGTGCACTTTTAGTAGGTGTTGTCCAAATTTATCATTCATTATGAATTTAATACAATAGCTACTAAAGAAACTAGAAACTTAGAAATGAAGGAGGGCTTATGTTACCTTAGATGCGATACGGGTGTTAGATGGCTTATGCTTGCTACAACTTGATATACCTACAAAAATAGAACAAGGATGGATTAAATAGACATATTATTGATTTGGATCAGACTGCAAGCATTTTACAAATGATATTCAATACACAAAGAAAGATATTCTATTCAACATACCGATTACAAATAATACTGAGGCTAATAAATAGCCATGGAAATAGAAAACTGACTTCCTACAAACCAGGAAGTCACACAACAAAACAACCCGCTAATATCATTACGGGTACACCAAAATTATATTGTGGAAACAATATAAAAAACCTGTATTATTAATAATGAGTTATAATATAACTCATATTAAGAATATTACAATAATAATGAGAGCACTATGATATTAAATCCTAACATTCCCCCCCTTAGTGCGAACATGGGGAAAACACCATCTTCAACCAAGCAGCATGCCGCTCCGTAGCTTGCACATGGTCTCGATCCTCAACACTGAATATGGGAACAACATCATCCAGGGACCGTTCAACCTATTAGATGAATACATGAATTGGGACCGTTCAACCAATTCACATCAACCATCAAATCAGTTTGATCAAGAACACTTCCTGTAATAGTATCAATGGTATAAATCATTATCATTATGGGGGACACACAAGCACAACACTGCACATAGGAACAAGGATGCTCATCTATTCTTATTCATCACACAAGACACAAAGATGTCACTAAAGCAGTTTGCGGCCTCTGAGGTAGTGACGAACTCGAGGACGCTGATTGTCCTCCTGCCTCCGTTGCCTCCATCCTCCAAATGACATACCGCTTAGGTCAAAGAAATGTGCTCAGACTTCTTTTCCGAACTTCTCATTTTTTCGTAAAAGATGGTCTTTGTATTCTTTAGCTGTCAACCTTTTTCTTTTTAGAGATCTAGGTGGTTCAAATTCACTGTCACCTTCATATCCTTCTTCTAAATTAAACATAGCTGAATTTTCTTGATCTTGTATATTTTTTATGTCTCTCTCCATGGTAATTGGTTCCATGAGAATACATTGTTTTCTTCTTTTCTTGACCATAGTGAGATAGGTGTCGGATACAACCGAAGATGCACCCCCCCCCCCCCCCCCCCTTTTTTTTTTTTACAAAATTATTTGACAATTTTCCTAATAATCACCTAAATGACGATAAAAAACTGACACAAATATATTTTTGACACTTTGACTCTGACTATTTTGACAGACTAATGAATCAATTTTTGACTATATTTTTATAAAAACAATAATTGACTCAACAATACTTTTCTTACAAATATTTGACATTGAATCTCAAAATGAATAATTACAAAGACAACTTTGACTTTATTGAGAACATACAAAATCTTCAAACTTTTACTCCACAAAAATAAAATACAAGACTCTTTTTACAAAACACAACATAGACAATGGAAATAACTTAGGATGACTCTAATACTTTGAAACCTATATTAAAACACTAAACCATATTTTTGAATATGTACGGCATGGACAGAATTACCGAATTAAATTATTCCAGACCGTTATGTAGAGGAGATGTGTCGATGAGGTCGAAGCACCATGCAAGGCGATTTATCCGTTGGCGAGACCAATTTTTGATCTGATTTGCAGATAAATATGGAGCAGAGAAGCAACTCTTGTTGAAATCTAATATACACGTTTTGTGTATAAGCTTCAACTTTGCATGTACAATGTCACTATCCCTTCTTGTCACTGTTCCACGTGATGTCCCTCCAAACAGCTCGTCAAATGTCAAGATGATGTGAGTCTGACTTTGTGAATATTAAATCAAATCAACAGAATGGAGATGAGGTATTGGGAAGTCACGTGTTGCAGATGATCTGATAGAACATTTGACAAATAGTTTACACACCATAGCCTCTACCAAGCCGTATTCATCTAACAGCAGGTGTAAATAATGATTCCTCAAATCCTCTGCTGAATATAAATCCAACTACAAAACATTGTTATAGGCGGTGGGCAAACTACAATGTGGCACGATGTGGATGAAGATTGTAAAAGATAAGCACAGGCTACAGGTAGAAGAATGCACAAAGGACAGATCACAATTTTCTAGAAAGATCAGGTTGCAACGAATAGAGATGTACAAGAGAACATAATCAAGCTAAGAAATATGAATACATACTAAGTATTTACCATCAAAAACACCAAGAACACAGATCTTGTTTTTGCAGGTTTCCACACGACTGCACAGGTATGTGAATGTGTGCACCAAGAAAAAACAACTGCAGACTCTCATCGAAATGAACCTTGCTCAAAGAATGGAGACCGGACGTATGGAAGAGGCATTTCTGGATCTCAAGCACTCTGATACCAAATATTGATTTGGATTAGACTGCAAGCATTTTACAAATGATATTCAATACACAAATAAAGATATTCTATTCAACATACCGATGACAAATAATACTGAGGCTAATAAATAGCCATGGAAATAGAAAACTGACTTCCTACAAACCAGGAAGTCACACAACAAAACAACCCGTTAATATCATTACGGGTACAACAAAATTATATTGTGGAAACAATATAACAAACCTGTATTATTAAAATGAGTTATAATATAACTCATATTAATAATATTACAATAATAATGAGAGCACTATGATATTAAATCCTAACACATATCCAGGGGTTTCCTGACAATGTGGTTCCAAGAAGTGATTATCTTCCTTTCGTGGATTTCAACCCCTATTTGTTTAGAAAAAGTGATGTGAAGGACAAGATTGTAGAAACAGGAATATCACTGAATATGGAAAGATGACAGAAATTACTCTAAAGGATAATTAGATGACAATAATTGTAAATTGATTATTACCTAGTCTAGGTTGAGAGCGACCCAAACTATGTAGAGGTAGGTCGACAATGACCTGGGAGGGTAGATCTGGACAGTAGGGTGAATATACAAACTTGAAGGGTCTGAATGCCAAGTGGAGGATGACATAAGCTTGTGTATGCTATGAGTAGTCCGCAGGAAGGGACTAAGGGAAGAAAACTCTAGGTTATGGTTGAAAATAGTAGTAGAAGAATTTTTTTTAACAAACTGAGTCTGGGTCAATGACAATCTGACTGGGCCAGTGACATCTTTATCAAAATTGGATAAATTCAAGGATGAATGGATGAGAAAGAAAACCTACAAGTAAAAGTACTGGGGGAAGGTTGTTGGCCAAGCTTTGAGTGTTGTTGTTGATGGTCTGATCCTGCAAGATATTAGATACAAGAAGTACCCAAATAATATGATAAAAACTAAATAAAGCAACATTGTGGTAATGATAAACCTCACAACAGATGATCGTGAACGATGCAAGCACACTGAAAAGATGTCCAGAAGATCTATGGATGTCTCATAACTTCTCAGGCATGAGGAAGGATGCTCAGGATGAGAGAAATCTCGATAATTGTATGCATTTGATGATGAATAGAAGGAAAGTAGTTAGTTTTAAAGGGGTCAATAGCGACCAGGCTGGGTCTCCATC
This sequence comes from Taxus chinensis, assembly GCA_019776745.2. NCBI lineage: Eukaryota > Viridiplantae > Streptophyta > Pinopsida > Cupressales > Taxaceae > Taxus > Taxus chinensis. The sequence goes on along the minus strand of CM034146.1, from coordinate 886,731,226 downwards.
GATTGTGGGGAAAGTTTCCTCACTGGGCATGATTTTCTACTTTTGATGGGATTTTTGTGTTTTTAAAGGTTGAGTGAGTGTTTTAAAGCATTTAGGCAGGAAAGAGATGAGATAAGGGTAGCTATGGCATAAAAATATACGGGAGAAAAGCTTAGAAAAGCAAAGGGATGAATTTAGGATAAAAACATCATAAATGGCAAGATGAAGGGTATTAATTAATTAATAGGAATAAGGATTAATGTGGATAAGATAATTAGGCATGTAAGATATTAAATGATTATTTAATTAATGTCACTTAATTAATTAATGAGGATTAAATGGGCATTTAATTAAAGGAAGGTGGATAGTTAAAGGAATATGCACACACAGATGATGAGGGTATAAATACTGAATTTAGGTGTCTACATTTTGCCCCTTTTTGTTGAGTGGTTTGGGCCAACAAGCCATGAGACAAAAACGATGAGAGTTGGATAAGGATAAAAGGAATTAATGATGAGATCCCCTCTCAAATGGGGGATCGATGACATCAAGGGAAATCGATGATGTGTTTGAAAAGGGTAGATGAAAAAGGGTAGGTGGGTGAAGAAAAATGGGTAAAATGATTACCAAGGAAAAATGCCCTAGGAAAAAATGATCGTAATAATGATGAAAACTATGGTAGTGACTCCAATATCACATCGGTAGGGGAAAATTGTTGTCTCAATGAAGATGGGCTACAACATTATGCAAACCAGTGAGTGGGTGAAGATCACTGTAGTATGGATGCAGGTAAGGATGACCAATGGGTCATAGGAAAGTCATCAAAGTATGCACAACTATATGTGAAAAGGTATGTGAAATCCTTCATACATAAGGAATCAAGCCAAAAGGTATGCATCCACAAGGGATGAGGATGAATGATATGGTGCCTAATGGGACATGAAAAAAGGCCAACAAGGCAAAATGAAAATTTGAGTGATGAAGTAATTTGACCTAAAGGGGGAAGCTATGACTGTAAAGGAAAAAAGGGAAAATGTCAAATATGCCTCGAATGGGGAAAGGTATGGCCGCAAAGGCAAAAAAAGGAAAAAGGAAAATATACCCCAAATGGGGAAAGGCATGGCCACAAAGGTGGACTTTGATGAAAAATAATGGTTCCCCAAGGATGAGCATGAATATGGCCATAATAGTGGACTTGATATAATGAATGTAGTGCCCAAATGGGAAGATGAGTATGGCCTCAAAGGAGGACTTCGCGCATGGATTAGATAGGACCATAAAGTAAAATACCCAAAAGAGAAGTGATTACGGCCATAGGTGTGGACTTAGGGATAAATATGATTAGCATACCCAAAGGAAAAGGAGATGGCCAAAGATGTGGACTTAGAGTCTTACATTAGGATTAAAATTCCTGAAGGAAAAATAAATGGCCACAAATGTGGACTTGAAGAGTTACATATGCCTAAAGGAAGACTGATTATGGCCATGGGGTGTGGACTTAAAGAGTATGTATGCCTAGAGGAAGAAATAGTTTAAAATTTTGTATGAAAAATGCCCGGAGGGAAAATATAGATGACTACAAGTGAAGACTTAATGGTAACAGTAAATGATGCCCTAGAAAGGGATGAAAGAAAGAGGGGGGAAATCCCAAAATGTTTATTGCTAAGGCTAGTCAATGGCGACTGAGGCCAATTGATGATGACCCAAGAGGTTCAAAGGTGACCAGGTGTCGGTGGGATATATAAGCCTCGATTCAATCAATAATTCTCATTTTCATGTGGGAAACTGAAGAGAGAGATTAGGTCAAGAGAAGAGAGATTGGGAAAATGGAGGCCTCTAGAGCTATGAGGAAATGCTAGAGGGTGTGAAGGATGGTGAGTAATAAAACTCACGCTGGTTTTTTATTTAGTTTCATGTTTTATTTATTTTTTTGCATTTTTTTACAAAAAGTAGATGACGCCAGGGGCGGTTGGCGGTGAACCAGGTGGGTCAACATTGACCTACCCCTAAGGTGTGTCAAATGAATCCAAAATGTGTCAACCTAACCTGGGTCGGTGTCAACTAGGGTTAGATTGGCTAAAAATGGATTTAGATGGACTTTAATGCATTTTTTTGGATAAGAGATCTAGTGTAGGTATGTTATGTTTGTGATTGCAGGCCAGAGAGACCTTTTATCTGAGAGATTGAGTGTTAGCTCCATATGAACAGATCATAGGGGATGTGATAAATTTTGAGTGGGATCATTTGTTTGCAGTTAGAATAGGAGGATTTTGACATTATCAGAGGATCTCACAAGATGTGGGGCTTATGATTGCTTTGGTTGAGAGCTGGAATAGGCAGGCATGTACATTCTGGTTTCAGATAGGGGAGATGAATATCATCTTGGAGGATGTGTATCAGATTCTTAGGATGTCGATACAGGGGATCATATAGTTACCATTACTAGTGATGATAGATTGATAGTTTTGACACGGCTATTTGGAGGTGATGCGTTATGTATAAAATTTTCTTTAGGGGCATTTTCCTATGAGCAGAGATATGAGGTTGGGGTGGCACGTAGCTAGTTAATTTACATGGGGATGATGGAATATTCCTTCAATGTTTTTCTAGACTTAAGAGGAGCTCAATTTCCATGGGCGTTGACAGGTGTAGTGGTCGATATTTTTGATCATGGGACTGTCTTCTCATTTGGGACTACCTTGTTGGCTCAGGTTTACCATGAGTTATTTAGATACATGACAAGTAGGAGGTCAGGGTTGGATGTAGGATTCTTCCTATACTATTGGGATTACGAGCATATTGTAGTGATTAGGCCACCAGGGCTTCCATGGGTCACAAGAGACCATATTTAGTTAGAGGTGGGATTTCTGAGATGGAGGGATGATCACACCTTCAAAGACATGTGAGAGAGGGGTGGATTGGTATGTAGATCAGCTTATAGAGTTGGATGTTGATCAGATTAGATGGTGGCCATATCGAGATTTTCCTTCCTGGCCTGGTGTGGATGTGGAGCTATTGGGGATGAGGAGGATGAGATGGGTACAAGGGATATGACCAGAGATGATAGAGGTCATTCAGTTCGATAGGGTGAGATGATAACTTGGAGTCGTTCAGTTAGTGCCTCATGATCCAATTTTGTACAGGAGGGAGGAGCTAGATAGAGAGCTACCGAGTCATACTATGGGAAACCCATTGGAGGAGGAGGTTGCATCGTGAGATGATGATGATGATGATGATGATGATGTTGGAGCAGGATCAGAATACTCTGATTGACATTCGAAAACATGGGTAGCTCAGGTGGTTGAGGAGGGAGGAGATGATGATATGGAGGAGATGGAGGTTAAGGTTGAAGTGGCTCTAGGAGGTAGTGGAGATGGATCAAGAGAGGCTGCATAGGTGGCAGGCTTACGTACCAAGCTAGATGAGATGAGAGTAGAAAGAGTCTTGCAACAACAAGATGTAGTCACTTAGGAGAGAGACCGAGTTATTTAGGAGAGAGATCGCTACCACAAGCAGAGAGAGGCCTACAAGGCATGTTTTGGAGATTTGGATACTATTGTAGTGACATATTTGGCTAGTGGTGTTCAGGTAGCACCATAGGGATTAGGACAGATGGTACCCCCTGACATGATTTACATGGATAGATATAGAGTGTTATCTGCAGAGGCTAGATATTAGGAGGGTTTTTTTTGAGAAGTTTTTAAAGACCCTCCGCTATTGGGAGCATCTTTAGAGGATGGAAGCCAGAGGAATAGGGCCATCTAGGAGTACGACTATTATGGCATACCCACAATGAGTAGAGGGAGGCCACGAGGGTGGAAAAGATGCGCAAGGATCAGGTGTTGTGCCTGCCCCAAGAGATGAGGACTTAAGAGCCTCAGATATTCACTTCATCGATTTTTATAGCATCTCTGCTTTAAGGGAACCCCCTATAGGGTTGGGATGTACTGAGATACTTTTTGATATATGATCTATGCTTTTATCGTGAATCATCATGTGTTCATTATGTGATGTGATGGATCTTATTTTTGATGCAATGATGATTTTAGATTATATGTCATGATGATAACTTTTACATTAGGTGTGATGGTTATATTATATTATATGTTTGTTTTATACTCAATGATGATGGTGAAATAAATGTATAATTAGATTGTTATCTTAGATGTGCATGTGTATGGATGATGATATAAATGTGTAATGTGGTAATATGTTTTAAATTTAACTTTGATCATGATGGTTATAATGTATATGGGTAAGATGTGATGGAAAAAAATTGACAATGAATGTGATTAATGATGGATGTAAGTTTAAATAAATGTGTTGTAAGATAGATAGATAACATATAGGTGATTGAGATGAAGAAAGATGGGATGAAAGACAGATACAATGGGATTATGATAAAAATGCCTCGTAAAAGTGGTGACCTATAGGTGCGAACAATACTAGGCTATAGTGAGGAACGTATAAGGAAAAGATGCCTCCAACTGCATTGGAGGTAAACAAAAAGGGGATCCAAGTAACGCAAGGCACATGTGACCAAAACAAGTGTTAGTAGATAACCAATGAAAGTTATTCATTTCAAATATCATGAGGAAATGATGGATGAGATGATCTCCTAAACCTAATGTTGACATGGGAATGCAACGTTGGAACATCCCCAAAGTATGGAACCTTGTCACCTTGGGATGAACCTCCAGAGAAGGTCGACTTCCTTTGAAACTTGGCGCACTTGATTTAAAATCAATTTGCAAGGCTACAACACTTGAAAATAAATAATCTACTATATTCTTGGGATAAAGTGAGAGGAATTCAAACAACTAATAACTTGAAAGGGGTGATGCACCAAGTATAAACTGAACATGGAAAGATCCACTTAATTGCACAATTAATATCCCAAAACAACATATGGCATGCACATTTCCTATAATCTTTTCAATCAATGATTAGATGAATACAACACTTAAATAATAGAAAGGAAATAAAGTTTTCCACAACTGAAACGTAAAGAGTTTATATCATTTCCCACAGAGATTAAAACAAGATAACTGATCTAAAGGTGAGTTAATCTATCATATCCAAGGAATTGAACATCCACAAGTGATAGATAAATTAATGAATAACACAATATACCAAATATTCAATGGAAAAATATTGTTCTGAATATTATTAAAAGGCTCAAAGTTGTTTTCAAACTCTTCCAAGATTGAAGAGTAATCCACCAAAAGATCTAAAAGTCATCCATATAACATAATGCATACCAACTATTTATAGGTCTAAGTAGGTTGAGCCATTACAACTCCACCCTTAACTAATTAATTACTAAAAATAGAGTGCATTAATGTTTTAGGGAAAAGACTCCCATAAAAATAGCAAAATAAGTTACACAAGTTTGACCAAGTCAACCCTACAACTTTGACCAATTCAGAGCTTGGGAGCTGTCCATCAATGGATGTCAGGCTTAGCTTGGGCCGGCAACACTCTTTCCTTGTTCAGGTTCTTCTTCATCCTTTTCCCACATAGCCATCTTGTGCTTGTATTCAATGAAACACTTGATAATTCCTAGGACCTCCTCTTCCTCTGGTCCACATGCATAATGGTTCACCACATCCACTGTCTCAACTTCCCTAGCAACTTTTAGCTGGTAATATTTTCAACTTGTTCACAACCTTCTTCAACTGACTTATAAAATTTTGATATGAAACTAATTTGTAAATGGAATCAATACTAAAGGTCTTCATCACATCATCATCTTCTTTGACCAAACTTTTGAAATTCTACAATTTGATCAACAAGAAGGACATCAATAGTCTCATTAATGAACTTGCAGTGGATATTATCAAATTCCTCTGAAATGTCATTCAATCCATCCATTACTTCAACCATTTCTCATCCAATTTCTTTATTAAATCCTGCAACACCTATGTTCTGAACTCCATGGATTTTTGAAACTCAAATAACTTTGAGGCATCATCAATCACACCCTTCTTGTAGGAGCAAATCTGAATTAACATTTCTAATCTCTCTCCAAGTACTCAAATTAAGATCCAAATTATTATTGTCCTCAGAGAGAATTTCATCCAATTTCATGATGGAAGTTCTCTCAGCATATAAATCATTGTATAATTCTATAGCCATTTTGATCAGCAGATTAGCTTCCTTAAGCATACATTCCATCCATCCACCAACTAATCTTCCTTTCTAACCTATTTTCTCCACTATGTGGTAGGATGTATCATCAAAACTTGAGGAAATGGCAAAGAGCAGTTGTGGTTTGTACTGGCTGTGTAACTTTTGTAAGAAGAGCAGTGAGTTGCTCGACTTTTCCCTTTCAACTCATCTTTTTGCCTTGTCTTTATCATACTTTTCCAACAAATTACCAAGAGCTACTTGTACATCTTTTTAGCTCCTTTGTGAGTAGCTTTTCCTAATGCAAATTTAGAGATTTGGTAATCTACTGCATGTGATGGTTTCTTTTTTCTTTCCTTCAGTGGGGGTAGTTATTTCCATGAATCTTTCCCCTGATTGGTCTACTGACAGATTGGAGATGACTCTTGGCCACTTGGCTTGTCTCTTGGGAGTCAGATCCAAAACACTTAAATCAATCACATCAACAATGGGCACCTTTTTCTTCTGCTTGGGAGTTTGGTGATATAACCATTTGGGTATAGCAGAAGATGATGTAGACATTATCAATGGACATGGTTATAGTAGAACTTAGTATACTAGACACTATAATGACACTAGTGGCATCTATGGAAAGTGGAAGTGACATAGTGATAATGGAGGGCATAGTGGTCAAAATGGCCTCAGGAGTAGATGAAACGGAAGTGGAAGTAGGAAGGAATTGCTGAGGAAGTGGAGTGGAAAACAAAGATCCTATCATCTCTCCGCTGAGAGTGCAGGGAGAGAAGAAAATACTTGAGCCATGGAAGGAGAAGGAAAGGAAGAAATGGGAAGGGAAGAAATGAAGATGATAACAGAGGGAGTGGGTTTGAAGGTGGTGAAGATGGTAGGGAAGGAGGGAGAGAAAGTGATAATATATGAGACACGACTGGAGAAGTACTTAAATCAACCACTTTAGAAACTTGCAACTTTTAGGAGATACAACCTTGGTAGTGGAAGCCTTTGTAGAAGATGAACCTCCTACAACAAATGAAATTTTCCATGGATTTATAATGGCCTTGTGGGTCGACCTTTTACTCCTTGAAGATGTAGGGTGACCTGTTGTTGACTGGGCTTGAACTGTTCCATGTAGGTTGATCTGACACTTTGGGTGTGATTCCCAAAGTTTCCAGCCAGTCATATGTTCTCTTTAAAATGGGCCCCGCCTTTCTTTTGTATTGTTACATTCTTCCTTATACCAATCAATCCAAGGCAGAGGCTGGTTGGAAATATTATCCCTTTTGTAGGTAGGATCAAGTATCTCTTCATCATCCTCTAACCCTTCAGGAATATCTGCAATGCCAAATTGTACTACTTCACTCAAAGTTAATCTTTCAAACTCTCTCTACTTATAATAATTTCATCTCAAAAATGAATCCAAATATCTTCTAATTGAGGAACATGTGTGCTGGCTAGCCCTGTTTCACTAAACTTACCCCAATAATCAAATTTCATTCTTGGATGAAACGTCTTCAGGGTGACTTGAGACATTTCTCCTTCCACATTCTTGGCTTTATAGATGCTGGCACAAGTATATCTCCCTATTGAAATGGTAAATTGGACCCCTTCCTTGTGTCACTTGATTTTGATTTTGTGATAATCCAGCAACTGAAAACTAGCTCCAGTAATATCCACTTGTCACTTGAACATCTTGGCAACTTATTTGGGGCACCTGAGAATCCTGGTACCCTGATATAAGTGAATGTCGGAAATTGGAGATAAATGCCTCCCCATTCTCGTACTTCTCTAAAAGCCTCATCTGAGATCCTTCGATTATACAAGTCCTTGATCAAAATAATACAAAATAACAGCAAAGAAAGCGTCATTTACTCTTCTAAAATGCTTAATTCCTTCTTCCATGGTGAGTTGAGGATAGAACTCATAAATCTGGGAGGTGCTCCTAACACCTTTTGGATTCAAACCCGTATAATCCGTCATTGCAGCTGCTGCATAGACAAGAAAAGAGGTCATGAAAAAGTTCTTTGAGGTCATTACATCTCTCTAATTGGAAACATATTGAACTACTGATATGTTCACCCCACCGGATAAACTCCTTGTTTTTCTTAATGGTGGCTATGTAAAGAAACATCCATTCTTGAAAATCTCTTGTGAAGTAGAAGAAATCCTACTCAGCAAAACCCACTCAACAAGCCTTAGCTAATGATATCATTGACTTCCTGTGCAAACTGAATTCCCCAATGTTCAATTGGGAGGAAATTAATATTCTTCTTAGGAAGTTTTGTTGTGGTACCTTTAGCTTTAGCTAAATAACACGACCTCTTGATCATGACCTTTTGTACATAATTGGGTTTACCTCCCAATGTTCAATCATGTAGACTCCAGAAAAGAAAACTCATGGGTTGCATATTCTTCTACATCAGGAAGTTTAAATAGATCTTCGATTCAAAAAAATCATTGGAAATCCAACTAATCACAACATTACCATCATCATCCCTTACCATCATCTAGTGGCTTTGGTCAAAGTGTGAAGCTGTAGCTAGGAAAAATTTGGACATTGCATGGATGTGGGAAAAGTAACGGCAAGAGGAAGCCCACTGTTGTAAATAGCTTGCATCCAAGGATTCTTATTAGGAGCTTTTACTCTCTCCCAAAATTCAGCCATATCTATATGTGCCCCAGATCGGTATCCCTAATATTTTCAACATCTGAAGATAGACAGGTGGGAGGAGATACTCCCAAATAAGTATACTTCATCTTATCTTTTCCTTTTGAGGAAGAAGCAAACATTGATTCGGAACCTGAATGAAACTTGAAGAAACCTGTGAAAACCTCTTAGACCTCTGAAAAACCGAAATTTGAAATTCTGAAAGCCTGTGAAATATCCGAACACTGAAATTACTAAGTGTCTGAAAAGAAAAAACTCTAAAGTTTGAAAATACTTGAAAACCCCACGAAAGCTGAAACTTGAAAGCTCACAAAGTCCGAAGGTGAAAGATTCCTAAATCCAAAGTCTTCTATTTTGAAACCAAAAACTGGAAAAGGTCCAAAACCCAAATTTCTTGCACTTCCTAAAAATTGGAAAAAAGAGACTTCCAAAGTGCCGAAAGAGGAGACTTCCGAAGTGCTAAAGAGGAGAATTCCAAAGTTCCTATCTCTGAAAATTCTGAAACCTTTGATTTTGACTCCCAAATTTGATGGATCCTGAAAACTTCAAGTTTCGTAGTTTGTAAGATGAACTCCAAAACTTTTAACTTCCACAGAATGATAACCTCATCAATGCTCTGAGGTGTGGAGGGAACCAACACTTGCAAGATACAAACCATATTACCCATGCCAAGAAGAATTGAGAATGAGGAAGACACAATGGCAAAATCCATGATTGAGATAACAACATGATGAATGGAGAAAAGAAACCAAAAGGAAAACAAGAGAAAGTAAACAAAACAAGCCCCAAATGTCTAACCCTAATCCAAGAAAATGAACAAAACACAAAAAATTACCTTAAAAAGATGCCTTGTAAGTACACTAGGGTTTCCGTAAAAAATCAGTGCGTCAGAGTAAATTGTCAGGTGAAAATGATGGGTGAAAATCAAGATTTATATAGGTAGGCCAAAACATTAATGCTCCAAGCCGACATGCGTGAAGTAGTTGAACAATTAATGCTTCCAATTTTTACGTGCAACCATTCTACCTTGCGACATCTTACCGAAGTCTGAAACCCAAAAACCCGAAAGTTCTAAAATTTTGGAACTTCAGAATTTTGAACTTCGGGACTTTTGGCTCAAAAAACCTGAAAATGCCCACTAAAACTCCAAAACCCAAAATCCCGAAGTTCCAAAATTTTGGAACTTCATACTTTCAAACTTTCAAGACTTCTTTGAAGTATTTCCACAAGAAAACCTCTAGATATTCCGAAACTAAGAACTTCTAAAGTCCAAATTTTTGACTTCAGGGTTTGGAAACATTTATGAGATTTTGAGGATGAAACATAACCAAAAACCTGAAATTCAATTTGTATTGATAAGGAAAAATTTCTAAGGCAAAAATTTTGGAAAAGAAGGGTGAAAAATTTGTAAAAAAATTTAAAATGCCCTTCTAGTAAGGGTAACTTTTGGTGACATCTTGGGGATGCTTACCTACTAAGCATTAGTCTATTAGCCTTAGGAAATCCGTTGGGGTAATGAGTCCTAGAACTAGAAATATTTAGAACACACACAGAGAACAAGAAAAACAAACAAGCAAAGGTGCGAAACAACAAACAACAACAATGTGTAAAGCACTTGGAGAAAACAAATCTAAACTAAACTATATAGGGTGAAAACCTCTCAAAAAAATCTTTGAGATGTTTCCCATTCACATGAATGAGCAATTATTCTCCATTGATTCTGATAGGAAAAATGAATTTTCTTCCTTGTAACTTATGATAATATATGGTCCACTCTAGAGGGCATAAACTACCTGGCTTGGCCCTGTTAGCATCTCATTTGAGAACTAAACCTCCTTCTTAGAACTTTCTGTTTGAAACCTTCCTGTTAAAATATTTCCTAACTTGAGCTTGATGTTTCTCCAAATTCTTCATTTCCTTATTCTGAATCTCTTCTAATTCCATCATTTCAACAAACCTAACTGCCATAGGATCATTTTCCATAACTTCTAGTTGGTGTGCCAGCTCCAAAGAAGGTATTTCTAGAGATAACGTAAGTTTTTCTTCTCTCCTGTACACCAGCATGAAAGGAGAATTTCCAATAGCTCTCTTAGGTGTGATCTGATCTACCCACATAACAGTTTTAAGATATGTGTGCCAAGTCATCCTATTGGTTTCCATTGTGCGATTGATGATATGTATGAGGTTTTTGTTACTAGAATCAGCCAATCCATTTCCTTGTGAATAATAATTGGATGAGGTCTTGAGATAAACCCCATTTTTGATGGCCCATTCACTCAGTTTCAAACTAAGAAAGGCCATTATATTATCTGAGATAAATATAAACAGGACACCAAACCTTGTCATTATTCCTTCCAGAAAATCAAGAACAACCTTTTCATTATCTTCTTTCAACTCCATGACCTCCATACATTGAGTGAAGTAATTTGTTGTGGTAAGGACCCATTTATGTCCATCACTAAATAGAGGATTAATCATTCTAATGAAATCTAATCCCTAATAGACAAAAGGTTGATCAACCTGAATTTGCTAAAGAGGAAGAGCTGCCAACCTCTATTTTCTAGTGAAAAAAGTACACTCCTTACATTTATTCACCCATAGATGTGTATCTTTGAATAAATCTAGCCCACACTATCCAACCCTCATGATCTTTGCATCCGTTTTTTTAACAGAGTAATACCCTCTTGATAAACCATTGTGAAACTCTTTCAAATATTATTTACATGTTCCATCCCTATGCATAGAAGGAGAACACCATTTAAGTCCCTAGGAAAGAGAACATTATCTACCAGAACATAAGGAATATAATGAAGATGAAAGTTTCATATTTGGGTTCTATCTATAAATTATAAATAGGGATGGAAGCCTGGTTAATTTATTGATGTTCAATCAAATCAAATATAGAATTTATGACTGTAATATTTATAGATATTGCACAGTCATGTACATACAAAATAAGGAGTTGCAACTATGCAACAAATATAATCCCGATGTACAGAAAACTCCAAGTATATAGTTTCAACTATATAACAATTTATAATAATGACAAAATACTTATACATGAATATTATTCCCAATTACAAATAATAAATGGTTAATAACAACTTACCATTAATTAACAATTAACTAGGGTAAATGCATAATTAACCTAGGTAAACTAAATTTTACCTAACATTCCCCCCTTAATTTTGCATTGCCTCAAGGGATGAGGAGAGGAACTCTCTGAACAACTCAAACTTGTCACATGCAAGTGACTTGGTGAAGATATCTACTCATTGTTCAACTATTGGACAAAATTGAAGCTGTATATTGTGTTTTAAGACATGCTCACGTATGAAATGTACGTGTACCTCAATGTGCTTTGTTCTTTCATGAAAAATTAGATTGCGAACAAGTTTGAGAACACCTTCATTGTCTACATACATGGTGGTCAGTTTGTCTTGTGGTATTCCAAGTCCTTCAAGTATGTGACGTAGCCATATTGCTTCACAGATAGCTTCTCCTGTAGAATGATACTCAATTCTATGGAAGAACAAGAAACAAAGTGTTGTTTCTTGCTTCCCCATGATATTGGTCCAGATCCCATAAAGAACACAAACCCTGAAGTGGATTTTCTGTCATCAATGTTGCCTGCATGATCCGAATCCAAATATCTAGACAAGAAGAAGTTGTCATTCTTCTTGTATTCTAGACCAAGATCCAATGTTCCCTTGAGATATCTCAAGATGCACCTTGCTGCCTTCCAATGAAAAACTTTGGGTTCCTACATGAACTTGGATAGATAGCTCACTGTACAAAGCTGATATATGGTCTAGTGTAGGTCATGTAAATGAGACTCCCAATCAACTACCAATAGAGAGTGGCATTTACCACAGGAGATGGATCTGAACAAGATAACTACAATTTGTTCTCCATAGGTGTAGCAATAGGTGTGCAATCCATCATCCTGAATTTCTTGAGTGTTGTCTTGGTATATTTTTACTGAGAAACAAAGATGTGATTCTCTTTCTGCCATACTTCCAATCCAAGACAATAATGCATCAGCCTGAGATCTGTCATGTCAAATGATCAGTTAAGATATTTCTTCATTGCATTGAATCATCCTCACTGAACTGCCAATGATGACTAGATGTCGACATAGACAACAACAATCACAATCTCCCCCCTTATTTTTGAGGTAGAGATTGGGATCGTATGGATTTCTGACAAATCCATGTTGTACAAGATGCTCATCAATTTTGATGTACCAAGCCCGGGGTGCTTGTTTAAGGCCATAAAAATATTTCCTGAGTCTAAATACCTTTACTTCTTGACCAGGTACAACATATCCCTTAGGTTGAGTCATATAGAATTTTTCTTGTAAATATCCATTAAGAAAGGCACTTTTTACGTCCATCTGATGGACTTTCCAACCAAACTGTGCAGCTAGAGCAAAGATCATCTTGATCATTTTGATCTTAGTTGTGGGAGAAAATGTCTCCTCGTAGTCAATGCCTTCTTTTTGTGTGTACCCCTTTGCTACCAGTCTTGCTTTATACTTGTCTATGGTCCCATCTGCTTTGTACTTTGTTTTGAATATCCATCTACATCTAATGGGTTTCTTCCCTAGTGGAAGATCGAAAAGCTACCAAGTGTTGTTTTTCATCACTGAGTTGTACTCAACATCCATGGAATTTTTCAAATATTTTGACTGTAGGGCTTCTTGGACTGTAGAGGGCTCATCAGATTCAATAAATCTACTCATTAAAGAAAACTTTACTTCTTCTCTTGCTTTACTATGAGTCCGTGGTCCAGTGGTGGATGTATCCGATGGAGCATCCATTCTTACATCTCGTAGCATACTAGTATACTACTTGGGCATATGATAAACTACTCCCATGGTTCATGGTTCTATCTGATCATCACCATCATCCCCATCATTAATTTCATCATCTGTGGGAACATCAGCTTCTATTTTTACAACTGGTGAAAAATCTACATCAGGTGAGTCTGGAGGAGGATACTCTACTTCCTTCTTCTCAAAAAACTCAACATCTCTGCTGGTGTAGACTTTCCTAGTCTTAGGATCCATCAATCTGTACCCAAGAGTTCTCTTCACTGTACCCAATGAAGATGAGTTTTTGTGATTTCATATCCAATTTCTTTCTATTCTGCTTGGGTATGTGCATACTTGCTTTGCACCCAAATACTCTTGGTGTGTAACAGATGGTTTTTTCTTTGACCATGCTTCATGTGGTGTTACTCTGTCAAGAGAAACTATGGGCACTCTGTTCAATAAATACACTATTGTCTTTACTGGTTCTACCCAGAATGTTTTTGCTAGTCCAGAATCATCAATCATGCATCACACCATTTCCATGATAGTACGATTTCTTCTCTCAACAACACCATTCTGCTGCGGTGTGTGTGGAGGAGGCATTTGTCGACGAATCCCGTGAGCTTGTAGGTAGTCTTTGAACTCATCACTGGTGAATTCCCCCCATAGATTTGAGTGGAGATTTATGATGTGATGACTAATTTTGTTCTCAACATCCACTTTGAACGTCTTGATTTTTTCAAAAGATTCACTTTTCTTGTGAAGACAAAAAATACACATTTTTCTCGAATAATCATCAACACAAAGCATGAAGTACTGAAATCTAGAATGACTCGGTTGCATCAGACCAAAAGATTGGTATGAACCAGATCAAGCTTACCATGAGCTTGAAAAGTACTCTTTTGGAATGAAGCTCTGTGTTGTTTTCCTGCTAGGCAATGAGGACACTTGTCTGTATCCTTCTGGAGAGATGATAATCCTTTTACCATATTGTGCCGGTGAAGTGTCTCAAGATACTTGAAACTGATATGACCAAGTCTCTGATGCCACAACTATGTAGAGGTAGAGTTCTTAGCCATAAGTTTTTGATCATTTCCATGGAAAAAATCAAGTTGGAACATGCGTCCCACATTGGAGGCTTTTGCAACTATTTTCGAGCCTCGTGATTTGTCTCGAATTAAACACATTTTCTTGCTGGAATGACTATCAAAGTCAATTTTCAAGTTGTGATCTAGGAGTTGACTGACTGAAAAAATATTTTTAGTCAACCCAGGGACATATAGTACATCTGATAATCTACAGTTGTGTGAACCAAGGGGTAGAGAAATGTTCCCAATCCCCTGAACTGTGTATGAAGAATCATCACCTAACAAAACATGGTTTTTCAAAGGCATGTCCCTCATTGAAGTAAACCAATCTTTGTGGCTGGTCATGTGTCGAGTGGCTCCCGAATCAACATACCAAACATCACTAGATGACGTGGAGGGTTCACTTGATCGAGTAGTGTATAAGTAGTCTTCAGTATCCTAATGTTCTTCTTGCTCAACAATATTTCCTTGATTGATAGGGTTTTATTTTCCAGTTCCCCTTTTTCTACCCTTGATTGTAGTTAGAATGTCCCTTGTGATATTGTTGGTGTTGAGGTCCAAAATTACTTGATGAACCTTTCTTGTATGTATTATACCAACAATCTTTTAATTCATGTCCTCTTTTGCAGATAGGACATTTCTTCTTTTGTTGTTTGTCCCCTTGTTGATGTTGATTTTGATTAGGACTTTTGATAGGAATTAGGTTTTCCTTTTCCTTTTCCTTTCCATTTTTGATGAGAAGAAAGTTTCTTCTCCTCTTCATCATCTTTATTGTACATAGCTTCCTCTTGTTGCAATAGGTTTACTAGCTTGTCAAAACTAACTATCTGTATCTAACAAGTTAAGTGTTGTCACAAAAATGTTGTATGAAGGAGGGAGGGCTCTCAGAACAATGGGAACAAGAGTGGTTCATCAGTGACCTCCTCTCCTAGGGATAGAAGTGAAGCCCTCAACTCTACAACTCTTCTCAAGAAAGCTTCTATTTTCTCATTTTTTTAAACTTCAGTGTGTGTAACTGACTCTGCAAATTCAGTATGACATTCTTATTTTTGGCCTCATATACCATGCTCAACTTATCCCATGCTTCTTTGGTTGTTTTGGCATCTCAAATGTGGGGTTGCACATCATCGGACACTCCAAACAAGATGATTAGCTTGGCCTTCTGATCGGATTTATCAAACTATCTCTGTTGTGTTGTATCAGTTGTTGATCTGGTTACAGTACCATTCACAACAGTCCAGATCTCTTCAAACTCAAGTTGTGTCTTGATTTTTGTCTTCCATGCTGCATAGTTATTTCCTCTAAGAAGTTGTGAATCTGGAAGAAATAACTTGGGGGCTGTTGGTCCCATTTTTCAGAATCAACTAACAAAGGGTAAGGCTCTTATCACTCCAGGTATACTAGTCTCCCAATCTATATACCATCAGTTCGATATACCAAACCTTTCTATATACGCACCCTTCCGATATACCCATTGGTACATGGAAGAAGCTCACCCTTTCTATATACCTAGCATGTATGTGAAAGAGGCATTAATTACGTGAAATAATTTGACAGGGTACCAAGACAGTACTGAAAGGGGTCTGTGTGATTATTGACATCCGGCTCAAAGAAATATCCTCATATGCACATGTAACTTTGCTATATACTCGAGATAATTTCTCAGTCCGGATTTAAGTTGTGCAATCATTCATAGATGGATGGGAGGGCTCAAAGTGTGTGCACTGTGTCCTTATTACTCCCCGTCAATTTAAAGGGTCAATGCCCAGACGACATTGTTGCAGCTATATTAGGCATTAAGTGTAGTAGTAGTCATGATGACTTTACCTGTAAGTGCTTCCTAGAGGCACTTGTTTATACCGAATGCTGCGAATGAGATCAAAGATCTCGTGAGTGATTCAGAACCAAATTTGTCATATTTTTTAGTACAAATCTCTACCAGTTTTATAGTAGTTATAATGGTTTGCGGTTGACTATGGAAAACTACAAATTAGTACAATACACTGAAGTATGAAATTACATTCAAAATTCTGAAAAAATTGAATGATAGGCAATTTTTTTTTGTTTTTTGGGGCCTTGGTGGCCTCCAGAGCCCAATATGGATTTTATAGCAAAAAACCACAAAAAATAGCTTTAAAAGTAGTTTTCAATCACCCCTCCTTTGGTAAAAAATGCTCAGTTTAAAAAAATATGCAATGTGGGAGAATTATTTTTGACCCTTTGTAGGGTTTTCTCCACTATTGTTAGTTGGGGGTTTGGAGACAGATAGTGGGTTTAGTGGGACTTGCTGCCTCTAACTATTAGCAGTTCTATTAAAAAATTCACCAAATTTCAATATAGCAAAATGAGGTGCTTGGGAGAGGTGTCGAACAACAAACATTCCCTTCCCAAATCTCTTCTCACAACCAAGTAGGTGCTTGTAGTGCTTCAAATATGAAGATAAACAATTGTTATTTGAAATATGAGAATAATCGACTGACCTATTAAAATGGCGACATGGTAGTGGAGAGGATCCACGTGGACTGGCTGTTTAGGGCTTGTGAGAAGAAACCGGATTTGAACTATGCCTTCGCTTATCTTGCTTTATTTAATTCACCACCTTATTGCATTCCTATACCACTTATTGATTTTTCTTTCACCTTTCATGATTGATCTACTATTGTTTGTATTACAGGGTCATTGTTGGATATGGATATTGTTTGAATGTTTTTGTGTAGGTCCATGTTTGGTGGTCACATTCAAGAGGAGTCTAGTTGATGCTCAAATGACATACTCTAGCTCAGGCTCATGGTGAAAGGCTTGTTTGCAAAGTGGCACAGGCTTGCCAATGAAATTCATGGATCTGCTTTAATAAAACACAGCTCGACCTTTGTAAATAGTGAATTTTGGCTCGTTTTTTGTGAAGGTAGCTTGTTCCAAAGCTCAATAGGGATGCTACTTGCTTGCTTTGGAT
This sequence comes from Taxus chinensis, assembly GCA_019776745.2. Lineage (NCBI taxonomy): Eukaryota > Viridiplantae > Streptophyta > Pinopsida > Cupressales > Taxaceae > Taxus > Taxus chinensis. The sequence continues at coordinate 886,713,599 of CM034146.1, read as the reverse complement.
CTTGTAGATGATCAGATTTTTAATAGTTTGCTCAGCCCTTTAGGGGCTCATTTGGTTCACCGCTCGCAGGTAGTGAGACACGACTGACTGTGTTAAAATGGCTCAATGCTCAACCAATGTATGGATCGTATGGATGCACAATGCATAGTTGGTCAGGGGTGGCCCAATTTGATCCTAAGAATCAAGCTCCCAATGCAACTCTTGGTACAACTCAATGGGTGAATGTGCCTATCAATGTTTAGATGAACACACACCCAATGTAAATGCACCTCACTACTAATCAACTCACTCAGGGGCTAGAGAGCTCTATCTTTAACTTGATGGAGATCTCTTTAACTATCTTGGGGGCTCAGTGGAGTCCTTTGGTGATGGCTTAGACCTCTCAAAATTTTTGCAGGCTACTTATTTTAGCAAAGACTAATTAGATAGAAAAAATATAGACAACTAACTTTAGTTGAGAAACCCCTAATGGGGATTTTTTTTAATATTTCAGCATATGATTAGCTTCCAGGAAGCAAATTTTTTGGTGTAGAGGGCACCAAGGAAAAAACAATTGCTTTACATTTACCTGGAGATCAAACAGGAGGTTGTGGGATTGCAGGGAGTTCTGGGAAGCTGCTAGAGGTAACACTGGCTCTCCAATGATGCAGATTTATTCTCCAAGATTATTCTTCCTCTGCAACCTCTTTCCAACCTTTCCAAGAGCTTCAACCTGCTCTGGTACCAAATGTAAATTATAAACAAGGAAAAAAAGCCTAGTTAATTTATTGATGTTCAATCAAATCAAATACATAATGTATGAATATAATATTTATAGATATTGCACAGTCATGTACATACAAAATAAGGAGTTGTAACTATGCAACAAATATAATCCCGTGTATAGAAAACTCCAAGTATATAGTTTCAACTATATAACAATTTATAATAATGAGAAAAGACTTATACGGGAATACTATTCCCAATTACAAATAATAAATGGTTAATAACAACTTACCATTAATTAACAATTAACTAATGTAAATGCATAATTAACCTAGGTAAACTAAATTTTACCTAACACTATCCATGTTAATAGAGTATACCCTTGAGAGAAGGAAGGCTTTCATCTTTAACAACTAGTCAATCTGATCATCTCCTATATCGTTATTCAGAAGTAAAATGTTCTCTCTAGTTTTTTATTCCAAATCTGCAGTAAGTTGTTGACAAAAACCTTTACCTCTGACTAGGTTGGTAACCTTGATGTGCACATCATATTCCATTACCTTAGTAATCCATCTAGCACAGTTCTCATTTATGTCTTTATTCAACAAAAAAGTATTTGACACCAGGATGAGATACCATCAGATGAATTTTGTTATTGGACAACATGTGCCTAATTTTTTTCAAAGATTGAATGACAAGAAAAAATTACTTCTCAACAAATGAATATTTGAACTCACAGTCTGTTAGAGATTGGCTGAAAAAGGCAACAAGTTGTTCCATCAACTCATCATTCTGCTGAAATGTAGGTACTTGAGAGATAGTTTTTTTAATGTCTTAAAACATCCCTTGTCCTTCATTTGTCCATGAAAAAGGCATATTTTTCTTTAACATGGTTGTTAATGGTTTAGCGAAGGCTGCAAACTAAGGAATGAATCACCAGACAAAATTTATTGTTCCAATAAAAATTTGAAGACCTTTCCTATGACTTGGGAGAGATAGGGAAAAAATTAAATGTATTGTAATTGAATCAATAGAATGAACTTCTGCCGAAACCACATGTTCCAACAATTTTCCCTCATGCACAATGAAAAATACATTTCTTAGGATTTAATGATACCAAAAACTCGCTGCATCTCTTGAAAACCTTCCTCAAATGAGCAATGTTATCCTCTACATGTTTGGAGTATATTGTTATATTGTTAAGATATAATTAGATAATATCATTGATCATACCTATAGCCCATTGGAAAGTAGCACTGACTTTAGACAATCCAAATGAAATTTTGTTGTAAACGTATGTACCCTATTTGATAGTCAAAGTTGTCTTGAATTGATCAGATTCCTTAAGCAAAATTTGATTATACCCTGAATATCTATCAAGAAATGAAAACCTTTGCATACTATTTGGAGGATTTTCTCCATAGATGGGAGAGGATAATGATCCTTCAATAAAGCCCAATTTAGATCCTTGAAGTCAACACACAATCGGATATCTCCATTATTCTTCCTAATGGGAACTAAATTATCTACCCAAGAGGAATGCTTAATTAGAAAAATAATTCAAGCTTCAATAAGATTAGAGAGTTCCTTCCTCATTAGTGGCTCAATCTTGGGATTCACTGGTCTTTGTTTTTACCAGATTGGTTTAGCATTAGGATCGATATTGATAGTATGTTGCACCAAACCTATATCAAAACCACACAAATCCTTATAAATCCATGCGAAGACATTATTAAACTATTGGAAAAGTTAAACAAATGCATTTTTCTCTTCTGATATACACACTTTTCCAATCTTTAAAAACTTTTCCTTTTCCACTTCAAATTCTTCAAAATCATCTTCTTTGATCTGTAACATCCTCCTTTTATACATTAGAACAAGTCATTTTTTTTTTCTAATAATTACATCCTGGTTCTAAATACATAATTTAGAACTCACAAATCAAATAACCATTCTTATAACAGAAAACCATATGCCGCTGTAATGACTTGGAGTACCTCCGATCTATTCATTCCATGACTCGGTAATCTACCAATCTATTCATGAGTGATAAGAGTTGGCGTTTTTATTTAACACCCACTCTTGCGGTTCTCTTCCCTATTCTAGGGAATCAGAATGCTCTGTCCAAGGAACCTATCTGAATAATTGTTACCATTATTCATCGGCATCTCATCCCTTAGACTAGGTGATTTAGGACAACGCAATCAGCAGCTTGCGATACTTTGGCCAAAGATTTGAAACATACTGCTTATGTCTCGTATTCCTTAACGGCATACTCGTCAATCTGGAATACGTCCTTCACCCCATTCTTATGTTATGTAGAATGTCTTATACCGACTTCTGTCAGTCCCTCCTATACCAACTTAATCACTTGGAAATGGATTAGTAAGGTGATAACGTTATATGGATGCCCACAAGGACTAGGGATACGATGACATACTGGTTCAACCCTAGTTAAACCAGTGTGTCAAGATACCCCAAATCTCCTAGGCAGCCTTATAACGTGACCACATTCCTAATTAGTCCCAGAGTAACCTGTTCGAGTTCAAGGCGTAAATCTTAGTGATCAATGCAAAGGGTGTCATCATAAGTCACCTGCATTGTTGTAACTTCGAGAAGATCCTAATCTTCTTGGAGGTACAACCCTGCAGTTGACTTGTGCCGTCAACCTTTAAATCCACCTTGAAAAGATCTACTTATTAATAAGTGTTATGCACATTGAGTTTAAATTACATTAAAAGACGTTTCCCTTAAGGTTAGCCTTTCCCGATCCCTGGGTTCCTCACCTTAGAATGACCTTTCTTAATAAAACCCTTTGCACAGAGATGTCATTAAGACTAAGGTCCCATCAAGGAGTTCATAGAATTTACTTAATTCTATATCAACGAAATTGGACAATAACCCAAAATCTTCACATGAGATTGCCATCTGAACGCTATTTAGGTTTAATTCAGTTCTCAATTTGAATTTATATCTTACTTATAAGTATCGAGATATAGTGATTAATATTCCAATTACACGTTGTCATGTTTTAATCAAGACTAGGAATTAATAATTTAATTCAGCTTGTTTAGTGTTCTGCTTAGGTTTATTTTGACCCTAGCTTCCAGTAAGACAGTGATCTATATTTCAATTTAGCTTTAGTTAGAACACACTAGAATTACTAAACAATCATAAGTATTCAATCACATATTCTTGCAAGCTTACATTGATAATCACAAAAGTCTCCAATATAAACAATAATAACAATGCTCTTTAGATCATTTGAACCGAAGAAGGTCAAACTATCAAGATACAGATGCAAACATATAAGTATCAATTATCTATTTCCATTTCCTTTAGAACTAATCAAATACATTTTATGCATTCAGAATACTTGATACAATGCTGAACGGAAAAAGAACATCTTTCCTCATATAGTACATTTAGAAAATTAAGTTGTAATTCAACATAAAATCAAATTTAAACAATCTGATCATCCTATCAGATTTGCGTGCTTTTACCACTTACGGCATCCATCTGCAAAAATTGTCAACATGGGTCAGTTCGATGAACTGAGCATGATAAGCACTAACTCTTAAAACAATTGCAATCCATCAATTGTTTTCATCAAACACCTTGTTTAAATGAGATCAAATCACCAAACAAGTAAACATATTTCAGACTATGCTTTTGTAAAACAACATGACTATAAACGCGTAGCTCATATTATAGTCACTAAATAGTCTTAGATACTTTTCAATTATTTCATCAAAACGTTAGTGACCAAGAAGACAAATGCATCTAACCAACTATCCATCTGAATCCCAAGGACAACAACATCAGACGGATTATATATTCAACATAATAAATAAATAACCTTTCATGATTCCATCAACATGATAGAACAATTCCAAAAGTTAGATAAACAATTATATCAACCTATACTTTATAACAGAAGAGAAATAAACGAATCATACATATTTCCTTCAGAACTAGCTCATGACTGTATCGTCTTTCCAAGAGCAAGGCATTCACCTTAAACACATGCTAATAAATTAGACGAGACCATCAAAAGCACCACATATTTGTTAAGGATCAAATATAACCAACTACTGTAGTTATCCAGTAGTACAGTAGCTCTCACGCTAAATAGTGATGACCCTCTACCAACAGACTCCACAAGACCTTCCACATGAAGCAGCAAACAAGAAGATATTCACCACATCGCCTGTCGAGGTGCAGTCGACGGCTGTTAGTTCAGTCAAGCTCAAGGCAGGATAGTCATGCAACAGAATACGTAAACACAACTACAATCCCACACATCAACCTACAGCCCCCTTCTAGTCCCTAATAAACACTGCAAGGCTTTCGGACCCAAGGTCAAAATCAAAGAGCTTCAATTTTATCGCAGTCAACAATAGACTCCTCGACATTAAGCAATTGATGTTTCCCTAAGACTATGCCAAGATAATCACATAGAATTCCCGCAACATGCATAGCCTTATCTAACTGGAATAATCAGAAAGGAAACATGACATACCGTATTCTCATCTGGACGCATTCAGGGTTTGAAGTATGGTATTCACGACCCAATTTTACAGAGCCAAGTTACATGATATCTAACCATACTCAAGGAATCCAACAGTGCCAAAAACAACAAGTGTACCAATCAGGTTAAATAGAGGCAGATACTATAGTTACCTGTCAAGGATTCAACTGAACCCGAGTAATAGTATACAAGATAAATAATAATAATGATTCCCAACTGAGCCTACAATGGTAAACATTCAAAATCAGGCTTATACAAAAGCTAATTACTGATTTCGTAACAAAGAATCCAACTGAGCCTCTTCAATATTTTTGCACAAGCTTACACAGAAAGGAAACGTAAGTACACTCAAGAGTCTGTACCAAAAATTCATTACAAAATAACATAGGTCGTATACCTGTTACTCCTTCAGGATTCCAACAAAATCAAATTACCAATACTCAAATATATGTATATATAGCTTCAATAGTGGTCCATAATACACGAATCATTCAATGGATTCCACAGAGTCATTTCGAATACAATAAATATATATATATATATTGCATACTATCAATGGGTTGCATCCCATAACCACAATGCAAGGGAAAAACAACTTCAGCAGGGTCGCAATGAAATATTGTAACACAACAAGTTATCCATTCACAAATAACTTTAAATATCAAAGCGAAACCCAATAAGATTCAGTAACCACTACCTTAATAACCTCGACAGAAGTTACAAAGAAGTCCAATTAAACTGAACAAAATGTCCATCAGTATTCTTCCCAACGAGTATCAACAACAAGCATCAACAGTAAGCATTAACAACAAGTATCGACAGTAAACATTGACAAAAAGTATCAACAGTAGCCTGTACCCATCAAGAGAACAATTCATGGGCTCTCACAGAGCAAGACCAGTACACATTCTTGCATATATATTTCGCAAATTAAAGCCGGAATGCAAAACACCAAGAAATATTGCAACAGTTTGAAAAATAAAATACACCCATCAAGGTTTAAATTGAAAAATCGAACCAGCAAGAAGATACAGTGAAAAAATCACACAAGGCTACCATATAAATCATCTAATTCCAAAAAGCATCTGAACAGAGTTGTTCTAATGAAATCATTTGAAAGAGAGCAAGATTTTTAAAGGTTAGGGCCTAACATGCCTGGTTATTTGCTTAAAATTTCGAAGCAGACTACTAAAAGAGCTCGAACCTTCTCCTCCTTTTCCAAGTTAGAGCCACCAACAAAAATTTTCTATTTCCATGACTTATATATTTTCCTTGCCAGAGGAAAGAGCTAGTTACGCTCATACTTGCCATGCAACACCAAGAAGACTGGTGTGAAGAACCAGTGAACAGACAGAAGGAAAACCGGAGCGCATGCAAAACCCAATAAACTACTAACTTTCCATTTTTCCTGCCTTCCCGTGAAACTCGAGCTTGACTACCGAGTTCATTAATTGCATTTACTCCCAATTTCCCGCTCAATCTCCACTGCCACCGACCGCCATAGTTGGCAATGGACAAATGCACATCAAAGACCATTTCCAACTTTGGCGACCTGCCATGTCGGCTCTGGTTAGCCATTTTAAAAACCTCCACCAAATTACCTGTCCCTCATGCTTATCCATGCATTTAATAACATAGAAACTGCTGCCCATGGTTCGCACCCTTCCAAAGGTCCCCTTCCTCCTTGTTCAATAGTTAGGTTAGTAACTTAGGTTAGGATTTAGGATAACACCTAGTCTAACCACTTTGCACATAGATACTAACTTAGAACATTAGCTCTTAGCCTAGGTCTAGGTTAGATTAACACTAATCTAACCCCTAGGTTATAGTTTAGTTTTAGGTTACTAACCTTAATAAATTCAGTTAGTCCTTAACATTTCAAATGCTTAGAAAAAGAATCTACCACATACATTCACGAACAGGGTTCACTCCTGTACTGCCAATAGGCTAGTGAATTAAATGTAACTGAATTATTACCTGGTCCATGATCAAGACCTTCTAGATATATTACGATATCTGGCACCAGTTCATTTAACATGATCAGCCTGAGTTATACTCCGGACTAGCTTATTCAATGCATCCAGACCTTGCAACCTGCTTAAGGTCTATAATTTTAATTCATCACGAATAAACTTAAAGCACCACTTGGATCAATACCACTGATCTAAGGCTAGATCTTATAGATGGATAACTCCATAATTCATTCCAACATCAGATTAAACTTAGGTGTAAAATGAAAGAAATAAAAGAGTCCAATCACATTCTGACTCAGTCAAAGATCTCGAATCTCAAAGAAGATACAGTACATATCAAGCATGACTTCTCAATCAAAGGAACACATCCTTTTTGCAAAAGAAATCACATATCAACACTTGTATGCTCAGGAGGAAGTAACTATAGTCCAGGGTGTTACATGATCACCATGTTAGCACTTTGTCTTCTATCTTGATCATCAAAAATTAAGATCAAATCAAGAGCAACCAAGCCTTTTAAGATCTTTTTACTTTTTAATTGTATAATCTTGTCATCATATGCCTCCTACAGCTTAGCCTATTTTTTCATGGAAAACTCTTTTTCTTCTTACAGGAAAAGAATGATTTGTTTATCACTATCGAAAACTTTCCAACTACCAACATTATCAGGAATTACAGGACGAACAAATACTTTAACAAGATTTTTCACATCTTTTATAATATCAATAGGGACATCATATTGTGATCCAACAGTTACAAATTGATCTGCATCTTTGTTTTGATTTCTAGGAACCACATAGATTTTGAAGGCTTCAAAATCTTTGATTGAATTCCAGACCCTGTTCTTATAAGACCTTAATAGATCATTTTTTGATGCACTTCAGGATCTTACCTGATATACAACCAATTCACTGTCCCCAAAAATAATCAAATCTTTGATCCCCTTCTTTAGAGCTAATTGAATTCCTTGTACAAGAGCTTTGTATTCAACGATATTGTTAGTACAACTAAATTGTAGTAAAAAATATGAGAAATACTTATTCCCCTATGGAGAAACTAACATAACACCAACACCTATGCCATTTTTACTCCTTGAACCATCAAAGAATAACTGTCAAAGTCCTTATGGTCTATTTTGGGTTTTGACGAGTTGTGGTATAATGGTACCTTCTTTGTGAATGCAATACATACCCAACCCTGTTGCTTCCATGAGTAGAAAACCAACTTCTTCTTCAGCTAATGCTTCAGGATAAGAGTTAAACTGATGATCCATACTTACCTTTTCCAACACTATGTTAGCAACTTCCTCCACCAAAGTAGTCGATTCATGATCAAAAACCTCTTCTTCTTAATAAAAATGGTGTAATTTCCATTTATAGGACTAACAGTATAAGGATCAATATGGTTATGACAAATTAGCTCTACCCATATAGTAAATTTAGTTAAATACCGAGTCCTAAGAATCATGTGTGACCAATCCGCTGATAGATAACCACCCATTTTGGCAGTAAATTCTTACGACAAGCATATAACAAAGAGGGGGGAAGACCAATAAATGATACATATTGCATGAATGATAAACTAGGAAACACGTGGATAGTGAGCTGAAGTCCTTTGATAATGCCAAAAATTTGAAATGTTGTGCCATCCAATTGGAAAATTCCTCTAGAGACCGGTGTGTACAGTATTCCTATCACATCTACAATTTGCTAGGGCATAACTATACTGCTTGCACCATAATCAATCATAAAATTATGTACCAAATGTTCACCAATAATTAAAGAGATATAGAATAGAGGGGGATTATTGTTTTTAGGAACAACCTTCTCTTCTGGTTGTATTAAAATTGTAGCAGTTGATGATCCACGTTGTATCACTTCACTAGATGCATCAAATTTTTTAAAGATTCTTACAAAAAAATTATCTGAGAGGGAATCACAAGTGCTTCCCACATGGTAACATTCAGGTTGGTCTTTTTCACTTTTTCAACAATGTTGAAAGGGATACCACTTACCCTTCCTACATTGTTTTGCATTCTGGAATCATCTTTTGGAAAGTGTTTGTTGAGTACTGTGATGCCTGAAGAACCTTCTTTCCTTATGGTCTAAGTAGTTTGTGTTTCAGAAAAATTATTTCATGCATCTTTATCAATTGCCACTTGCAGCCAAGGCTAGGAAGTGGATGCTTGTTTAGATTTGGGATATGAGGATTCCATTGCCCTCTTTTTGGAGTGAGTATTTTCTACCACTGATGAAGAATTTGTATTCAACCCACAAAAATATTCCTCCTACCAATTCAACAAGGTAGTTTCCTCATATACATGTGGCTGATTTGATACCCCTTGTGTAGACACCTCTTTTGTTGGCAAAGTAGGAACAAATATACTTTGAACCATAAGAGCTTGGCTAAGAACCCCATTGGGACAAATATTTTGATTATGAGGTTGAGAACAAGGATAACACCATTCGTAATCTTGAACTAGATTATTTTACATGGGTACAAGGGCTTTAGAAGATCTTATAGCTAGAGGATTCCTAAATTTAATAGGATTAACATTTGCAACCTGGTTTTGTGATTGGTTACTACCTTGAGGGGGATAATGATTAAGTTAATATTGTTGATTTTGGGGCTGATAGGGACGAGCATACTGATACTATTACATTTTGAGGGCTACAAGTTTATTCCCAAAGGTTTACAATAGTGAATTAACTTCAAAAATATCATTTGAAGGGGTGGGTGTAGACTGAGCAGGTTTCTTAGAGGCTACATGAAGAGGAGCAATGGTATGATAGTTATTTGGGATCTCTAGATACAATGCAATTGGTAGTCTTGGAGATATTTTTCCAACCTAAATCAAGGAATTATCTTCTCTTATAACAATGTCGTAAGCATTCAAAAATGTAGTACCTCCCATAGAGTGGATCATAACTGCTTGTTGGGCTGAAAATATTTCAGGTGGGTAGATCTATGGATAGACAAGCCAATAGTGTGCAGGGCATAGCCTCTCTTTGAGACAGCAAAGTGAAACTGGTTTATTGCTATTCTACTAGCAGGAATCTATGCAACTCTTACAGTATTCTACCTTCAGGGGGGTTTTGGGATCTCATCCCAGTAGAGTTAGTTCCGATGAAGAACATAAAGGAATGAAGGAAGGAATAGAAGAAAGATGGATCTGAAGGGAGAAAAGAAATGAATTCCAAAGTAGAAAGGTTAGAGGGTTTATGTTTTGGGCCGGTAGTAAATAGAGCCAAACTTACTCACATAAACAAACAAAACAATACTGATAAACAAATGACAAAAGTATAGGTGAATCCAACAGAAAAAGTATGCAGATCTAACTTAAGAAAGATCTAACACATAACACAGGAATTCAACACAAAGTCTCAATTTTTTGTATTAATATTTTGTTCTGTTACAAGAAAGCTCGAAGTCTTTCTCTCCTCACTTCTATTTTTCATACAAATTTTCTCACACTTAAATACAACAAGTGTTCAAATATTTATAGGAGGAGGAGAAAGAAGACAAAAAGGAGCCAACCACTATTTACAAAATATTTAAAAGTCAAATGTTGACTTTAGGACAATTTTTTGGATGGCAAGATCCCATGGTGCAACATGGATGATGTCATCATGAATGCCAAAATACTTTTAAATAATTTTACAAAAATGGGATTTATCCCAGAAGGAGGAAGCCTATTCATCGTCATCCTTTGGCTTGAAAGTTGCTTCTAATCAGGAGAGGTGATGTGAAACTGAGCTCGATACTCCATGAACTTGCTGACCATCGCCTGAAGTTGATCTTGAGCGGGACCCTTGGTGTGATCCCCGATGACTTCACAAGTTTCTCATTTATCTTTGAGTCTTTTAGGGAGTTTGAAGTATTCATTACCTGCCTCCATTAGGTACCCAACAAAGTCGCGGTAGGCCAGAAGGTTGTTGATAGATTCTACATCAAAAATTTCCTCTAACGCTAAACCTTGCAACGTGATTCCATTGAAAAGTTGAATAGTATCATCCGCCTTCCTCAAGGCGTATACTGCACTAAGAAACCCTAGAGAAATTCTTAAGATGATCTGCTCCATTTGATGCATGGCATCCAGGGCTTCCTCCTTGATTTTGTCTATCTTTTCTAAGACAAACTCCATTTGGTCAACCTGATAGTCTAAATCAGCAAGGACTTTATTGTGTGCTCGTGGGTGATCAAAGATGTTGAATTTCAACAAGTCATCGACTGGGTAGTCGAGCATCTTTTGGAATGTCTCATGTTGCAACCTGGCATGGTCCAACTCTTTAGAGATAGGTCCTGCTATTTCTTGGAGTTCCTTGTTCTCTTGATCTATATTTTGATAGAGCTCTATGAACTTTGTAATCACTTCCTCACTATCTTTGAGGATCTGCTCTCTCCAGGCGGACACTGCTACACCTTGCTTGCTGATCTTGGCGTACTCATTTATCTTCTCCTGACTAAGAACTTTGGGAGGGTCGGCAGTAGTCATAAGAGGGGCATTTCCCATATTTTGCAGGGCTTGGAGAAGATTCTTATTTTTCTCTTTTAATATTCTCTTCTATTCCTTTTCTTCTTGAAGCTTCTTACAAAGGGCATCTACTGTGGATAAGGCCTCTCCTTGTAGGCTCTCTAATGATGTTCCCATTGTGACCTGAGTCACTATAAAATCTATAGGAGACATATCTTCTTTCTTCTTTGTGGGATCAGGGTACGCGATCTCCATAACCCTTTCGCCTGAAGTGCTTTGAGAGAAGCGAGTTACATCCTTTTTCTTCTTAGGCCCTTTATCCAGAATAAAGGAGAAGTTCATAGGTGCAATAGGGAATTTCCTCTTGTGTTGGCTCAGGTGTTCGAAGATCCATTCTGGACTTAGGGGAGTGGGACCATAGGATGAAGAAGAAACAAGGGTGGAAGGAAGAATGACTGCAGTGGACATGGGGAAGTGTGTCGAAACACTTTGTGGTGACATTGAGAAAGGGGCCGACATACCAATGCTCACGAGAATAGGAGTCAATACAAGAGAGGAGGCCATGGGGGCGAAAGGGATCTACGAGATGAGGGAAGAAATGTTGGGGGACAAATCTGTGAGGGAAGAGAAGATGGATGAAGAGGAAAAGGGGAAGGAGGAAGGCGGAGAGGAAGACACAACCAAAGGAGAAATTTTTTGAGTGACATGAGGAGGGGAAGGAGGAGTGAGAGAGGGAATGGTTAGGACCTCACCAGTTGTGGAAATGACAACATCTTGAGTGGATGTGTCTGTTGGAGCACTGGCTGCTTCTTCTTTTCCTGGGGATACCAGGTTCACTACTTTCTCCTCGGTGGTGGAAGGAGGGCTCTCAAGAACTTCTTTCTGAGTAGTGCTTGCCTCTTCTACTTTATCCTTTCCTTTTCCCTCAGGAAAATGTTTTGGCCTGGATGGTGCATTACCCAAGGGAGACATGGTAAAGTCTACCCCAAGGTAGATGATACCATTTTTCTTGCACTAATTCTCAGTGTACTGTAGAGTGCCCTTGACCCTTTACTCTACAGTTTGAGGGGCCTTGTTCCTATCAATTTTAGAAAATGGTGAATTGTCCCCATCTGTGTCTAGATAAACTTGATCAACTTCTTGATCAGTTACTTAGAAATCCTTTGGGACGATAGCCACACCATATTGAATGATCTATGCCAGGGCCAGTCGGGAGTGATCCTTTTTTCTGAGCTCAACTTCATGATTTAGGTTGATGTAGATATCCTCGATCTGAGGGATGTGAATTAGATTGATCCTTACTCTTAGAAGGTAACCATGAGGATCGAAGGTTGGCCTTGCTAGGAAATTATGCTTCAGATTGAGAAATTCAAGCTCTGTATACATCTCCCCAGGCTTTGCTATGTGAAGTGTAGGTGTATCTGCCCACCGTGAGGGGGAATGGAGTTCCACCCTTCTTCCTTTTCAAACACTTCTCATGGTATGTGATGAGCTGTCTAAACAGCTCCAACAGGATCAGTTTGGGTCCCGCATACCTTGGCAATCTGGTGGGCTCTCCCAAGAAGTTAGCGGCTCTGAGATAGGTGAAAGTGGGGAATTGCGTGAATAATGCTCCCCACTTCTCTATGGCGGTGATCATGCTTTTGGTCATCCTACGTGGTTATAATACTAGCATACAATCCACAAAAACACTAAAGTGCTTTTCTTTTAAAGGAAGTAGCAAGGAGTCTGACCTTAACATTGTCTTCTGTAATATTATGTACTGTGTAAATAATAGCCACATGAATAATATGTTCCAAAAGAGTAATATGAGTTTCCCATGTGTAAAATGGTGAAATTTTGAGTTTCGCAATAGGTATAGGATCGTGTTTATCCAATTGGAGAGGACTGCTTGCATTGAAATGAGGGAAAAAATTTGTTCCTTGAAGGGGCTACCATAATAACAAGAGGTTGATTGTTCCTAGGTTTGAGGAAACCATCTGTAAGGGGAATTCGAATGACCTCTACAGGCTAATGCTACAACAAGAGATGTTGAAATGCTTCTTTTCCTTCTTCTTGGAGGGGACAAGGATAAATCAATATGCTAATAATTCCCTTACCTTGAAGAATCTCTTGTCTGAATTCTTCACATAAGTTAAGAAATTGATACTTGAAGTCTAGATATATGGAGTCATCAGGTACTTTTTTTCGTACAAGTATGAAGAGAAGTACCAACTCTAGTCCCATCGAGCGTGCCAAAAATTGTTGTCACACAGATCATGAACCCGTTGAATCTTTGATCAATCGTGTGAAACATTGGAACATCCCCAAGGTGTGGGACCTTGTTGCCTTGGGATGAACCTCCAAAGAAGGCTATCTTCCTTTAAAACTTGGCAAACTTGATTTAGGATCAATGTATAAGGCTAAAACACTTGAAAATAAGCTAATCTACTATATTCTTGGGATATAAGTGAGAGAAATTTAAACAACTAATAACTTTAAAAGGGGTGATGCACCAAGTATAAACTGAACAGAAACATCCACTTAATGGTACAATTAATATCCCAAACAACATATGGCATTCACATTTCTTGTAATCTTTTCAATTAATGATTGGATCAATACAACACTTTAATAACAAAAAGGAAACAAAGTTTTCCACAACCAAAACGAAAAGAGTTTATATCATTTCCCACAGAGACTAAAATAAGATAACTGATCTAAAAGTGAGTTAACCTATCATATCCAAGGAATTAAACATCCACAAGTGATAGATAAATTGATGAATAGAAACATAAAAAAGATATTCAATGGAAAAATATTGTTCTGAATATTATTAGAAGGGTCAAATTTATTTTCAATCTCTTCCAAGATTGAAGAGTAATCCACAAAAGATCTAAAAGTCATCTATATAAAAAAATGCATACCACTATTTATAGACTAAGTAGGTTGAGCCATTACAACTTCACCCTTAACTAATTAATTACTAAAAATAGAGTGCAATAATGTTTTGGGGAATAGACTCCCATAAAAATAGAAAAATAAGTTACACAGGTTTAAGCAAGTCAACCCTATAACTTTGACTGATTCAAAGATTGGGAGCTATCCATTAATGGTCACCGGGCTTAGCTTGGGTTGACATCACTCTTTCCTTGTTTAGGTTCTTCTTCATCCTTTTCCCACATAGCCATTTTGTGCTTGTATTCAATGAAATGCTTGATAATTCCTTGGACCTCCTCTTCCTCTAGTCTGCATATGTAATGGTTCACCACATCCACTATCTCAACTTCCCTAACATCTTTGGCTGGTAATATTTTCAACTTTATCAAAACCTTCTTTAGTTGACTTATAAAATTTTGATATGAAACTAATTTGTAAATGGAATCAATATTGAAGGTCTGTGTCACATCATCTTCTTCTTTGACTAAAATTTTGAAACTCGCTATAATTTGATCAACGGGAAGGCCATCAATAGTTAGTGGATATTATCAAATTCCTTTGAAATGTCTTTTAATCCATCTATTACTTCAACCTATTTTTCATCCAATTTATTTATTAGATACTAAAACACCTGTGTACTGAACTCCATGGATTTTTGAAACTTAAATAACTTAGAGGCGTCATCAATCACACACTCTTAAAGGAGCATATTTGAATTAACATCTCTAATTTCTCTCCAAGTTTTCAAATTAAGATCCAAATTATTCTTATCCTCAGAGAGGATTTCATCCAATTCCATGATGGAAGATCTTTTATCATATAAATTATTGTACAATTCTACAACCATTTTGATCAATGGATTAGTTTCCTGAAGCATACATTCCATCCATCCACAAAATGACCTTCCTTTCTGGCCTATTTTCTCCACTATGTGGTAGGACGTATCATCGAAGCTTGAGGAAATGGAAAGTGCGGTTGTATTTTGTATTGGACATGTAACTTTAGTAAGAAGAGAGTGAGTATTTTGTATTTTATACTGGCTACATGCACATATTGCTTCGCTCATTTATGAGTAGATTTTCCTAGTACAAATTTGGAGATTTGGTAATCCACTGCTGTGATGGTTTATTTTGTCTTTCCTTCAGAGAGGGTAGCTATTTCCATAAATCTTTCCCCAGATTGGTCTAATAATATATTAGAGACAACTCTTGGCCATTTTGGCTTGTCTCTTGGGGAGTCATATCCAAAACACTTAAATCAATTACATCAGCAATGGCCACCTTTTTTCTTTTTTCTTGGGGAGTCTACTTGTGAAGCCATTTTAGGTATGGCAGAAGATGATGTAAATGTTATTAATGGAACTGTTATAGTACTTTGGTGTACTAGACACTACAATGACCCTAGTGACACTTATGGAGAGTGGAAAGTGACGTAGTGATAATGGAAGGTTGTAATGGTCAAAAATGGTCCTCAAGAGCAGATGAAATGGAAGTGGAAGTAGGTTGATTTTGACACTTTGGGTGTGATTCCCAAAGTCTCCAACAAGTTTATATGTTCTCTTTAAAATGGGTCTCGTCCTTTTCTTTTGTATTGTTGCATTCTTCTTTATACCCAATCAGATCAAGGAAGAGGCTAGTTGGCAATATTACCCCTTTTTGTAGGTAGGATCAAGTATCTCTTCATCATCCTCTAACCCTTCATGAATATCTGTAATGCCAGATTGTACTACCTCACTCAAAAGTTAATCTTTCAAACTCTCTCTACCTTATGATAATTTCATCTTGACAATGATACCAAATATCTTCTAATTGAGGAACATGCGTGTTGGGCTTGCCCTGTTTTCATTGAACTTACCCCATTAATCAAAGTTTTTTCTCAGATGAAATTTTCTTCATGGACACTTGAGACATTTATCCTTTCCAAATTCTTGGCTTTATAGATGCTAGCACAATTATATCTCCCTATTGAAATGGGAAATTAGACCCTTGCCTTATGTCACTTGTTTTTGATTTTGCTGATAATCCAACAACTAGAAAAACCAACTCTAGTAATAATCCACTTGTCACTTGAACATCTTGGAAACTTATTTGGGGGCATCTAAGAATCATGGTACACTGATATAATTGAATGCAATAAATTGGAGATAAATTTCAAACCCATTCTTGTACTTCTCTAAAAGCCTCATATGATATCCTTTGAATTATATAAATCCTTTCTAAAATAATATGAAAGAATAACAAAGAAAGTGTCATTTTTACTCTTCAAAAATTCTTAATTCCTTCTTCCATAATGAGTTGAGGATTAGAACTCATAAATCTAGGAGGTTCTCCTGGACCCCTTTTTGGATTTAAAACCTATATAAATCCCTCATTGCAGCTGCTGCATAAACGAGAAAAGAGGTCATGAAAAAGTCATTTGATGTCAGTACATCTCCTAATTGGAAACATATTGAACTACTTATATGTCCACCCCACCAGATAAACTCCTTGTTTTTCTTAATAGTGGCTATGTAAAGAAATATCCATTCTTGAAATTATCTTACTGAAGTGAGACCAGAAACCCTACTCAACAAAACAATGATATCATTAAATTTCTAAATTAAATCTTAACACGGAATTTACTTAGAAATTTTGGTTGTGGTACTTTTATCCTTAGTTAAGTAGCTCTTAATCATGAATTTTGTGAAAACTTCATATTAGTTATCCCAATGTTCAGTTGCAGACTCCGGGGAAATTGTAGCATATTCTTCCACATCAGGAATTCTAAACAAATATTTGAAAAAATAACTATGTAGACACTAAAATTAGGTCACACCCCCCCCTTCTTCCTTCAACATATAAGCCCCCCCTTTTATTACATCTACCTAGCCATGGCCCCCTTCACCTCACTAGTATTAGTTTAATTAATCTAATTAAATTAACTCATTATCCTCACTATATTTATTATTTAAATATCTTATTTAAATAATACCTACACATATAGTTCACTTAGACACCTCACCAAGCTAACTCAACTTAAGATCTATTCTTAGCAAGTTACCATAACTAACTATGACTTACCCAAACCCTAAAAATCAATACCTACACTCCCTCTAACCACATTCCCCATGATCACAAAAGCTCTGAGTCCAATCCATGGGATAATGACAGAAGATCTGAGGAAATCAAGAGGATCTCCCTAAGTTTGGTAAACCTAGGAAATTGCACCTTGACCGACGTCGGTTTCCCCTAACCGTCACCGATTAAGCCGGATCGCCATCGGTTATCCCTTTTAACCCAAAACAACCTTATTTCTCAAGGTTAGAACTTGGAAGGAAAAGGTTGGAAAATGAAGAAAGAAAGTTGACAAGGAAGAACGACATCTCAGAGAGATAACGCATCTTCATAGAGACAATTCTAGCAAGAACTCACATCCAAGGAAGGGGATTGAGCATATTTTCCTATATAGCCATCCCAGCCACCTTCTGATCTATCCAAATAAAAGAGGAACATGCATGCAGCCCATGTAGAAGCTTTTCTTCAGTTGGTGATCACTTGCAGCCTTCAAAAACCACCATCGGCACCTCCATCCATCATACACAAGCCTTCAAGAATGAAATCCAAGTTAAGTACAACATCATACTTACCTAGTTATTTCATTTCATCATTGTTTTATCATCTATTTTTCATCTTGCTCCTTATTGACCATCTCCAATGTTTTGTACCTCCATAGACCCATCAAAACCTCGTAAAAACCTATTCCAGTCACCTAAATACCTCCTCACAACCAACATAACCCTTTGTGCAATCACAAAGGAGACCAAAACCCTGTTCTGTGACGTTTTTAGATCTCACAATAACCAACACCGGTTATACCTAACCACGGTCAGTCACTCTTGACTGACGTCGATCTTTGTGTTTTCCCACACAGCCTTAAATAGAGACCTATCCACCTAATTTTACCCCACCCTCACTCACTTGTGACCTACATGAGACCTTAATCAAACCTGTAGAACCCAAAACCAACCATTTGACCTGTGGATTCTATTCTAGCTTAGCCTGTTACATTAGATATGTTTTCTTATTGTGTTTTAAGTGAGATACCTAAATCATTTCAAAATAACAATAGGATTTACCTTGTTTTCAACATTAATTTGTTTAAAATAGTGGACTGACAACCATCTAGGAAGTACCATACTTCTAGGATCTAGCTCATGCTAGGCAGTTCATTTCCCATATTGTTTAATTCTTTCTGGTGGTCTTTCTTTCATTACAGGTAGTTCCTCCTAGCCAAAAGGAAGCTCTCATGGTCATTTGTGGATTCATAAGTCATACACACACAACAACCCATCAACTGAAATTTGAATAGGTATTCCTCCTATGCTCGTTACCCTATCTGTTTTGTTAATGATTCAAAGAAACAATGTAAGAAAAAGGTGAAAATTTTTGGCACACCTGGTGGGACCCATCCAGGGTTCCTTGCATTTCATTCATTCCTAGGAAAAAATTGTGTGTTTGTTTCCCTTCTAAAAAGTGTACACATCAATTTCTTTCCCTGGTAATCCACTTTGTCTTTCTACTTGCTCTAAAGGAAACTTTTCTTTTGGTGTATTTAAAAAGAATCATTTCTTCATGTTTTTTGCATTTTAGTGAAAGAGCATCCCTCCTCCCATTCATCTTATTGTGTCATCCAATTTCATATTTTCAATTTGGGTTTAAAAATAATTGCATGTCATTCTGATTTTCTACATTAGCTCACATTAATTGAGGGCAACCTATACGCTGGAAGTCATTACCAGCTGATGGTTGACAAACAAATCATAGAAAAGCACTTATATCCTTTTCTCTTTCTCTGAGTCTTACCAAACTGCACAAAAATTCAAATACATACATTCTTAAACAACATCTTACATGGAAGAAGCTGTAGGTGATCACATGATCATGGCACAGTGGGCACCCAGCTCGCTTTTTTGTCGAGTCATACTTTAGAGCGTAGCCTGCCCCCACCATAACATACCTGAAATCCCACCCTTTAGATCTCCTTCTTTGTAGGAAGCCATCCTCATGAAAAAATCTATTTCAAAATTCATGTGTCAATCCCTAAATAGCATAAGTTGAACAAACATAATAGAATAGGCACTCTAGGAATGTTCTTTCTTAGTGTTCTGTTTGATTTACATTTTGAGGTGAGAGCTTTCGATCATTATTTTTGTATTTCCTTGCACACTCCTCATCATAGCTAGTGTATTTTGGCTCCACATGAGTGTGCTTGGGCCATATCACCATCATTCCTAGAATTCTGGGTTTGATTCCACATCAAATTCTAATTCACAACCACTTTTTCTCATCAATGTTTCAATCTCACAGTAACCTTCATTGGTTACGTCTGACCGCCATCGATTAAATACAACCGACGTTGGTTCTAGGCCTGTTGTTCACTCAAAATTTCCCACTCTGATAAGAGTAAAATTTTCAAAATTTTGAGTTGAAGAGTTCTTCTCTGAAGTGCCTAAGTCGTGGAGTTAAAAGAAATTGTGTTTTGGGTCTTTTTGTGTGATTTTCGGGCCTGTCGGAACTTTTTGTCCCATCTGTCCCAAGTACGAAAATGCACTCTGTTCCCCGATCGGCCGAAATCCCCGAAGCTGTCCCATTTTCGGGCCCGTCGGAAAATTTTGTCCCAAGTGTCCCAAAACTTATTTTGCGTGTTGTTCCAATTTCGGCGGAATCATCCTTCCCGCGTACTTCGCACTTTCCTGTCCCAAATGTCCCAAAGTTAAAAAGTGCGAGCTTTCCCATTTTCGGCCGATTTGCCCGAACCGCGTCCTTCGGAACTTTTTGTCCCAACTGCCCCATTTGAAAAAGTGCGAGCTTTCCTAATTTCGGCCGAGCCGGTCAAGTCGCGTACTTCGGAACTTTTTGTCCCGAATGTCCCAAGTCCAAACGGGCCCGCTGTTTCAATTTCGGACCAAAACACCCGAATCGCGTACTTCACACATTTTCGTCCCATGTCCCAAATGCATTTGTGGCGTCCTCTCCCTATTTCGCCTAAACCGGCCGAGCCGCGTGTTTCGCGCATTCGCGTCTCACATGTCCCAAGCGTACCTAGTGTCATTCACACTTAGTTTTTCGCCGCTCGCTCCAAGTATGATATTTTTCAAATTGGTGGTGGTGTATTCAATGCGCATTAAAGTCATTTCATCTCTCCAAACGGCTATATAACGAGCATTCCCCTTTGCATTTTTCGCATTGCTTCCATGCTATCTTTCGCTCAAACCCTTGCAATTCGAAAACCTGCGCAATTCCCCCTCCATTTGCAAATTCCTTCCAGAAGTCTAGGTTGCAGCTCCCAGTCTATCAATATGAAGATCAAGTTTCAGGGGCAGGAGCAAATTTCTCCACTTGAGTCTGCCGTTAGCAATATCGGAGACAGTGAAGCTCGTCATCTCGACTTCGGTGATTTTTGGTCAAGAATGACAGATGCAAACCCTACGCCAATGGCACAGATGATTAATGATAGCGGTTTAGCTTTCACCGGAGGATTCCCTATCTCAGTGCAGTGTGCTGATACTGTACTTTCATGCGGAGCTCACTTCGACCCCGCTACGAGTGAATTGACAAACATACACGGGGAGCTCATTGCCAAGCTGGACGCTGCCGCCATTGGAGCTGCTCTGAGGATTCCGGAGATGGACAATGCTATAGTCGTCTCTCAGGATCAAGCACAGGCCATGTTCGACCAAGACAGTGATAAATATAAAGCTCGAGTGGCGAAGTCTTGGTTGAAGAACCCTAAGAAAGGTCCTTCTCGTCTGACCAAAACCCTCTTCCGGGTAGATTTCAACGAAGAACTGTCAGACTTCATAATCCTGCTGGCTCGGGTTATGGGTTTGCCCTCCACCAATGAATTTCATTTCTGGATGTGCCCGCTCATTAGCATGGTGTGCGAGGGAACACAAAATATCAACTGGGCAGAGATCATCAGTATGAATTTGGCTGAGCAGCTATCTAACGTTCAGCAGACAAAGAAGTTCTACATGACTTCATATCTGATGTATACCCTAGCAGCATCCAGGCAGTGGTTTGGTTTCTCCTATGTAGATGCACACAAAGATGATCCAGTGTATGCCTATTGCCCGCAGTTCACCTTGGAGACTCAGCAACCGCAATTTCAGAAGGGTCAATGATGCTTTCACCATGTACGTGGTCAGATTGCTCGAAGGTGATACTGCTAGAAGGTTTTCAGATGAAGCCATGAACTTGATATCGCAGTATGGAGCCTATTTCATTCAATTCAGGAAATTCTCCTATATCAGGCTGGCTGGCTATGAGAGCACCCCTCTGCGGCTCCCCATGTTCTGCAACGACAAAATGGCCCTGATTGAAATATGCAGGCAACTAGACAAGTTGCACAGAACTTGCAGAGACAAGAAGATTTCTGGCTTGCACTTTCCCATCTCTCTGGGAAACTATACATGCAAAACAGCTATGGATGCTCAGAACATAGAAAGAGCCCTGGTCCCTATCACTGTTCATTTCTTCAAGCCTAGAACCTGTTTTGACTTGAAGAAGTTCATTGAACAGAACCTCAAGATAATATATCATCATAGGGTAGATACAGAAGACTACTGGGCTGACTGTGCAGATGATTTTGAAGCCAGAAGAAGGCATTGTGGCAGGTTCTCCCTGCAATTGATCCAAGAACTCAGTCTGTACCAAGTTCCTGAAGGTCTCCAAGATGATAATTCTGAGCTATACTCTTATGAGTATGAAAATGTGATTAAGCACACTCCCCTGGAGGACCTGGATTGGAACAGGAAAGAGAGAGATGATCTGGCTGAGATTCTTGCTCCAGTCTTGATCAGAACTAGGGTCTGGTTCAGTAAGAAGATCCGAGAATTCAAGAGGCACTCAGGAGAATCTAGCTCCAAGGATGATTCGACACCCATAAGAGAGACATCAGTTCCAGAGTCTGGAACACCAGTGAAAACCCCTCCTACCTCAACAGCTCGGGGACCTGTGGAATCTACTCCTTCTCCATCTACCCAGGTATACAAGAAGAAACTCAAAGAGGTAAAGAAGGAGCCTGCAGAGAATGATCCTCCAAGAAAACAGGCACAGTTGCCTATGGGGCCAGAGAACATCATTGTTCTCAGTGAAAGTGAAGAAAGTGAGATGCCAACTCCTGCAAGTGTTCCTGAAAATCCAGCAGATAAGGAGGTCCAGAGCACTGAATTTCCAGGTACTACTGATTCTTCTACCGCCATTACCTCCAGTGTTCTACCCACATCTCAGCTTGAGTCAACAGCTGCACAGACCTTGAGTGTCATGAGCTCCCTGTCTCTTGGTCCCCTTGCTTCTCCTGCAGATTCTTCTTCCTCTTTTGCTTGGGTGCAACCTCTGGTTGACAAAAGGAAGAGGAAATCCTCCTCTCAAAGCTTGGGACCAAATTTTGATGATGTAGCAGCCTTGTTGGGCACCACTCCTTCTCGTGCCAAGAAAGCCAGAACTACTTCCAGGATTGTGTCTGATGCTCAAGGTCAGCAGTTCTTGGAGATTGCCAAACCTACAGTGGATAAGTCAGAATCAGACTTGCTGACATCTGACTTGGAGCTTTCAAGGATCCCTATGGGAGAGTCTACCCCTGAAGGTGAAATTCATAACCTCCAGGAAACAGTCACCAGAGTCATTGGAAGGGTTGAGAAAGGGCAGCAGACTATTGACACAGCTGGAAGAACAAGCCCAAGTTCTCACAAGTTTTATCAAGTCACTTTTGTCTAAGGACAAAGTTTTGGACCCTACCCCCTTGACTGCTCTACCGCCTCCTGTAATTCTAAGCCAAGATGAAGTGCCAAAGTATTAAAGATATGCACAAGTATTCTGTCTATGGCAGAGCTATCGAAGCCATGGTAGATGACATGCTTGTTGCCGGACTAAACTTCATCGATGAAGCTTTTAAGCTACATGGAAAGGTAGATAATTTGCAACAGAAGCTGTCCTCTACTATTGGGGTAATGGATAAAGAGCTTAAGCTCTGGAGTAGTTGCATTGTAGACCTTCGCCTCATGGGCCAGACAGATGAGAACATCTTACTGGCGAACAAGATTTTCGACGATGCTAAGGACAATCTGTCAAAATCTTGGGTCTACAGCATGGAGTGGAAAATCAGAGTCCTGGAGGAAGCTGTAGGAGAAATGAAGAATAGCTGGCAGAAGGGAGAAGCTTTCAAGACACTGGCTGCTGCTGCGTTCAAGGATATGCATTGTCATCTTCAGGACGAAAACTCTGGCGTTCCCTTGTCCTTGCAAGAAATCAAAGCTCAGTTCAGAGCTTTTGTCAAAGATAATCTTTTCAAGGAAGACTCCATCTCTAAGGACAAGATAAAGGAAATTTGTTCTCTTCAGTCTGCCATTGAAGAAGCAAACAAAGACTATCATACTCACGTCGAGTTTGATAAAGAGATGGAGAAATGTCTGGGATTTTGGACTCAGTCTGCAACCAACACGTCAGTCCCTCGTGGCAGAGATATAGCTGAGTCATTGAAGAAGTTCAGGCAGCGGATTCTGAAGACAGTGGGTCCCTCCCAATAGCCGGCCACCTGTCTCCTTCTCCTTTCTTTCCTCTTCTTTCCTTTCTTTTCGTATTCTTTGTAATTAGTTATGGTATTGCAATTGGCGGTACTTAACTATTCTTTAGTTAAAAGAAATGGTTACGAAGAGTAACTGACTTGTAATCTATATAATGGCCTTTCCACGCCATTTTCCAAGGAGGAAGAACTTGGATATTTTGCTGAAAGTGTAAACAGATCTTAAAGAAATCAATACAAAAGGGCTTTCCGTTCTTTGTCTATCTGATTCTTGTTGTCTCTGTGTTTTCCTTTAATATTGTGAAGATCATTTTGTTCCTAACTCGTTTAGTCTCTCTGATTGCATACTGTTCAGTTTTTGCAAGTACAGTGATCTTGTACAACCAAGAAGGAACTTTGTGTCCTTGATTAACAAATCTGAAGAAGGTTATTTACAGAACTTTGTGTCTTTAAATTTAATCCCATTCAGCTAATGCAAATGATCTTGTCTTAAATCCTTTGAAGCTTCGCATACACGAAGAATTATTCTGCTATCTATAATTCTGAATGTTGCCATTCTGCTCATCTTCTTATTCCCCTTCCTCAGTCCTGGCATAACTGATGATCCTTGTGGAAAACACTTTCGTAATATCCAAGTTTGACCATAAAATAATGTTTTGTGTATTTGTAAATAAGTTCGTTTCAGAATAAGGGAACCTCTCCCATTAAAGAGGAGGGACTTTTTGTCCCCTGACTGTTGCTCTTCTAAAAAGTCCTATTTGACGACCAACAGTTTTTGGCGACTCCGCTGGGGAAAATCACATTCCAGTACTGCAATTTTTTCGATCATCCTTTGATCTGGTGACTCCACGTTTCACTCGAGGGAGAAGGACCCTTGGTATTGAAGATTCTCAGTTTCAGCTTTTGGAGCAACAGGGTTTTCCTTTCCCTCCAAAATAGAAGAACTCGTTCGACGAGCACTCCGCCTGTTCAAGATAGAAGTCCTACGGGTGGTATTCCTTCAGAGCCTGCTAGTCCCAATCTACGAGCTTTGATCCTTGCTGGTGTTAAAGTTCCCCTCCAAGCCGTATTTCCAAGAATGGCGGCACAATTGCCATGGGGTCAACGTGTCGGGCCCCTGGCTCTTGCGCAGCCTTTGCATGAGTTACCTAGAGGTAACCGAAAGAACTTCCCAAAATTTAAAGGAGATGGCAAAGTACACCCTGATGAACATATTGCAGCCTTCATAGTTGCATGTGGAGTTTTGGGGGTTGAGCATGAAGACGTCTCAGTAAGACTGTTCGTTGAGACGTTACAGGATAATGCTGCTGACTGGTTCTATCACCTTCCGGCTGGTGCCATCACCGACTGGACTACCATGAGAACTCAGTTCGAAAGCCGTTTCAAGCCGGCAGAAGATGTGCATGCCCTGCTTGCCCAGATTTCTCAGATAAAGAAAGATCCATCAGAACCCATGAGAGAATTTGTGGCTCGGTTCAACAGATTGATCAACAAGATTCCTGTAAATACTCGACCGGTTGATCAAATTCAAAAATGTTTCTTTTTGAATGCCCAAACGCCTAAAGTCAGTTATGCCCTAAGAAGGGCTAATCTTGGAACGCTAATTCTAGATCAAGAACTGGCTGTTAGTGTCGAGGATGACCTGATCATGTCAGGGAAGTTGAGAAGAGATCCTCCTAAATCTAAATCTGCTGCTTCTTCCTCTTCCACCTCTGGACCCAATACTGATCCATTAGTCCAGAAACTTGCAAATGATCTAGTGGCTATAAAGAAACAATTAGCCCAGCATGCACCATATGCAGACGTTCCGAGAAGAAATTTTCAACCCAGAAACCGTTTGCCAGCTCCCCACACAAGACTGGCACTTGAAGGACCTCCTGTCAAAGTTCCAGTGAATGCAACTTGTGAGGTTGAAGAGCCAGAAGATGATAATGAAGCTTGTGAGGAGTTCCTGGAGGAATTCGATGATGAGGCAGAAGAACTCGAAGGATCTCGAGTCAATTTCTTTACCACTGAAGGCATTGAGGATGGAGATAACTATGATGAAGTGGTAGCAGACATGAACAGTGAATCATTTGCTGTCATGACTCAAGAACAGACGAGGCAGAAGGAGAAAGTAACACAGCCCACGAAGAAATCTAAGGAGCAACCAGCAACTATTCCTGTAATTGCCAGAAGAGGATCTCCTATCCCTACCTCATCTGCACCAAAGGTAAGTACTGTCAATCCTGCTACCAAAGTTGCTTCTTCTTCTTTTTCTCCTAAGGTTGATAAGCCTAGAATTTCAAATGATGATGGCCCATCCACCTCTGGATCCTTTGACATTGTGGATCACCTAAAAAGGACCAAGGTTCAAATTTTAGAAGCCGAATACTACCAAACCCATCCCCAAAGATTTTGCCAAGATGATCCAATTTGTAAATTCCCATACCAAGACCACCTCTAAAGGCCTTTTTGCCCACTCCTCCTTCTATACCAACAACCTAGTTTAGTAGCTGCTGTCACCCTTGCCTAGCGACAAAATCAAGCCCTTTTATGTAACACTTCTTATAGCGGGCCATAGGCTCAGTAACTGTGTCATAGATTCTGGAGCCTCAGATAACGTAATGCCTGCTAAAGTAGCCCATGCTTTAGGCTTGACCCTTACTCGTACTTATGGATCTTGCTACTCCATGGAAAGTAAGGAAGTACCTTTGGTTGGAAGGATTAAAGATGCACAAGTGGCTTTTGCTGCTTTTACATGAAAAGAAAGTTTTGGCCACCATTCCTAGTAGCAGACATTCCTCCTTCTTACGAAATGTTGCTAAGTCGGAACTTCTGTAAAGATGTGGGTGGGAAGATTCAAATGGATTGGTCACACACCCTCATACCTGTCAACGGACAAATGAAGAAGTTACTCCCTGAGAAACAGTGCTGAGTATATTGTGTAGAAAACAGATGATCCTAAGGCACAAATACTCTATGAAGACATAGGTCATGGTAATTACATGATTCTGTCCCCTGATGAAATCCAACCCTCCAAAGTATCACCCAAAGATCCCAATGGTGTTTGGATTTTGGAATTTGATGGAAGTTGTTCCTCGGCTTGTTCTAGAGCTGGTGTTCTACTAATATCACCTGAAGGCAGCCTACACCCTTTTTCATTTAAGTTGCAGTTTGAAAACACTAACAATATAGTAGAGTATGAGGCTCTCCTTCTTGGACTGCAAGTAGCCAAAGAACGAGATGTAAAAAATCTTCTGGCTCGTGGTGATGCAGCGCTGATTGTGAAGCAAGTCAAAAGCCTTTTTCAGGTAAAAAATGGGAGGCTGAAGAATTATCGGAATCAGGTTTGGGATTCAATTGAATTCCTTGATGCTTTCTCCATTGAAGCAATTGCCTAGGGAAAAGAATAGTAGGGCTGATTCACTGGCTGTCTTAGGGTCATTATTGATTCCCCATCCTGAATTCTCTCAGGACAAGTTCACTATTGAAATGGTCCACCGGCCTAGTGTTCCTGACAATACTAATAACTGGCAAGTTTTCAACGATGACCAGCATCTACTTTCCTTCTTGGAACTCAAGGGGAATTTCGAACAACTATATTTTGAGGGAAGTGACAACCTGCCTCGTGAGAGTGTGTCCTCTGATCAAGCTGTTACCCAAGGAGAAGAAACAGATTAGGAAGGGTGCATTAAACTCAAAGGAAACAAGATTCCTAAAGGTTTGGTGAGTTTGGAAGAGTTGTTTTACAAACATGACAAATACGTGAGATCTAAAGCTTCTACTGGACCTCAACAATTAGCTGAGTATGATAAGATTGATATTGGGAGTTCTGACTGATCTCGAAACTGGTGAATATTGGGAAATGTTGCACATCAGATGAGAGGAGAGAGAGCAATTGATCTTCTAAGGAAGTATAAAAATGTTCTTGCATATTCTTATGAAGATCTAAAAGCCTTCAAGCCATAAGAAATGCAACACAGTATCCCTCTCAAACAAGGAATCAAGCCTTTCAAGCAGAAACAAAGGCAGTATAATCCAAAAATAGCCGACACCATATTTCAGGAGATCCAGAAATTGTTGAACGGCTAAAATCATTTTTCCCATTCACCATTCGACATGGATTGCAAACATTGTGCCTGTCAGGAAGAAGAATGGTGAGATCCGCATCTGTGTTGATTTCAGAAACCTGAATCAGGCCTCTCTGAAAGATAACTACCCTCTGCTTATGATGGATCAGATTTTGCAAGCAGTAACAGGATCCGAGATGTTATCTATGCTTGATGGATTCTCAGGATACAATCAGGTAGAGGTTGATATTACAGATCAAGCACAAGATAGCCTTCACCACTCCTTGGGGGTACCTTCGCCTACAAGAGAATGCCTTTTGGGCTGATTAATGCTGGTGCCACTTTCCAAAGAGCTATGGATCTGGCTTTTGGAAGCTTGAAAGGGAAATGTATTGCCATATACCTTGATGACCTGACAGTGTTTTCAAAGTCAAGAGCGGATCACTTCGACCACTTGGAAACAGTTCTGCAAAGATGCCGAGAGCATGGGATTTCTTTAAATCCTAAAAAATCTATTTTCTGTGTTATAGAAGGGAAGCTGTTAGGGCACATTGTCTCCAAGGATGGCATCAAGATTGGTCCTGAACGAGTCCAAGCCATCCAGCAAATTCCTCTCCCAACCAGTAAAAAAGGCGTGCATTCCTTTTTTGGTAAGATCAATTTCTTAAGAAGATTCATCCCTGATTTTGCTGAATTAACTTTGAACATCTCTCAGATGATGAAAGGAAAGCAAGCGTTTGGTTGGTCTTCTGAAGGAAAGGAATCCTTTGAGGGTATCAAGAAAGCCATTGCTAAAACTCCAGTTTTGGCCTGTCCATACTTCAGCAAAGATTTCATCATCTATTGCTACGCCACAGACAATACCCTAGCTGCCGTCTTAACCCAAGAAGACTCTGATGGACATGAGCTACAATTGCCTTCATGAGCTATATCCTGAAGAATCATGAGCTGAAATACACCATGATGGAGAAGCATGCTTTTGCAGTAGTCAAGGCTGTTAAGCAGTTTCGCTTTTATATCCTCAACTCCCACTCCGTGGTGCTGGTTCCAGATACGACTGTTAAGTCAATTCTTACACAACAAGAATTTGGGTCCAAGAGAGGAAACTAGGTGGCTAAAGTCCAGGAGTATGACATTGATATCAAACCGACCAAGCTGGTTCGTGGCAATGGTCTTTGTGAGCTCATCGCTGAAGGAGCCAAATATGAGTTGCTGGAGGAGAAAGTTGACATTCCTACTGTTCTATTCCTTAGTTCAGTCGATGAATGGTATTCTGACATTGCCCATTTTCTCACCTATGGGGAATGCCCCTCTCATTTAACTACCAAGGAAAAGAGGACCGTTAAATTGAGATTAGCGCAATATGTACTGTGGGAAAATGCCTTGTTCAAGCGTGGTTTAGATGGGAGATTTCTGAAGTGTGTGGACAAGGAGCAGCAGAGAAAGTTGCTCTCAGCTTTCCATGATCAGGCATGTGGAGGGCACTATTCATCAACAGTCACAGCTCACAAGATACTCCGGGGAGGATATTACTGGCCTTCCTTGTTCAGAGATGCATCCAAGTGGGTGGATAAATGCGAGGCCTGTCAAACCTTTGTGGGAAGACCCAAACTGGCCGCTTTGCCTCTCAAGCCAGTTGTGATTGAGGAACCATTTCAACAGTGGGGTCTAGACTTCATTGGTACACTGAATCTGCCTCTAGTGCTGGCCACACGCATGTGCTAACTACCACTGACTACTTCACCAAATGGGTGGAAGCTATTCCGGTCAAGAGCACTACTTCTGAAGTTGTATGCAACTTCCTCAAAGAGAACATCTTGGTAAGGTATGGTGTACCTAACAAGATTGTAACAGACAATGCTTCGAACTTCGCCTCAACTGAGATAATGGATTTCTGCTACGGGTATGGCATCTCTCTGGCTCATTCCTCAGATTATTATCCCCAGGGGAAATGGACAAGCAGAATCCACCACAAAAATCTGGTAACTATCATAAGGAAGTGGTCAAATGAAGTCTCAGCGAAACTGGCATAAGAAGCTTTATGATGCTCTTTGGGCAGACAGGATCACACCTAAAGAGCCATTGGAATGTCCCCCTTTCAAGTAGTGTATGGAGTAGAGGCCCAATTGCCAGTGACAGTGGACTGCATCCTTGCACCTGATGAGGGCCATTGAGACGACTGTTTCAAGGCGATGCTCTGGACAAAAGAATCATGTACCTGCACAACGTGACGAGACTAGATTGGAGGTTGCTGACAGAATATCTGCTCCCAGCAGAAGGTGAAGGTTCTGTTCGATAAGAAGGCTAGGTTCCCATAGAGTTCCAAGTTGGTGATACCGTGCTGTTATGGTACAAAGACATGAATCTCGTGGGCAGCCATGGAATTTGATTCTCTGTGGCTTGACCCTTTCAAGATAAGACACTTTGCTATTACGACTCTTTCTACTTGATTACTGATGGGTTTCTCCCCTCCCACTCCTTAGAAGTGGGGTCAGTATTGAAGTTGTTCAGTCCTAGGTGACTAGGGCGTCCCTTTGTATATTATGTTCAGTTTTTTTTGGCTTTTGCTGCTTTTGTGTGTTTTCCCTTCTGTTTGTGTGTGTTGCCTCTGTATCGGTTGTTTTGACTCTTTGCCCAATGGAAAGGCACGTGGTCCTGCTTCACCGAGATTCTCTAATTTTCTTGCCTTGTCTCTCTATGAATTTACACCAAGTCATCCCCCAGAAGGAGCCAGCTTTTGGTTCACTCACAATTTCCCGCTCTGATAAGAGTAAAATTTTCAAAATTTGAGTTGAGAGTTCTTCCTGGAAGTGCCGAAAAATAAAACAAAGGTCCGTGGATTAAAAGAAATTGTGTTTTGGGTCCCTTTTTGTGTGATTTTCTGGGCCTGTCGGAACTTTTTGTCCCATCTGTCCCAAGGTACTAAAATGCCCTGTTCCCCGATCGGCCGAAATCCCTGAAGCTGTCCCATTTTCGGGCCCCGTCGGAAATTTGTCCCAAGTTGTCCCTAAACTTATTTGTCGTGTGTTTCCAATTTGTTGAATCATCCTTCCATACTTCGCACTTTCCTGTCGCCAAATGTCCCAAAGTTAAAAAGTGTGAGCTTTCCCATTTTCGGCAGATTTTCGCAACCGCGGTCCTTCGAATTTTTGTCCCCTGACTTTTGCTCTTCTAAAAGTCCTATTTGAACGACCACAGTTTTGGCGACTCCGCTGTGGAAAATCGCATTCTAGTACTGCCATATTTTTTTTGATCATCCTTTGATCTGGCGACTCCGCGTTTCACTCGAGGAGAAGGACCTTGGTATTGAAGATTCCTCAGTTTCAACATCAGCTTTTGGAGCAACAAGGGTTTCCCTTTCCCTCCAAATAGAATAACTCGTTGACTAGCACTAGCCGCCTGTTCAAGATAAAAGTCTACGGGGGTATTCCTTCAAGAGCCGGCTATCCAATCTACGAGCTTTGATCCTTGCTGGTGTTAAAAGTTCCCCTCCAGCCGTATTTCCAATAATGGCGGCAACAATTGCCATGGGGTCAACGTGTCGGGCCCCTGGCTCTTGCGCACCGTTACATGAGTTACCCTAAGAGTCCGAAATAAACTTCCCAAAATTTAAAGGAGATGCAAAGTACACCCTGATGAACATATTGTAGCCTTCATAGTTTTGCATGTGGAGTTTTGGGGGTTGAGCATAAGACGTCTCGTAAGACGTTCGTTGAGACATTACAGGATGATGCTGCGACCTATTCTATCACCTTCCGGCCTCGGTGCCATCACCG
Organism: Taxus chinensis; assembly: GCA_019776745.2. Taxonomy (NCBI): domain Eukaryota; kingdom Viridiplantae; phylum Streptophyta; class Pinopsida; order Cupressales; family Taxaceae; genus Taxus; species Taxus chinensis. Next base: position 886,681,608 of record CM034146.1, on the reverse strand, counting down.
ACTGGAACTAACCATGATACCTCAGTTCGAAATTCCACTTTCAAGCCGTCATGAAGATGTGCATGCCTGCTTGCCCAGATTTCTCAGATAAAGAAGGATCCACAGAAACCCATTGAGAGAATTTGTGGCTCGGTTCAACAATTGATCAACAATATTGCCTGTAAATACTCTACCGTTTTGATAAATTCAAAAATGTTCTTTTTGAATGCCCAATGCCTAAAGTCAGTTATGCCCCTAAGACGGGCTAATCTTTGGAAGCTAATTCTGGATCAAGAACTGCTGTTAGTGTTCGAGGATACCTATCATGTCAGGGTAAGTTTAGAAGAGCTCCCTCCGAAATCTAAATCTGCTGCTTCTTCACTTCCCCCCCTTTGGACCAATACTGATCCATTGTCCTATAACTGGCCAATGAATCTAGTGGCTATAAAGACACAATTAGTCCGCACATCGTCACCATATGCGACGTTCCGCGAAGAAATTTTCAACCCAGAACCGTTTTCCAGCTCCCCATACAGACTGGCTCTTGAGGACCTCCTGTCAAGTTCCCCGTGAATGCACCTTTTGAGGTTGAAGAGCCCAGAAGATGATAATTAAAAGCTTTGTGAGGAGTTCCGTGGAGGACTTCAGTATTGATGAGCAGACGAACTCGAAGGATCTCGAGTCATTTCTTTACCACTGAATGCAATTGAGGATGGAGATAACTATGATGAAGTGTTAGCAACATGAACATGAATCATTTTGCTTTCATGACGGCGAGAACAGCGAGCAGAAGGATAAAGTAACACAACCCAACGAAGAAATCTTAGGAGCAACCAGCACTATTCCTGTTAATTGCCAGAAGAGGATCTCCTATCCCTACCTCATCTGCACCAAAAGGTAAGTATGTTCAATCCTGCTACAAATTTGCTTCTTCTCTTTTTCTCCTAAGGTTTGATAAGCCTAGAAATTTCAAATGATGATGGCCCATCCACCTCTGGATCCTTTGACGTTGTGGGATCACCTAAAAGGTACCAAGCGTTCACATTTCAGAAGCTGAAACTACCAACCCATCCAAAGCTTTTGCTAAGAATGAATCCAATTTGTAAATCCCATTCCAAGACCACCCTCTAAAGGCCTTTTGCCCACTCCTCCTTCTAATACCCAACCTAGTCTGGTAGCTGCTGTACACCCTCGCCTGGTTACAAATCAGCCCTTTTATGTAACACTTCTTATAGCGGGCATAGGCTCAGTAACTGTGTCATAGATTCCGGAGCCTCATATAACGTATGCCTGCTACAGTAGCCCCTGCCTTTAGGCTTTGACCCTTACTCATACTTATGGGATCTGCTACTTACTTCCATGGAAGTAAGGAGTAACCTTTGGTTAGAAAGGATTAAAGATGCATCACAGTGGCTTTTGCTTCCTTTACCTGAAAAGAAGTCTTGGCCACATCCTAGTATCAGACATTCCTCTTACGGATGTTGGCTAATTGGAACTTCTGTAAAGATGTGGGTGGGGAGATTCAAATGGATTGGTCACACTCCGCATACCTGTCAATGGACAATAAGAAGTTACTCCCTGAGAAACGTCTGGTATTTGTACATGCATAAAATAGATGATCCTAAGGCCACAAATACTCTAGGAACATAGTCATGGTAGTACATGATTCTGTCCCCTGATGAAATCCAACCCTCCAATTATCACCCCAAAGATCCGCAATGTGTTTGGATTTTTAGAATTTGATGTAATTGTTCTCACTAGTTCTGGAGCTGGTGTTCTGCTAATATCACCTGAAGGCGCTACAAACCCTTTTTGTCGTTAATTGTATTTGAAAAACACTAACAATCACAAAAGTATGAGGCTATCCTTCTTTGGGGACTGCAAAGTAGCCAGAAGACCAAGGTTTAAGAAAAAATCTTCTGGCTCGTGGTGCTCAGAGCTTATTTGTAAGGCAGTCAGAAGCCGTGTTTCAGTAAAAAATGGAGGCTGAATCATTAATCGGAATCAGGTTTGGGATTCAATTTGAATTCCTTGCATGCTTTCTCCATTGAAGCCATGCCTAGGGAACAGAACACCAGGGCTTGATTCACTGGCTGTCTCAGGTCTTATTTATGCCCCATCCTGATCTCTCAGGACCAGTTCACTATTGAAATTTTCCACCGCCCTAGTTTCCCTGACAATACTAATTACTGCAAGTTTTCAACGATGCCCAGCATCTGCTTTCCTTCCTGGAACTCAAGGGGAATTGAACTAACTATATTTTTAGGGAAGTGACACCTCCTCGTGAGAAGTTGTCCTCTGATCACAGCTGTTTACCCCAGGAGATAGCACGATCAGGAAGGTGCATTAAACTCAAAGGAAACAAGATTCCCAAGGTTTTGGTAGTTGGAGGAGTTGTTTGACAAACATGAACAGATATGTAAAATCTAAAGCTTCTACCTGGACCTCAGCATCAGCTTATTATGATAAGAATTGATATAGGGAGTTCTACTGATCCCCAGCTGTAAATAATTGGGAATGGTTGCAAACACCGATGAGATGAAAGAGCAATTGATCTTTCTAAGGAAGTATAAGGATGTTCTTGGCCTATTCTTATGAGATCTCAAACCTTCAAGCCAAAATAAATGCACCTCGATCCCTCCTCAAACCAGGAATCAATCCTTTCAAGCAGAAACAAAGGCAGTATAACCAAAAATAGCAACACTATATTTCAGGAGATGCCAGAATTGTTGAAGGCTAAATAATTTTTCCCATTCACCATTTGACATGGATTGCAAACATTGTGCCTGTCAGGAAGAAGAATGGTGAGATCCGCATCTATGTTGATTTCATAAACCTTAATCAGGCCTCTCTGAAGATAACTACCTCTCCGATGAATGGGGATCGATTTTTGCAAGCATTAAACAGGATCCGAGATGTTTCTATGCTTGATGGATTCTCGGATACAATCATGGTATAGGTTGTACTGCAGAATCAACACAAAGTAGCCTGCACCACTCCCTTGGGGTAACCTTCGCCTACAAGAGAATTTCCTTTTGGCTGATTATTGCTGGTGTCTTGTTAGACGGACTTCCAAAGAGCTCTGGAGCTGGCTTTTGGAAGCTTGAAAGGGAATGTATAGTCCATATACCTTATGACCTGAACGGTTTTTCTCAAGACAAGATCGGATCACTTTGACCACCCTGGAAACAGTCCGGCAGAGATGCCTAGAGCAATGGGATTTCTTTAAATCCTAAAATCTGTCGTCTTTGACAGAAGGGAACTATTAGGGCACATTGTCTCCAGGATGGGCATCAAGATTGATCCCGAATGATTCAAATCCATCCAGCAAATTCCTCTCCAACCAGTAAAAAATGCGTGCTTCCCTTTTTTTTCGGTAAGAATCACTTTCTTAAGAGATTCATCCCTGATTTTTTGTTGAATTAACTTTGAACATCTCTCAGATGATGAAAGGCAAGCAAGCGTTTGGTGGGTCTCTGATGTAAAGTAATATTTTGAAGGGAATCAAGAAAGCCGCATTGGCTAAAACTCCAGTTTTTGGACTGCCCTGACTTCAGCAAAGATTTCAATCATCTATTCTACGCCACTGACAATACCATGGTTTGCTTTCTTAACCAGGAAGATTCTGATGGACACGAGCTCCAATTGTCCCTTCATGAGCCTATATCCTGAAGTATCATGAGCTTAAAAGTACAACCTTACACCATGATGAGAAGCAGCTTTGGGCAGTTTTTAAAAGTCAAGGCTGTTAAGCATTTCGCTTTATATCCTCAACTCCCACTCGTGGTGCGGTTCCAGATACTACTTTTAAGTCAATTTTACACAACAAGGTTTGGGTCCAAGAGAGGAAACTAGGAGTGGCTAAAGGTCCCGAGTATGACATTGAAAATCTCAACCGACCAAGCTGGTTCTTGGAATGGTCTTTGTGACTCATCGCTTAAGTAGCCAATATGAGTTGCTGGAGGAGAAAGTTTGACATTCTATGTTCTATTCCTAGTTCAGTCCGATGATGGTATTCTGACTTGCCCATTTCTCACCTATGGGGAATCCCCTCGTCATTTAACTACCAAGGAAAAGAGTACGTTAAATTGAATTAAGCGCAATAATGTACTTTGGGAAATGCCTTGTTCCATCAAGCGTGGTTTAGATGGAGATTTCTGAAGTGTGTGGACAAGGAGCACAGAGAAAGTTGCTCTCGAAGCTTTCCATGATCATGCATGTGGAGGGCAACTATCATCAACATTCACAGCTCACAAGATACTCCTGGGAAGGATATTACTGGCCTTCCTTGTTCAAGATGCATCCAAGTGGGTGGATAAATGCGATGGCCTGTCCAAGACCTTGTGGGAAACCCAAACTGGCCGCTTTGCCTCTCAAGCCAGTTGTGATTGAGGAACCATTCAACATGGTCTAGAAGATTCGACATTGTACAAACTGAATCCTGCCTCTAGCTGGCCACACCATGTGCGTAACTCCACGGACTACTGCCACCATGGGTGGAAAGCTTTACGGTCAGAAGCACTACTTCTCTACTTCTGAATTGTATGCAACTCCTCAAAGAGAACCTCTTGGTAGTTGGTGTACCTAACAAGTTGTAACAGACAATGCTTCGAACTACTTCCTCCTCACTGAGATAATGGTTTCTGCTACGGTGTATGCATACTCTCTGGCTCATTCCTCAGATTAATTACCCCAGGGAAATGGACAAGCAGAATCCACCAATAAACAAAAATCTGGTAACTAGCATAAGGATGTTGGTCAATGAGTCTCAGCAACCTTCTGGCATAAGAAGCTTTATGATGCCTCTTTGGCAGACGGATCAACACCTAAAGAGCCCTTGGAATGTCCCCCTTTCAAGTAGTGTAATGGAGTAGAGCCCAATTGCCAGTGACGTGGAAACTGCCAGCCTTGCACCCTGATGAAAGGCCATTTTAAGACATCTAAGTTTCAACATCGATGGCTCGGACAAGGAATCATGTACCTGCACAAACTGACGAGAATGATTGGAGGTTGCTGACGAATCTCTGCCACGCAACATAAGGTGAGTTTCTGTTCGTACGAAGGCTAGGTCCAGAGAGTTCCAAGTTGTGATACCGGCTGTTATGGGACAAAAAGACATGAACCCTCGTTGGCAGCCAGGAAATTTGATTCTCTTGGCTTGACCTTTCAATATCATACACATTTGCTAGTAGGACTCTTTCTATCTTGTTACAATACATGGATGTTCTCCCCTCCCACGTCCTTATAAGTGGCAGTATTTGAATTGTTCAGTCCTAGGTGACTAGGGAGCCCCTTTGTATATTATGTACTTTTTTTTTATTTGCTTTTTCTGCTTTTGGTGTGTTTCCCTTCTTTTGTGGTGTTGCCCCTCGGTATCGTTTTGGTTTTTGACTTCCCTTTGCCCATGGAGTAAGCACTGGCTGCTTCACCGAGTCTCTAAGTTCTTGCCTTTGTCTCATTCTATGAATTTACAACACCAAGTCATCCCCAGAGGAGCCAGCTGTTGTTCACGGTCAAAATTTCCCCGTTCCAGCTCTGAGAAGAGAAATTTCAAAATTTTGAGTTGCAGAGTTCCCGTGTGCTCTGAAGGTGCCTAAGTAAGTCGCGGTGGATTATAAAAGAAATTGTGGTTTGGGTTGGTGTGGTCTTGTGTGGTGTGTTGTAGATTTTCTTGGGGCCTGTCGGAATTTGGTGTCCCATCTGTCCAAGTACGAAAATGCACTCTGTTCCCCGATCGGCCGAAATCCCTGAAGCTGTCCCATTTTTTTTCGACCCCGTCGGAAAAGTTGTCCCAAGTGTCCCTAAACTTATTTTGCGTGTTGTTCCAATTTCGGTTGAATCATCCTTCCCACGTACTTCGCACTTTCCTGTCCCAAATGTCCCAAAGTTAAAAAGTGTGAGCTTTCCCATTTTCGGCAGATTTTCCCAAACCGCGTCCTTCGGAACTTTTTTGCCCCACAATGCCCCATTTGAAAAAGTGCGAGCTTTCCTAATTTCGGCCGAGTCGGTCAAGTCGCATACTTCGGAACGTTTTATATCCTGAATGTCCCAAGTCCAAATGGGCCCCGCTGTTTCCAATTTCGGCCGGAACACACCCGAATCGCATACTTCGCAACATTTTCATCCCATTTGTCCCAAATGCATTTGTGCGTCCTCTCCCTGTTTCATTCACCCGAACCGGCCGAGCCGCGTGTTTCGCGCATTCGTGTCTCACATGTCACCAAGCGTACCTAGTGGCATGTCACACTTAGTTTTTCCCCGCTCCGCTCCAAGTATGATATTTTTCAAATTGGTGGTTGTGTATTCAATGCGCCTTACATTCATTCCGCTCCTCAAACGACTATATAACCAAGCATACCACCTTCGCACTTTTTGCATTGCTTCCTTGCTATCGTTTGCTCAAACCCTTGCAATCTAGTTCCCTGCGCAATACCCTTCCCTTTGCAAATTCCTTCCAGAGTCTAGGTCGCAAGCTCCGAATCTATCAATATGAAGATCAAGTTTCAGGGGCAGGAGCAAATTTCTCCGCTTGAGTCTGCCGTTAGCAATATCAGAGACAGGGAAGCTCGTCATCTCGACTTCGGCGATTTTTGGTCAGAATGACAGATGTAAATCCTACGCCAATGGCACAGATGATTAATGATAGCGGTTTAACTTTCACCGGAGGATTCCCTATCTCAGTGCAGTGTGTTGATACTGTACTTTCATGTGGATCTCACTTCGACCCCGCTACGAGCGAATTGACAAATGTACACGGGGAGCTCATTGCCAAGCTGGACGCTGCCGCCATTGGAGCTGCTCTGAGGATTTCGGAGATGGACAATGCTATAGTCATCTCTCGGGATCAAGCACAGGCCATGTTCGACCAAGACAGTGATAAATATAAAGCTCGAGTGGCGAAGTCTTGGTTGAAGAACCCTAAGAAAGGTCCTTCTCGTCTGACCAAAACCCTTTTCCGGGCAGATTTCAATGAAGAACTATCAGACTTCATAATCCTGCTGGCTCGGGTTATGGGTTTGCCCTCCACCAATGAATTTCATTTCTGGATGTGCTCGCTCATCAGCATGGTGTGCGAGGGAACACAAAGTATCAACTGGGTAGAGATCATCAGTATGAATTTGGCTGAGCAGCTATCCAACGTCCAGCAAACAAAGAAGTTCTACATGACTTCATATCTGATGTATACCCTAGCAGCATCCAGGTAGTGGTTTAGTTTCTCCTATGTAGATGCACACAAAGATGATCCAGTGTATGCCTATTGCCCGCAGTTCACCTTGGAGACTAGCAACCGCAATTTCAGAAGGGTCAATGATGCTTTCACCATGTACGTGGTCAGATTTCTCAAAGGTGATACTGCAAGAAGGTTTTCAGATGAAGCCATGAACTTGATATCGCAGTATGGAGCCTATTTCATTCAATTCAGGAAATTCTCCTATATCAGGCTGGCTAGCTATGAGAGCACCCCTCTGCGGCTCCCCATGTTCTGCAACGACAAAATGGCCTTGATTGAAATATGCAGGCAACCAGACAAGTTGCACAAAACTTGCAAAGACAAGAAGATTTCTGGCTTGCACTTTCCCATCTCTCTGGGAAACTATACATGCAAAACAGCTCTGGATGCTCAGAACATAGAAAGAGCCCTGGTCCCTATCACTGTTCATTTCTTCAAGCCTAGAACCTGTTTTGACTTGAAGAAGTTCATTGAACAGAACCTCAAGATAATATATCATCATAGGGCAGATACAGAAGACTACTGGGCTGACTGTGTAGATGATTTTGAAGCCAGAAGAAGGCATTGTGGCAGGTTCTCCCTGCAATTGATCCAAGAACTCAGTCTGTACCAAGTTCCTGAAGGTCTCCAAGATGATAATTCTGAGCTATATCTTATGAGTATGAAAATGTGATTAAGCACACTCCCCTGGAGGACCTGGATTGGAACAGGAAAGAGAGAGATGATCTAACTGAGATTCTTACTCCAGTCTTGATCAGAACTAGGGTCTGGTTCAATAAGAAGATCCGAGAATTCAAGAGGCACTCAGGAGAATCTAGATCCAAGGATGATTCGACACCCATAAGAGAGACATCAGTTCCAGAGTCTGGAACACCAGTGAAAACCCCTCCTGCCTCAACAGCTCGGGGACGTGTGGAATCTACTCCTTCTCCATCTACCCAGGTATACAAGAAGAAACTCAAAGAGGTAAAGAAGGAGCCTGCAGAGAATGATCCTCCAAGAAAACAGGCACAGTTGCCTATGGGGCTAGAGAACATCATTGTTCTCAGTGAAAGTGAAGAAAGTGAGATGCCAACTCCTGCAAGTGTTCCTTGAAAATCCAGCAGATAAGGAGGTCCAGAGCACTGAATTTCTAGGTACTACTGATTCTTGTACCGCCATTACCTCCAGTGTTCTACCCACATCTCAGCTTGAGTCAACAGCTGCACAGACCCTTGAGTGTCATGAGCTCCCTGTCTCTTGGTCCCCTTGCTTCTCCTACAGATTCTTCTTCCTCTTTTGCTTGGGTGCAACCTCTGGTTGAAAAAGGAAGAGGAAATCCTCCTCTCAAAGCTTGGGACCAAATTTTGATGCTGTAGCAGCCTTGTTGGGCACCACCCCTTCTCGTGCCAAGAAAGCCAGAACTACTTCCAGGATTGTGTCAGATGCTCAAGGTCAGCAATTCCTGGAGATTGCTAAGCCCACAGTAGACAAATCAGAATCAGACTTGCTGACATCTGACTTGGAGCTTTCAAGGATCCCTATGGGAGAGTCTACTCCTGAAGGTGAGATTCATAACCTCCAGGAAACAGTCACAAGGGTTATTGGAAGGGTAGAGAAAGGGCAGCAGACGATTGAGCAGCTAGAAGAACAAGCCAAGTTCTCACGAGTTTTATCAAGTCACTTTTTTCTAAGGACAAAGTTTTGGACCCTACCCCCTTGACTGCTCTACCGCCTCCTGTAATTCTAAGCCAAGATGAAGTGCAAAGTATTAAAGATATGCACAAGTATTCTGTCTTTGGCAGAGCTATCGAAGCCATGGTAGATGACATGCTTGTTGCTGGACTAAACTTCATCGATGAAGCTTTTAAGCTACATGGAAAGGTAGATAATTTGCAACAGAAGCTGTCCTCTACTATTGGGGTAATGGATAAAGAGCTTAAGCTCTGGAGTAGTTGCATCGTAGACCTTCGCCTCATGGGCCAGACAGATGATAACATCTTACTGGTGAACAACATTTTTGACGATGCTAAGGACAATCTATCAAAATCTTGGGTCTACAGCGTGGAGTGGAAAATCAGAGTCCTGGAGGAAGCTGTAGGAGAAATGAAGAATAGCTGGCAGAAGGGAGAAGCTTTCAAGACACTGGTTGCTGCTGCGTTCAAGGATATGCATTGTCATCTTCAGGACGAAAACTCTGGCGTTCCCTTGTCCTTACAAGAAATCAAAGCTCATTTCAGAGCTTTTGTCAAAGATAATCTTTTCAAGGAAGACTCCATCTCTAAGGACAAGCTAAAGGAAATTTGCTCTCTTCAGTCTGCCATTGAAGAAGCAAACAAAGACTATCATACTCACGTCGAGTTTGATAAAGAGATGGAGAAATGTCTGGGATTTTGGACTCAGTCTGCAACCAACACGTCAGTCCCTCGTGGCAGAGATATAGCTGAGTCATTGAAGAAGTTCAGGCAGCGGATTCTGAAGACAGTGGGTCCCTCCCAATAGCCGGCCACCTGTCTCCTTCTCCTTTCATTCCTCTTCTTTCCTTTCTTTTCGTATTCTTTGTAATTAGTTATGGTATTGCAATTGGCGGTACTTAACTATTCTTTAGTTAAAAGAAACGGTTACGAAGAGTAACTGACTTGTAATCTATATAATGGCCTTTCCACGCCATTTTCCAGGGAGGAAGAACTTGGATATTTTGCTGAAAGTGTAAACAGATCTTAAAGAAATCAATACAAAAGGGCTTTCCGTTCTTTGTCTATCTGATTCTTGTTGTCTCTGTGTTTCCCTTTAATATTGTGAAGATCATTTTGTTCCTAACTCGTTTAGTCTCTCTGATTGCATACTGTTCAGTTTTGCAAGTACAGTGATCTTGTACAACCAAGAAGGAACTTTGTGTCCTTGATTAACAAATCTGAAGAAGGTTATTTACGGAACTTTGTGTCTTTAAATTTAATCCCATTCAGCTAATGCAAATGATCTTGTCTTAAATCCTTTGAAACTTTGCATACACGAAGAATTATTCTGCTATCTATAATTCTGAATGTTGCCATTCTACTCATCTTCTTATTCCCCTTCCTCAGCCCTGGCGTAACTGATGATCCTTGTGGAAAACACTTTCATAATATCCAAGTTTGACCATAAAATAATGTTCTGTGTATTTGTAAATAAGTTCGTTTCAGAATAAGGGAACCTCTCCCATTAAAGAGGAGGGACTTTTTGTCCCCTGACTGTTGCTCTTCTAAAAAGTCCTATTTGACGACCAACAAGGCCCTTTTGCTAACCTACTCAAAAGGACATTCTCACTTCACTTTTTTCCACTTTGCATGGTCTCTATCACTATCAATTTTCCCATTAACATTTTACACATCCCCACATTTGGCATACTTGTTAGATTTTTCCTTCTGCTTCACTGTTTACTCACTGTCCATTTTCTACACTGACTGATAGCGGTTACCCTTGATCGACGTCAGTTTTCCCTAACCGGCATCGGTTAACCTGTTTCACATTCCACTCACAATTTTTTACCTCATCCATTTTTTATCACCAGATTCACCTGTTTATGATCTTCTCTGTATTATTTATAGAGAAGCAGCCCCACCTGATCAGTACTGGTTCACATGGTACTAACCTGAAGAAAAGTGAATGCCCTCATGTTCCATGCCAGTCACTAACCGCTCCCACCTAGTCCTTCACCACCCTCTATTTTATCACCATCCATAGATCCCATCTAGCTTACAAATATAGCTATCGGAGATAAGGAGTTCACAATACTCCTTGACCAGAACCTTGCTGCCTTGTAGTTTTACCTCTCCCATTCTTCCACTTGAGATGCCTCGGGTCAGTTGATATATGACATGCCTGTATCTATCCCCTTGACTCCTACACCCACTTCCGCATCAGCCCCATCTGGCTCCGTGCTACCTGCATCCACCTAACCCCTAGTCATTTCGTAGTTAGGTCCTATACCCGCTATGACTACCACATCTGTTACCTCTGTGGCACCAATTACATCTACCATACCCTCATCGATTACCCCAAACACAACCTCATCCATCACTCATGTCTCACATATACCTATAGCTAAATTCCCACCTCCAGTGTCGGTGACCTCTACCCCATTTCAAAATGTAGTTCTTTCTATTCCACAATCATTAGCCCTTATTTCCACTAGGGTTACCATGACACTTCCTCCCCCATATACATACTACCAACAACTTCTTGTTTCATCTATCATTCATTCTGGGTACATACCCCCTATTTCCTTGCCTTCTTCTCTGCCACCTTACATGGCAGCCCCATACACTAGAATGCCCCCCCAATTATACACCCAAAACCAACCTCCTCACGTTATAGGAGGCATCCAATCATCACAACCCACTAATGATCTAATTAAATTGATGATGGATAAGATGCAGACACTAGAGGCATCAGTTTTCAGCTCCCACAACACTCTCACTTACGAAGAGATTTGTAATGAGCCTATTCACCCATCCATTCCCATATGTTCATACCCTGTGCATTGGGAAATGCCCAAATTCAATCATTTCAATAGTAAGGAAGACCCACAACAACATTTGTGCTCGTTTAAACATGGATGTTATTTGATTGCTCATGATGATGCCTTACTTTTGAGAACTTTTCCCATGTCCCTCACTAGACCTGCATTAGACTGGTATAGTGGGTTACCCAAACACTCCATATTTTCATTCAATCAGGTAGCCCAAGCTTTCTTGGCTCATTTCTCCATCAATATCACAAAGAAGGTTACCATGTCCAATCTATATTTCACACGTAGGATGAATCTATCACATATTTTGTCACTCGCTGGTGCATCCTAATCAATCAACTTACCTTTCAACTGCCACAAACTGAACTCATCGATCTCTTCACTCAAGCTTGTACCAGACATATCTCCTCGACCTTGCAGGTCCAAAATTTTAGAACATTCGATGAGGAACTCACTATGGCATGAAAGTTAGAGATTCGGGCCATCGAAGAGAAGAAAATATAATTACGAAATAAGAATTCAAAATTTAAGTCGAATGAAACCTCTTCTTCTTCCAAACCACCAACCAATTATTCAAAGGCTAAAGGTACTACTAACACAGTGGTACTTAAGGCCAGCCCAACTCACCCATCCAACCAAGCTACACTCTCATCTAATCTATCACCTGTTCAGGATTTTCGATTAAGACAAGAGCAGTAAAAATATACCCCAATCGGGGAACCTTACTCTTCTATATTAGAGAAGCTTATCAAAGCTTGTGCCATCACCCTTCCACCCATAAAACCACACAATGGTTTTGAACCTTCTCGCCCCATGCTTGCATGGTATAAGGAACAAGATTTCTGTAACTATCACCAAGTAAAGGGTCATAGTAATGGCAACTGCATCACTTTTAAGATATTGTCCAAGAAATTGCTCGAGAAAGGAGAGTTGGACTATGGATAATCCTAACGCCACCCCTTAACCAAAATCTACAACTATTTAAAAACCATTTCCCAATATGCCCCTTCATCCAATCAAACTGGTGAGACATTCCACTCACAATACCCATAGCTGCGAGGTTCACGCAATTTTTTTACAACAAGGTTGGACCTTGTCAACATCCTCAATTACTCACATTCCTTCCATAGAGGAAATCCTAGCCCGAAATCCTCCTTCACATTGAAACCAACTGTCATTCGTTCTTTCACCAATAGAAGAACACCCTTCAATCTCCTACATCACCTACGAAGGAGGTCGTTCTACTAACCTATGAGACCATTTCACCTCTTAGCTTCTTACACGTTAGCAAAAATTTACCTACCGTAACTCCTCCACCCACAAGGAGCACCCATTACCTCCTCCACCCACAGAGGAGCACCCATTATCTCCTCCACCCATAAAGGAGCACCCGTTATCTCCTCCACCCACAGAGGATCAACCATTACCTCCTTCACCCACAGAGGAGCACCTATCCATTCCTTTTCTCATAGAAGAACTCTAATTATCTCTTCCACCCATTATAGACCCAGTGGGGATACATTTTCCTCTTGGAGAACATTCTCCATCCACTACCTGACATCCAATAGACCTACTTTTAGCTCTCTTACCCACGGAAGCTGAAGCTGGCCAATTCCCTGTCTCTAAGATGCATTTTACGTGAATTCCCATTAGGTCTCACCAACTCCACCCACAACATGCCATTCTCACGTTTGGATGATCACTTAGATTATGTGGGATAGGGATTTGTTATGGGGGCACCTCTTACTCCCTGTCTCAACAGAAATGCAGAGATCCCTCGATGACACCTCCACTATCTACCCCGCCCACATTTCCACCAATTAAACCACATATAACCAATGGTGTACATCCCCTTCCACGAGTATATGTTAAACACTCAACCACAACCTTACCATACCCGACATATGCCTAAACCACAAACCCATACCACAAATTGTACCTCCACTAAAACCTATATCATTTAGGGGTCAACCCGTCACTAGCCTTACTTCCACAATTAAATAGATTAGCTACATGCTCCAACGTTAAAACTACACCTACTCTGACACCCAAACTAAACAAAAAAACTCATTAACCTTATACCCCTACCACACCAATCACACCCCGCACTTGTCCTATCTACCTTAAGTTCTCAGCTACCCAACAGGGTCAAGCACCCCTCACTCATTCATAACCCAATAACACAACCACCTGTTCCTACCTCAAAAATCGTTAATCTACCTAGGCACACAACTTGAATCATACCTATGCCTATAGTCTCTTTACCACCAATACCTCCAATACCTTCAGTCATTGCTTCCCTACCTACTACACTTCAGTCATTATCCCTCACACCCCAAACACAACCCGCATCATCAACCTTCATAGCACCCCCGTTATCCCCATGGGTACCTCGCCCTCTTCCTCCATCTTCTTTCCCTACATAGCAGCCTTGTATGCACTAGCATGCACCTTTACCCAAGAAGGTGCACCCCAAAAACCAAAACTCTATCCACGTTATAGGGAGGCATCCAATCATCACAACCCCACGAGAATGATCGCATTAAATTGATGATGGAGTTGGATGTAGACACTAGATGGAATCGGTTCTTTCAGCTCCCACAAACACTCTGCAACTTACGAAGAGATTTGGGGAATTAGCCTATTCAACTCAGCCATTCCCATATGGGTTCAGAGAGCCTAGAAGTAGGTCATATTGGAAATGTCGGGTAGCGGATGGAGATCATGTTCACCATAGTAGGTAGAAGTATCCCCACACCGGGTCTATTATAGGTGGAAGGGATTAAAACATGGATGTTACTTTGATGAGTGAAGGAATAAATGATGATTGCACCTACTGTGGGTTTGGAGGAGGTTTTCCCATGGGTGCCCCTCTACTGGACCCTGGATTAGACTGGTAATGGTGTGCTCCTCTACCCAGTGGAACACTCCCAGGTATGGTTCAGGTAAAGGTTCAAGTAAGTGGAGAAGCTTTCTTGTGCTCATTTCTCCATCAATATCAGTAAGAAGGTTTACCATGTCCCAATCTATAGGTGACATGAAGGATGAATGTATCACATATTTTTGTCACTGGCTGAAGTGAATTCCTAATGAATCAGTTTACCTTTCATACGTGCGACAGGAGGGTTTCATCGATCTCTTCACTTCAAGCTATGCACCAGAGGATGTGAGGTAATTGAGATTGCAACGGGTACCAAAATCGTTAGAAACATTCGCATGAGGAACCTCACAAGTACGGGTATCATGAAAAGTTAGATGATATCGGGCCTGTTTGATTGAGATGAAGGGGCATAATTACGGAAATAAGTTTTTCAAATATTTGTAGATTTTTATTATGAAAACCTGAATTAGGATTATCCACAGTCCACCAATTTCCAATTATCTCGAGCATTTCCTAAAGGTACAATATTCTAAACACAATGATGTAGTTTAAGGCCGGCACTAACTCACCCATCCAACTTGGTGGTAGTTATAGACTCTCATTGTAATCCTTATACCACACGGTTTTAGGGGCGAGTTTTCGATTCAAAACATAGTGTCTGGTTTTAAATATACCCCAATCGGTGATGACACCAGCTTTGATCAGATTTTCTAAAATAGAAGAGTAGAGTTCTCCAAGCTTGTACCATCACCCTTCCACTGCTCATTATCTAAAACCACACAATGCTTGTACGGGTTGATACCTTAGATGAGGGTGTGGCTCGCATGGATGGATAACTTGGGATAAGACCTTCTGTAACTACCAACCAAGTACATTAAGTGGTACATTTAGCCTAATGGGCAACTGCAATTACTTTGTAAGAATAATTGAACAAAGAGAATGTTTCAATTGACTTAAATGTCAAATTTTTATTTTGTAATATGGATAATCTTAACTCCCACCCCTTAGCCCAAATTTCTACAAATATTCAAAAAAACCATAGTCCCAATCATGCCCCTTCATCGAATGTTTTAAACTTTTGAGACATCCACTCACAATACCCATAGCTTCGAGGTTCACGCATATGTTTTCAATGCAATCTCGTGTGAAGAGCTGTGATGAGTCTCAATTACCTGACAGTTGATTCCATAGAGGATACAATCCTAGCGAGTGACAAAATCCCTGCGATCCAGATTGGAAACCAAACTGTCACTGATTCTGTGGACCAATATAAGAAACACCCTTCATCTCCTAACTTCACTTACGAAGTGATGTCTGATACTAACATATGAGACCATTTTCATCCTCTGGGCTACTTCTACTTAGCAATGAAAATTTGGACCTACCGTAACTGGGTCCACCCACTAAGGAGCACCCATTTAATGTTGGTCTACCCCACAGAGGCATGGGACCCAGTATCTCCTCCACCCAGTAAAGGCATCATCATGTTTAAATCAAATAACATCCATGTTTAAATGAGCATCAACACTATTGTGGGTCTTCCTTACTACCCACAGTGGTTGAATTTAGGCCATTCCCTTTTTCAATGCACAGGGTATGAACTGGATGGGTGAATTGGCTCATTCCAAATCATAGAGTAGAGTGAGAGTGTTGTGGGAGATGGAAACCAATTTTCCTCTTGGTGAAACATTCTCCATCCACTATCCTGATCATCCAATAGACCTAATTTTAGGTCTCTTACCCACGGTTGCTAATGATTGGCCAATGCCCTGTCTCTATAGCATGCATTTTATGTTGAATTCCCATTGGGTCCCTCACCCAACTCCCACCCACAAAACATGACATTCTCCATGTGTATGGATGCTCACCATGTAAGGTAATGTTGAGATAGAAGGATAATTGAAATAGGGGGGCACATCTTACTCCCTGTCTCAACATGAAATGCATAGATCCCTCGATGACAGGTAGTATGTTGGTAAGTATGTATATCCAGGGAGGAAAACCCACATGGTAACCACTAGTGGTCCACATAGGGGCCTTCCATGATGATATGTGGAACACTGGAAAGAACTACCCTTACCCATAACCCGACCTATGCCTAGGGGTCAAAACCCATGACACTAGAGGTGGGAACATTTAGATACACTAAACCTATGTATGAGACATTAGGGGTGGACCCCGAGGTCACCAGTTTGGGGTAGTCATCGAGGGTATGGTGGATGTAGATGGGTAGCTACAGGGGTCAACAGATGTGGCAGTCACCTAACGGGTATAGGACCTAAAACTTAAGAAACAAAACTGGGGGTAAACCTGGATACCCTTATCGTAGCAATCACAGCTAAACTGGGGCTGAGGTGGAAGTGGGTGTAGAGTGTTAGGGGGACCTAGAACATTGGTCAAGCAATGCCTCAACCCATATTCAACTAAACCCAATAGCATCTCAAGTGGACCCCATTGGGAGAGGTCACAAATCTGTGAGGCAATAGGGTTCTGGTCAAGGAGTCATGGAAAATGACTCATACCTACACTAGTGATATTGCCTAGGTTGGATGGGATCCAATGGTTGGTGATAGAATCAGCCAGGGTGGTGAAGGACCTAGGGGGAGTGGTTGGTTCATTTTTCCCTGGACACCCCATGCAGGGAAACTGCGTCATCTTTTCTTCAGGTCAGTACCCCCGTGAACCAATATAGATTAAAATGATGATGCTTCTCTGTAAATAATACAGAGAATAATAGGAACCTCGTATGCCCACATCACCTTTACCCAAGAAGGTGCAAACCCAAAAAAACAATAAACCCCGCTACCCCACAACAAGGTAGTCAAAAACAAACCCCCACACCCCTCCAACCCGTCCATCTACTATACCCCTACCCAAATGAAACCTGAACCAACACCCTCAAACCACACCAGTTCACCTAAACCTATAGCTCAACTTGTTCCTATAATTCCACAAACAATAGTTTCCCTGACAACCAACCACACCTACACCGAAACCCACATTTACTTCCCATTGTGTTCCAGTAAACAAGGTCTTATGCTAAAATTTTAAACCAACCTCCTTGAGACTTTTGTTATCACATTACCACCACTCCCAGACCTTACAACCCCCCTCAGAACCCAAGCCAAAAGGGTTTTATGATACTAAAATTTGTGCATACCATCGTGTGGCTAGGGCATGATGTGGAGAACTGCAAGGCCTTGAAAAACTGATCCTTATCTAATTTGTGTCCACCGGAAACCAACTTTGACGACGATGACCTTCTAGATGAGGGACCTTGCTTCACCTACAACCCATTCCCATACTACCCCACTCAAACAAACCACAACCTCCATCCTCACAACTCCTAGAAGCACACCCCTAATAATTTCGAAATTAACATGGTTTCACATAAGAGAACTTTCCCATGCCACCACCCAAAATTTCACTGTGCTCCTAGCTGACGTCACAAGGATTTTTCTCCTCCTGTAGGTTTTTTCCCTTCTTATCATTATACCACTTACCCTACACCCACTCTGCATTTGAGAAAATTGCCTGAAATCAATATGAGTCACATCATTACTACGTGTGCAGAAGGGTAAAATAAAAAGGCAGTTGACCCACTAACCAATCCTATTACCCAACATACCATCTACACCCATACCTAAGATAAACTATCCATGACCCCACATACCCCCATTTCTAATGGCGTCACACATCACATAATTCTCAAAACAATTTACACCAATCTCCCCTCAAAAATGTCCCTTATATGACCTCATCCAAACCTCAGAAATCCCATTGTCAAGCCCTCTCATGGAGGTTCTTCAAATCTATTGAGGTTTTTACCCAATGACCCTACACCTGTAGCCTCCATCATCACCACCCCATCATGCAGCCTCTCTCACCATAATTACCACCTTCATCCCTCACCTCACATTTTTCACCAAGTGGCCCTCCTTTAGCTTCTCAGAGGTAGGAGATCGTGCACATACTAGATAACATGCTGACCTAGATCCCAGCCCCTCTTCATCTCTACACACATTGATGGACATATGGGGTATGCACTGGGTGATGATTGATGGAGGTGCTAGAATTAACATCAATTTCATCCCATGAATTTTCTCAAATGCACATACCTTGATAATTGCATGCAAAAACATCTGGTTATGTTGCAATTCATTCAACAACGCTATCACCTCCACACTAGGCAATGTCATCCTTCACATGTTCACGTGGGCACCCTTGTACTGTTCCAGAATTGTTTTTATGTTTTGGAGGGGGAATTCTAATATA
The DNA here is from genome assembly GCA_019776745.2 of Taxus chinensis. Taxonomy (NCBI): domain Eukaryota; kingdom Viridiplantae; phylum Streptophyta; class Pinopsida; order Cupressales; family Taxaceae; genus Taxus; species Taxus chinensis. Next base: position 886,662,753 of record CM034146.1, on the reverse strand, counting down.
AATTATTACTTGGTAGACCCTGGATCCATTTCATGGGTTGCATTCCTTCCACTTTTTCATCATTGTGTAAATGTTTTGAACACAAAGGGACACAACTTATACCATTCTAACTGACCCATCACCTTTCAAAAACATACAACATACTTTTATCGACCCAACAATGTTAACTCATACCGGTCAAGCCCATCTACTTTCGTAACCAAATAACTGCTTCACCTACACCTACACCCACACCTACCAGTACCGGCCGCTACTTTTCACCGCATATAACCTCCTCCATGCCTACCACTATTATAGTCTCCACGGTTGACCCATTAGCTTCCCAATCCATTAACACCACCTCCGCATCAACATTCTAAACTCATCATCCATACCAACTTCTGACATACCAACCACTGATCCCTTAGAAGGTGTTTTTCAACATGCCTCACTCTAGGGGTAGTACCACCTATATAGTGTCGAAACCTTTCCTTACCCCACACAAGTATGGAAACCTTCACCAACACCCTTGCTATGATCGACCGTATATGGAGAAATGCCTCCTTTATGGCCCCTCCTCATCTTTGCATACTAGTCCTCACCTAAGGGGGACTTGATACTACCACCTACACACCTGACACCACCATCACAAACCCCCATGCCCATTCTCCATTGACTTCCAATCACTTACTGATCGTCATGTTTTTTCCCCACACCTTCATGCACCCACTGTGCATGGAAGGGTTTTGGTTTTGGCTTTCTTACGAGCAAGGTTGGCATACCGTTATTCCATGTACCCACCCCACAAACATAATGGACCGTAGTTGTATTCAGCTTATCTACGAACCTCCTACCAAATAGGCCCTGCATCAAACTCATTGTAGGACCCTAGCCCTTCTCCACCTTCATCCACCACTCTCGCTGACAAAGTCGATGGATCCTGAATCTATCCCTCCTAAAATTTTTTTTTTTTCATAAACACCATTTTCCTTGGGGCCTCTGACTTATCAACGTGCAAAGGTGAGGCCCCCTTCCACTCTTCCATTCTTGTATCCCTGAGATGACCGACGATGACACAACCAACGATTAACGTCATTCAAATTCCAAGATGATGAATCCATACTCACCTACCTTGGTGTAGAAGGATCATATATTCATCAGTCATTACCCTCTGAGATGTAAAACCATGTTGAATGAATTGAACTATTGAGATTAACATTCATACTTAGGATGACCCACACATCCTAAAAGATCACAAAAATCTTTAGATGCTACTAAACAAGAATCCATCACTTCTTTTCTCCAAGAGCATAACCACGCTTTCACCTGAATCTTACACAGACATGCCTGGTATTAAGCCCCACCATAGTGGTCCACAATATCATAACCATTCCTGATTCCAAACCTATCAAAAAAAAGCTGTGGAAAATGCACCCCTCGCATTGCTCTTTCTTGTCAAAACAAGAACTTCAGTGCCTCCTTTTCTATTTCCTTCATCTTTTCCTGTTGATTATCCTCACTATATTTCTAACATTGTCCCTATCACTCAAGCAACAGGGGGGACTCCACAATTTGTATAGACATCCGGGACCCTCAACCTCGCCTGCCCGAAAGATGACTTTTCCATTTCCTGGTATTGATCAAACTTGTGGACCTTTCCCCGAATCATGAGATGCTCTCACTCATGGATGGTTTTCTCAGGTTATAACTAGATTTTGCCTTGCCCCAGAAGATCAACACAAGACCACATTCATTACCCCCTTGGGGGATTTTCTACTAATCGAGTCATGCCTTTTGGCCTTAAAAAATTCTTGTGCTACATATTAGTGTGTTATGACTTACATCTTCCATGATATCCATGCAATCACATATTGGAAGATTACGTGGATGATCTCTTTGCTAAATCTAAACACTGCCACTGAACACCTCACTATCGTCAAAAACCCATCTTTGACCGCGTCATTAAAATTATTATGTCCCACCTTCAGCCTAAAAAGTGTACATCTTTGCGGTTCTCTTAGGAAAGCTCCTAGGATTTTATCATTTCCTTATGTGTTATAGAAAGTTGACCCAGCTAAAAATCAAGGGCCATTATAGAAATGCCTCCACCCACTGAACCTTAAAACAACTCTGTATCCTACAAGGTAAAATTGCAGTCCATTTCATCGATTTATTTTTCCCAACTCTTCGACCAGTGTCAACCAATTTCATCATCTACTTCAGAAGGAAATTCTCTCTCAAATGGGTATTAAAACTACCACAAAGCTTTTGAGGCCTTAAACAATACCTCTCCTACCACCCATACTCATTCCATCGAAAGATGATCAACCTTTTTACCTATACATATCAGCTACCGAGCTCTCCTTAGGGGCTATGCTCGCTCATCGTGATGAACACATAGGAGTAGGTGGTTTATTATATCATCCATACCCTCTGGACTATGAAACCCAATACACTCAACCTGAATTTTTTTTCTTAGCCTTAGTTTTCGTTGCCACCAAACTCCACACCATTACCTACTCAATATGACAAAAAAATATGTTGTGGACCAACACCGACCCTTGACACTCATGTTGTTAAACCCTATCAAAATCAACATGCGTACGTTGGCTCAGGCTTTTAGCTGTCTGTGACCTCGATTCATTCACCAAAAGGTCCATTAGGGCCCAGGATATCGCTAACAACTGGGGGACACACTATTTTCGGGGGAACTAACCCTCTAATTTTGGACTTCCCGAGTGAATCCATTGCTACCCTTTCCCTAGATGAACCACCTTACCAAAATAAACTATTCTTCGATGGTTCTTAAGTGTCGCAGGGATGGAGTTGGGTTCATTCCTCGTCCCTCTGGTATGGAGACCCATGCCTTTATCTTTCGAAACTAGAACTTTGAAGCCCAAAATGTTGTGGTGGCTAAATATCAGTGTGCTACGACTTAACCTCTTCATGATATCATGCATCGTATATTGGAAGATTATGTGGATGATCTCTTGGCTAAATCTAAATGCCATGTTGAGCTCCTTAAAACCATCTTTGATCGCCTCATTAAATATTATGTCCACCTTTAACCTAAAATGTACATCTTCACGGTTCTCTCAAGAAAGATCCTAGGATTTATCATTTCCTTACGTGGTATAGAAGTTGACCCAACTAAAATCAAGGCCATTCTGGAAATTCCTCCACCCATGAACCTTAAACAACTCTGTATCCTGCAAGGTAAATTGCAGTCCATTCATCGATTTATTTCCCAACTCTTCGACCAGTGTCAACCATTTCATCATCTACTTCAGAAGGAAATCTCTCTCAAATGGGATGAAAACTACCACAAAGCTTTTGAGGCCTTAAAACAATACCTTGTTCAACCACCCGTACTCATTCTATTGAAATATGATCAACCTTTTTACTTATACATATCAGCTACCAATCACTCCTTAGGGGCTATGCTCACTCATTGTGATGAACAACATAGGGAGCAAGCGGTTTATTACATAAGCTGTACTCTTTTGGAATATGCATCCCGATACACTGACCCTAAAAAATGTTTCTTATCCTTAGTTTTTGTTGCCACCAAACTCAACCATTACCTACTCAATGACAAAATGTATGTTGTGACCAACATCGACCCTTTAGACTTCATATACACAAAACCCTATCAAAATCAACATGCCGTACGCGTTGGCTCATGCTTTTAGCTGATCTTGACCTCAAATTCATTCACCAAAAGTCCATTAAGGGTCAGGCTATCATTGACCAATTGGATAACACACCTATTGTTCGGGGACTCAACCCTCTAATTTTGACTTCCCCGATGAATCCATTACTACCCCCTTCCCTGGATGAACCATCTTACCAAATGACACTGTTCTTCAATGGTTCCAAGTGTCAGCATGTGGGGGTGGAGCTGGTGTTATCCTCATCCCTCTAGATGGAGAATCCATGCCTTTGTCTTTCAAACTAGACTTTGAATGCACAAAACAATATTTTTGAGTACGAAGCGCTCGTCCTCAGTCTCCAAAACACCTATGCCCTTGATGTCAAATCAATCCACATCTTTGGTGATTCACAATTGGTTATAAGCAAAGTTAATGGTATGTACCAATGTCATAATGAGATACTTCAAAATCATAAACATCATGTAGACATACTTTTGACCATCTTTGATTGTTATTACCCTTCAAGCCATCCCATGTTCAACCAAGAAATTTGTAGATACTATGGCCTACTTAGCTTCCCAAATACACACTTCCCCTACTGATTCTAAAATATTTTTCAATGTACAAATGCCTCCATTTTCCTTCTTATTTACCTCACAATGTTTACACAATTGGAGCTGACACCCCTGACCCGAGTGACCTTTTAGTATAAACAATACTTTGACTACCTTACCCTCTCCATCTTACCTCCTGATGCTCACCCACCGTAACGGACAATGTGCCTTCCTTAAGAAGGTCTCTCATGTCGTTATCCTAGGGGGAATCCTCTATGAGTGCGGCTTTGATGGTATTCTCTTACGATGCCTCACAAGTTCTGAAATTCCTTACACCATCAAGGAGGTTCATGATGGCATATGTGGAGGCCATTTTAGTGGCCTTACTGTTGCTAAGCGTATTCTTCGCCTAGGATATTATTGGCCAACCCTTAATCATGATTTTTATCAACTATGTCAAACATTGTGTGAAATGTCAATAACATTCCAATCTTCATCATACACCCAGTCATGCATTACAGGTTACTCATGACCTTTTTCCCTTCTCTTAATGGGGTTTGGATCTTGTCAGAGAAATCAATCCTCATTCTTCCCAAAGCCATCAATGGATCATAACCAGCTACCGAATACTACACAAAATGGGTAGAAGCCATACCACTTATCTCTATGAAAGCCGAGAAAATATGTGAGTTCATTAACCATCACATCATTTGTCACTTTGGTGTCCCTCATTGACTCATCACTGACAATGGAAATCAATTCAAAAACAAAACAATGCAAAAAATTTGCGACATGCCTTTGGCATTCAGCTTAGTTTCTCCTCACCTTATTACCCACAAACCAATGGCCAAGCCGAATCCACTAAAAAAACCCTCCAACAAAATTCTCATGAAGGTGGTTGACGATACTCAAAAGGATTGGCATATGCACATTCCTTTTTTCCTATGGGCGTACTGTACTAGTATTCGCACCTCCAATACGGCCACACTCTTTTCTTTGCTCTATGGTATAGAGGCTGTTTTGCCTCTCGAATTCCAAATCCCCTCACTTTGCATTTCTCTCCATGACGTGCTTACTGATGCCGACTTTCGTCAGGACCGGTTAGCAAAACTCGAGTTATCAGAAGAACATCATCTTAATGCTCTATATCACCTTCAAGTTTATGAACAACGTATCAAATGTGCTTATATGACAAACAGTGTTCATGAATGAACCTTCCAAGTTGGTGACATTTTTTTTGAAAGAAAATCAACACGTAACCAAAGTAGAGAAAAGAAAATGGGGCAAATTTTTCTCTTAATTGGCTTGGACCATACATCATAACTCATACCTATAGATCAGGGTGCCTATCATTTGTCCTCACTTGAGGGTAAACCTGAACCTGAGCCTCTTAACACATTACATCTTTGACCATTCTACTGTTGACCTCTAGTCCTACATCACTATTTATCTAGTTCATGCTCATTCCTTGAGTTCCATTTACCTTTTCCACATCTCATCTCCAATAATTAAACATGGATCATGTGATTACCCATCACGCATTTTTCCTTCTCTTAAATATGTGCACCACGGCTCTATTCGCATGGCATGATTCTCATGGATACTTTTCATCTTCTTTTAGATGAGATCTTTTGGTCATTCACCCTTGCTTTCTCAAAAAGAACCAATTGATTTGATATAGTCTTGTCCATGACTTAAAAGACAAAAAAAAAAAACAAGATGAAACCCTCAGAAGAGACATCTTCCAATATAAGGGATTAACTCCTTGAGTCAAACTTCCAATATCAATGACAAATCCCTCAAAAGGACATCTTCTGCCTTCAATTATTCGTTATAAGTAGACTTATCCCTCAAAGGACAGCTATAAAAAGCTCACAACTCTCTACATAGTTTTTCCAAAAAGAAGACTATCTCCTCAAAAATCAAAATTCAGAAGCTTCCTGCATCGATCAACTTCACGAAGACCTAAAAGAGACATATATTCCTCCCGTATAGAATTCCCCCATCGATCAATCTATCTAAAGTCCAAAAAAAGGAAATGGAAACAGGAAAAATACAGCTTTTTCGTCATGGACTTGCCTATTGTGATCTTGGCTCTATTGCCCAAGGCATTCTACTTCCCATTTTATGACCTAATTAGCATGCACCTCATTACTTGTTGTCTTATCACTGTCATACCTCACGGGACCTGCTGCACCCATGACATTTGGTGATCATGTGACTATTCGTCACTCTTAGAATTATCAATCATGTAATTTCTTTAGGGTCTTACATTCATTAGCCTATCTAAAGATGTGTTTCATATGTTTTGATCCTTGCTCCAATCAAGTGGCTTTCTTGCCCCTTCTTATCCCACCTTAATCAACCTCAAGATCACCTTTACCTATTTACCTATTCTCAACCCCAACATCAATTCCCTCACCTAATTGGGGTACACGACCTAAAATCACCCATACCTATCTACCTATATTCCACCCTCACCTAATCAACCTTGACCTCATCATACTTATGACCCAAATCCAACCTAACTATCAACCGCACTACTTCCCATTCTTCGATCTTATCATATTCTTCCCTAGCTTATGGGAGAACTACATCGGTCTGAGGTCCCTTTTCACTGGGACTATGTAGGTAGCACTTCTAGGGCATGGGGCCCTGGAAGGTTAGCTCGACCACTCTTTACCCTAACCATTTGCCCCACCATTTTACCTGATTTCTTGTTCATCTCAAAAACCTCGACATTTAAACCATATACCACATACCTTTTACCACTTATATTATTTCACATTTTCATAACATAACCAACAATTTTCCACATTTTACACTATCTCATGCATTTACATTGCCATTTGTTACCAAAATACCGAAATGAACATCCATGCCTAAACTAACTTGACTCGATCCATGCCTAAACCAACCTGACTCAATCCATGCCTAAACCGACCTGACTTGATCCATGCCTAAACTGACCTGACTCGATCCATGCCTAAACTGACCTGACCTGACTCAATCCATGCCTAAACCGACCTGACTCAATCCATGCCTAAACTCAATCCATGACCTGACTCGATCCATGCCTAAACCGACCTGACTCAATCCATGCCTATTAACTTGATCCATGCCTGACTCAATCCATGCCTAAACCAACCTGACTCAATCCATTCCTATCACTTGACTCGATCCATGCCTATCACCTGACTCAATCCATGCCTATGACCTGACTCTATCATGCGTAGCTCATCTATTTTCCATCCATATCATAATAAAGTAAAACACATACACATCACAACAACATCACCTGAATATCATCTATCTTCTCATATATACATGTGTGTATCAATACAATGTACACCCATATCACATAAATGTGTATCTCAATAAACATGCCTGTCTCATCATGGCTATCATCTCAAAAATGTCAGCACGTAGCCGATATACTATAAATAATCATCATCAGACTTGCAGGCCGGTATCCAATACAAAAATGTCTTCAGATCGTAAGATGGTATCATGTCTGAAAAAATAAATACATATCTCTTCGACACGTAGGCCAGTATCATACATCATATACAAAAATGAATCGGCACGTAGGCCGGTCCACAATAGATCACTGTGTCTCTCCCGACCCCTCTGCTACACCTGTTTGGGGTCTGGCACCTGCCTCACCTCCTGCTGATGGCCCCTCACCTGGAGCTGGCCTCTGCACACTAGTGACCTCACCACGACCCTTTCCCTGGGCTTGTCAGCCCCTTGTACTCTCCACACTATGAGTGCGGGATCTAGTCCTCTCACTGGAGGCCTGTTGTGCTCTATACTTGGCATAGGAGGGCACATCTAGCCCACATAGCTAATAAATGATCATGGTAATACTGTGCCTCTCCTAGGGCATCTCTAAACCTGGCCATGGGCACTGTCTATGGTGGTGCCATGGGTCCCACTACCTGTGTAGGTACCTGTACAATGGGACCCTGTCCCTGAACCTGTACTGAGCCCTGTACTGGTGCTAGAGCCTGCAGTCGGTCCTGGAATCTGTGCCTGTGCCTGTAGCTAGGCCTGCAGGGTAGTAATCTGTGCATGTGCTACTGTCAGTTAGCTGGCCCTGCAGACCCGTAACCTATCCCTGTGCTGTGGCCAACTGGCCCTGTAAAGCCTAAACCTGCGCCTGTAGGGTGGCTATCTGCCCTCCATCTCCGCCTACCTCCTCTCCATCTCCATCTCCCCCTACCTCCGCCTATGCAGGTACCTGTCCCTACCCTACCTGAGCCTACAACGTCACTATCTTGGGCCTGTAATGTGGCAACCTGTGCCTCTGTACCTATCAGCTGCCCCTGCATGATCCCAAGCTACATCACCAAAGTAGCCACCTGCCCCTGTAGGGCATCTCTCTGAACTGTGATGGTGGCTAAGTCTGGCTTCCCTGGCCTCGGTGGTAAGGCTCTCAGTTGTGCCACCCACCACTTCTTGTACCCATCTGTAACCCCAACATCATCAATTTGAGTATCTACAGGTTGCTCCTCCTATCCAGTCAGCACTGTGGGTCATGGTGGAGACATAGGTCTCTCCACATCATCTCTTCGGAACTAAGGGAGTGGAGTTGGTACACCCTAGACCAATCCAGACTGACATCTAACTCACTCTATCGGTATCTGCTCATTCTTTCCCACTCTCCTCCTCTCTATCAACACAGATATATATGTAGCCCAGCTAGCTCCATGGCCATCTATCTATATGAAGGGAAGCCCACATACGGTCTCCAAATGACGTCCACCCTAGACATCCCCTCCAGCAACCTTCTATAATAAACTACATCATGCGTAGCTATGACACCTCGATCCTCTCCTATAGTCAGTGCCCACCACATGTACCCCACTTTCAAAAATCTCCGTGGGAATGCAACTACCCGGGGCATTCCCACTAGTCAAACACAAACAATGTGCTCGTACGCCTAGTAATGTAGTAGTATAATGCATCAGATGCTGAGCCTCCGCAGTCGCCCGTAGGCCCATAGCTCTCTATACACCTGTGTCAGTAATGTAAGTTCCCATGCGATTTGTGTCTAATATATCATCATGTCATGGAGGACTCCCATCAGTGACCTTAGGAACCTCCCACCCTATGCATCTGGTAGTGCGAAGCAACACACTACCTCCATCATAAGTACCACTAACCTCATCTCCTCTCGATGAGCTCTATACATCACTCCATAGCTCATGCTAGCACTATGGAACGTCAGGTCTGCTACACCCTCACCAAAAATAGGTGCCAGTAACTCCTTTGATGCCTCTAAAGAGATAGGATACACCTAGGCTCCCAGTATGGGCAATCACAGGATCTTGTATACATCCTCCAAGGTGATCGTCATCTCACCCGTCGGTAAATGGAAGGTATTGGTTGCCGAGTCCCATCTATTGATGAGGGCAACCATAAGACTCACCTCCCAGAATACATGTTGGTAGCGCCTAACCCCTATCAATCCCACCTCTACCACCTGTTTCCACTCCTGCTTGCATCACACTCACCCATACTCTCAATAACAAGGGTGGCACTCGGGCTCTCATCTGCAGCTCGTCTCTTAACTGCATCCCACAAAAGCACTATATTAGTGTACCTTTCCCAACTTACCCATTTTATCCCACATCCCAACCCATTCTACCCAAACCTACCCACCTGAACCCATCTACCTGAACATATACCCTAACCTAACCCTCACGCAAACCTACCCAAACCTATGGATAACCATGACCCCAGTTATCCCCTAACCCGACCCTGGTTTCCCTTGACCGACCACGGTCTCCCTTTAACTGGCACCGGTCATTGTTCTTGTGACCAACACCGGTCGCTACCCATCGACGTCGGCCACAAGTCGACCGACGTCGGTCACTGTCGCACCGCCTACCCTAACTTTCCAACCCTATGTTTTCCATTCCTCGACATTTTGCCCACCAAAATCCCTCTTTACACCCTTAATTGTTCCTACATTACCCTTTTTCCCTACCCCTTACCATCCACTATTACCTTTTCCCTCTCTTTTTCCCATTTTTAAATTCTTTCCCCCCAAACCCCCCATTTTTTTTATATTTTCTACATCTTACATCAAATTAACTCAACAATAAAAACCAAAGGTTCAAATCCTAACTAATCTCGCTACCACTGTTGTGGAGGAACCTCCGGCCTCCACGCTGCTCCTCTCGACCCCTCTCTACCCTATACCATCCTCCACTGCACAACCAAATCCTCAGCCACAAAAATTGTGCCGCCTGATCTCGCGGCCCTACCTCTCACTCACCCACTCTCACCTATGTGGCTCACCACCCAAGCTCTTTGCTATCCTCTTTTGTGCTCTTCCTCTTTTTCTCTCTTCTTGTCCTTTTCTCCTTTTCCAACTACACCAATGAATTTTTCAAACATGGATTTTCTACTTTTTATACCCTACCCGACCCGACCGACATTCGGTTAACCCTTGACCGCTACCAGTCGTCTGCCCTAGACTACCACCGTCGGCTCCCCTACACCATCATTGGTTCATTATGACCGATGTTGGTTACCCTATATACTCATTACCTTCACATTTACCTCCTTTTCCCTTACCTCCCTTTTCTTTTGCCCTCCCTACACCTACTTGAACCACTTTACCTTCATCTCTATAGCCCTCCACCTTCTTCAACCTCCTCGCGTCCATTGTTGACACTTTATTATTTTACACCTACCTCGGCCTTACCCATGCCGTGATCTTGATATTTGGACCTGGACCATCACTAGTGACCTTTGACCTCATGTGGTCACTATACCTTACGACACTGTTACCTGTGTTTTTGACCTAATCTGACCTTACCTAGCCTATTGTCATAACCATTTATCCTGACCCTACCTTTGGTGTACCGAAACATACCTAAACATTCCTACACCTCACCTACATTTTGTTTCCTAACCTTATCCTATACCTTGGATACTGGATTCACTTCACCCTTGTTTGGATAAACCTATCGACCTTAGACGATGTAGAGTTTGCCTGCTCTTCAACTCGGTAGTGTGCTGCAGTTTATACGTGTGCGTGCATTTGACTGCTGTTACCTTTGGCCCTGACCCATTACCTAAGATCACCTGAGTAGACCTTTTACCCTCTTCTCCTACACTCATTTACCTTTTCCTCACATTTACCTTTTATCAAACCACTCACCACTTCAACCTGCTACTTCATCAGTTCCTAGTTTGAGGGGGATCACCTTCACCCTCACATGGGCCAACCACATCTTATTTTTGTTAGCATTGCTTACCAATATAAGCTATACAACAAAAAGAGGCAAAATATAGACACTAAAATTAGGTCACTCTCCCTCTTTGTCCTTCGACATATAAGCCCCCCTTTTTATTACATCTACCTAGCCATGGCCCTCTTCACCTAAATAGTATTAATTTAATTAAATTAACTCATTATTCTCACTATATTTATTATTTAAATATCTTATTTAAATAATACCTACACATATAGTTCACTTATACACCTCACCAAGCTAACTCAACTTAAGACCTATTCTTAGCAAGTTACCATAACTAACTAAGACTTACCCAAACCCTGAAAATCAATGCCTACACTCCCTCTAACCACATTCCAACATGATCACATAATCTCCCAGTCCAATCTATGGGATAAAAACACAAGATCTGAGGAAATTAGGAGGATCTCCCTAAGTTTAGTAAACCTAGAAAATCCTGCCTTGACTGATGTCGGTTACCCCTAACCGTCACCGGTTAAGCCGGATCGTTGTCGGTTACCCCTTTTTAACCCCAGAACAAATTTATTCTCAAGGTTGGAACTTGGAAGAAAGAGGTTTTGCAAATGAAACAAGGAAGTTGATAAGCAATAACAACATCTCAGAGAGATAACACATCTTCAGAGAGCCAATTTCAGCAAGAACTGACATCCAAGGAAGGAGATTGAACATCTTCTCCTACACAGCCCTCCCAGCCACCTTCTGAACTATCCAAGCAAAAGAGGAATGTGCATGCAACCCATACAGAGAGCTTTCCTTTAGTTGGTGATCACTTGCAGCCTTCAAACCCACCATTGACACCTCCATCCATCATGCACCAGCCTTCAGGAATGAAATCCAAGTAAGTATAACATTGTACTTTCTTGGTTATTTCATCTCATCATTATTTTATCATCTATTGTTCATCTTGCTCCTTATTGATCATCTCCAACATTTTGTACCTCCATAGACCCACCAAAACCTCGTAAATACCTATCCTAGTCACCTAAGATCTCCTCCTAACCAACCAAACCCTTTGTGCAATCACAAAGGAGACCAAAACCATGTTCTGTGACATTTCCATATCTCACAGTAACCGACGTTGGTTATACCTAACCACGGTCGGTCACCCCTAACCGACGTCAATCTCTGTGTTTGCCTACATAGCCTTAAACAGAGACCTATCCACCTAATTTTACCTCACCCTCACTCATTTGTGACCTACCCGAGACCTTTATCAGACCTGCAGAACCCAGAACTAAATTTGACCTGTGGATTCTATTCTAGCTTAGACTGTTAGATTAGATCTATTTTCTTATTGTGTTTTAAGTGATATACCTAAATCATTTTAAAATAGCAATAGGATTTACCTTATTTTCAGAATTATTTTGTTTAAAACAGTGGACTGACAGCCATCTAGGAAGTACCATACTTCCCAGATCTAGCTCATGTTAGGCAGTTCATTGCCCATATTGTTTAATTATTTCTGGTGGTCTTGCTTTCATTACAGGTAGTTCCTCATAGCCAAAAGGAAGCTCTCATGGTTAGATGTGGATTCAAAATTCATACGCACACAACAATCCATCAAATGACATTTGAACAGGTATTCCTCCTACGCCCGTCACCCTATCCGTTTCGTCAACGATTCAAAGAAACAATCTAAGAAAAATGTGAAACAAACTGTCCAATCTAATCACGACATTACCATGATCATCCCTTACAGTTTTGGTGGCTTTTTCAAAGTGTGAAGCTACAGCTAAGACAAATTCTAGACACTGCACGGATTCGATAAAAGCAGTAGCGAGAGGAAGCCCAATATTATAAATATCTTGCATCCAAGGCTTCTTATTGGGAGATTTTACTCTCCCAGAATTCAACCATATCTATGTGCCCAAGATTGGTATCCCCAATATTTTCAACTTATAAAGATAGACAGGTGGGAGGAGATACTCCCAAATAAGTATACTTCATCTCATCTTTTCATTTTTAGGAATAATAAGACATTGATTCGGAACCCAAATAAAACCTGAAAAACCTATGAAAACCTCTCAAACCTTCAAAATACTTAAATCTAAAAGTTTGAAAGCATGTGGAATATCCGAACAACAAAATTACTGAGTGTCTAAAAGGAAAACCTCTGAAGTATAAAATCCATTGATGTAAAAAACCTGAAATCTCCCACCTCCAAAATCTAAAATATAACAAAGTCCAAAGGTGAAAGATCCTGTAATCCAAAGTATTATATCCCCGAAACTCAAAACTAGAAAAGGTACAAAACTCAGATTTATTGTAATTCTAAAAAATCTGAAAAAGAAACTTCTGAAGTGCAAAAGAGGAGACTTCCAAAGAACCTATCTACAAAACTTCGAAACCTTCAGATTTTTTCTCCCCAATTGGGTGGATACCGAAAACTCCAAGTTTCGTAGTTTGTAATATGAACTCCAAAACTTTTAACTTCCATAGAATGACGACCTCATCAATGCTTTGAAATTTGGAGTAAAGTAACACCTGCAAGATACAAACCATATTTCCCATGCCAAGAATAATTGAGAATGAAGAGGACACACTGGAAAAATCCATGATTGAGATAACAACATGATGAAACAATGGAGAAAAGAAATCAAAAGGAAAACAAGAGAAAGTATAAAAACAAAGCCCCAAATGTCTAACCCAATCCAAGAAAGTGAAGAAAAGCATAAAAAATTACCTTAAAAAGATGCCTTGTAAGTACACTAGGGTTTTTGTAAAAAATCAGTGTGTCAGAGTAAATTTTTAGGTGAAAATGATGGGTGAAAATCAAGATTTATATAGGTAGGCCAAAACATTAATGCTCTAAGCTGACACACGTAAAGTAGTTAAATAATTAATGTTTTCAATTTTCCCACGTAACAATTCTACCTTGTGAAAATGTACCGAAGTTCGAAACCTAAAAAACGTGAAGCTATGAGATTTTGGAACTTCAAACTTTTGGACTTTGGGAGTTTTGGCTTGAAAATTGCCACTGAAATTCTAAAACCCTGGATCCCAAAGTTTCAATTTTTTTGAACTTCAGACTTTCAAAATTTGGGACTTCTTTGAAGTATTTCAACAAAAAAACCTCTGGATCTCTAAAATTAAGAACCTCCAAAGTCCAAATTTTAGACTTTGAGGCTTGGAACATTTATGATATTTTGAGGGTGAAACATGACTAGAAACCTAAAATTCTATTTGTATTGATAAGGCAAAATTTATAAGGAATTTTTTTTGGAAAAAAGGGTGAAGAATTTGTAAAACAAATTAAAATGCCCTTCTAGTAAGGGTAACCTGCAAGGTTAATAGGTTGATCAATGTAGGAAGCCTTTAAATTCCATAAGGAGTAGCCATCCTTCGAGGGTATGGTCTATTTTATACAAAATTTAGATGGAAAAAATAATGTATGAAAGCCATCCTTCTAGGGATTGATCTATTTATTTTTTACTTCATGCTTTTGATTGATTTTTTTTGCATGAATGGTTGTCCTTCAAGGGATCATTTTGTTGTTGATAACTTTTATTTTTGATTTAAGCATCCATGATTTTTGATTTTATGCAGGGAAAGTTGGGACTAGTTAAGTAGACCACTTAAGAGGGGAATTAGAGTGTACAAGAGACACCTGTGGACCCTTTCCATGGTTCTAATAGGTTAATAAAAGGGTGATCAATGTAATGATCATTGAGTTCTCACAAAAGGCAAGAACCTATCCATAAGGAATATGCTACGAGTAGATCCACGGTGCCTATATTTAAGGTCACATCTAGGAAGTGACGAAATACCACTTAATTCCAAATCACCAAGATGAGATATGGAAGGGGATGAGATGAAGGAATGATTTGAAGACATGACTAAGGGCACATTGGTAAATGTGCTAACAATAGAATGGTCACAAGTTTAATGCATTAAGCAGTTCCACTACTAGTTTACCATCAATGGAAGCCAAATGATAGACTCCTGGCCCATACTTGTGCGTAATAACATATAGTCCTATCCAATTGGGGGAAAATTTTCCACGTTGGCACCTTTCTAGAGTAGTATCATTCTAATAAATTTATGATTCCCTTGACTTTAACATCATGTTAGGAAGATGGGATGAGATGAACAAGTAAAAATAAGAGAAAGCACTACTTATTAGGGAAGAGAATGTTATGTGTTTAGGATGAATAAATGGTACCCCTAGAGGAACAAGATAAATTAGGATCAGATGAGATGAGTTAAATAAAGATTATGAAATAGGCAATGCAATGGCGGGGATTAGATAAAGCCATGGTGCTTCGAGAGGGAAGCACAAATATGGCCACCAAGGTGGTCATAGGAAGAGGGGATAAAAGTATGATTGTATGAACCAAGTTAGAAAATACATGATGATGTCAAATGTGGAAAGGAATTAATTTGTGAACAGAAAAGTCCTAGAAATAAGTCCCTCTAGCATGGGGGATGAATTGATGAAGATGAGAAAATGAAGCTAAAGGATAAAAAATGCGGGGGAAGATGCTCTCCTAGTGAAAGGGATGTAGATAGGATAGTGGATGTTAAAGGACATGGATGTTAGGAAGATGGTGTATCCAGGTGAATAATATATATGAACAAGGGAGGACCCTCATCAAGAAGAGTGATAGGAGATGATGTATATGGGTGAAGAGACCCATGAAGCTGATCAGATGGAGATGCAGTAAAAGGGATCGATTGTGTTATAGATGAAGTAGTTAATGGGGAATGGGGCTCGTCAAGGAGGTCCTCTCGCTCAATAAGATCATGGATAATAATTTGAAGGGTCTTAAAATGATCAGTGTCATGGCTCAGAGCACGATGATAAACACATATGCAATAGGGATCAAACTATGAGAGCTACATACTATTCAGGTCAAAGGCCCTTATAGGTGGGAGTGTGATGGTAGAAGTATAAAGTAAATGTTAGAGAACCTTTGCATATGATTCAATGTGGGCACTAGGGAAGGTTCTGTAAGATGTTGTGGATGGTGATGGTGAAGGCTGATTGGGTCAAGGTCTAGGTGGACTAAAAGAAGATGCAGTGGTGGATTATTTAGGCTTGGATGACTAGATAATTGGAGGTATTTTTTATGGGAGGTTGCTCTTAGGAGGGAATCAGACTATTTGGATTTGGATTGGTTGATTGGTCATCATGGAGGAGGAGTTCCTGAAATAGAGGGATACGGCCCCAAGATGGAAGATGTAGATTTGGTCTTGATCGGAGGTATTTTATCTTCTTGTGAGGATGCTCAAGGGATCACTATGGAAGGACACCTAGGGTTTTGGTTTTGGATTTTTGATTAGTGTCTTTGGTAGGGATAACAATGATTTTGAAAGGTAGATTAGAAGGTGATGTAGTGGTAGATGTCGAGAGTAATTTTTTCATGATTTGTTCTAGAGAGGATGGGAATTGGTTCAATGTGGGAACATCTAGTTATGTGGATGAGATGAGAGGATCACCTATGGTAGCTATGAGTTTAAGTTCCCTCCCTTATTTCTCAACTGATGTAGGTGGTGTAGAAGAAGAAGAAGGACATAATAGGGATGTGGTCATGATAGTCGATGCATTTGGTGTGGGAAGAAGCACATAAAGAGGAACTGGTATGGAATATAAGGATGGTCCATTAGGCAAAGGAAAAAGAGATGTGAATGGGGGAATATGATCCAATGCAATGGATTAAGTAGATTCAAATGTGGAATCAATATTAGGAGTGGATGTGGATATGGAAATAGAAAAGGGTGTTTGGATCATAAGGTTAATAATTTCCATGTGAGATGGCATAGATGGCAGATGGGTTAGAGTAGAGATGGAAGAGGGATGAGTCTCAACTATGTTTAGTTTTGGTATCTCGAGAGACATATAGGTGGATTGAGGATATGTGATGGGTGTGATAACAATTGTGAATGTGGGAATAGAAGATGTCTAGATACTAGGTGCAGATGGAGGAGACAAGGTAAATAGGTTAGTCATAAGTGAGGAGATAGGTGGTAGAGATGTCATGGTCAGTATAGTGTCAAGTGATGTGGGCATGGGAAGAGAAATATGTTATAATGATGTTGATCTAAGTGTAGTGATAGGTTTGAATGTAGAGGTAGGTATAGAAAATGCTAACACATATGTAGTAAGAGTAGGATTGGATGTGGATGTAAGAGAAGTGGTAGAAGTAAGGGAGGTAGACATGATAACTGTAGATATGGTAAACATAGGAATAATGTTCAAAGGGGCCAAGGGCATAATATATAGGATGAGAATAGATGATGAAGTGGGGAAAATAGATGTGGAAGAAGATGTCTGATGTATGGTGTTGATTGAGAATGAGTTCAATTGATGTGATGTATAAGGTGAAGATGAACTCGCAAGTGGGGGATTAAGAAATGGATGTCTGAAAATGTCATGTGATGAAGATGGGATTTCTTGGGGGGATGTAGGAGCATGGTGATAAGTAGGATCATGGTAAGAAAACGAGGATGGGGCAAGAATGGGAAGGTTTGATATAGAAGGCTCATAAGGGATGTCCCTAGGTGAGATAGGTATGTCCGATGAAATTGAAACATCATAAGGTGAAATTTATATCTACTGAGGAGGAAGCTATGGATGGGGTCCTTGTTGGGAATATCCATAAGTGAAGTGGGTATGGTGATTTCAAATGATCTAGGAAAGGAAAGAGGTAATGATGACAAAGATAGTGGGGTAGAAATAGGAATGGTGTCAGGTGATGGGGATAAGACATGGGCTACTGGTCAATGTGATCAAGAATCAGAGGGCCTACCATAGAGATAATCATAAATAGGACTGGAAGGAGGTTTGGAAGTAACCAAGGGTTTGGATGGGGCCATGGTGGAGTGTTGATAATTTATTGAGGAAACATTTGCATCCATTATTAAATAGATAAGAAAAGAAAACAATTCCTTTTATGTTTTGATTGAGAATTTAAAAAAAGGAAAGGGAGATGGATAACAAAGGACCTAGGAGAAGGTGAACTATGTTTGGTTTTAGGTTTGTTGTGGCTAGGGAATGTCTGAGGTGGCTTCTTGTTGGGTGATCAAATCTTAATCAGTCTATCAGGAAAGGGAATGTTTTGGTTATTTAATTGATTCATGATGTTTTGGTTATGTGTGATAAATGTGAGATGCAAAATATTGAAACCCTACTTAGACTATGTGAGAAAGAAGGATGTAAAAAAGAAGGGTTATTTTTAAGCCAAAACAAAGTGTTATTTTTGATGAGAACACAAACAAGAAGGAGAAGTAAAATTCAAAAGGAGTAAAAATGGAAAAGAGGAATACCTGTATAGTTCTTTTCCTATTTATCTATACTTTTGAGAGATGAGCGATCCAAGACATGAGCCCAACATGAACAAGCAATAAAGTGAGGCCTCACACTGAATTGCTAGTAGAAAAAAGAAGAATATAGAAAAGAAAGAGACCACCTAAAGGGGAACCCTTCAGGTGTGCTAGGCATGTTGTCCAAATTTCTCATTCGTTATGAAGTTAATGCACTATCTACTAAAGAAACTAGAAAATCATAAATGATGGAGGGTTTATGTTACCTCAGATGTGATACATGCACTAGATGGTTGATGATCACTATTACTTGATATAGCTATAAAAATAAAACAAAGATGGATTAGATAGATATATGTGGGGGTTTCCTGAAAATGTGGTTCGAAGAAGTGATTAGCTTTCATTCACGGATGTCAAGCCCCATTTTTTTAGAAAAAGTGATGTGAAGCATAATATTGTAGAAACAAGAATATCACTGAATCTAGAAAGATGAAAAAAATTTCCCTATAGGCTAA
The DNA here is from genome assembly GCA_019776745.2 of Taxus chinensis. NCBI lineage: Eukaryota > Viridiplantae > Streptophyta > Pinopsida > Cupressales > Taxaceae > Taxus > Taxus chinensis. The sequence goes on along the minus strand of CM034146.1, from coordinate 886,643,515 downwards.
TTAGATGACAATAACTGTAAATTGATTGTTACCTAGTATGGGTCGATGGTGACCCAGACTATGTACAATTAGGTCGACAAAAATGTAGGAGGTTAGATCTGGACTGTAGGATGAATATGTAGACCTGAAGGGTATGAATGCCAACTAGAGGATGGCAGAAGCCTGTGTATATTGTGAGTAGTCTACAGGAAGGGACTAGGGGCAGAAAAATACAAGAAATGGCTGAAAACAATAGTAGAAGGAGTCCATTTAACAAACTGGGCCTGGGTCGATGGCGATCTTACTAGGGTAAGCAATGATTATATCAAAACTAGATAAATTCAAGGATGAATGGACAAGAAAGACAACCTGCAAGAAAAAATACTAAAGGGGTAAGGTTAATGACGAAGCTCTAAGTGGTGTTGTTGATGGTCTGATCTTGCTAAGTGATTAGATACGAGAAATACCCAGATAATATTATAAAATCTAATTAAAGCAACAAAGTGATAACAATAAACCTCACGATGGATGATCATGAGTGATGCATGCTCAGGTTGTGAGAAAGTTTGATAATTACATGCATCTGATGTTGAATATAATAAAATCAATTAGTTTTAAAGGTGTCGATGAAAACCAGGGTGGGTCACTACTGACTACATTGAAAGTTTCCCCACTGGGCATAATCTTTTGTTTTTGACATGATTTTGTGTTTTTAAAGATTGGGTGAGTGTTTTAAAGCATTTAGGCAAGCAAGAGATGAGATAAGGGTATTAGGGAAAAGTTTGATGGGAGAAAAGCTTAGAAAAACAAAGGGATGAATTTAGGATAAAAGCATCCTAACTGGAAAGATGAAGGGTATTAATTAATTAATATGAATTAATTAATTAATAGGAATAAGTATTAATGTGGATAAGATAATTGGGCATGTAAGATATTAAATGATTAGTTAATTAATGTCACTTAATTAATTATTGAGGATTAGATGGGAATTTAATTAAAGGAATGATGATTAAATAAATATGTGCACGCAAGTGATGAGGGTATAGATACCGAATTTAGGTGTTTACAGTAGCGAAAGCTCATATAACTAGGAAATACGCAAGTTCCCTACTCCACACACCACAAGTAAATTAAGGATCGAACTGAAGGCCTAGATGACTTAAGTTTGATCTTATTAAATCTTGTATTTTATATTATGTCTCATTTTTCTCTAACAAAATCTTATTTGAAATATAATTTTCTTAGAGTCTTATTAGCCTTTTTATGATTACCTTAGACATTAATTATTATATATATTCACAACCCAAAATGAACATATTTAACTTAGGTTAACACAAATACCAATGCGGATCTAAAGGAAAACTTATATATATTAAATATGTTGCATTTGATTCTAAAAATAAGAAATCAAAGTACAAGAATCAAATAGTCTAGATGCCCCCCGCAAAGAAAATAAGCCATTTAAAACCATACAATAACAATTATATTTGAGCATTTCAAAGAGATGCTACTAACATTAGGATTCAAGCTAATGGTAACATGTTTTTTAGAGTCATGGAGCTCACATAGATAAAACATGTGAATCTAACATCTATTGAGGTGTGTTAGGGTGATTCACATGGCATGGTGGGGTCCTTTTATTATGGGCAGGTTTAGTGCACTTCAGAAGTAGGGAGACAGATGGCACTTGTATATTCCAGATTATTCACCTCCCTTATCTAGTGCCAACACCATTCCTTTGGGTTAGAGGACTCACTTACAATGTTATGCCAAAGTATGGAAACATACCTCCTACTCACCAAATTAGTTTTCAAATTGGAATCACCAAAAGGGGAAGGTAGACTCCCCTTCATGTAGAGAGGATTCCCCATTCCTAGAATTCCTAATTCCTCTCAGATTGAGAAGCTCTCACAATCAACCAAATTCACCCATTTTGGATCAAGGGGATTCTTCAAGCGTCAAATATTCGCTGTATGGTTCTTTGGGTTGTGCTTGGGAGGTTCTAGAATTGTTTAATGAGGACCTATCTCCTCATAATTTGGCGCAATATGGTATTGTGGTTGTTTAAATTGCCCTTCTCAATAGTAGGGCTCTAATAGCCAAATTTATAGGGAGTTGGTTCTCTATAGGTGAAATTTCCTTTTGGTGTGAAGAGCAATGGGGTATGGGCCTACGGGTTTGTTTCTTAGCCAAGGATTTTTTTATCCTGCTTCGTAGCGAAGCTAGGAAAGAAGAAGCCCTTCTCAAGAGAGCCTCTCTTTTTGCTAAATGAGGCCTTCAGGTTAGGAATTGGGTCCCAAATTAGGATCCTCTTAAGATCATTGCTAAGTTTCAATAGGTATGGATTCATCTTTACACCCTGCCTTTGGAATATTGGAACCCTAAAATTTTATCTAAAATATGTGGGAGCATGGGTAAAGTTATTTAGATTGATCCCAGGATGTTGGAGAGTGGTTTAGCTGCCTTTTCTAGAGTTTGTATTCTTTATGACTATGTCAGGACCTCTCCCAGAATCCATCTCCATTTAGAATCCACTGGGTATATGGGTTTAGAAAGTGGAGGTGGAAACAGTGTTTCAAAAATGCTTCAAATGTGGAAAAATAGGGCATCATTAATTTGAATGCAGAGCTCCACCCAATCCTTTCGGGTCAAAATTGATCCCTAAATGTTCCACTGAAGTCCCATGCATTCAGAAATACCCTATTTAGGAGTCTTCAAGGGAAAAAGTCTCCATTCCAGTTCTGGACCTTTCCCCAAACAACGCTTCTTAAGGAATCTAACGAAGTGTTGGAGGAATCTACGAAGCTCTTCAAGACAGTTCAGGACGACATGAAATCCATGAAAGAGTTAGATAACTAGAATCTTATTAGGTATGAAAATCAGATGGAGCCATAAGAAGAGATGAAGGGAACTAAGGAATCCCCTTTTTTGATGCACAATTCAATCTTGGCACGATCTTTAGCAAATTTCCTAGGGCTTATAATCTCTTCCAAAATTGGTTCTTCAATCCCGAAGGGTAGGCCCAGTAATGAGTCCAGGATTGTCAAGGATATTTCCAAAGGTAAGTAGAATCAAATTAGTAATTTTTTCCCAAATTAAGTAGGGGAGGGCCCGTCCCTCCCGAAGAGTAAATGAGACTATTTTCTTGGAACTTTAGGGGCCTCAATTCCCCTAACAAGCAATGTTTGGTAAAACATCACATGCTAGATCGTGAGGTTGATATTTTTCTCCTCCAAGAAACTAAGATGTCTTATGTGGATTGTCTGAAATGTGGCATTGCCAACTTAAAAGGTTTACTTGGTCTCTTAGTTGATTTGGTGGGTGCCTGAGGAGGTCTAGGGATTTTTTTGAAAACCAATAAGGTTAAGATTTCTCTTTTGAAGTCCACCAATCACTTTCTCTGGTGTAGAGTAGAATTTCTTCATTCTGATATTTCCTTTTTCCTTTGCAACATTTATGCTCCGAATAGTTTGATTGTCAAGAGGAAGATTTGGATGGACCTTTTGGCTATGGAGGATGATTTGGTCCTTTTAGTCAAGTATTTCAATGCCATTTCTTTTGATAGGGATAAGAGGGGGGAAATTAGCAGAAATCCACAACCCCAAATTTATTTATGCTCCTTTATTTAGAACTCGAATCTGGTGGATCTGAAACCTAAGCATGGGTGGTTCATTTGGAATTATCCTAGATTTAGTTTCAGAAATATTATGCAAAGGCTAAATATATTCCTAACTAATGAAACATGGCTCCAACAACATATCCTTTTGGAATGTGATGTTCTTCCAATCTCGGGCTTAGACCACTTCCTAATTTTGTTGAAAATCTCTTTTGATCTTCCACCGAAGAAATCTCATTTCAAGTTTGAATTAATGTGGCTCATGGACTCTACCTTATTTGATGTAATTAAGGATTAGTGGTCATCCATTCATATCAGGGGCACTAAGATGTTCATTCTCTCACAGAAATTACAAAATCTCAAGGGTATCTTATTGGATTGGAATCACCTTCACTTCAAAAACATCTTTGTGGAAAAAAAGAGAAGTGAAGCAGAGATCAAAATTCTTAATGAGTACATTTTTACTAATGGGATGGGTCAAGAGGAGTATCTGAAGGAGAAATCCATACTTTTCGAGCTTGAAGAATCAATCCTAAGAGAGGAAATATTTCGAAACAAAAATATAGGGAAAATTGGCTTAAATAAGGAAATCAAAACATGAAGTTTTTCCACTCCTCCATGAAGGCCAGCCACAACACCAATTATATATCCAAGCTAAAAATGGAAATGGGGATTGTATTTCAGATCAACAAGGGATTAAGGATGCAACTATCTCCTTCTTCCATGAGTTTTTGTTAGGAGATTTGTAGTCTCACCGTCAGCATCAAAACTCCCTACTGTCTCATATCCCGGCTCTGATCAATGAAGTTATTAATTCCACCCTTAATGGATCCCTTCTCTAAAGAAGAAATCTGATCAGTAATTTTTTCAATGGAAAGGGATAAAGCCACCTGGTCCGGATGGCTACATGGCAGCATTTTTTTAGGAATTCAGGGACATAGTAGGCAATGATGTTTGGTAAGCCATTGAATAATCAAGATCGTCTCAGAAAATTCTTAGCATCCTGAATCACAATTTCATCTTTATGTTCCCTAAAAATATCCCTACTGATTCTTTGGATGATTTCCAACCCATCTCCTTATGCAATACATCCTAAAAAAATTATTTCCAAGGTGATAACCCTTAGGCTCAGGCCCATTTTTGAACAATATTATTACCAAAGAGCAGAGCAGTTTCCTTCAGGGTCGATTCATTTTTTTATGGTGTCATAATTTCTCACAAGCTCATTCACTCCTTATCCTGTAATCACAAACCTGACATGTTGTTGAAACTGGACTTCAGTAAGGCCTATGACATGCTCAATTGATGCTTTCTAATAGAGGTAATTCTCAAGCTTGGGTTCAGTGAATTCTTCTACTATTGGATTTTTAGTTGCATCACCGCCCCTTCTTTATTAGTTCTGGTCAATGTTTCAATATAAGGGATTTTCACAAGTAATAGGGATTTAAGACAGGGTGACCCCGTCTCCTCCTTCCTCTTCTTGTTGGTTTTTGATACACTCAGCAGAGCCTTCTCATAAGTTATCTCTTCTTGGTGGTCTTAAGGTCTCAAAGTGGTTGACGGGGTGGAACCCCTTTCCCATCAATTTTTTGTGGATGAAAATTTTCTCTTCGGAGATGTGTCAATGGTCAAAGCCAAGGAGATTGATATTATCCTTAATTCTTACTCCCATGGTGATAGGTTTGGTAATCATTCTTCCTAAATACTTAATTTTCTTCTTTAATTCGATTATTCATGTGTAAAGGTGAATTAAGCGTATTTTTGGATTTTCAGAGGGTTCCTTACCCCAAAAATATCTAGGCATTCCCATTTTATATGAGGCTGGGAAATCCTCCTTATGGAAGGATATTTTATTAGCCTTTGAACAAAATCTCACCTCTTTGAAGGGAAATGGACTCTCCTTTGCAAGTAGAATTCAACTTATGTAAACAGTCCTCATCCAATTTTTATGATTTCAGTCTTGCAAATGACTAAAGGAATTCAACATCAAATTGAGAAAATATTAATGCAACTTCTTATGGCAAGACACTTGTATGGAGAGAAAATTCCATCTTGTAAATTGGGAGGACATCAAACGTCTAAGGATCAGGGGGGAGGTGGTATTCTAGATTTGGGTCTACAGAACATGGCGCTAGGAGCCAAACATATTTGGAACATTCTCTTCAATCCCTATAGTTTGGTCAAATAAAATTTTTCTTTAGAAATACCTTCCAAATAAAATCCCAGGCAACATTTTTTCTTTCCTCGAGTTTCCCAAGGGCTCCCATATATGGAATTTCATATACTCTTGCTGTGTGGTTTTTTTGACACTCACTTCATGGAAGATTGAGAACAGGACAAAAGAAAATTTCTGGGAACTCCTGGGGTGGATTTCTGGCCCTTTCCCTCACTTAAGATCTAGAAATAATCAAATTCTCCACTCAAGTGGCTTGGGGTGACAGGGTGGCATACTTTAGAGCCCAGTTAGGGGTTGGTTCTCCCTTTTTTTGTTGGAAATCGATATAAGTTTTAGATGTTCAACAAGTAGTGAAGGAGTTGTACAATAACATTTTGAGCAATCACAGAGTCTCCTTCGCCACTGCCCTTAATCAGGTCATTTGGCTCGATAACATCTCAGGTCAGTATTATGCAAATTCAGGTTACATATTTCTTCTACACCGTGAGGGCCAAGGGTTTATTTCTTGATCGGGTTATTGGGACATGAATTACATCCCAAAGGTTGGGGTCTTTTGATGGCTGGTTTAAAAAGGTAAGATTCTCACTCAGGTTAGGATAAGAAGGTGGGGATTATAAGGGCCTACCAATTGTTTTCTCTGTGAGATTGCAAAAGAAGATGTGGATCATTTTCTTCTTCATTGTCCTTTTTCTCAACATATTTGGAATTGGTTATGCTTGAAATTAGATTTTTTTTAGGTTGCATGGCTTACCATCAAATCCACTTTGGAATCTTGGCTTGTGCTCAAGAAAAATCATTCCCTGGGCTCCATTTGGGTGTGCAGTCATTTCCTCCTTATCTGGCATATCTGGAGGGAAAGAAATTTACTTCTTTTCAGAAGCTTCATAGAGAGTTTAAAATCAGTTATCCAGAAGCTAGAAGTTTCCATTTCTGAAAATGTCAATGCTCAGTGTCGGAATATTCCTAACTTTTCCAATTGGGATGCTGCAATCAGAAATTCCTAGCCAGTAATTAAGTTTCCTTCTCCCAGTTCTCTTAGTCATCCATGTTTTTTAGACGCATAAAAAAAGTAATTAGATTGCAAGTCAGATGGCTTCCAGTCCCCTCATTTGTATAAATTGAATTTTGATGGGGCTTCCAAAGGGAACCTTGGTCTTTCGAGGGTGGAGTGTATTCTTTGAAATGAGTTAGGTAAGTTGATTTACACAAGCTCCTTCCACCTATCAAATGGAACATGTAATCAAGTTGAAGTGCATGCACTTATCTCTGGTATCAAATTAGTAGTGCAAAACAACATAACACATCTCCTCATTGAAGGGGATTCAATGGTCATTATTCAAGCCATTAAAAAAGGTAATACCCTAAATTGGACACTCGATTACTTCATATCCAATGCAGTCCACTGGTTATCCACATTGAAATCATGGGAAATCCAACACACTTACTGAGAAGGTAATAAAGTGGCGTATTTTCTCACCAACTTTGGTGTATCTAAAATCTCCCTTATCCTCAAATTATTTATAGATATTTTCTCAAAATTCATCCCAGGTGGTTATAGTACCAACATCCAATCTCAGAAACCACTAAAGTGATTTTCCATTAAAGGAAGTAGCAAGGATTCTGACCATAATGTTGTCTTCTATAATATTATGTATTATGCAAATACTAGCCACATCAAGAATATGTTCCATAGGAGTAATATGAGTTTCCCCTATGTAAAAGGGTAATTTTTTGAGTTTTGTAGCATGTATAGGATTGTGTTGAGCCAATTGGATAGGAATACTTGCATTAAAAGGAGGGAAAGTTTGGTTCCTTGCAAGGGTTTCCATAATGATGAGAGGTTGATTGTTCCTAGGTTGAGGAAACCATCCGTAAGGGGGGGTCAAATGACGTCTACAGGATGATGCTACAACAAGAGATGTTAAAATGCTTCTTTTCCTTCTTCTTGGAAGGGACAAGGATAACTCAATATGTCAATAATTACCTTGCATTGAAGAATATATTGTCTGAATTCTTCGCATAAGTTAACACATTCATACTTGAAGTCCATAGATATGGAGTCGTTAGGTACTTTGGTTCATACAAGTATGAAGAGAAGTACCAACTTTGGTCACATCGGGCATGCCAAAAAATTTTGTCATGTGGATCATGAACCTGTTGAATCTTTGAGTGATCCCATGAAAGATTGGAACATCCCCAAGGTGTCAAACCCTGTTACCTTAGGATGAACCTCTATAGAAGGACTAATTCCTTTAAAACTTGGTGCACTTGATTTACGATCAATGTGCAAGGCTACAACACTTGAAAATAATCTAATCTACTATATTCTTGGGATAAGAGTGAGAGAAATTTAAAAAACTAATAACATAAAAAAAGGGGTGATGCACCAAGTATAAGATGAATAGAAAGATCCACTTAATGGCACAATTAATATCCTAAACAACATATGGCATGCAAATTTCTTGTAATATTTTCAATCAATGATATTCAATGGAAAAATATTGTTTTGAATATTATTAAAAGGCTCAAATTTGTTTTCAAACTCTTCTAAGATTGAAGAGTAATCCATAAAAGATCTAAAAGTCATCCATATAACATAATGCATACCACTATTTATAGACTAAGTAGGTTGAGCCATTACAGCTTCACCCTTAACTAATTAATTACTAAAAATGGAGTGCATTAATGTTTTAGGGAACAAACTCCCATAAAAATAGAAAAATAAGTTACACAGGTTTAACCAAGTCAACCCTACAACTTTGACTAATTCAGAGCTTGGGAGCTATCCATTAATGGTCATCGGGCTTATCTTGGGCCGGCAACAATCTTTCCTTGTTCAGGTTCTTCTTCACCCTTTTCCCACAGCCATTTTGTGCTTGTATTCAATGAAATGATTGATAATTCTGTGGACCTCCTCTTCCTCTAGTCTACATATGTAACGGTTCACCACATCCACTGTCTCAACTTCCCTAACAACTCTGGCTAGTAATCTTTTCAACTTTCTCACAAACTTCTTTAGCTGACTTAAAATTTTTTGATATGAAACTAATTTTAAAATGGAATCAATATTGAAGGTCTTCATCACATCATCATCTTCTTTGACTAAAATTTTGAAACTCACTATAATTTGATCAACGGGAAGGACATCAATAGTCTCATTAATGAAATTACAGTGAATATTATCAAATTCCTCTAAAATGTTATTTAATCCATCTATTACTTCAACCTATTTTTCATCCAATTTTTTTATTAGATACTGCATCACCTATGTTCTAAACTCCATGGATTTTTGAAACTCAAATAACTTGGATGCATCATCAATCACACCCTCTTAAAGGAGAAGATCTGAATAACATCTCTAATTTCTCTCAAAGTATTCAAATTAAGATCCAAATTATTATTATCCTCATAGAGGATTTCATCTAATTTCATGATGGAAGCTCTTTCAGCATATAAATCATTGTATAATTCTACAGCCATTTTAATCAGTGGACTAGCTTCATGAAGCATACATTCCATCCATCCACAAGCCGACCTTCCTTTCTCACCTATTTTTTCAACTATGTGGTAGGACATATCATCAAAGCTTGAGGAAATGGAAAGAGTTGTTGTAGTTTATATTGGGCTTGTAACTTTAGTAAGAAGAGAAGTGAGTTGCTCAACTTTCCCCTTCAACTAATCTTTGGTTGCCTTGTCTTTATCGTATTTTTCAAACAAATTACCAATAGCTACCTACACATCTTAGTTAGCTCCTTCATGAGTAGCTTTTCCTAATGCAAATTTAGATATTTGGTAATCCACCAATGTGATGGTTTCTTTTGTCTTTCCTTTGGCTGGGGTAGTTATTTCCATGAATATTTCCATAGATTAGTCTACTAATAGATTGGATACAACTCTTGGCCTCTTGGCTTGTCTTTTGGGAGTCATATCAAAAACTATTAAATTAATTACATCAATAATGGGCACCTTTTTATTCTTCTTGGGAGTCTTTTTGTGCAGCCATTCAGGTATGGTAGAAGATGATGTAGATGTTATCAATGACACTATTATAGTATAACTTGGTGTACTAGACACTAGAATGAAAATGGTGGCACTTATGGAGAGTGGAAGTGATGTAGTGATAATGGAGGGCGTAATGGTCAAAATGTCCTCAGGAGAAGATGAAATCAAAGTGGAAATGGAAGTTGAAGTAGGAAGGATTTGTTGATGAAGTAAAGTGGAAAATAGAGATCCTATCATTTCTCTTGAAGAGAGTGTAGGGAGAGAAGAAAATACTTGAGCCATGGAAGGAGAAGGAAAGGAAGAAATGGAAGATGATAATGGAGGGAGTGGGTTCAAATGTGGTGAAGATGGTAGGGAAGGAGGGAGAGAAAGTGACAATATATGAGACACGAATGGAGAAGTACTTAAATCAACCACTTCATAAACTTGTAATTTAGGAGATACAACCTTGGTAGTGGAAGCCTTTATAGAAGATGAACCTCCTACAACAAATGAAAATTTCCATGGATTTATAATGGCCTTGTGGTTTGACCTTTTACTCCTTGAAGATGTAAGGTGACATGTTGTTGACTAGGCTTGAAATGTTCCTATAGTTTGATCTGACACTTTGGGTGTGATTCCCAAAGTTTCCAGCAAGTTGTACATTCTCTTTAAAATGGGCCCCACCCTTTCTTTTGTATTGTTACATTCTTCCTCATACCAATCAATCCAAGGAAGAGCCTAGTTGGTAATATTACCCCTTTTGTAGGCAGGATCAAGTGTCTCTTCATCATCCTCTAACCCTTCATGAATATCTGTAATGAAAAATTGTACTACCTCACTCAAAGTTAATATTTCAAACTCTCTCTGCCTTAGGATAATTTCATCTCAACAATAAATCCAAATATTTTCTAATTGAGGAACATGCGTGTTGGATTTCCCTATTTCACTGAACTTACCCCATTATTCAAAGTTTTTTCTCCTTCCACATTCTTGGCTTTATAGATGTTGACACAAGTATATCTCCCTATTGAAATGGGAAATTAGACACCTACCTTATGTCACTTGTTTTTGATTTTGTGATAATCCAACAACTAGCGAACTATCTCTAGTAATATCCACTTGTCACTTGAACATATTGGTAACTTATTTGGGGCACCTAAGAGTCACGGTACCCTAATATAATTGAATGTCATAAATTAGAGATAAATTCCTCCCCATTATCATACTTCTATACAAGCCTCATCTGATATCCTTTGATTATATAAGTTCTTATCAAAATAATACAAAATAATAGAAAAGAAAATTTCATTTACTATTCAAAAATGTGTAATTCCTTCTTCCATGGTGATTTGAGGATAGAAATCATAAATATAGAAAGTTCTCCTAACCCCTTTTGGATTTAAACTCATATAATCTCTCATTACAACTGCTACATAGACGAGAAAAGACGTCATGAAAAAGTTAGTTGATGTCATTACATCTCTTAATTAGAAACATATTGAACTACTTATATGTTCACCCCACCGGATAAACTCCTTGTTTTTCTTAATAGTGGCTGTGTAAAGAAATATCCATTCTTGAAATTATCTTGCTGAAGCAAGACCAGAAACCCTACTCAACAAAACAATGATATCATTAACTTTTTGAATGAAATATTAATGGGGAATTGACTTAGCAATTTTGGTTTTGGTACTTTTATCCTTAGCTAAGTAGCTCTTAAACATGAACTTTGTGTAAACTTCATATTCTTTATCCCAATGTTTAATTGCAGACTTCAGGGAAATTGTAGCATATTCTTCCACATCAGGAATCCTAAACAAATCTTTGAAAAAATAACTATCCAATCTAATCACGACATTACCATAATCATCCCTTATGGTTTTGGTGACTTTGTTAAAGTGTGAATCTACAGCTAGGATAAATTATGGACACTGCATGGATGCGATAAAATTAGTAGTGAGACGAAGACAACTATTGTAAATAGCTTACTTATAAGGCTTATTATTAGGATATTTTACGCTCTCCCAGAATTCAACCATATCTATGTGCCCAAGATCAGTATCCCCCAATATTTCTAACATCTAAAGATAGACAGGTGGGAGGAGATACTCCCAAATAATTATACTTCATATTATCTTTTCCTTTTGTGGAATAAGCAGAAATTGATTTGGAACTCAAATGAAATTGGAAGAAACTTGTGAAAACCTCTCAGACCTTCGAAAAACCAAAATTTCGAAGTCTACAAGTGTGTGAAATATCCGAACACCGAAATTACTGAGTGTTTAAAAATAAAACCACTAAATTTTGAAATCCCTTGATGTACAAAACCCGAAAGCTCCCACCTCTAAAATCTGAAATCTAACAAACTTCAAAGGTGAAAGATTTTGAAATTTGAATTCTTGTATCCTCTAAACTTAAAAATGAAAAAGGTCTGAAACTCAGATTTCTTACACTTCCAAAATAATGAAAAAGAGACTTCTAAAGTTCCCAAGACGAGACTTCCAAAGTGCATATATCTGAAACTTCAAAACCTCTAGATTTTTACTTATGAATTGGATGGATGTCAAAAAAATCCAAGTTTTATAGTTTGTAAGATAAACTCCAAAAAAATTAAACTTTTGTAGAATGAAAACCTCATCAATGCTCTGAAATGTGGAGAAAAATAACGCGTACGAGATACAATCCATATTTCCCATGCCAAGAAGAATTGAGAATGAGGAAGACACAATGGAAAAATCCATGATTGAGATAACAATATGATGAAACAATAGAGAAAAGAAACCAAAAGGAAAAAAAGATAAAGTAGAAAAACAAAGCCCAAAATGTCTTACCCAATCCAAGAAAATGAACAAAAGCACAAAAAATTACCTTAAAAAATATGCCTTGTAAGTACACTAGGGTTTCCGTAAAAAATCAGTGTGTCAGAGTAAATTATCAGGTGAGAATGATGGGTGAAAAATAGGATTTATATAGGTAGGCCAAACCATTAATGCTCCAAGCCGACACATGAAAAGTAGTTGAAAAATTAATGCTGTTAATTTTTCCGTGTAACTGTTCTATCTTGCGACAACTTACCAAAGTCTGAAACTTGAAAAACTGAAGTTCTGAAAATTTGGAACTTCAAAATTTTGGACTTCGGGACTTTTGGCTCAAAATTCCCACTGAAACCCTGAATCCTGAAGTTCCAAAATTTTGGAACTTTAGACTTTTGGAATTCGGGACTTCTTTGAAGTATTTCAACAAGAAAATCTTTAGATATCTGAAACTAAGAACCTCTGAAGTTCAAATTTCCAACTTCAGGGTTTGGAACATTTATGATATTTTGAGGGTCAAACATAACTAAAAACCTAAAATTCAATTTGTATTGATAAGGAAAAATTTATAAGGAAAAAAATTTGGAAAAAAAGGGTGAAGAATTTGTAAAAATAAAAAAAATCCCTTCCAATAAGGGTAACTTGCAAGGTTAATAAGTTGATCAATGCTGGAATCCCTTAGATTCCATAAGGAGTATCCATCCTTTGAGGGTATGGTCTACTTTATACAAAATGTAGATGGCAAAAATAATGTATGATAGCCGTCCTTTGAGGGATTGGTCTATTTTTTATTTTTTTACTTTATGCTTTTGATTGATTTTTTTACATAAACGACTATCCTTCAAGGGATCAGTCATTTTTTGATAACTTTGATTTTTGATTTAAGCATCCATGAATTTTGATTTTACGTGGGGAAATTTGGGACTAGTTAAGCAGACCACTTAAGAGGGGATGAAGAGTGTACAAGAGACACCCTTAACCCTTTCTATGGTTCTAAAAGGTTAATAAGAGGGTGATCGATGTAATGATTATGGAGTTCTCACTGAAGGGGAGAAATTATCCATAAGGAATATGCTATGAGTAGAGCCGTGGTGCCCATATTTAAGGTCACACCTAGGAAGTGACAAAAGACCACATAATTCCAAATCATCACAATGATATATGGAAGGGGCTGAGATGGAGAAATGATCTAAAGACATGACTAAGGGCACATTGGTAAATGTGCTAACAATAGAATGGTCACAAGTTCAATGCGTTAAGCGGTTCCAATTTTGGTTTACCATCAACGAAAGCCAAATGATAGGATCCCAACCCATACTTGTGCTTAATAATGTATGGTCAAATCGATTTAGGGGAAAAATTTCCACATTGGATCCTTTCTACAATAGTTTCATTTTGATAAATTTACGATTCCACCAATGTTAACGTCATGTTAGGAACATGGGATGAGATGAACAAGTGAAAATAAGAGAAAGCGTTACTTATTAGGGAAGCAAATGATATGTGTTTAAGATGGATAAATGGCCCCCCTAGAGGAACAAGATAAATAAGGATTAGATGAGATGATTTAAATAAAGATTATGAAACAAGCACGACAATGGCAGGTTTTAGATAAAGCCATGGTGCTTCGGTAGGGAAGCACATATATGGCCATAAAGGTGGTCATAGGAAGAGGGGATAAAAGTAAAATCGTAAGAACTGATTCAAACAATACATGACAATGTCAGATGTGGAAAGAAACTAATATGTGAATAGACAAGTCCTATAAATAAGTTCATCTAATGTGGGGGATGAGAAAATGACGCTAAAGGATAAAAATGGGGGGGGAAGATTCCCCCCCAGTGAAAGGGATGCAGATAGGGTAGTGGATGTGCAAGGACATGGATGTCAGGAAGATGGTTTATCAAGGTGAATAATATCAATGAAAAAGGGAGGACCCTTGACAAGAGGGGTGATAGGAGATGATGTAGATGGGTGAAGATACCCATGAAGCTAATCAAATGGAGATGCAGTAAAAGGGATCATATGTGTTATGGATGAAGTAATTGATGGGGAAGGGGAGTCATCGAGGAGGTCCTCTCGCTCAATAAGATCATTGATAATAGTTTGAAGGGCCTTAAAATGTTTGGTGTCATGGCTCGGAGTGCGATGATAAACACATATGCAATAGGGATCAAACCATGAGGGCTTCATACAGTTCAGGTCAAAGGCCCTGATAGGTGGGATTGTGATGGTAGAAGTTTGAAGTAAATGTTAGAGGACCTCTGCATATATTTCAATGTGGGCACCAGGGAAAGTTCTATAAGATGGTGTGGATGGAAATGGTGAAGATGGATTGGGTCAAGGTCTAGGTGGTCTAAAATAAGTCACAATGGTGGATTATTTAGGCCTGGATGACTGGATAATTGGAGGTATTTTTGATGGGTGGCTGGCCCAAGGATGGAATCAAGCTATTTAGATTTGGATTGGTCAATTAGTCATGATGGAGGAGGAGTTCCTGAAATAGAGGGATGTGGCCTGAGGATGGAAGATGTATATTTGGTCTTGATAAGAGGGATTTTGATATTTTTATTAGGATGCTCAAGGGATCCCTATAGCAGGACACCCAGGGTTTTGGTTTTGGATTGTTGAGGAATGTCCTTGGCAAGGATAACAATGATTTTGAAAGGTGGATCAGAAGGTGATCCATAGGGATCCAAAATGACTCTACTTCATCATATCAATCAGAACGAAGAAGGAAAATAAATACACTAAGGTTCTGTATTTATAGTAACAGGACTGCCACTCTGTGTAGAGGGACAGTTATAGAACCGCCACTTAACCAGGGCAACTGTCTTGAGACCACCAGTCTACATTGGGTGGCGGTCCTAGCTCTTTCAGACAAAAAATAAAAATATTAAATGAACAACCCCAAAATTTTACAGGTTTTCTGTGTGTTTTCTCCTCCATGACCTTCTCCATTCTCCAATGCACAGGAGGACAAGAGAAAGGCTACAAGTACATGTTTGTATAAGAGAATAAGATCATTGAAGCATGAAAGTAAGTGAGCAAGAAGTTCTTAGTGATGGAATTGTGTTTTGTAGGAGAAAGGAGTTTTGAGACAGAGAAAACAAGTAATTGGGAGGAAGTGTGAGATATTATCTACTTCTCTTTCATATTTATTGTAATTTTTGTACTTATTATTTGAATTGGCCAATAAAAGTGGGAAGAAATATCAATTGCACTTCTCAATTGGTTTTTCCTCCTCTGGAGGTTTCTAGGATAGAAAGTGTTGGTGTTTGTAAGTTTTTATTATTTCCTTTCCTTCAATTGTTGATTCTAAGTACAAGAAAAATTCATTCACTAGCTATCTTTATCATTTTCTAATGGAAAGTAGAACAACAATGTTTAATTTTTGATTATGTGGATAATTCCAAAGTTGAAGAGTTTACAGATCATTTTGGTATTAGAGCTAACAAGTATCTAGGACTGTGGTATTCGTTCTTGGATTTGTATGACAGTGATGAGATCTAAAGGTAAAGAGGATTTAACTTGTAATCCAGAAATTTCTACAAGGGAGTAGAAACAGAGAATTTGAGGAAATATGGAGGAAGAGAACTTAGTCCATAGAATTGAGATGTTAGAGACCAATATGGATAGGATGTTTAGAAGGAAATAAGAACTTGCAGATTTGCAGAAGACAATTTTTGTCAAGCAGGACTCCATGGACTCAGTGATTCGAGGCTTAGTTGAAAAGTTTGGCATAGGTAAGAGCCACCACGAGGAAGATTATGGAGAAGAACATGAAGAAGAGAATTCAAACACAAGAGAAAATGTAAAATCTGATCATACTCCTTTTAAAGTTGAGACAAAAGTTGAGATTAAAAGCTTTGAAGGACAAGTAGATGCAGAGTTGCTTGATAAATGGCTAAAATAGTTAGAAGTCTACTTTAGCATCCATAATGTCACTGAGGCACAAAGGATCACCTTTGAACATCTCAAAATGGAGGGACACACTCTGGTTTGGTGGGAAACCCATCTAACCACTTTTTAAAAGAAGAAGCATCCTATTGTTAAATCTTGGCAAGAATTTAAAGAATTACTTAGAGCTAAGTTCTATCCTATTGGCGAAAAGACTGACCAAATGATTAATTAGAAGTATTTTAGATAAGGTAGTGGTCAAAGTGTGCAGGACTATACTACAGAGTTTCAGAGGCAGGCCATGTTACTAAACATGGACTTGGAGGATGATGATATTATGACTAAGTACTTGCGAGGACTTCACACTCACCTTCGAAGAAAATTCATCTCCACAAATCCCAAAGATCTCAATGAGGCGTGTATGTAGGCATACTACATAGATGATGAAAAGAAGCAAGGAGAAGTAGAGCTAAGGGAAAAGCATTCAAAAAATCAACAGAAAAAAGAGTATGGGAAAACAAGTAACAAGGTTAAGTGGAAAGGGAAAGGTAAACAAGCTGCCACTACTTTAAATACTTGTAAATATCTCAAGAATTTTTTCAAAAACTATGATATCAATGGTCATACTGACGCTACATGTTGGAATTTTCATCCAGAGTTACATCCGAAGAACCGAACCAAGGACTCAAAGAAGTCCATGACAGTTGTAAAAATAGAAGGGGAGGTAGTAATTGAAGATGAATTTGATGTAGATGAAAGGCTTGGATACACGACCACCAACATGGACAGCCAGGAAGAGGAGATGAGTAGACTATTCTAGATCTAGATAACTAATACTTTGGTTGATACCGGTTCTCAGTCTAACATGTTTTATGAAGCAGTTGTAAAGAAGCTTGGTCTTGAGACTTACAAGCATCCACACCCTTATCCTTTGGGTTGGGTGAAGAAGGGTGTTAAAATTCAGGTAACAAGAAGATGTAAGGTCAAGTTTGGGATAAATTCCCATTATATTGATGTTTTGGAAGTTGACGTTATTCCACTTGATGATTTTGATGATGTATTCGGGAGTCCTTACTTGTATATTAGGGATTCTATATTTATGATAAGGGAAAACTAGTACAGATGGGTCAAGGATGGGATCATCTACAACATCTAGGCACACCAACGTAATACACAGGTTATTATGGTGAGTGCTAACAAATAAAAATGACTTATTCAGGAAAATCATAATCAATTTTGTTAAAGGGTAGACAATATGGGGTAGAAGTTTCAAAGATTTCTAACAAGGGAAAGCATGATTTGGATAATATTATTCAATCTTTTTAGGAAGTATTTCAGGCTCCTAGTGGGTTACCACCAAAATGGGAAGTACAACATGAGATTCAACTATTGTTAGAGTCCCCTCTACCAAACATCAGGTTGTATAGACAATCCTTGCTTAAGAGTACTAAAGTAAAGAAACAACTCCAAGAACTACTAAATGAAAGGGTGATACGTCTGAGCACCTCACATGTGGTTCACCTATTGTAATGGTGCCAAAGAAGGATGGTTCTTGGAGAATGTGCATCGACTACCAAGCTTTGAAAAAGATCACCATAAAGAATAAATATCCACTTCCCCACATAGATGATCTCTTGGACCAACTTCATCATGCCAAATTTTTCATGAAGTTGGATTTCAAGTCAGGTTATCACCAATTCAAAATGAAGGAGGAGGATATATGGAAGACTACCTTTAAGACAAAATAGGGTTTGTATGAATTGTTAGTACTTACTTTTGGGTTATGCAATGCACTCGCTACATTTATGAGATTGATGAATGATGTATTGTAAGATTTCATTGATTCATGTGTCATTGTATATCTAGATGATATATTTATTTTTAGTGCCAAATGGGAAGAACATCTAACTCATTTATATAAATTCTTGCAAGTTCTCAGGGAGAAACAACTACTTTATAATAAGAAGAAATTTGAAATTGCCAAATAGTCACTTTTCTATCTTGGGCATGTGGTTGGAGGAGGAGAGCTACGAGTGGATCCAAAGAAGGTGGAAGCCATCACTAATTGACCAGCACCAACAAGAGCCATAAAGACTAGGAGTTTTGTGGGAGTAGTATAGTACATGTGGAAGTTCATTATGGGCTTCTCCACGATTGCAAAACCTCTACACACAATGGCCGCAAATACTAATGGTTTTGACTAGAGTAAGAAACAAGAAAAATACTTTAAGTTATTGAAATACAAGATTAGTCATGCTCTAGTAATTTCTCTTCCTAATTTTTAGTATCCTTTTGAAGTAGAGACAAATGCCAGTGATTACGTTATGGGTGCAGTGTTACTTCAAAAAGGTAAACCCGTATGATATCATTCTGAAACTTTCACTCCAGAAGTTAAAGGATATTTAGTATATGATAAGGAAATGTATGCATTAGTTCAGACAATTAAAAAATGGAAACATTATTTATTGGGTAAAGAAACTATTGTACACACTGACCACAAACCTCTATAGTATTTACAAGCACAGTCTAAATTGCAGTAGGCAAGGCACTACAAATGGATGGGGTTCCTTCAGCTGTTCCATTTGATGATCAAATACAATAAGGGTAGTACAAACTTGGTGGCAGACATGTTGTATAGGCCACCCAAATAGGAGTTCTCCTTTTTGGGCACTATCTCTCAGACTGAGCCCTTCACGAAGGAAGCTTACGAAGATTCATATGCCTAGGATAGAGAATTTGGGGTGACATTTCAGCAGTTGTAGTCCCAAGGTGCTGAAAGGATAGGGATTGAAGATTTTTATCTCAAGGACGGGCTACTCTACCGATGAGGGAAGATTTGTGTGCCTAAAGAAGAAATACTTCTATTGATTAGGGAAGTGCATACCTCGAAAGTAGCAGGAGATTTCGGTGTTGGTAAGACCCTAGCCCACTTGCAAAGGTACGTGTATTATCCCAATATACAAGAAGAAATATCAAAATTTATACGTTTATGTAAACTTTGTTGTACCAACAAGTCTAAGAATAGGAAGGAGCGTTTGTATATGCCTTTTTCAGTACCTAATCATTCGTGGGAGGATATTTCTATGGATTTTTTATGAGGATTACCTATGTCTAAACATGGCCATGAATATCTCTATGCTGTTATTGATAGATTTAATAAGATGTGTATTCTTATGGCATGTAAAAAGATAATAAAAGAACATGAGGTAGAAGATATTTTCTTTACTAATGTATGGGTGCATTTTGGTTTGCCAAAGTCTATTATTTCTAACAGGGATTCCAAGTTCTTGGGGAAGTTTTGAACTACTTTTTGGGACAAGATGGATACCAGGTTATAGAGGAGCATAACTTTCCATTCAAAGATAGATGGACAAACGAAGGTGGTGAAAAGGACTTTGGTACAATTGATCAAAGGGTATAATAACAAATACCCAAGGACTTGGGATTATTCCTTAGCCTAAATTCAACATTCATATAACCGATAAATACACACATCCACTATGAAGTCACCGTTTGAAGCATGCTTGGGATATTTACCTACAAATCTGCTGGATATAGTAGTTGGGTAGCAAGATGAGAAGGAGACACAAGACACAACGGTGGCTAGAGTAAATAGATTCATTAAGAGGATTTGGAAAATCCATCTCAAATTCAAAGAACAACTAGATATATCTCAAGCCAAGTATAAAGCTAGGGACAATCAACATAGGAGGGAACATAAGCTTCATGTTGGAGATAGAGTTTGGCTTTACTTGAGCAAGGAGAGACTACAAGGTCAAGCACATAAACTCAAGCCACTATGATATGGGACCTTCACCATATTGGATCAAGTTGGAGAAAATGCCTTTCGAATTGATTTACTATCATTTATGAGGATGTAATCAGTGGTAAACTATGAGAACTTACACCTCTATGATCCATCCATGCTAGATGAAGATGAAGGACTAAAGTTTCAACCTTTCATTGAGGATGGCATCTTAGACTCATGAGGTGAATTAGAGGAGGTTGTAGTGTTGCAGAAGAAGGTCAAAGAGACTAGGAGAGGTACGCAAGAGTCTTGGCAGATTGGACTGAAATGAAAGACACCAAGACAGGTCCAGTGGTACTCAAAGGAGCAAGTGAGGGAATTATTTCCTCATCTACTCCCCCACTAAGATTTTATGGGACCAAAAGCCTCCTAAGCAAGGGAGGTGTGATCCATAGGGATCCAAAATGACTCTACTTCAATAGATCAATCAACACGAAGAAGGAAAATAAATACGCAAAGGTTCTATCTTTATAGTAATGGGATTGTTGCTATGTATAGAGCGGTGGTTACAAAACTGCCGCCCAACCAGGGTGGCAGTCCTGAGACTTCCGGTCTTGGATCTTTCGGATAGAAAATAAAAATATAAAATGAATAACCACTGAATTTAAAAGGTTTTCCATGTCTCTTATTTTCCACGACCTTTCCCATTCTCCAGTGCATGGGAGGACATGATAAAGGCTATAAATACATGTTTGTAGAAGAGAATAAGATCATCGAAGCATGAAAGCAAGTGAGCAATAATTTCTTAGTGATGGAATTGTGTGTTGTAGAAGAAAGGAGTGTTGAGACAAAGCAAACAAGTAATTGGGAGGAAGTGTGATATATTATCTACTTATCTTTCATACTTATTGTAATTTATTTACTTATTGTTTAATTGGCCAATAAAAGTGGGAATAACCGAGCAATTTCCCTTTCTAATTGGTTTTTCCTCCTCTGGAGGTTTCCAGGATAAAACTTGTTGGATTTTGTAAGTTTATATTCTTTCCTTTCCTGCGATTGTTGATTCTAAGCACAAGAAAAATTCATTCACTAGTTATATTTGTCATTTTCTAATAGAAAGTAGAATAACAACATTTAATTTTTGATTCTATGGATAATTCTAAAGTTGAAGAGTTTACAAATTAGAAGGTGATGTAGTGGTAGATGTCGGGAGTAATGTTTGCATAATTTGTTCCAGAGAGGATGGGAATTGGTTCAATGTGGGAACGTCTAGTCATGTGGATGAGATGGGAGGATCACCTTTGGTAGCTGTGAGTTTAAGTGCCCTCCAATATTGCTCAAATGATGTAGGTGGTGTAGAAGAACAAGGACATAATAGGCATGTGGTCACAATAGTCAATACAATAGGTGTGGGAAGAATCATAGAAAGAGGAACTGGTATAGAATCTAAGGATGGTACGATAGGCAAAGGAAAAAGAGATGTGGATAGGGGAACAAGGTCCAATGCTGTGGATTAAGTAGATTTAGTTGTGGAATCAATAGCAGGAGTGGATGTGAATATAGGAATAAAAAGTGGTGTTTGGATCATGTGGTAAATAATTTCCATATGAGATGGCATAGATGACATATGGGTTAGGGTAGAGATGGAAGAGGGATGAGTGTCAACTATGTTTATTTTGGGTGTCTCGAGAGGCATAAAGGTGGATTGAGGAGATGTGATGGGTGTGATAACAATTGTGAATGATGGAATGGAAGATGTTTGTATAATAGGTGTGGATGGAGGAGAAGAGGTAAATAGGGTAGTCATAAGCGAGGAGATAGGTGGTAGAGATGTCATGGTCAGTACAGTGTCAAGTGATGTGGGCATGAGTAGAGAAATATGTGATAATGATGTCAATGTAAGTGTAGTGACAGGTGTGGATATAGAGGCAGGTATGGATAAAGCTAATGCATATGTAGTAAGAGTAGGATTGGATGTGGATGTAAGAGAAGTGGTAGAAGTAAGGGAGGTAGATAGGGTAACTATTGATATGGTGGACATATGCATAATGTGCAAAGGGGCCTAGTGCACAATATCTAGGATTGGAATAGATGAGGAAGTGGGGAAAATAGATGTGGAAGAAGATGTCTGATATATGTTGTTGATTGAGAATGGGTTTAATTGATGTAATGTAGAAGGTGAAGATGAACTCACTAGTAGGGGATTAGGAAATGGAAATAGTAAAATGTCATGTGATGAAGATGTGATTACTTGGGGGGATGTAGGATCACTGTGATAAGTAAGATCATGGTAACATGATGAGGATGGGGTAAGGATGAGAAGGTCTAATATAGAAGGCTCATAAAGGATGTCCCTAGGTGAGATAGGTATGCCAGATGGAAGGAAAATGTCATAAGGTGAAATAGGATCTACTAATTAATATCTATGGAGGAGGAAGCTGTGGATGGGGTCCTCGTGGGGAATATCCATAAATGAATTGGTTATGGTGATGTCAGATGATCCAGGAAGGGCATGTGGTAATGATGACAAAGATAGTCAGGTAGTAACAAGAATGGTGTTAGGTGATGGGGATAAAATAGGGGCTACTAGTTTGATGCGATTGAGAAGAAGAGGGCCTATGATAGAGATAATCATAATTAGGACTAGAAGGAGGTCTAGAACAAACCAAGGTTTTGGATGGGGCCATGGTGGACTACTGCAAATTGCTTGAGGAATCATTTGGTTCCATTATTAAATAGTCAAGACGAGCAAACCATTCCTTTTATGTTTGTATTAAGAATGTAAAAAAGGAAAGGGATATGGATAACAAAGGACCTAGGAGAAGGTGGACTGTGTTTGGTTTTAGGTTTGTTGTGGATAGGGAATGTATGATGCAGCTTCCATTTGGGTGATCAAATCCCAATCAGTATACTGGGAAAGGGATTTTTTTGGTGTATTAATTGATTCGTGAGGTTTTGGTTGTGTGTGATAAATATGAGATGCAAAAGATTGAACCCCTAATTAGACTATGTGAGCATGCATGATGCAAAAAGAAGGGTTTTTAAAGCCAAAAAAGTGTTATTTTTGATGAGAACATAGACAAGAAGGAGAAGTACAATTCAAAAGGTTCAAATAGGGAAAAGAGGAATACCTATATAGTGCTTTTCCTATTTATATACACTTTTGAGTGATGAGCAATCCAAGCCATGAACACAAAACGAACAACAAATAAAGTGAAGCCTCACGCTGAAGTGTTAGTACAAAAAAAGAAGAATATATAAAATAAAAAGACCACTTAAAGGGGGACCCTCTAGGCGTGCCAATAATTTTGTGCAAATTTCTCATTCAGTATGAAGTTAATGCACAAGCTACTAAAGAAACTAGAAACTTAGACATGACAGAGAGTTTATGTTACCTTAGATGTGAGATATGTGCTAGATATAGTTGTAAAACTAGAACAAGGATGGATTAGATAGACATATGTGGGGGTTTCCTAACATTGCAGTTCCAAGAAGTGATTAGCTTCCTTTAATGGATGTCAAGCCCCATTTTTTTAGAAAAAGTGATTAGAAGGAAAAGACTATAGAAACAGGAATATCACTGAATCTTAAAAGATGACAGAAATTTCTCTAAAGGCTAATTAGATGACAATAACTATAAATTGATTTTTACCTAGCCTAGGTCGACAGTGACCTAGATTATGGAGTGTTAGGTTGACGGTGACCTGGGAGGGTAGATCTGGACTGTAGGATGAATATTGTAATGCCTGCTAAAACAACCCACTTGCGACCTAAGAACAACCTAGGATTAATTAGGAAAATTATGGAATAATATTTTTTTGATTAAAAGAATCTACAACAGGGTTACAAGACAACAATTGTCACTAACAGGTTCTGGAACAATTCTAATCCACTAGAACATACTTTTCTTTTATTAACAATTGTTAGAGGTCATAAGGTCCAAAATTTAAGGTTAGAAGATTCAATTAGGTTCAGAGGGTAATTCCTCACCATACCCACTCTCTAACAGGCTTAAATGTTCAACTTGATTTTTCTCAAACTTAACACCTTCAAAATTTTCCTAAATCATTCCCATTGGATAGGAAATTTCTTCACCTTTCCATTGATATAAATAAGTCCTCCTAACTCTCATATTTTTCGAGTTATAGACCGGCGGGCCTTGGGGTGAAAATTTTCCCCAAGAGCAAGTATGCAGGCCCAGGGGTTAAAATTTGCCCCAAAGGCGGGTCGGCGGGCCGTGGGGAGACCTTTAGAAATTTTTCCGTGTGAGGAAAAATAAACTTTTGTGCCCACGCACCTACGGGTCTGCATGTCCACTAGGGACACGTGGCACCTCCCAAGTTAGCGCAGGGAGAGCGAGGCAACGTGGGGACATTAAGAAAAATCTTCCTGTGCACAGGGTGAAAGCCAACTTTGTGCCCACGCTCCCGCAAGTTTGCAAGGGACACGTAGCGTCTCCTAAGCCAATGTGGGGAAGGCGGTGTGGTGGGGAGAAAATTAATTTAATGCCTTGAAGGGCTAAGAGGGTAGCATTCACCCCCGCCTTCCTCGGCACCTTGCAATGCCACATGACGGCTCCTGATTGGTTGTGGGCCGTCAAACGGCGGGGAATACTTGGAAAATTTTCCCAAAGTTTTTTGAAACGTAAAAAGGAAAAAAGGGACCCGACTCCTCCACCGATGCCTCATGACGCCATGTGGCATCACCTGATTGGTTACAGCTAGGCAGGGAAGAGGGGAAAATTTGAAAAATATTCCCAAAATTTTTCGGGAGCGCTAAGCTAAAAAAGGGGTCCGCCCCTCCGCTGACACCTCGTGGTGCCACGTGGTAGCCTTTGATTGGCTGCAGGTCGGTGGAAAAATTAGGAAAATTTTCCCAAAATTTTTCTGAAGTTCTAAGGGAAAAATTCGGGCCCGGCCCACCAAGGAAATTTTTCCCAATTTTTTTTGACGCCAAGTGAAGGAAAAACTTCAGAAGGCCATAAATTTTGATAAAGGGCTTAGTTTTGGGAAAACGAGAACTTTCTGGAAAGCTCTCGATGTCCTCTTTACAAAGGGATCATTAATTTCATATTTTGATAAATTTGAAGGGGTCAATTTCAAGAAAATAACCTGCAGGCTTTTACAGTGCAAACTAATAAATTTTAACTTGTTAAATTTGTTCTTTGTCCCTCTCTCAACATGTCAAATAGACATGGAAAATTGTTCTTAGGTGTATTTAAGAGAGATTTCAAGATTCAATTTGTCTGATTGATTTGTAATTTGATCATTTACATTTCTTGACAGCAGCACGACTGCAAAACGGTTTGAGCCCGATTTTGCTAAGTTTTATAAGAATTTCCTTAAGTGTTAATGTCTAGATGAATTCGATTAGATCTTATTATGCCCAAATTAATGTTTCATTTGTTATTTCTTTGTTGCAGATTTGAACTATGCATTTTGGATTAAATAATTGTCAATTTGAAAATGTAAGACAGAGATCAAATTTTAAAAGGTCTATTTGCCATTTTCATTCTTCCAAGTATTATAATGTGTTCCAATCCTAATCCAATACATTTATTTGATTCAAACCAAACTATTCAAAACCAAGATGACATCTCTGATTTCCAATTTTCACACATTTCAAAAGACAGAGTTCTGTATTTTCCTTCATACGCATTTCTTCCTTTCAAACAGAGATTTCAATTCACATTTAGATGTTCAATTTAAAACAACAACAGAAATTGAGAAAGGTAATGCAATCCTTTATTGATTCCAAAATATATCTTTGTAACATCCTTCTTTTATTCTTTCCAAAAATCATATATTATATACAGTTAATACATTTTCTTCTCACAACTTTTCCACTTTCCAAATGGGATTTCATAGTTCATGTTAAACATAGATTTCCAATGGAAATAATATCATGTCAAGGAAAACCACTTCCATTAATTCAAATGAAACTCTACAACCTCCTTTCCATTTGATTTCAAATCACATACAAAATACATTTCATTCTTTCCAAAATAGAATACAGAGTATAACTCTTTTACATTTCAAATTTCAACTTTCATTGTCAATACAAAGTATCTTTTCCATTACAATGAATACACAGATTATCCACTTCAAGTGGGAAAGGGGCTACAATAAGATTTCATTTCACAAGGGACTGTCAAACTGTCTTTCTCCTTGCTCCAGAATAACAACATGTAAATTTCTCATTCTTCCAATTTGATCACAACAAGAGTAGGGGAAAGGCAATGCTCTCCACCCAACCAAGACATCTAATGAAGAGGAGAAGCCATCCTTCTTCATTGGCCCCCGAGCCCCAACCATAATGCAATAAAAGATGTGATCCAACTCATGGCAACAACAAGATTCCATAAACACACAAGCAACACTTTCTCAATAAAGACACAGTCCAAAATAGAATGTAGTTTTTACAACTACATTAAAACATGACAAACAATACTAAGGCTTCATTAAGCAAGCCAAAGGAGAAAGAAACTATGGGGGATGCTGCTTATGCCTCCCAAAGGGAAATGGGTATCACCACCTGAGAAACAAACCACCAAAATAAATATATATATCATTTCAAATCCCTAACATGCCCTTATGCCTCCCCCAAGTACCCCTTATTCCTCGCATTTCCTTATGCCTCCCCAACCTCTTATGACACCCCATAACGAGTAAATAAATGCAAGCTATTTCTTTGTAAGGTGGAACCCAAATCCCAACTCCCTCCACCCTTATACCTCCCTAAAACACACTTGTGCCTCCCACAAAATAACCCCATAGTCTTCTCCTACACCATTCCTAGGCCATCTACCCAACAGCCCACAAACATGCCAAAACATTCACACGATAACATTTACATTCATAAAAGAAGAGCATTTCAAGAGTCAAGCTCCTACCTCTCCATGATGGAGTTGTTCTAAGTTCCAAAACAACAAGCTTTATCCCAATGCAAGCAATACAAAACAGCCAAGCACAAGCATGCAACAATCTTTCAAAAAAAATTCTTCAAAGTAAGAGCTCCCAAAACAGCAAGGAATTCACCCAAGAATAAAGTCTCCAAAATGAAGCAACCCCAAAACAAGGCAAGCCATTCGAATTTTATAGAAGAGGGAAGGGAAGAGGATGAGGAAGATCCACGTAGGATGCCATATCACACATCTTCAACCCCAACCCCAAAAGTCAACTTCATTCTCCAATGCATAATAAATAGGTGGGTGAATAATATGACAATTTACTTACACACTCAAATCTAACCCACACCCCAAAGGACTGAAATTAAATTATGTAAGAAAAGTGCAATTAAAACCTACAATCTACCTACTCAAAAAGCATTATAAAAGTATAATCTCAACTCTCCAACTGTAGGTATGGTTGGTAATTAAATTTAAGGGGTATGGGACAAGTTTAACTTGTCCCACAAGCCTCCAAAAACAGCCTCCAAGGAAAAATTTGAATTTCCAAGAGGGTGGAGTGTTTCACACTCAAAAGTTAACTTACACATCACTTACACATCTCTTACAACACTTTAATTCAAGGCCAACAACTCTATTAATTAATTTCTTATGACATATTTTAATTAATTAACTTAACAACATGATTACTCACAATATTTACACACCATTTAATAATTAATGAAAGGGGTAAAAGACACCACAAAATAAACACATGCAAACATAAAAAAAGGGGCCAAAATAAAAGAAATACATAAAACCCCTTGGTCACAATTAAAGGTGATCCCCCCCATGGGAATCCCTAACACACACAAACACACACAAACAAATACTAGTTGCCATGGTGACCTTATTGAATTCATCTAGAATTTCAATGTGGTTGGTCTCCAATCCCCCGATGTTTGTTGTGACATTTTAACCTTGCAAAACACAAATACCTCCTTCGGCCTCTTGGCCATATCAGAACATCCAAAATAATACAAATATAATTACTAAAATCATTTAGATATATGAATCACAACAACATCAAAGCAATCTAGCAATATCATTTGCAATTTTACTCAATAATTATATCATCATCCAATAATTTCCATTTCTAGGTCTACTCACAATATCCAAATATCACAAGTCCACACACATCCATAATATAACCATGTCAAATAGTATACCATCATCAATATCCAAAATTCCTCTAATAATCATCATGCATCATAACTGAATCAAGCCAACAATAATCCATGATCTACATCTATCATCATACTATAATAAGGTCCATAATCATGTCTATAATATAATCAGTAGTATCATGATTAGTATCAAAAGGTGTCAAAGGGAAGTGGGCACTACATCCCCCTCCCCTTAGACTTGACTTCCTCCTAGAAGTCACTGGAATAAATGTGGAAACTGAACTCGTAGCAAAGTAGCATCCTCCCATGTAGCTACAGTCTCATCATATCTGTCCCACTACACCCAGACCTAATCAACCTCTCTGCCTCGAAGGCCTAGGGTCCTACGATCTAGGATGTGAACAGGCTCCACCATCACCTGCCCCTGATCCTGTACCTATAATGATGTCCAATCTAACACATGAGAAGGATCTGTAACATATCTCCTAAGAATTGAAACATGAAACACATCATGTATGCAAGACAAGCTAGGTGGTAATGCTAGACGGTAGGCCAAAGGGCCGATACACTCCAAGATCTCAAAAGGACCCACGAAATCTAGGAGCTAACTTAGAACCTTTTCCATAATGGATAGGGCTCTTATGTGGCCTGACATGAAGGAACACCTTCATGCCCACATCAAAACTACAGTCGGTCCTATGCTAATATACATACTTCTTCTGCCTGTCTTGATGCCTCCTGTAGTCTTTGTCTGATCAAAACCACCTTTTGCTCCATGTCCTGCAACAAAGCTGGTCCAAGAGAAGCCCTGTCCTCTAACCTGTCCCAACTAAGAGGTGTCCTGCACTCTCGGCCATACAAATCCTGAAAAGGAGCCATGCCTATAGAACTCTGAAAACTATTATTATAGGCAAACTCCACCAAGTACAGGTAGTCCTCCCATCTAGACTGCTGATCCATCACATACATCCTGAGCATGTCCTCTAAAATCTGATTCACCCGCTCCATCTATCCATCTGTCTTAGGGTGATATGTTGTGCTGAAATTGATCTTCATCCCGAGGGCATGCTGCATGGTAGTAAAAAAATGGGAAGTGTACAAAGGGTCGCGCGGTCACTTATGATCTTCCGTGGAATGCTGTGCAACCTGACAATCTCATCCAAGTATACCCGTGCCATTGCACTAGCTGTATAGGTGGTCTTAACTGGAGAAAAGTGAGCCACTTTTTTCAATTTGTTAATTGTGACCATGATGGCGTCATGGTGATATATCGACATCAGTAGCCCAATAATGAAGTCCATGGAAATGGTGTCCCATTTCCACTCCGGTATAGCATGAGGAAAGAGAAGGTCAGCTGGATGCTGATGCTTGGCCTTTACTTTTTGGCACTCTAAATAATGTGAAAGGAACCTGGTCCATGTCTCTATGAAGTCCTCTCCAGTGATACAACTGTCTCAAGGTGGCGTGCATCTTCTTCACCCCAGGGTGGGCTGAATAGGGCACACGATGTGCCTCTGCCAAAATGTCCTACCTCAAGCTTCCATCTCTGGGAACATAAATCTAGTCCTTGTGCCTGAGGATACCATTTTCCTCTAAAGAAAATCCATTGAACTTCCCCTCGAGGGGTCTCTGAGACTCGATCTCTGCTCGAGCTGCAATGTAGAAGCTATCAAGAGGAAGCTGCTAAAGAATTCTACTCCTCAAATCCATGCTTAATGAGGTGGCCATAGCCACATGTCTCTGTCTACTGAGAGCATCTACCACCACATTATCCTTTTCCTTCACATGCTCTATCTCCATATCATACTCACAAAGCAACTCCATCCAACACCGCTGACGAGTGTTGAGATTGGGTTGCGTGAAGAGGTGGCAAAGGCTCAAGTGATCTGTCCTGAGTGTGAATATCTGACTGAGAAGAAAGTGCCTCCATTGAACCAAAGCATGCACAACTGCCACAAGCTCAAGATCATGAGTCAGATAATTAAGATCATAATCTTTGAGTCTGCGAGACTCAAAATTCACTACTCTGCCCTCCTACATCAATGCACCTCCAAGACCTACTAAAGAAGCATCTGTGTAAATGAAAAACTCACTCAATGGATCCAACACTGTGAGAATAGGTGTTGTAGTGAGACATTCCTTCAATGTATTGAAGGCTTTCTCGCACCTGTCTGACCAAACAAAACTTCTTCCCTTTCCTCTGAAGGGAAGTGATGGGGTGTGCAATCCGAGAAAAGTCCTGAACAAATCTCTGGTAGTAACATGTTAATCCCATAAATTTGTGCACCTCAATCACATTAGTGGGTGCTGGCCAATCCATAATAGCTCTAATCTTGGAAGGATCGATGGTGATACCTTCCCTAGAGATGATATGACCCAAATACTGCACCTTTATCTAAAAGAATGCACACTTCTCCAAGTTCTCGTAAAGCTGCTGCTCCTGAAGACACTGAAGAACATGGTGAAGGTGCCCCTCATGCTCCTCACGCGTACGTGAGTAAATAAAATGTCATCAAGGAAAATGAGCATGAAGCAATCTAAGAAGGTCCTAAATACCCCATTCATCAAACTCATAAACACTGCGGGGGCATTCGTCAAACCAAACAGGTACCATTGTGAACTCATAGTGGCCATATCTCATACGGAAGACGGTCTTATGAATGTCCACCTCTGAAATCCTCAGCTTATGGTAACCTGACTTAAGGTCTATCTTAGAGAAAGTTGTGGCTCCCTTCATCTGATCAAACAAATCATCAATGCGCGGAAGGGGATAACAATTCTTGATCGTTACCTTATTCAGTTGGTGGTAATCAATACACAACCGCAAGGATATGTCCTTCTTCTTTACAAAGATCATCGGTACACCCCAAGGGGATACACTGGGGTAGATAAGGCCTTTCTCCAAAAGGTTCTCAAGCTGAAACTTGAGCTCACAGAGCTTTGGTGTGGTCATCCGATAAGGTGCTTGTGAGTTAGGCTCTGCTCCCGGAACTAGATCTATGTGAAAATCAATCTCACATGGGGGTGGTAACCCTGGTAGCTCCCCTAGAAAGACATCTACAAAATCTCTCAAAATGGGGTGATCATCTAGCGATGGTCCACTAGACCCATCCTCTGATCTGTCACTGACCGTAACAACATACATCTGACAACCCCGTCGCACACACCGCTTAAGCTGCATAGCAGAGATGGTGTGAATAGAAATGGGTCTCTTGGCCCCTGAAATCACCGAATCAACTGCCAAATCATCTACACAACATATAATCTTGTGGTAACAATTCACTCTGGCCTTGTGTGCAGACAACCAATCCATACCCAAGATGACTCTATATGAGCCCAAAGGAAGGATATAAAGATCCGAGGTAGTGGTGAAAGGTCCCAAATCTACCACACACTCCTTAACTAAGGAGTCTACAAAGATCTTGGCTCCAGAAGCCATCTCAACATCCCAACTATGACCCTGCCTAACTGCCACCAGCCTGCATCACTCTACTAAAGATGGTGCAATAAAAGAATTAGAAGAACTATAATTAAACAAAATGGAGGTAGGAATACCACCAATGTTACCTGCAATTTCAATAAATGTACTCTGATGCTCTACTGTGGCGGTTCTTGACTACTGCATACATCCTATGACTGTGCCCCATATAACCAATAGTAGGCTCTGAGATATGTGTCTTAACCTTGTTATTAGGGTTTTGTGGGCAGTCTCTCTAAAAATGTCTAGTAACACCACAACCAAAACAACCGCCTGATCCTCTCCTCTATGTAGCAAGTCCGGTTGGTACTCTAGATGTTTATGGTGTGGATCCTGATGATCTGGATGTGGTTTGCTGAGGTCTCTGTTGGTGAGCTCCTGCTGAGTGAGCTCTCTAGGAACCCTATGTCCATGATGGGACCCCTAGGAGGAGGCCACTATACTCTGACCTCTCTGTGCATCAAATCTCTATGGAGGTCTATAAGGTGGGTGGGACTGCTACTGCTGTAGTCTAAAATATGATTATGTTAAACCCTATCCACCACGAGGAAGTGGTACTAACCCCCTTGATCTGTTATCCTACATCTATTGTATGCATCTCCAGACTTGGTCTCTAGCATGATGAGTCTTTCCCTGAGTCTCCTCTGTAATATAGGCCTTCTCAATGGCCTCTGCTAATGTCTGTGGAAAATGGATCCGTACTACTCCTCCAATGTCTAGGGTCAAGCCCCAAATGAACCTGTGGATCTGTACCTACTCATCCTGCATGTAACCAATATATTGGAGTAGATCTAGAAATCTACTCTCATACTCAGCCACTATAAGATATGCTTGTCAGAGATCATGGAACTCATCTATCCACTATTGTATGAACCTCCATGAAAAATATCTACTCCGAAAATGCTCCTCAAAGAGCTCTCAAGTAACTGTCTCAGAATCAACATGGAGCTTCTGCTCCTCTATTCGCCATAGACACCAGTTCCATTCTTCAGTAGATGGATTGAAACACGAGCTTTCATGTTGCGAGAATAAGGACAGAGCTTTAAGCATCCACTCAAGTTCACCAACTAGGACTCTTCCTGAAATCCACCTATGTCACCAAAATAATGTGATGGCTGAAGCTTCAGGTTCTCCCTGATGTGATTTACAGCTATGGTCTGATGGCCTCTAGGCATCTCTATATGCTCATCCCTAAGCCTAGGGCTTCAAAACCTCTCTCTATGTCTTGAAAGTTGGTCACCCTATTCCCTTTGTGGTGACTTAGCTCTGGTTGACTCTGCATGGGATTTCTCTCCTCCATGCTCCTCACTGGGTTGAGGAGATACATGACCCTCAATGGAAGGGACTCTATCATGTCTGGGTGCATGTCCTCCTACTGATCCTCAACATAAAGAAACATTAACATCCTGAAGATTCTGTAAAATCTGGGGTAATATGGCTGCTACAACATGATCTGGTGGTGGTAAGTCTAGGTCTATGTGAAAGACCCCTCATCTTGTCTGTGCCTCCTGCATAGACTAAGGCAAGAGTTAGTTCATCTTTCTAAGTTTTATTCAGTTTCCATGTTTACTAAAATATGTAATTTCTAAACTAATTTTATTTCTAGATTTAAAAGTGTGCGAGGTTTAAGGCTCATGTCTCAATTTTTCTAGTGTGCCCAATGGCCAAATATTTTGAACCACTACTATGATACCAAGTGTAACTGTTAGAGTAGGTATTTATCTTAGCTCATGTTCACATAGGTACTTTATTTACCTTTATTGTATTTATCCTTACCCACCTATGTGTGTGGATATTTCTTTTATCTTATTTAGATATTAGGATATATTATCTAGTTGTTAGGTATAGTTCTTTCCTTGATCTATGGTATTGAATAGATCCTTGATGTCTAGTTCTCTCCTAAATCTATGGTCTTGACTAGTTCTGTAATGACTAGTTATTTCCTTGATTTATGGCTTGATATACGACCTTGATTGGTTTAAAATCCTTAGCCCTTGGTCATATGGTATGGTCATATGAGGGCTTAAAGCTTGTGATTCCTACTAGTAGGTGCTTAACTTCAGCCCCCTTTAATTTTTTTGTGTGGTGAAGGAAACAACAATTTATTTGTTTTAATGGCAACTAAAATAAATAACTGAGCAAAATATTAGAAAGCTTGTATTTTTTGATCAGTAACTCGGTTTTGAGTGCCATTTTTTTTGCAAAAGTGCTTGTTTTTTTGTGCTCTTTCCATCAGAGTTATTTATTTTGAGACATGAACTATAACTATAAAGTGCCAAACATGGAGGAGTGTTGTAATCAATTGTGTATGCAATTTTGGCTGAGCCTGACGTCCTAAATTTTTGGGAGTTATAATTTGTACCTATCATGGATTATAAGAATGATATGCTTTTCTCTAAAGTATGTGGACTTCAAGAGGATATTGTAAAATTTGTGGAAGAAAATAGATTGCTCTAGAAGTAAAATTCTCTTCTACAATCACTCATTCACAATAAGGATACAATAATACACTCCTTGAAGAACAAACTTGCTAGCCTACAATATCACCATCATATTGTGGACAACCACAACCATGCTTCTAGTCCACTTGCAACTATTTCTCCTGAACCCACTGACATTGATCTGTCAGTCTTTGAGTCTATTCCTGCTCTTGATGCTCATACACCTATGAAGCTTATTACTACATGCTCTTCCACATCTGTGCCTATTACAGTACCACATGTTGTGGATCCTACTTTTGCTCAGCTGCATGGCTTTTTTAAGAAGCATACCACTACATTCAGTTCTTGCATGCTCCGTTCTATGGATCATACTAGTAGAGTCATTAGCAGACATTCATAGGGTATTATTTCCTCTATTCCACATATTAAGTGGAATTCTCATCATGACATTATTTTTTGAGCAGATACTTCATTGGGATCACACATTGACAGAGCTCCTTTTTTTTCACTTGAATATTTCTGAGGATCATGAGAAACACATGAGCTCTACACCTTCACTCAAGATTGAGAAACCTAAGATTTTAGCTATCGGGCATGATCAACTTGACACACATTCTGATGTTCTTTTACATGCACCCATTGTGCATTTTGCACCAAGTCATATGCAGGAATCTTCTTCATCTATCCATGTTTATTTGGGGTGGATATCTAATCACTCATGGAGGTGACATAAGCATTCGTTGAGAGGACTTTACAGGCATGGCTCCTCCACCATTCGGCCTCTTATTCCACTTTCTATACCTTCTGCATTGTGATGCTTCTTGTTTTGAGCATTTTTCTTTAGCAGGTGTAGTGTATCTCTCTTGTTTGTTGAGAGATTTTGTATCTATATTTTTGACACTTTTGGCATGTTCATAGTCTCTCTTATGGGGGAGCTATTCTGGTGGAGCCTAGTGTTAGTTTGTCATTGTTTGAGTAGTTATTTTGACAACTCATATAGATTTGTAGTGCCACTCCACCCATTCAGCAGTTTGGGAGGGTGTGGTGTTGATCCTACTTCTTTGGGTTTTGTATCCTTTCCTTGTTACCTTGGCTTTTCTTGGATCGTGACACTCTGAATTTTGTGTCCTTGCCTTGTTGCTTTGGTTATTTTTCTTGGATCGTGGCACACCTATTTGTAGCACTTGATCGAATTATGTTTGGTGTTTTGTTGCACTTTTGACACCACTCTGTTGACAATCTACTTGTATGGAGCTATTCTGGTGGAGCCCAGTGTCAGTTGTTTTTGATTTTTGTGTTTGAGCAGTGGATTCAGACCACAGTGCACGCCAAACTTCTTCAGTATTGTACAAGTTTTTTGAGCTGAGCTTCTTGGGATGTCTTGGAGCGGGTCTTTACTCTCTTTACTTTGTTGTTACTAGTTTTGGGTACCTTGCGGTGTCCCTTTTTTCCCAGTTATTGTACATGAGTACCTCATCAGGCCTAGTTTCCAGGACTCATATTATGGACATGCCACATTTATTTTGGCCCCTAGCTTCACTTGAGGGGGGGTGTTAGAGTTGGTATTTACCTTAGCTCATGTTCACCTAGGTACTTTATTTACCTTTATTGTATTTATCCTTACCCACCTATGTGTGTGGATATTTCTTGTATCTTATTTAGATATTAGGAGATATTATCTAGTTGTTAGGTATAGTTATTTCCTTGATCTATGGTATTGACTAGATCCTTGATGTCTAGTTCTCTCCTAAATCTATGGTCTTGACTAGTTCTTTGATGACTAGTTATTTCCTTGATTTATGGCTTGATCTATGACCTTGACTAGTTCTTAGATTGTTATTCCTTGCCTATTTAAGCAAGACCCATTCTCAATTTATTACATTGAGTTCCATTATAATATATGATATTGTTACTCATATTGTTTGCAAAGGTTTTATGTAAAGCTATTCTGGTGAGTTACTTTCATCTTATTGATCGTGGTGTTTGATTAGCATCTGTGTTCTTGTCTTGGTACGATCTGGTTATTGTTCCTTTTAGTAACACCTGCTAAACCAACCCACTTGATACCCAAGAACAACCTAGGATTAATTAGGAAAAATTATGGAATAATTTTTTTTATTAAAAGAATCTACAACAGGGTTACAAGACAACAATTGTCACTAACAAGTTCCAGAACAATTCTAATCCACTAGAACATACTTTTCTTTTATTAACAATTATTAGAGGTCATAAGGTCCAAAATTTAAGGTTAGAAGATTCAATTAGGTTCAGAGGGTAATTCCTCACCATACCCACTCTCTAATAGGATTAAAGGTTCAACTTTATTTTTCTAAAACTTAACACCTTCAAAATTTCCCTAAATCATTCCCATTGGATAGGAAATTTCTGTCTTCACCTTTCCATTGATATAAATAAGTCCTCCTAACTCCTCATATTTTTTATGGGCTAGCGGGCCTTGGGGATTTTGCCCAAGAGGGGCCTGCGGGCCCAGGCGTGAAAATTTTCCCAAAGGGTGGTTCGGCGGGCCGTGGGGAGACCTTGGAAATTTTCCCAAAGTGTGTTCCAATACAAAAAAAAAAGTTTTCAAAAGGGGCGACCCACGGGTCCGCAAGTCCCACAAGTCTGCAAGGGACATGTGTCCTCCTAAGGCAACGCGGGGAAGGCGACGCATGATGGGGAGAAAATTAATTTAATGCCTCGAAGGGCTAAGAGGGTATCATTCACTCGCGCCTCTGTTGCCAAATCCTAAGTGGCTGTAGGCTAGTGGGTGGTGGGGAATCATTGGAAAATTTTCCCATTATCCAAAACATGGAAAGGAAGAAAGAGACCCGCTCCTCCATCGATGCCTTGTGATGCCACGTGGCATCACCTAATTGGTTATGGCCCAGTAGGGCGGCGGGGAAAATTTGGAAAATTTTCCCAAAAATTTCTGGGAGTGCTAAGCTTAGAAAGGGATCCCAACCCCCGCTGACACCTAGTGGTGCCTGCATGGCAGCCTCTAATTAACATCGGGTCAGCGGGTGAAATTCGGAAAAATTTCCCAAAACGTTTCTGAATTTCTATGAGAAAAATTCGGGCAGACCCGGGAAAATTTTTCCCAACTTTTTTTTTTGACGCTAAGTGAAGGAAAAACTTCATAAGGCAATAAATTTTGATAGAGGGCTCAGTTTTGGGAAAATGAGGACTTTCTGCAAATGCTCTCGATGTCCTCTTTACATAGGGATCATTAATTTAAAATTTTGATAAAGTTTAAGGGGTCAATTTCAAGAAAATGACCTGTAGGCTTTTACAGTGCAAACTGGTAAATTTTAACTTGTTAAATTTGTTCAATTTGTTCTTGTCCCTCTCTCAACATGTCAAATAGACATGGAAAATTGTTCTTAGGTGTATTTGAGAGAGATTTCAAGATTCAATTTTTCTGATTGATTTGCAATTTGAACATTTACATTTCTTGACAGTAGCACGACTGCAAAACGGTTTGAGCCCGATTTTGCTAAGTTTTATAAGAATTTCCTTAAGTGTTAATGCCTAGATGAATTCAATTGGATCTTATTATGCCCAAATTAATGTTTCATTTGTTATTTCTTTGTTGCAGATTCGGTTCTGTGCATTTGGGATCAAATAATTGTCAATTTGAAAATGCAAGACAGAGATCAAATTTTAAAAGGTCTATTTGCCATTTTCTTCTTCCAAGCATTATAATGTGTTCCAATACATTTAATTGATTCAAACCAACTATTCAAAACCAAGATACATCTCTAATTTCCAATTTTCACATATTTCAAAAGACAGAGTTGTGCATTTTCTTTCATACACATTTACTTCTTTCAAACAGAGATTTCCATTCACATTTAGATGTTCAATCTTAAAACAACAACGCAAATTGAGAAAGGTAATGCAATCCTTTATTGATTCCAACATATATCTTTGTAACATCCTTCTTTTATTCTTTCCAAAAATCATATATTATATACAGAACAGAATAATACATTTTCTTCTCACATGTCTCACTTTTCCACTTTCCAAACGGGGATTTCATAGTTCATGTTAAACACAAATTTCCAATGGAAATAATATCATGCGAACAAGGCAAACACTTCCATTAATTCAATGAAACTCCTATAACCTCCTTTCCATTCGATTTCAAAATACAACATACAAAATACATTTCATTCTTTCCAAAACAGAATACAGAGTATAACTCTCTTACATTTCAAATTTCAACTTTCATTGTCAATACAAAGTATCTTTCCATTACAATTAATACACAGATCATCCACTTCAAGTGGGAAAGGGGCTACAATAAGATTTCATTTCACAAGGGACTGTCAAACTATCTTTCTCCTTGCTCCAGAACAACAACATGCATATTTTTCATTCTTCCAAATTGATCACAACAAAAGTAGGGGAAAGGCAACGCTCTCCACCCAACCAAGACATCCAATGAAGAGGAGAAGTCATCCTTCTTCATTGGCCCCTGAGCCACAACCAAAATGCAATAAAATATGTGATCCAACTCATGGAAACAATAAGTCTTCCACAAACACACAAGCAGCACTTTCTCAATAAAAAAACAGTCCAAAACAGAATGTAGTTTAGAACTACATTAAAACATAACAAATATTACTGAGGCTTCATCAAGAAAGCCAAAGGAGCAAGAAACTATGGGGCATGCTTGCTTATGCCTCCCAAAGAGAAATTGGGTATTATCACCTGAGAATAAACCACCAGAATAAATATATATATATATATATATATATCATTTCAAATCTCTGACATGCCCTTATGCCTCCCCTAAGTACCCCTTATTCCTCGCATTTCCTTATGCGTCCCCAACCTCCTATGGCACCCCCAAAACGAGTTAAAGAAATGTAAGTTATTTCTTTGTAAGATAGAAACCCAATATCCCTACTCCCTCCACCCTTATACCTCCCTAAAATACACTTCTACCTCCCACAGAATAATCCCATAGTCTTCTTCTACACCATTTCTAGGCCATCTACCCAATAGCCCACAAACACACCCAAAACGTTCACATAAATAACATTTTAATAAACAAAAGGGAGGCATTTCAAGAGCCAAGATCTTACCTCTCAATGATGGAGTTGTTCTGAGTTCCAAAACATCAAGTTTTATCCCAATACAAGCAAACTAAAACAGTCAAGCACACGCATGCAACAATCTTCTAAAAAAAATTATTCAAAGCAAGAGCTCCGAAATAGACAAAACAATTTGCCCAAGAATGAAGTCTCCAAAGTGAAGCAACCCCAAAACAAGGCAAGTAATTCAAATTTTTTAGAAGAGGGAAGGAAAAAAAGGATGAGGCAGATCCACGTAGGATGCCATATCACACATCTTGAATGCCAACCTAAAAGTTCAACTTCATTCTCCAAAGAATAATAAATAGGTGGGTGAATAATATGACAGTTTACTTACACACTCAAATCCAACCCACACCACTAAAGTACTGAAATTAAATCATGCAAGAAAAGTACAATTAAAATCTGCGATTTTCCTTCTCAAAAAGCATTATAAAAGTCTAATCTCAACTCTCCAACTGTAGGTATGCTTGCTAATTAAATTTAAGGGGTTTGAGACAAGTTTAACTTGTCACACAAGCCTCTAAAAATAGCCTCCAAGGACAAATTCAAATTTCCAAGAGGGTGGAGTGTTTCACACTCAAAATTTAACTTACACATCTCTTATAACACTTTAATTCAAGGCCAAAAACTCTATTAATTACTTTTTTATGACATATTTTAATTAATTAACTCAACCACGTGATTACTCACAATATTTACACACCATTTAATTATTAATGAAAGGGGTAAAATCGACCACCAAATAAACACATGCAAACAAAATAAAAAAGGGATCAAAATAAAATAAATATATAAAATCCCTTGGTAACAATTAAAGGTGATCCCCCCCATGGGAATCCCTAAAACACACAAACACGCACAAACAAATACTAGTTGTCATGGTGACCTTGTTGAATTCATCTATAATTCCAATGTGGTTGGTCTTCAATCCCCCAATGTTTCTTGTAATATTTTTAACCTGCAAAACACAAATACCTCCTTCAGCCTCCTTGCCATATCTGAACATCCAAAATAATACAAATATAATTACCAAAATTATCTAGATATATGAATCACAACAACATCAAAGCAATCTAGTAATATCATTTGCAATTTTATTCAATAATTATATCATCATCCAATAATTTCCATTTCTAGGTCTACTCATAATATCCAACTATCACAAGTCCGCACAACATCCATAATATAACCATGTCAAATAGTATACCATCATCAATATGTAAAATACCTCTAATAATCGTCATGCATCATAACTGAATCATGCCAACAATAATCCATGATCTACATCTATCATCATACTATAATAAGGTCCATAATCATGTTTATAATATAATCAACAATATCATGATTAGTAACAAAAGGTGTCAAAGGAAAGTGGCACTACAAATATGTAGAACTAAAGGGTCTGAATGTCAACTAGAGGATGGTAGAAGCATGTGTATGCTATGAGTAGTCTGCAAGAAGGGACCAGGGGAAAATAACTCTAAGAAATGGTTGAAAATAATAGTAGAAGAAGTTTGTTTAACAAACTAGGCCTGGTTCAATGGTGATATGTTTGGGCCGATGATGATATCACTGGGTTGATGGAGATCTGATTGGGTCCGCGGTGACTGTATCAAAATTGGATAAAGTTGAGGATGAATGGATGAGAAAGACAACCTTCAAGAAAAAATACTAAAGGGAGAAGGTTACTGGAAAAGCTTTGAGTGGTGTTGTTATGGTCTGATCCTGCAAGAGATTAGATATGAGAAATACCCAGATAATATTATAAAATTTGAATAAAGAAACATAGTGATAACAATAAACCTCATGACAGATGATCATGAGTGATGCAAGCATGCTGAAAATATGTCTAGAAGAGTTTTGGATGTCTAAGAACTTCTCAGGCACAAGGAAGGATTCTTAGGTTGTGAGAACGCTTGAGAATTACATGAATTTGATGTTGAATAAAATGAAATCAATTAGTTTTAAAGGGTTCGATGGTGACTAAGGTGGGTCACTACCAATTGTGGTGAACGTTTCCCCACTAGGCATGATCTTCTGCTTTTGACAAGATTTTTGTGTTTCTAAAGATTGGGTGAGTGTTTTACAACATTTAGGCAAACAAGAGATGAGATAAGGGTAGTTAGGGAAAAAATGATGGGAGAAAAGATTAGAAAAACAAAGGGATGAATTTAGGATAAAAGCATCCTAAATGGAAAGATGAAGGGTATTAATTAATATGAATTAATTAATTAATAGGAATAAGGATTAATGTGTATAAGATAATTGGGCATGTAAGATATTAAATGATTAATTAATTAATGTCACTTAATTAATTAATGAGGATTAGATGGGAATTTAATTAAAGGAATGATGATTAAATAAATATATGCATGCAAGCGATGAGGCTATAGATACCAAATTTAGGTGTCTACAGTAGTGAAAGATCATATAACCAAGCAATACGTAAATTCCCTACGTCTGATTTGATTAACTCTTCTATTTTATATTATATCTATATTTTGTCTAACAAAATATTATTCGAAATATAATTTTCTTAGAGTCTTATTAGCCTTTTTATGATTATTGTTATCAAATTTCCTCCACCGCCCACTAAAATTAGATAACAAGCAAATTCCTATTTGTTAATCAAGATAGCTCTGAGAGTCTCAAAATAATGTGAGATGAGTCAATTATTTGGCATTTTTGTAAGGACTTGGCCAAATCATGGTGAAAAAATGAAGAAAGTTGACTCGACAAGTCAAAACCGAGCCAGGGATGAATTAGTAAGGAAAAGTAGAAGAGTTGCGGAAGGCACCACATGTCAGCTCGATGCAATTCCAAAAAGTGAGAGGGAAGGAGATCTCAAAACCCCAAAGGACTTCCACATGGAGTTAATAAAGAGGGTCCCACCAAGGAAAGGATACTTGTATTGATCTATAATGAGTCCCACTAAAAACTCAAAGGGAAAGAAAAAGGAGCTGCGGTAGGTACCATGTGTCAGCTCAGTGCACTTTCAAAAGGTGCAAGAAAAGTGGAGACTCTAGAGTTGTGTTTGGATTCCACATGGAGCTCAACACATATAGACTCTGAACCCAAAGCAGGTCACAAAAGATTGGCAGTAGGTGAATTCAATGTAGGATTAATCGTCAAACCCACCAGTAATTTTAAATGCTCAGATCTTTTAAAAAGATTCTGAGAGCCCGCGTAAAACGCGTGACCCCGAAGTTCAAATGAGCATAATTTTTGACTCAGAACTTTTATTTTCATAAAATTGGACTTTTCAAAAATCTCTTGACATCCTTTACACCACTAAATAAGTATTTTTGTATTTTTAGTAAGGGTAGGTGGGTAAAAATAAAAGAAACATCTCCATTTCCAATAAACTGAAAATGAGTCCAGTTCAAAGAGACAATTAGAAAGTGGTTTGGGGAATGCATTTAATAAGCATGGTCATCATTATTTCACTACTCCAAGTCATGGGACAGAAGGAGGAGTATTTTAAAATCAAGGTGCCATTGATTACACTCATTTATTACATCTTACAGGTGGTTGAAAAGCAATTTCAAGATTTCACCCTTATCTCTTTGTGATTATATATTGACCTGGGTCTCAAAGCAAGGAGAGATATAGAGAAGAAAAAAAGTTAGTCGGTTTTCTTCTTTGTCTCAATACCTCTTTTGTAAAATGCATCGTCCTGAAGCTCTAGCCTTCTTCTTAGGTTTTGTGATAGCAATCTTGCCTCTTTTCTATTATAATACTGTGCACAAATTTTGGAGTAATATTATATGCCATGTGGTGCATTTTGTCCACCCTTCGTATATCTTTGTTGTCTCTGATCACCTTTATTTTCACATAGAAAATGTGCATCTCTTAATTTTATTACTATCTTTAAATTTGTGCTTAAGTAGTATGAGGTAGTGTTCTGTGTGATCTTCTTTGGTCTATGATGCATTTCATCCACCCTTTTTCAATTATTCACCATTTCCCTTCTCAGGCAGTCGTGGTCCCAATTGATCTCTTTGCAGGATCGTTTAGTGCATCACCTTTGTTTATTTATGTTTCTCTTTTAGTTCTCACCCCTATATCCCCCTGTAGAGAAGATTCAATTTCTTTAAAATCTAGTGGTCTCCTTAGGGTGCATGTCCCACTAACCTAAGGATTCCCATGACTCTGATGACTCTATCCACCAAGGATAATCATGAAAAAATTTCCTGGCATGCCTGGTAGGATGGTTCAAAGCATACTATCATTTCATTTCATCAAGTTGGTGTTTTATTTATGATATTCAACCTTTAGAGGCACATACAAAACACATCTAGTGACTTCGTCTAGTCCAAACAACCCATTATAAAAAATTTACAGACCTTTCTTTCATCCATCTCCATTCATATTTCTTTCCACATCTCCCATTTCCTTTTTTTCTATGAAGTTTTAC
The DNA here is from genome assembly GCA_019776745.2 of Taxus chinensis. Classification (NCBI taxonomy): domain Eukaryota; kingdom Viridiplantae; phylum Streptophyta; class Pinopsida; order Cupressales; family Taxaceae; genus Taxus; species Taxus chinensis. The sequence goes on along the minus strand of CM034146.1, from coordinate 886,599,785 downwards.
AACCATGGATTCATTCCCACAATGAAATTCACAATTTCAACAGTACATTAAGCCTCTAATGAGCTTCCAAACTCTTGTAAAACAACACTATGACTAGATTCAAAACCACTATGCTTACCCATATGAGCTATGCCAAAACCAGTCTAGCTATGGAACCTATCAAGAACATGGGTATGCATGTGATGACAACAGTAAAATGGAGGATCTTGATCTACTGGAGAAGATCCAAATAATGGAGGTTGGTATGGTTCAAACTCAGGCTACGACACAATTGAAGGCATCCAAGATTGGTTGTAAGGCACCTTGTCCATGGGAAGACCCTTTTCCAGGACACTATAGCCCATAGGAAAAGCTTGATTTCTTAGATGAAATGTTTCCCTGACTTACGCAATGGATCGAGGGTATTGGAACATACGAGTGAAGTACGAGACAACCTTATCAATGGGTAGGTCAATCACCAGCTATTTTTTCTTCTTTCTCTCCTTCTTAAGCTTTACCATTTCATCCTCCTCAGTATTCAAGCCCATTATATGCTACTCAAAATGTGGATTTCCCCTCTCCATCTCCTAGCCTTTCATCCCACCCCATTTCTTCTACACCCTTACCTTCCAAATAGTCATCCTCTTTAAACAAAAAATTTCCACTTCCTTCTCCACCAAAAATGGTTATAGATCCTATTTTAACCCAACCCAACCCTCCTCTTGATGCCTAAATTTTATCTTGGGAAGAAATTAGTACTGAAACAAATGAAGAAAAACCCAAAGGAGAGTCCAGTTGAGAAGAAATATATGAATATTAGAAAATATGGGCTCATAGTTTCAGGATTCATAAGATCCCATTACTGGTTAAACCTAAGAAAGAGGTTGCCCCAAGCCCACGAGGAGAGGAACATAGACAAACAAAAGAGGAAAATATATCTAAAGTGCATGATGTTTCAATGGAATGCAGCGACCCTCATTGTCCTACATGCCTAGAGCTTACTGCACTATTGGAAGGTTACATTGAGCCACCACAATCGTCATCATCAGTTGTAACCAACCATGGAGAACTTCAAGCTATGGAGGAGAACAAATCAGATTCAAGACCCTTGAATGAGGAAGAAATCGTAGGGAGCTTCTTTCTTTCTTTTAATGATACATTTCTAGATTCTTCTTCTATCACATCTTTATAGGAATCTAATTTTGTGGAGGAGTTTTATCTCTCAAAATTTATGTTTGAAGAAGAAAAAGATGATGACAACAAGATCAAATCAGTCATCATGGAAAGGGTAGTTTTGGAAAAAGTAGAATTGTTTGTAGAGGAGGAGCAACATTCAGATCAACCTAAAAGCAAGCACCTTCTTCCAAAAAGTCTGCAAAATATCCCCATTCATGAGCATGAGCTTCAAAGGAATGGGAAAATCATAAGGATCAACCCATTGGTTCCTAGATCCCCATGCCCAATGAAATATCTAGCAGCATGGGAGCTAATGAAGAAGCCAATGTTGGTCATGCTCATTTCAGAGCATGAGGATGATCTTCAATACACCAAGGATCAACTATAACACCTCCAACCAAAAGATGAACATCTTGAGGAGGTATTCTTTTTGTTTGTTGATATCTTGGGTAGAAGAGTGGAAGGTATCTTTCCACTTTTTTTATAGGCCATAACCATTGTTAAATTAATTACATGGCCACACTTTTTAAATAAGGGAAGCTATTTCTCCCTACCTGTTGCAAGATTTGTTTAACTTTTCTTTGTTTTAGTGAGATTAGGATTAGGAATAGATTTGCTTTCAGCAGAATAAGTTCTTATGTAAACTCTGCATGACTCATTTAGGGCATGTATGATTTGTCTCTTTGTATATAGATTTTTTCGTATTGCCTCGGAAGTACGTGCACCAGGCCCTTTAGTATTTTTAGCAGTAAAATCCTCAGTTGTCTATGATAGTTTCAAACTTCAAGACAAATGTAGAGTAAGTAAAAGCAGCTACAAAAGGAAGCAATGACATTTCAAAAAACTTTGGAATTAAGTTTCAGATCAACTCATGATGATGATGTAGACTCCATGCCTAATAAATAGTTGTAGGTAGATGGTTCATTCCACTTAGCAGGCTAATGGTCCCCTGTGAGTTGCCAAAACTATTATCAAATTTCCTCCACCACCCACTAAAATTAGATAACAAGAAAATTCTTGCTGGTTAATCAATATATCTCTGAGAGTCTCAGACTAATGTGAGCCAAGTCAATCCTTTGACATTTTTGTAAGGAATTAGAAAAATAATGGTGAAAAAATGATTAAAGATGACTTGGAAAGTCAAAACCGAGCTAGGGACAAGTCGGCAAGGAAAAGTAGAAGAGTCATAAAAGGTGCCATGTGTCATCTTGACACAATTCTAAAAAGTGAGAGGGAATAAGAAGATCTTAAAACCCCACGGGACTTCCACGTGGAGTTAATAATGAGGGGCCCACCAAGGAAAGGATCCTCATATTGATCTACAACTAGTCCCGTTAAAAAATCAAAGGGAAAGAATATGGATGTGCGAAAGGTTCCACGTGTCACCTCAGAACACTTTTAAAAGGTGAAAGAAAAGTGGAGACTCTAGAGTTTCGTTTGGCTTCCACATGGAGATCAGCATGGATAGACTCCGAACCCAAACCAAGTCACAAAAGATTGGCGGTAGGTAATTTAAATGTAGGATTAATCATGAAACCCACCAAGAATTTTAAATGCTTAGATCTTTTAAAAATATTATGAGATTTCATGTAAAACGTGCGACCCTGAAGTTCAAATGAGTATAATTTTTGACTCAGAACTCATATTTTCACAAAAGTGGACTTTTTAGAAAGATCTCAACATCCTCTAAGCCAATAAAAAAGGATTTTTGTATTTTTAGTAAGGGTAGGTGGGTAAAAATAAAAGAAACATCTCCAGCTCCAATAAACCAAAAAATGAGCTTAGTTCAAAGAGACAATTGGAAAGTGGTTGGGGGAATGCATTTAATGAGCATGTCCATCATTATTTCACTATTATAGGTCATGGGATAGAAGGAGGAGTCTTTTACAAGCAAGGTGCCATTTATTGCACTCATTTATTACATCTTACAGGTGGTTGAAAAGAAATTTTAGGATTTCACCCTTATCTCTTTGTGATTATATATATTGACCTGGGTCATAAAGCAAGGAGAGATATAGAAAAGAAAAAGAGTCAGTCGATTTTCTTCTCGATATCAATCCCTCTTCCGTAAAAGGTAGGGGCTTGGAGCTCTAGCCTTCTTCCTAGGTTTTCTAATAGTAATCTTGCCTCTTTTCTATTGTAATAATGTGCACAATTTTTAGAGTAATATTATATGCCTTGTGGTGCATTTTTTCCACCCTTCACATATCTTTTTTTATCTTTGATCGCCTTTATTTTCATATAGAAACTGTGCATCTCTTAATGTTGTTACTATCTTTGAATTTTTGCTTGAGTAGTTTGAGGTAGTGTTCTATGTGATCTTCTCTGTTCTATGGTGCATTTCATCCACCCTTTTTCAGTTATTCACTGTTTCCCTTCTCAGGCAGTCATGGTCCTGATTAATCTCTTAACAGGCTCGTTTGGTACATCACCTTTTTTCATTTATGTTTCTTATTTAGTTATCCCCCTATCTCCCCTTGTAAAGAAGATCCAACTTCTTTAAAATCTTGAGGTCTCTTTAGGGAACATGTCCCACTAACCTAAGGATTCCTAGGACTCTGAAAACTCTATCCGCCAAGGAGAATCGTCAGTAATTACCATTATACATTAATTGTTATAAATATTCACAACCCAAAATGAACATATTTAACTTAGGTTAACACAAATACCAATGAGGCTTTAAAGGAAAACTTATATATATTAAATATGTTGCATTTGAGTTTAAAAATAAGAAATCAAAGTAAAATAATCAAATAGTCTAGAGGCCCCCCGTAATGAAAATAATCCATTTGGAAACATACAGTAACAATTATAGTGAAAATTATACAATTAGAGTTTGGATATAATAAAAAAAATAAAAAAAATTGTGCTAAAGATGTTTTAGATAGGCCTTGACCTTATCACTAACCATAATTATGTCCTTGTTAGGAATTTTCATATACTCCAACTATAGAGAAATACAAGAGTGTAGATGAGCTCATAAGTAATTCTAGTTTAGAATTGTTTACAGTGATTTTTTCGAATTTGGAGAAAGTATATCTAGCCAATCAATATTCAAAATGAGTGAAAGAGGGGAGGGGGTAAGAAGACTAAGTATGGTTTTTTTTTGGTTGAATAATTGGGAAATAGATTAAGCAGTGAGGAATAAAGAGTAGACCATAGATGAGAGAAGGAAGGGAAATGTAAGGAAATATGTGGAATAGTTTCAAAAGTGGGGTAAAAATGGAATTTTCCTATAGAAAGGTCAAACTTGAATAATGTGTGAGAAATAAGCAAATCCATATGGAGAATACACAATCTAATAATTGACATTTGGATTTGGAAGGGGAATTCCAAATATTACAAGCCATGTAATGCAAATGAGAGTTGAGGAATGAATTTTTCCATTTTACATTAAGAGATTTTCCAATGAAATGGAGGTTTTATGATTTGATACAAATTTCTTGGTGTGACAGAGGTTATAACCAGTTAGTTTTGTAAACAGTAATCTTTTCTTGAGGATGTAGGATTGGAAGTAATCTTAAGAAAGAAATTTCAAAGGAATAAGTTGAATGAGTAAAATATAATTCCATTGGAGGGTAGAAAAATCCCAATTATATGGTGAAAAAAATGCCAAGGATGTCAAGTGTAAGTTATTATATCTCATATATCCTTGACTAAAATAACACCTGTCTTTGTAATATGTGATATATAATACTAATCTCTTAGGCATATTGTTATAACACTTACAGTTGGCTTCACTACTATGTCGATTCCTTTTTTGATCATTTCTTCCCTTGAATCATATGATATGGGTCTAGGTTTCCCTTGGCTATGTGATCTCAAGGTTATACCACATATATTGCATCAATATGTAAAGTTTATGCAAAATCAAAAAGCTTTTATGTTCAAGGGTATCCCATATGAGGGCGTAATACCTAACTTCCTTACTCAGAAAGTAATGAATGTGTAGACACTCAACTTTGACACCTATGTTTTTGACATTGCTCTCTTGCTCAAACAACTATAGTCTACCCATTCTCATTTGGTACATCCCCATGTCTCTTGTCTAGCTTTCTTGATGCTACACACTCACTTTTCAACAGTTTCTAAGAAGTGAATGTGTGAAACACAATAATAAACTCCAATTTTAATCTTTCAAACTTCACATTGTATATTGTTACTCTTAGGTAAAAACGTACAGTAGGGGTGGGAACGTATGTATAGTCTTGACCCTAGTGTATGGTATTGATCTAGTTTACTTCTTCTCAGTTAACCTTTCTAACTTAAATCACCTTCATAAGCATATATAAACAAATGAAACTCACCTCATTTTAAATAGGAAGCACTTTTATGGACTCTTATTGAAAAAGATAGCAAAAAGGCACCCAAATCTCCCTACACTCTTAAAATACCTTTGTACATTCATTAGGGAAACACTATCTATAGGTATAAAGCTTACCACTAAGTCTAGGGAACTGATTCTCACATTTACAAGTACTCAAATTCAACCACTCAAGTAGATTGGAAAGAGAGAAACTCAAGTCAAGCATTATCAAATAAAGGATGTCAAATTTGATTTCACTATAGCTAGATATCAAATTCTAGGCAGAGAAAGACATGTGGTTTGAGGCCTCTTTGGAGTAGTGTCGACATTGGGAGTGCACATGGGTGACCACAACCCAACTAATGTTTGTTTTATAGGACTTCATTGATGGTTAGGGTTTTTAAGGATTGAGATGAGTATTCAAAAACTCTCGTAGTGTGATAAAAAATGAATGATGGATAGTGACAAAGGGAATTAGAAAAAATAAAAACCTAGAAAGTCACAGACCACAATTTTGAGCTAGTGTAAAACTAAACAAATAAGTCAAAACTATACAAACATTCCTTCCCCTATTATATGGTCCTATCCCAGTAGATTCTCAAGTCACAGTTCTAGTTCTAAAGGATTATCAGGTCTAGATACCCTTGTTTCAACATTCAAATCACCTAGATCAGTCCAGAATCACCTATAATCAGGTAAGTTCACTTAATCCCACGTATTTGAGAGTTTTTATTGTATCATGTACATTTGATGCAAGTATTAATTTGTTATTATGATATTGAATGGTTATTTTTGGAAGTTAATTATTCATAATAACCCCTATAGCTCCTCTTTCATTCTTTGTTTGATTATAGTTGTAAAACCATAGTCAAAATTAAAAAGGGTAAAAATATTTGGCAAATCTGACTCTTGAATACAACATTGCATCTCAACCCTTTAAACCCTTGGAGTTTCTATTTCTTGTTGTTTTCATACTCATATCTTTTCTATCATCATGTCGAATCTTAGGGATCATTATCAATATCTATGTATTTTTCCCACTTCTTCTAATTCCCATCTCACCGCCACTCGTTCTTGTACCCAAATACCTGATGATATATTTACTAATATTATTTTGACTATAAATGTTTATCATTCCCAAGGTGATGCTTCCAACACTCATTATGAAAATCATACCTGGGACCTTACTAATGATGATGCCAAATAATTTACCCACCTTTTTACAATATAATACCCAACAATAATATCTTATTATATATTACACAAGAGGAACTTAAAAATTCTCCATCATCAAGATTAGAAAAATCTATGGTGCCCACATTCTCGGGGGAAACTAACATTACAATGCACAATGTTTTTATGCCTATTCTTGTGGACACTATTGTTACTACACCTCACATCTCTAATGGTTCACATGCCTCTTCATCTAGCACACAAGCTCTTGAAACCCTTATTCACGCATTACAAGCTCAAATCTTACAATTACAACAAGTTATGTCCACTTCTCTTCACGTTATGGAATCGACCAAATTCTAACATAATACACTAGCTCATAAGGTGGCCAATTAATATTTTCCTCTTTTTTTGGTTACACCTAAGTTTCTTATCTATGATGGTAAAGGTGATCCTGTTGAACATCTTAAATCATCTCATGTGAATTGCATTGATTATGCCTCTTATGACATATTTCTTACTAAGTTATTCACTAGGAGTCTTAAATAATTTGTATTACAATGGTTCTGTGATTTTGTAGACACTAAAATTTGGCAATTTATCCTTTGACATAGTTGGTCTTGACATTGCACACTTGCATGTACAAATACACCCTCCTCACTCTTCCTTAGCACACCTTGATAGATATTTGTGTAATTTTTTATCTTTTCATGCCATTGTATCATGCATTCTTGAAGTTTTATAGCATATAATGCATCTAAATACATCTATCCTTTGACCTAGAAAGTTAAATTGTGATTTTTCTCTCTAAGTCAAAATCACCAGTTTGGGTTGGTTTGTCCAAATCTATAACCTAGCCCTACTGTACAATTTTGGACCAACATGTTTTTGTCCCAAAATTTTAATTCCATCATCTTAATATGGACTAATATTCCCTCTTGGCTAGCCTTTTATGATATGCCATCAAAAACCTCTATAAGCAAGCCAATCATACCTCATTTTAGGTCCTCTTACTTTATGTTCTCCTCATGTTAAAGAAAGCACTAAAGGAACTTATTGCTCCCTAAATAACAAAGTATCTAACAAAAATCCATTAGGGAAATACCCTATACAAGTATGAAGTATCCTCTCATGTTTCTTAGTCTCAATATTCTCTCCACAAGCAAGTAAAGTAACTCTTCCCAAGTATTTGAGAAAGTGTGAAAGTCAAGCCAGGCATTGCAAAGCATGTTTTGTCAAATTCTAACTGCACTATGGTAAATATTAAATGTTAGGATAATTATGTTTAGTTTGAGACCTCTTTAAAGTAGTGACGATCTCACTGATGCATAGAGGTTCCCACAACCCATGTAAATTTTTTTTTCAAGAACTCCATCATGCACTATTGATTAACTAAAATTAAACTAAAATATAAGAAAGTATAATAATAGTTAATCTAATATAGAAGGAATAAAATGATGTAAACTATGCTAAAATAATATGGAATGATTTTAAATTATTATATCAAATGAAATAAAACCCTAACTATGTAAAGATGCAAAAGGAAATGACTTAGTTGATTGTTGGGAGATGTCGCAAGTTGTCACAGGTCTGATTATATATTCTGGGAGTAGAAAAGATCACTCAGGGGTCCCGCAGAGGTCATATATGGAATATTTAAGTAGATTGTGGCACCTCGAGGCACCCTAGTCTCTGTAAAATCTCAGTATATGATCTTAGCAATGTCACAAGATGCTCTAAAATAATTCTTGCATGTCACATTGGATCTTTCAAACTGAGCCAGGTATATGAGATAATGTAAGATAAAGGAGTGAATTGGAAAATACAAGGAAGTATCAAAACCCTAAAAATAAAAGATGAAAAATTAATGGGTTAGAATGACCTCAGCTGCCACAACAGTGGGCTTACTAAATTGAGCGTTGCACTACATTTTGGACCCAAATGTACTTCTTGTGTGTGTGTGCATGTCGTTCCCTAGGTGCTCTTGTGTCGGTCACACTTTGTGAAGTAGTGAGTAATAATAACTATAGAAAATGTAATAGCATGTGTGGATGAAATAGAATAAAATCCATACCCCTATGTTTTGTGTGTTGATGCAAATCTCCTAGCCTTGATGCATGGCACTATGTGGATGTAAGTGATGTAACATATGCAAATCTAGATGGAGTGATATTAGTATGTGATGCTAGGACCCTCATTATGGTCTCATAACTTTATATTTATAGTGTTCTCTTGCTCTAATTTTGTAATTAACCCTGACATGGGTGACTAGGAAAATTATAAGAATGAAAAATGGATAGAAGAGGCCCAAAAAGAGGAAGGAAAGTAAAACATGGACCAGGTCACCCCTGGTAGGACTGGGGCACCCCATTACATGCTTGAGCACCCCGGTTTAGGCTAAATGATGGGATAATAACAAAATAGGTGTGCATGTATAGGAAAATATGTGGGAATGATGAAATAAAAGATAAAAATAAGATGGCCAAAAGGTGGGATTAATTAGTACTTTATTCACTTAAGAACCCTCTAAATCGTAGTATAAGAATAGGCTAAATAATTCCTAAAATGCATGATTTTGTGTCTATAACTATGAGGGTTTGAGTGTTTCAGAAGAGTTACAAATCCATTTCGAAGGAGAGTGAAGAATACTAAAACATAATGGCAATCAATTCTAGGTAGGAGAGGCACACAAAAATTTACAGAAGTAGAATTTAATTTAATGAAATCTTAAATATTTATCAGAGGACTAAAATCAAATGAATACAACAATAACAAATAAGATCTAGCATGCAAAGTAAAAGAGTGTATACAAGATAGGAAAATGAGAATGCCTTATGATGGGTCGTTGTGGGTTCCAATTATTTAGCCAACCAAATTTTAGTTGATTTCATTTTTAACCAAGGATGTGCCCAAGGCAGTATACAGAGAAGGAAAAGAGTATATAACTAGTAAGTGTGGTTTTGTTGTTTTTTGGGGGGGTTGATTGTTTCTTTTGAGTCACTTGCTTATTTATCTATCTATTGAAAATAACAACTTCTTACTCTATTTGGAAATAAAACAACTCCTACTCTATTTGGAAATAAACAACTTCTCTATTTGAAAATAAACAACTTCTAATCTACTAAAATCATCATACAAAAAATGAATGCACTTTGCAAAATGAAACTATTCTAAACAAAACATGCAGGAAAGGAAATACTTAGAAAGGAAATTTCCAAGAATTGAAAATATAGTGTAAGCAATGTATAATGAAATAAATTCTTGTCTAGATACTATAATACTGAAATTAATTATTACTAATCATACTCATAATTCAACACTGTGAGAAAATAGGAATCATAAATTCCTTGGTTAAGTGGGCCCTTGCTCTTCCTTGGATTGGTTTGTTAACATAAAATTTTAAAACAATGTGTCTTATTGGTCACCAACAGTTTCTTAAAAGTTAAACTTTCAACAAACTTTTTCACATACGTCTATCTCTATTTTCTATTACACACACTCTCCTTCTGAATTTTTCAAGACCACAATTTTATAGCACACCCCCTCCAATGCATGCCCAAGAATCTTGGTAGATGGATGTGAGAGAAGTTTTAGAAGTTTTTCACAACTCATAAAAAAGGTGTTGGGAACTAGGATCCATATTTTTAGCTTTTATTAAATTCTTTAATTGATCCTCATAGTGGCAGAGACTGTGTCAACTTGGATTATGACAATAAGGATGGGTAGTTATCATGAATTCATTACCCTGCACTCATTGCGACACATCTCCCCAAGGAAATTAATCAGAAAAAACCATGATCATTAGTCCACACTATTCAACAAGGATAAAATGCATTATTTCCTACTTGTACCAAATCTATTCCAACCATCCCATGCATTAATCAATGTATTTCCAAGCAAAAAAATTATGATTTATGATATAATGGGTCAATTAATGGACTCGTCATCTCCCTTACAATTTACCTTTTGTGATTCCTCTTGTAAACTATTGATGCATTAATATTTTCTCAAATCTATGGGCCATGTTGAATTTTTTTGTATTGATCTGAATATTTTTTTGAAGTGGTAGCCTTGAATCCTATATGATCATAGATTGATTTTTCCCATTCTCTAAATTGTTCCTCATATTGTGGTGAAGTGGTTTTCCATAATGTCATGGGACTAAGAACCAAAATTGGTCTATTCCTCATCCCCATCCATTCATCATTTTCCTCTTTCTCTAGATCCTGAATGTTTTTCACATTTATTCTTGCTTTCCTCATGCTCAATGAGATATTATGTGGAATAATTACCTCTCTCCTCTTCAATAGAAGGTTTAGAGTTTCCCATCTCACATTGAATGCAGCAAGAGCTTCCCTAAAATGTGATCCAATATAACATATGAAAATTTTAAGGCATTCCTCCATATTATATGGTTGTATGCTTAGAAACTCATGTTGGTACTAGTAAGCTATGAAGTTTCTTCTCATTCGACCTGCATTGGCATCTTGAGGCCTTATGAAGAAATCAACCATCCTTGCCTTATTCATGAAGTCTTTAGTTCTTTGATGTTATAAAATTTGATTATATAGCAAGGATTGGAAAGCTATTAGCTGAAATTCTCCCACATATAGATTGAGAAAGAAATCTGGCACATTGGGAACAACTATGTTACACAAAAATAGTTCACAGAGAAGGTTTTGGTGTTCCTTAGCACAGCTCTTGTAGGTATCCATAAAACATTTTTCATCTTCATCCTCATGAGGAAGAACATGACATAATCTAGTGAGCTTCCAAAAATAGAATTGTTCTTGAAGAAATAGACTATAAACTGAAGTTGGCTTTCTATAGGCTAGAAGTTTATAGACTAGCTAAAAAATAATTCCTATCTTACACTCTAACTCTATTTTTGATTCATGATTGGATTCAAAATTTTCTTTTATCATCTTATTTTCATCAAGAAGTTGCTTATTTTCTTTACAACTTTTTGCCTAGTCATTAGTTAAGTTAGTCCAAGCTTATAGCCCAATATATTTTTTTTACTTTCTTAAATCTACAACTTCTAGACTCAACTCTGAAATGCTCTTTTCTTTTTTTAGTATTTTAAGAATTTTCCTGTTGAAGTTCATTTTTCAAAGAAGAATCAACTTCTTCAATACCTTTTAATTCATCTTCAGTAGTTCAATCTCTTGTTGTTGCTTTTTGATGGTGGTTTCAGCTCTTGATAACATAATTATATGTTGAAGTTCTCTTTCTCTTCCTATGTTCCCTCATAATGAGAGGAAGGGATGGCATTTTCCTAAAAAATAATAGGTTCCTTTCCTTTCATAATATAGAAACTATGTTTAGAATAATAGGGTCCTCCTTCGTGTTCTCTATACTTATCTTGTGCCATTTCTGGAGCTTCGAGAGTAGGAATTTATATTTTTGGAGCTTCACCTTCTGATTTCAAAGTTGGTTCTTTAATTTTAGGATCTTCCATGTTTATTTTTGGAGCTTAGTTATCTATTTCACGAGCTTTCTCCTTTGTTTATGGAGATGAAGATCTAGGTTCCAAAGATTTATGTGTCTTAGTGTGGGCCAATTATTCCAATATTTGAGTGGCTCTTTCATCAGTTAGAACATGTTTTATTTTTATTTTTACATAGGTTTAAGAAGATACCTCTTCCCTTGTTATTTTCCTTGAGATGATGGGGTTGGAACCCTTATTTTCCTTTGATATGAATTAGTTTCTACTCAAAACTTAGGTGTGGTTCCTCATTTTTTAATTTTCAAAGCTCAGATGTAACCTTCGGATTTGAAGAGGTGTGTGAGGACCTTCCTTTGATTTTTTATAGATTTTTCACATAAAGGATTTCCATTCCTTCTCCCCTTATGGATTCTTTAAGAAATGATGTTTACAAATTAACTGGATTAGACCATGGTACTTTAGTGAGGATTTTCCCTGAGTGTATTTTGTGGTCATGGTGCAGATGAAATCAAACAAAAATATGGAAGATTAACTTTGAGCTATGGCTTATTTTTCCCCTGCTTCAAGTGAATTAGGAGTTTCAATGCATCCCCTCCTAACAAATAGTGTTTCCCATCACAACTAAAATATTTGATGATCAAGAAGCAACAAATTTCCATGGCTTAGGGAAGGCTTTCCCTCTTTATCCCCTTCTGGATTCCATGGGGGTTAAGTATTATTTCTGGTAATGGCTCCTCATCCTCATTGAATTTATTCTTTTTACTTCCAACATTAGCTATGCGCACTAGCACCTCATCATAACAAGTCTAGAAGCTTACTTGAAGCGCTCAAATCCACCAAGTCCCTCCTTTATTATTCTTAACAAGATGTTAGAATTTATGTTTATCATATCCATAATCATTCATAACCAAAAAACCATTCATGCACATACAAGCATCATATCATTCATACTATTCATGCAAGATCTAAATACCCATGATCAAACACAATAATCTATGTAATTCACAATCATTTACCCATTACAAATCACCATCATAACATAGAGTTGATTACAATAATATCTAGTACATCCATGCACTGGATCATGCGTACAGACACCAAATCATAAAGAAAGATCATTCAAGAATTGTAGACCCCATACTTTCTCTTAAAAGCTAGCACTACCAATATATATACTCAGCAGGGACTTGCCCTTAACTTCTCACATGCACATTCCTAATAATAGGCGTGCGTAAAATAGTCTACATTTTTTCCTACAACATGTGTTAATAATAGATTAGCCTAAATATACATCAGATCTACTTGATTTAATCCTATTATTAGCTATGATCCAATCATGGTCTTTATCTTTCTCTGCATTTGCTTTTTCCAATTTTAGCTCCTTTATGTGTGTCCCAAGCCATCCTAATTTTTTATATTTTTAAACCTTTCTTGGATACTGATGTATCTTGTAATCCACTATGAATAACCCAGGTGCACTGGCACATCACTCAGCCTGAGCTGAGCTCTCATCCTAAGCGTACAAAGGCACTAGGTCCCTCTTTATGGTTGTTTATTTAGAATGTTAGCATGATGGTGCATATAGGTATTTAGATTCATAACCAATAGTAAACAACCACATAGTGCATAAACCAGATCTATATCTTAGAATATATGTAAGATGAACTAAACAATGACTATAACAAGATTTACCATGCAAGAACCAGATTCAGTCATGTTCAACACCATTATCTAGCCAATATGAACCATTGTATTAAATAACTATAAAACACAGAAGCTTCTTACATTACATAAGTATCTCCATGATTCATGTGCGTGACAAAACTAGTAACATAACTCTACAATAATTCACACACACTTAACCATGTAAATCAATACATATATATAGGGGTGGGGACTTTCCCTTCACCACCCATGCACTTTCCCTAAAATAGGTCACATGTTAATAATAGCCATGCATCTTTACAAAACATGCAAGTATTCTAACAATAGACTTCCTATAGATAACTTAGAGAATAAATCCTATTATTAGACTAAACCATGCATGGCTCAGTTGAACTAATGCTTGTTCCCAAAATACAATTGCATGTGTTGTACAAGTCTTCATGTCTTTGTGTTCCTAGCACGCTAACTCCAAAAATAGCCTTCACAACAGAAATGGCTAAGTCCTAATCCTGGGTGCTTCAACCTTACTGTAGTGACCACGCCACATGTTCTTCCCAGTGCCCTACATTCATGTGACCCAACACTTAGCCCCTTTTTTTCTATCTCAACATTACCCCACACTAAAATAGGATTGCCACCCCGGCAATGGGTAATCACCTTGTCTATCCAAAGAATATAGGATAAGAATAATGAATGAAGAATAAATAATATGCTAAGTCATCTTATTTTGTTCCCTTTTCCTCCTCTGGTAGAATAAATTCTGGATATTCACTTTGAATTTCCCCTTCAAATCTCATACCATTCCTTAAGTGTTGCATTTGTTTTATCAGGGATGTCTACAATTATACCATCTAACTCATCTAGAGTCATCTTTCCATCCTCACTCTTCAAAATTCTAAGGATGTTAGCCATACTTGAGACCATTCCTTCCATGACATCCATATTTGCAAAATGAGCTTTTTGATGCTCTTTATTCGATCCATGTGTTGTTTCCTTACAACATCCAGCACGTCATGCTTCATTTCTACCAGGGTAACCCATTCTGTGTGCCTGAGTGTTTCATCCTTTGCTTCCTATAGAACTTCATTTTCCTCTTCTTTTGTTCTTTCCTAAACTAAGTTATCAGGCATTGTACACATGGCCAACACATTGAATCTTCCTTCTTCATTTCATCCCTTAAGGCTTGCAAAACAAGCTCATAGCTAGATATCTTCCTTGTAATTGAAGCCTTGACCCTTAGATGCTTCTTCTGTAGCATCCTTTGATTTAGGGAGGCATATTGGTTCATCCTCTAAAAGAAAATGAAATTTTATACAGAGGTAATGCAGTTCCGACTTGAACTCCTCTGGGCACCTTCTCTGAAAATCAGGCCTTTTCTACAAAGATTTCATTGGCAATCTACTCGGCCATCTTTTTAACATTTTGTGCCTTGGCCACTGCATTATCCTGCTCCTAGGTGAGTCATTTGATTTCTCTGTCCTTATCTTTCTTATCTTCCAGGAGCAGCCCGTATTGTTGTTGCCTTATCAATATTCTAGTGCACTACTTCAGTTGACACTTTAACCAATGCATTACTCACCCATTCATCAAGAAAATTATGTGGGTTTGATGGTCATATGGCATGTATGTGGCACCTTCCTCATCTTCTTTGAGTTATATGCCTCCTCACAAACATCAAATTCAGGCTCATCCATGTGAGTCTGCATGCTCCATGATAATTGCTTGCAAGTGCACATATTGGCCATCTCTGGGTCCATCCAATCACATCCATATAATTGTATATTGGGTAGGGTGCTCTAGAAGTGGGTGTGAATGATTTTTTCTTGGTCATCCAAGTAGCCTAACTTTTGAGTTCCCACTACCTCTTCACCTCCATACTGACATGTTTATTCCCCCACGTCTTCTTGAACATGCATGCCTTCCCCTTTGTGGTTCTTCATCTCCTGTGTCATGTTGTTCTTCTCCTCTTGGATTCTGGCTTACTTCCCCCTCTTTCTCTTCTCCTTCAGGCACGGGGAATTCTAGGAATTCTGTATCCCCACCGGTGCTGTTTTCCCCTTCACCTGAGTGTTGCTCATGGGTACTCATACTTTCGTCAATAGTTTCATATATGACCTAGTCCCCAATATCTTCATCCTCCTACATCTCAATGCATAGGGGTGTCCTCCTTCTCCTACGTGCTTTGCTGAGGGGACTCTTCCTCCTCACTATCCTTTACAGGAACATATTTTCTAGTGTTTTCTCCTTTCTTCTTCCTCATTCTTCACAGGAGTTATGCACGGTGACCTCCTCACCGGCTGTGAAGTCCCTGTGTCACCGATGTCTCTGGTTGTGTGCCTTTTCCACATAACTCTCCTTATGAACCATTCCAGTATTATCTTCTTGTTCCTCCTGCTCTAGGACATTTTCTAACCTAGTAGCCACTGGATCTTCCTGAGTTGGGGGCATTGATGCAACTTTCCTTGATGTTCCTACTGTCTACCCCTTTTTTGGAGGTCCTGGGAGTGTCATATTGCCCTTTACCACCTTTCCATCCTTGAACCTTGGCCTTAGATAAATATACATGCACTTGGTTCAATTTTTCCTATGGCCAAACTCTCTAGGCGTGATGTCCACATTTTTGATTCCATGGTTTCCACATAGGCCTCTTTCCCTGGCCATACATAAGTCTTGCGTAGAATGTGGATATCTGTCTACTTTGTCCATGTCAAACTGGAGCTTGCACGTGTCGTGGAACCTGTTCACTAACTCCTTGAAATATCTGGTAGTAAAAGCAAAGGGAACTTACACCATGGGCTCTTACCACCTGAATGCATATGGAAGTGCCCCAAGCTAAAGTGTTGGTAGACTGTAAACTCAGCTTCTCCATTCATTACTTTGGGTAGCTCATGTGGAATACACCATTCTCCTTCAAACACCCTACGCAACCTCCTGAACCACTTTCCCAAGCGCTCCTTATACATGCATTAGAAATAGTTCTGCATAGAGTGTATTTGGAAAATTTCTTTGCTGGGGATTTATTCTCCAACGGAAACTCCCAGATGTTCTCCCTCGGTCCTGTCAGGTATGCCAATTTCATTAAATATAATCAATAATAAGATGGCACCCAAGTTATTTTCTCACCTTTATCTGCCTAGACGTGCACCTCATTTACCAATATTTCTGCAATGTACCCCACAATGTTGTAGTATGTCTTGTTTACCATCTTATGTGCTATATGTAACCAGTGCATATTCACCTCATTCCACCATTCAGTGGCACCCAACTTGCTTCATATCAAGCATGTTGCAACCCTGGTGGCCATGTCTACAATGTTGGTTACTTTAAAGGCTTGGCCCCCTTTCTTATACTGATGTATGGTGGTTGTTGCATCAATACCCTCATCATCAGATAAATCACCAGTGATCTCCGAGCCTGAGTCATGCAACCCTGTCACCTTTCCAATCAGCTTGGTGGTGATCCTCATTCTCCTTCCCACAAGTAGAAAAATTCCTCATGTACATGCGTGACATGAGCCACTTGTACAATTTCTTGGCTTCCCAAAATAGGGAAACTCCAAGATTTGCATGACCCCCACACTTTCAAGTAACCTCTTCATGGAGGTGTCTAAAACTCTAGTGTCATCTGCTAAACATTAGTTAGTTTTCCTGTAAACCTCTGCAGCAACATCCTTCAGGAACTTCTCAGTTTGGTGGTTAATTTCAGAAACCCTACACTGTGTTATTTTTGTCTCCCATGGCCACCCCTTGATCACCTCTTCTAGGTAAAGAATTTCTACCATCCATTCCTCTACTGGGTCATCAACTTCCTTCTCCACAACTAGAGCCTTTCATGGTGCCATTGTTCCTTCCAATCCACAAGTGCGGTGAAACCCTAGCTGTTGTAGACCCAAATCATGCCTAAACCCCTTTGTTGTGCACCCACACCACCGCTTGAGTCCTTTTGTGCCTAGATTCTCAATCAACGTGCTTCGAATCTTGTTAGGTATGAATCAATCTTACAGAATGCTCCTCGTCTTCATCTCTTCTTCACACTTCATAATTTTCTTCAAACTCACAAGGTAACAAATGATGTTGAAAATGTTGGATTTTATCACAAGTTTCAAAAATCCCCTTCCTTAATTGTTCCACCTACCACCATACATGGCATTAATTCCCTTTGAGTGTGTTTGGTGCCTCTTTTTCCCATGCACCCCAATCTCTCGTGCCTCAAACTTTTATGCCTTAGTCATAACTTTCTGGCATGCCAACTACTTATCCATCACAGATCTCCTCTCTCCTGTGCACCTCCTTATGCCAAGTATTTATCCAATGTGACCCAAACATATGTAGTCTCAAATGTTGCAGCCTCCTTGAGTTATACTAAGTGCTCATCTGCCTTACGTGTGGTTTTAACTTTGAGCAATCCTCTTGAATTTTTCATCAATTTTGAAAGCCTGTTCCCTTTATGGTCACCCATGAGTTTATTTCTTTTTGTACCATAGACTAACCTTCTTTATCCACCCACACTAAGGGTATGTGTAGTCCTCTATGCATAAAAACACTTTAGATTGCAACAAGCTTCTCGGTGCGCAAGCATGTCTTATTACACATAACACTGAACTAAATTGAAAAATGCATAGCTACAATGAAGGAAACACATCTAAAGGAATGCAGTAAGGGAAATCTAATCTAAATGGAAATATTGCCTTATTACAAACACCAAGAAGAATTATTTATAGTAGGGCTTCAGCCTACTCCCGTTGAAGTAACCGGGAAACCATGTTCCATCAAGTGCCTCTAGCTGGCAAGCGCCTGAGTCAAGTATATGAGTGATAACATACGTCCCAACCAATGCACCTTAAGCTTTCCTGGGTGGCACATAAACTTTGAATCATAAAGAAGTACCATCTTCCCAACCTCAAGCTTCTTGTCCCTGATGTGCCTGTCATGCCATGCCTTTTTCCTAGATTTTTCTTGCTTCTAACTCCATCGTGTTATTGCGCCATCTCATCCATGTTGTATTAACTTGTCAATTCATTCTTCCAATGCTTGCTCATTATCCAGTCCTCCTACACACAATACACAAAGAAGGTAACATGAATTCCATGGGTAGAACTGCCTCTGCACCAAACACCAACTGAAAGGTTGTGTTACCTTATTCAACCATTTGTAGGTTGTTCTATATTCCCAAAGCACAACAGAAACTTTATCATCCCAGTCTTTCCTTCCAACATCACAATTTTTTTGTCAATGTTTGGCTCAATATCTTGTTGAAATCCTCAGCAGTCCCATTTTCTTGAGGGTGATAGGGTGTTGTCTTATGGTGTGCAACCATAAATTCATCCAATAATATCCTGATAGTCTCATTAAGGAAATGAGTGCCCCTATCACTTGTCAAACTTAAAGGACATCCATACCTGGTAAGAATATTTTCCCACAAGAACCTTGTTGTTGTAGTTGTTGTATAATCCTTTGTAGGTGTCACTTCCACCCATCTTGTAAGATAATCTGTACAAGTGATGATGTAGTGTGATCCATGTTTTGCATGCGGGCTGGGGAAATAGGACCCACAAAGTCAATTTCCCATTTCTCAAAAGGTTCTACACTAGTAATAGGCCTCAAAGGCATTTCATCTCTCTGCCCAGGTTTTCCAAGGCATTGACAATGATCACATGCCTTACAATAGTCTTTGGAATCCTTGTACAAGGTCTCCCACCATAAACCATCTAGTAGAATCTTGCGTGTGGTGGTGTCCCCTACATAGTGTCCACCTGTAATACTGCCATGAGCCTCCTCCATAATTTTCATTCACTCATACTCCAGTACACATCGGTGCAATACTTCATCTCATCCTAGTTTGTATAAGTCACCACTGATCAACATGAAAGGTGCAACACGAATTGTAAGTTGTTTCTTTTCTAAGGCCTTCATTCCTTCGGGTGACATACCCTGTCGTAAAAAGACAACAATATCCTCTAATTCTGAGGGTGCACAGTTTAACCTGTATAACTGTGCATCTGGAATTGTATCTTCAATACTCTATGCACATCCTCTCTTGATTGAATCCTTGATAAATGATCTAGACCAGAATTACTTTTACCTATGGATTTACCACCACTATAAAGTCAAACTCTTGGAATAAGAGAACCCATCAGCATATGTGCCCCTATAAAATGGGCTTGTTCACCAAGTATCTCAATGCCATGTGATCTATGTATAGAAAACAAAAGGTGTTTCTAGCAAGTACTGTCTAAACTTATGCAGCGCGTAGGATCATTGACAAAGCCTCGCACTTTTTAGTTGTATAATTTTGTTCTGTAGGAGTCAACTTTCTGCTAGCAAAGAAAATAGGATGATCTACAATACCTTCTCTAGGATGAGCTAGAACTACACCAATGGCCATGCCAGAGGCATCCACATGTACATGAAAAGGTATATTCCATGAAGGAAAATGTAGAATAGGTGCAGTAGTAAGCCTTTCCTTTAGCGCTTCGAATGCATGTTGTTGTGGTTCTCCCCAATAGAACTTTCCTTTACCCTTTAATAAATCCTCCAAGGGTGTGAAAATCTTAGCATATCCTTTGATAAACTTCCTGTAATACCCTGTGTGGCCCAAGAATCTACATACCTCACTCTGACTAGTAGGCTCCTCCAAGCCTAAGATGACTGCAACCTTAGCTTGGATCTACCAACAAACCCTCCTTACAGATGATATGCCCTAGCAGAGTTCTAAAAGGTGTAGCAAATATGCACTTCCTAATATTTAAAGAGATGCTTAACTACCTGTACCTCTCAAACATTAACCTCAAATTGTCACAATGATCCTTGATAAGCCCATACATAGTCCAATCATCCAAGTAAACCTACAAGAATTTGTGAATAAAATCTTGGAATGCTTGAACAATAATGTCAGTGAAAATACTACAGGCACATTCTTCAATCCAAAGGGCATCACTGTGTATGAAAAACTTCCCCATTCAGTGGTGAAATTTGTCTTCTCTTGATCTTCTTTAGCAATTCTTACTTGATGATACCCAGAAATCCATCTGTAAAAGAATAAATTTTGTGCCCTGCAACACCTTCCAATATTTCCTCAGTGAATGGTGTAGGGAAAGGATCAATCACACATGCAACATTCATCTCCATGTAGTCCACACAAATCCTGATTCTTCCATCTTTCTTTATGTTGATTACCATAGGGCTAACCCACTTTGATTCCTCTATGGGCTCAATGATGCCATAGATTCAACATATTGTCAATTTCTTCTTTAAATTTTACATGCAGGTTAGGGTTCATACTTATAAGGTCTCTTCCTAACTAGCGTGCACCTTCCTTTAACTTAATTTTCATCTCTCCCAAAGATTCATGCACTCCTTTCAACTCATGGTATCCTCTAGGAAACAAGTCCTAGAAATCACGTAGCAACTCAATTATCTTAGCCACTTCAGAGTCAAGACTAGTAATCTCTAATTATGGCTTCCTTAGGTTCAGCATTCATTCCAATGTTCACTTTCTTCGTCTTAATAGGTTCATGGTAGGTGCACGTGCCTTCTCATCCACACTATCTAAGACCTCGCGTGTACCCTCTGAATGATCTATGTCCAAATTTTCCACTTCTTCATCATCCACCATGTAGACCATATTTCCTTTCTCCTTCTCTAGGAAAGCGTGCTAAAGTAGTTCTGCATCTATCTCATCTACTTCATCAAAACATGCTTCTAGGTCTAACTCACCAAATAACTCCTGAATGAGTTCTTCAACTTTTTCACTATTTCCCATATTCAAGTGCTTCATAACCTATAATGCCTCTTTCACTGGAGGTTTAGTGGAGAAGTAGTCAAAAGTATGGATCATTCTTGTAGTCAAGTCTTGTCAATTTCTAAGTCTCTCTATGCAACTCCGCATAAACATACTAAGCATGTGTGTGGCCTCCAAGGTGAAATAAAGTTTGTGCACCCATAAAAAAGGTGGTAAAGCTTCATGCCCCTCTGGTCTAGAGTCTCTCACACTGCTAAACGTGGTGCTGAACATGATTATTACCATGATATTCACAAATTTGAGTAGGTGCATTACTTCTGAGAAACCTTGTTGATAGGGAAATTCTCACCTCTCTCCATTCTATGAGATTATCCCTATGAACCATCCACCAACATGTTGTTGTCCTGCACACAGGGTATAAACTAACATATTCCTTCTTTCCACTTGATCCTTCCACTGTAATTCCATGGCCCACAGAATACCTTAGGGTTTCCTTCGCCAGTGTACCGGGGTACAAGGTTGTTTCCTAACCACCTAACACAATGCGGCCTACTTACATTTGTGTAGATGCACTTCTTACCTCATGCCCAACCATATCGTAAGTGTCATGTGCCCAAATTATCATAGGAAATACTTGTAGTATCACTGATGGACTATGCATCATCCCACTAGAGAATTCCTTCCTTAGATGGCTCAAGAGCTTCCAGATCTTGAATGGTGCACACATAAATTTTGTTCAGGTCTTCTTCACTTAAGGGCTCAACATAAGGTGCAGATTTCCCATCTGTCAAAGGGATAATAACTCATTCTTCCTTGTTCTCAAAACTGATATATCCCTTATTGAACTATAGATCAACATTATTTGCATAGCACCAAGGGCTACCCAAGTAGAGTTGGGAAGTTGTCCGCACTTCTGCAAGTGCTAAGACCTCAAAGTCCCCAGTGAACTTGGCCCCCTGTATAGTAATGGATGCATCTTTCAAGACTCCAATTGGCATGGCCTTAGTTTGATTTTCCATATACAGTACATTGGAAGATGGCTGCAATGGAGGTCTGACCCATTTGAAACCCATGCATCTAAGGTAAGCACATTTACTTCCGCACCTGTGTCAATCAAAATATTTCTCAAAAGTCATCCATCCACAATAGCATTTAGAGTGATCTCCTTTTCATAATCCAAACTATGAGGAGGGAGATTAGCATGCAGAATCTAATGTCATTTGTTCTCAATACCAGCACGTGGAGTGTTTCCTTTTAACTAACTCCCTAGTAATGGAATAATGTTCTCCTGACACAACATCTTACATACTTCCTTCAGATCATCAACATTTGACTGGAAAGTCTCAATTTGCCTTCTTTTGTTCCA
Organism: Taxus chinensis; assembly: GCA_019776745.2. Classification (NCBI taxonomy): domain Eukaryota; kingdom Viridiplantae; phylum Streptophyta; class Pinopsida; order Cupressales; family Taxaceae; genus Taxus; species Taxus chinensis. The sequence goes on along the minus strand of CM034146.1, from coordinate 886,576,931 downwards.
ACTTCCGTGACTGTTCCTTTAAACATTGTATTTCACCTTGTACAGATTTTTATACCTCCATGGTTTCCTGATAAACCTCCTTCTGATGTGTAGGGTTTGGGTAGTTTCATGTAAAACCTCCTCCTTAGTAATGGTAGGCTTCTATTGCAATGTTTCTCTTGCATGCGCAGCCTCAACAGCATGTAGTAATCTTCACAAGGTACTCACCTCAGGATCTGGTGCTAACTTCAGCATCCATTGGTTTTCCACATTGCATTGTATTCTAACCATCCATGTGCCCTTGTTCTCCTGTTTGTGCTTCTTGCTCAGATGTTCATATAAGTCTGGGAACTCTTCATAGTTATGATTCTTTCCGCAAAAAGAACAAGTAATGTTCTGAGGATACTCACACCTGTAATGGTCAGGATATCCACACGTATAACATGTTCCATGAGGGAACTCACCTCATCCACCACCACAGCCTCGGCCTCTGAATCCACCACGTTATCCTTGACCTCTACCATGTCCTCCCTCAAAGCACCCTTCATTATGATTGTAGCACCCTTGAGTTGTGATCATGATCATGTTGCTCACTTTTATCCTTAGAGCTATTCACAACTCCAGTTTGTCATACACCAATATCAATGGCATCATGGATATGATCAATCAACCTGTAATCTTCACTATTGTGAGTTGTGGACAGAAAAATTTTACAATAACATGACATGTTCTTCCTTATCATGTATTATAACAATGGGAAGCGGATCACATCATGGTCTAAATGACATATCTCACAATCCAACAACAAGGAACACACCGATCTATGAGGAAAATTATCCTTAGTATGCCCCTCTACTTCACAATCTGTGCACCAAATTCCACTGCATGTCTCATGTGCTGTATTGGCTGATAGTTTCTCCAACTATTTTTCCATTGCCACAATCTGAACCTCCAAGAATGGGCTCACTCCAGTGTCTATGCTCCTGAATGCCTCAGTGCACAAAGCTACTTCAAGTGCCTCGTGTGGAATCTGTATAAGTCTTATGTGAGAGCGTCCTCCTAAAAGGCATGATCAGGCCTCTGAAAAACCACTGTGCATGTTGACTTATCATGGATATCATATGATAGTTTAGACAAGAGTGTTTTGAAATGAGCATCATATTCCCAGACACTCTCAGTAGTTCCTTATGCTTGATATCATTGAGCATGCTTATACTTTTCTGCTTGAACTCAGAGATATAAAATTATTTAAGGAAAGCATCTCATAATGTCATATAATCCACACAAGTCTGATCAGGGTCAAACTTCATGTACCAGTTGTGCACGCGCGTCCCTACAATGTAATTGCAAACTGACTGGTCTTGTGCTCTGAAGTTGTAATTCCTTTCGCATGCCATAGTATCTCACACATATGGATATGCTACAGCAACATATTCTATTCCCCTATACTCTGGGAGACAAAGTGACATCTCCATGTAAATATTTTAGGGCTGATGAGGACCATGCCCACCAGATCTAGAACCTCTTGTGTTACCTCTACCTCTAGATCCGCCAGATCCCAAGCCACCTATTCCATCCTGATCCTCCCCCTGTAACAGGAATTGGACCAGAGGATGTATTACCTTGTGTCCTAATAGTGGTGCTAAACTGAACTCCTACAGTTTCCAAAATTGTGCTACTCCCAGATGTGATTCCAAAGTTTTGCATGCCTATGTTCTGTGTTGATGACACACCTAAAAAGGTACCTCTGATCAGACCTCCAAATAACAAAGAAGACGTCTTGCCCAACCATAAATGTACTTGCTATCTGATTTACTCCTGATCCTGCTGATAAGTCAACTTTACCTCTTGCTACTCTACTACCCAAACTATCTTGTTGACTATTGGTTGTACTAGAAACTGGAAAACCAAGCGCAAAGGCTAGGTTTCTAGGTAGATTTAGATGCATGCCCATGGCCCATGTTGTCTTTTTGACACACTCTCATAAGAGGCTGATGAGGGTTCCCTGTCATGATTTCCGTAATGGGGGAGTTCCATATGCTTCTGGCTCCACGTCCTCTACGTGAGCTCCAAATCCTTCACGAGCCATCTCTCTCCACAATGCCATCCATTATTACAACCTCATGATGCTTCTCTAAATCCCTCTCACACATGCCTCATTGAACTTAAGATGCATTTCTTCTCTTTACCTCTCTACCACTAGGTCTACCATCCTTCACCACACTTACTCCTGCCCCTGCACATGGTGGGGTTTAGCTAGCCATCAAATTCTCTTCCAAATTCAGGGTTACCATCAAGATCTTGATCACTAGCAGAATTCCATGTAGATATGATCCCCTAGGATAACGTAAAAATTGAAACTCAGCTACCTCCAGACAAGAGTAAGTGGAAATTGAGTACTCCAAAATATAGCTATTCAAAACACCATAGAACCAAGTATCCATAGCGCGTGTCCAAATTAGATCAACATCATAGAGAGCCTAAAATTATTCTTGCATCCAGACAAGTGTTCGAAAAACTTCCAATTCCTTTTAGACTCATAAGTAATCAACCACTCATATAGATCTATGGGAAAGATAGCAAAAGAAGCTTTCATATAAGTAGTTCATAGATTCTGCTCAACCCATGCGTGTGCGTCAAACTCAAATCCAATGTTGAATCTCCAAGCGTATTCTTCTTCTGATATCTACTATCCAATCCTCAACACTTGCTAAGGTCAACCAGTACATCTTCATCATGCAACATCCTGAAAAACAACTAAGAAAGAGGTCTCGACAATGGAACCAATGATGCAGCCTAGAATCACTGTGAATAACCCAGGCACATTGGCACATCACCCAAAGTACCCAAAGTGCAAAGGAACCAGGTCCCTCTTTATGGTTGCTTATTCATAATGTTAGCATGATGGTGCATATAGGTATTCAAATTCATAACCAATAGTAAACAACACACAGTGCATAAACCATATCTAGATCTTAGAATATATGTAAGATGAACTAAACAATTACTATAACAAGATTTACCATGCAAGAACTAGATTCAGTCATGTTCAACACCATTATCTAGCCAATATGAACCATTGTATTAAATATTGTAAAATGTAGAAGCTTCTTACATTACATAAGTATCTACATGAGTCATGCGTGTGACAAAACCAGTAGCATAACTCTACAATAATTCACACACTCTTGACCGTATAAATCAATACATATATATAGGGGTGGGGACTTTCCCTTCACCACCCATGCACTTTCCCAAAATAGGACACATGTTAATAATAGTCATGCATCTTTACAAAACATGCAAGTATTCTAACAATAGACTTTTTATAGATAACTTAGAGAAGAAATCCTATTATTATACTAAACCATGCATGGTGCTTGGCTGATGCTTGTTCCCAAAATACCATTACATGCACTACAAGTATTCCTTTATTTGTGTGCCCAGCACGCTAACTCCAAAAATAGCCTTACCAATAGAAATGGTTAACTCCTGATCCTTTAGCCATATTGTAGCATCGTGTGCTCTTCTAACACCCTACATTTGTGTGCCCAACACTTAGCCCATTTTTTCCATCCAACGGATACCTCTCCAACTATGATTTACTATTTTTATTTGAGTACTGGAAAATCAGCTAAGTCCCAATTCTCATATGCCCATGCATGAACCTTCTCACGTTTATTCTTCTTATATGCACTTACCCCTTCATACACCCCTTGTGTGTAGTCCCTAACCTCTTGGTATGGCTAAGACTTATCCATTTTCTCCTCTCAACAATGAAGAGTTGAAAGAGGTCATTAATAGAAAAATGATTTAATACCTTAATTCTGAAGTCAAGGATACCACTTATGACACTTGTAACATTATTGTTGACTTAAATTTTCATTCCTTTAACCCTTGTATGAAAATTTTAAAATTTTGAAACAAATTCTTCAACCAATTCAAGGTCATACCATTAAAATTTTCTAAGAAAATTTACCCAACTTACTTCTTAGAAGATTTTGCAACTGCATCATTTTGGAGGAGCAATGACAATGAATCAAGCTCTGGTTTCTTCTTTTATCCCATCCTATAGAAGCCAATAGAGAGAAACATTTGGAATAGAGTGAATATTGTATAGAACAATAACCAATTCTCTTTGTAGAGTTTATTTGTTCAACTGTCTCTTCCATCAATAAGGCGATGACTTATTAATTCTAAGTGTGATGGAGTGGTGACACATGTTAGTGACATTGGAGTTACTACAACATGATTGAAATAATTATTCATGATTTTACTACCTTGAGTCATGTGTGCCAATCATTATGCTTAATTGATTTGTAATCATACCATTATTACTTAGAATTACTTCCATTCTTTTTGCTCATTTATAATGCATCTTACCTTACTGAATATGTCTTCCTCCGATTTTTTGTTCTCCAACCCTACATAACCACCTTTTTTAGTGTGAATGTTAGGAATTTCATCATACCCACCTTAATTATTTACATGTTGTTATTTTGAGTTGTCAGTATCTATATATATATACACACACATTCATATACATTCATCATACATTTCAATTTTCTCCCTTTATTGGAGATCTAAGCTCATTTGCATGCCAAAGCAGAAGAATCACATTCTTCCATAAAATTAAATTTAGCACATGAATAAATTTATTTTGTAAAATCCTCTTTGCCTTGAGGCTTTTGATACTGTAGACACAAAATCATCCACTTGGGTACATTTCCAAGTCCTAATCACATACTATCATTCATATGATTCCTAAGTGAGAAAACTAATAATTGACAGTTGTCTTTGGCCTCTTTTTTGTGTTTCTCATTTTCTATTTGGTCCTGCACACCCTACATCCCATTCAAGATTTTATTGATTTATCTTTTACGGTTCCAAACACCAACACCCAACCAAGATAGGAGCACTCAGGTGCCCTTGTCCCCTTATACCACCTCTTACTATTTCTTACCTTACGCACTTCTTTGGGTCTCTTTTATCTTTTGGGAATCTTTTTCACTTATGGATTGGCCTTCTAGTTGTCAATTATGATATTAAAAAAAGGATGTGTTAAAAATCAAGGACCAAACACTAAGCATTACTAGCATCACCTAAGCTTGCATCCAAAAGGCACATAAATCAATCTAAAACATCCATCTAGCATCTATTCAAGGGACAAGGGATGCAAAAACTCTGCATACACAACAAAGGAAGGGGAATTTCATTATATCCCATCAACACATTCTACTACATCACTACATTTAGCTACATCCCGCTATCAAGTACAACTTACACAAGGGAATCCTAGGGCACAATTTATATACACACTCATAAGAATTACATGGAGTCTAAGATGTAGTGCTTTGCTCGGTCATAAGTTCACTCTCAATGTGACCGTTGGGGTCAGTCTGACTCCCCATATTGTATCTTTCTTTTTAGGTTTGATGCGGTTTATGGGATTATGCAAGTGAACTTATATTTTACAATTTACAGGTACCTTTGGTGATCATTGTGTGATTATTAGGTGATCAATAGGAAGTAACAATGAAGATCTTATGATTCTACAAAAATTAGGTTTTGAGCATTTACGTAGTCACAGGCACCTAGAAGAAGTCTTCAACACCCATGAACCCTTTTCCTATCATGGGAGCCCATGTATGGCCTCATTCATGCAATCCAGAATTTATCGTGAGTAGTAACACCACCTTGCCCAGTTTATTCATCACTTTTCCCAGTCTAGATCAGTTTTGGATCAAGTGTAAATTAGCTAAGTCCTCTTTCATTCTTCTTTTCTTAGGGTTTTAAATATTACATCTTATATTTCTTATGTCATTTCAACATTTATACATCATTTGGTTCAGTAGTGACTCTAAAATATTTATATTTAATTCAAATTAAATTAAAAAATCAAATATAACCTCAGTCTATATCCATTCACAAGTAGTGTTATTTTGTCTCCATCAATGGGTAGTAATATAACTAATCTATTATCATAGATTCATTGCACTTGATAGGGTCCTAACCACCTTGCTCTGAAATTTCCTTTGAACTATTGGTACTTTGATTCAAACAAAAGGGCCCAATCTCCTTCTTTAAACCTCCTAGTCTCTATGTGAGAGTCGTGCCAAATTTTTTGTTGATGTTGGATAAGGGTAAACTCTTGTTGGGCTTCCATCCTCATCTCATCTAACTCATTCAACTAGATAATTATATATTTATGATATGTATCAATCTCAATTCCTATTTGTAATGTTTTCCTCAAGGTCTATACTTCAAATTTGATAGGGAGTAGTGGTTTCTTCCCTTACACAAGTTCATATGGAGAAAACCTAGTGGTATTTTTTCATATTGTATTTCAAGCCCAAACTACCTCAGGTAGCCTTGTACCCAATATTTTATGGTTGCATTCACAAATTTTGTCAAGAGATTATCTAGTTCTCTATTTGTAACTTTAACTTGTCCATTAGTCTAAGGATCATATGGTGATGACTTTCGGTGCTTAATATGATAGAGTCCTAAAAAGGCTTCAATTATATTAGAAATGCATTAAGGTCCATTTTTAGACATTATGGATCAAGGTACTCCAAAACTCTACATGATTTCATGGTACAAGAAATCAGCTACAACTTCTTCATTCACATAAGGAAGGGCTTGAACCCCTACCCATTTGATAACATAATTAGTGCACGCCAACAGGTAATATTTTCCATAATATGGGATGTCTATTGGTGCAACGAAATCAATTGCCCATTTCTTACAAGGTCCTAAAACTAGTTGAGTATTAAGAGGAATTTTAGTGGACAAGGTAGGCTTCCCCATCCTTTGGCATGCATCCCATTACCAGATGTATTTTTGGACATTCTTGTGTAGTGAAGGCCAATCTTATCTAACTCTAAGGATATTGTTAATGTTCCTCTTAACTGAATAATTTCCTCCACTTGGTTCATCATGGAAATCTCTAATAATTTTTTACCCCTCATCTTCTCTAACACACCCGTGGAAAACCATATTAGGAGGTCACAATTAAATAAAATTCCACTACACCATGTATAAGTGACATTGTTTCTAACCAATATTTTCCTTTCTTTACTTCTAAAATAAAGTGGAAACTTCCTTATGGTTAGATAGTTGGAAATATCAACAAATGATAGTGAGTGTATTGAAATTACAAACAAGTGTTCATCTGGAAAGTGGTCCTCAATAGGTTCTTCTCCACCTATAATATTAAATTGTACCCCCTACAACACTGTGGCTATATGATTGGTTTAACATCATCAATGTAAATGTGGTGAGTATAGATGTCAGGGTGGATTCCTCTCATATCAGTATAATCCCAGGAAAATTCCATGGAATGGTCTCTTAATATATTAATAAGCTCAATTTCTTGATCGTCATTTAGATTTATGCCAATGTTCAATTATTTCCCTGACTGAATAGATATTTTATTAGTTTCAGATATTTTTTCTTGCTTATTTTCATTGACCATATAATATAAAGGAAAAAAATGGGGTTGCAATATGTGAAATATTCTCAAGTTTTTAATAGACATGACTCTAGATAGAGGACAGTGAAAAACATTTGACATCTGGTTTTCATGACAAGCGTATGGTTTAGAAGGAGTATAGTTATATATTTTAATATTAACTTCTTCTAAATCCTTACTTTTCTTTTCTGTAGCCATAATGGTTCTTTCTAGAGCCATATTAGACTTTTCATCAAAACTCTTGTATGTTTCTTTAATTTTAGACACATGGTTTTTTATTACAGTCATTGCAAAATAAAAGGTCTCATACGGTCCTGATCTAGGCCATCATCCACATATGTTCATAATTTTCAAAGTATGGCTAAGAAAGAGGGTAAATTGAAATGTTATTTACTTTAGATCCATTAGAGATAGTCATCTTTTCATACCTACAATCAATAAATGCAGCAACAGTAGCAAGTTAAGGTCTTCCTAAAATGAATGTATAACTAGATTTCTGATTTTTGGGTTACAAGATCATTAAATCTATTGGATATTCCCATGATTAAACTTGAACCATTACAAATCCTATGACTCCCTTTGATACAACCATGAATTGGTATACCATTTTGAGCACAATTTTAGTTCATTACAATACTAACAAGTATAGTCGATTCATCATATCTATTGTCATTACATTAATAACAACTCTAAATCTACTAAAACATTAGATATGGTTCAACCATATAAAGTGATATAAATGAATGGAATCCTTGGATCCTCATATTTAGGTAAGAGAAAATTTCCTAACAATAAATCAACTAATTTTCCATCAACCTAAACTATTTTGTGATACAGTTTCTTTCTTTCTATTGTCTTGATGCAGAGGCCTTTAATCACTTGATTGAGTTCTAAAATATCCTTAATTGATCTTAAGAGTGGAATTTCAATATTTAATTTTTGTAATTCCTATATCAATGTAAATTCTTCCTTGGTAGATGTTTGCTTTCATCTTTCAGGAAAGGGGGTTGTGTGATTATTCTTTTCCTCATATTTTTTATTAGTTTGATTTTGAACAATAGGTTCCTCCTCTATTTTTTATTCAGGTATCTATGATATAATCATTAGGGGGTTGTTCAATGTCTTTTTAGATCTTAATTATAGGTTATTGATGGAATTTACTTGTATCATCCCTTCTTGTCCATTTCCATTAATTGAGGTTGTTAGTTGATTTTTTAGATTTAGGACAAGTTGGTCTGGAAATTACATCTGAGTTACTTGTCCTCCATGTGGTTTTAATTTTGGTGTGGAATCAAATCCTGTTGTGTAGGAAACTTTTTTGGTTGATTGAATTTTTTTTTACTGAGAGAATTTTTGAGTTTGCCATGGCTATGGACTAACTGGCGTCATCCAAATTTTTTATTGAATTGAGGCATCCATGATTGTTGATTTAGGAAAGCCATACAATTATGTTGTGTCTAATCATGTTTCGCCCAAGTAGATGGATGAGTCTTGTTTGGCCACTGCATCATCCAATGATTTGGAGGTATTGAAGCAGGTCTTGGAGGGAAGGAATTTTGATTGTTTTTCATGTGGACATAGTTTTTATCTACTATTAGTTGAGTAGTTTTTAAATCCTTATTTAAAAATATGAAGAAATGTACAATGATTATATTCATGTTCATTGACATCAAAAATTAAGCACATGTTTGTGTGATCTAAAGGAAAATCCTTTAAGGGATGCATTTTCCTACACCTACGACAATACATGTTCAAAGGTTCTTTGATAACATTGATTTTGGATTTCAATCCATCCAATGTAGAGGTAATTTGTGTCACGATATTATTTTTCATGTTGGAGATTTATTCCATGAGCTAAAAAGTATCATAGGAATGTTTCAAAAAAAAAAAAATCTTGCTACTTCTCCTTATTCTAGAGTAACTCCTGCATAACTTAGAAATTTGTTAGAGGGTAAGCTTGTTAACATCACCTCTTCCCATCATATTAAGAGACTCTCTCACTTCTTCATCAATTCCCTTAATAAAGACTACTTTTCTTAGTTCTTCATTGAGATCATATCCACTTCTTCTATGGAGAAAAAAAATCTTTCTAAATAGTATTCCAAATTTTCATCTTCTTTTTATCTGATTTGAAATAATTCCTCCTTCATATACCTTCACCTACAATAATCATGGTATTTGTCTAGAAATATAGTTTCCATTTCCTCCCAAGAGTGGATGGATTTAGATTCTAATCCCATAAACTACCTCATGGCAGAATATTTGAGAGTGGAAGGAAAGAACTTGATATTTTGATTGTCAATTTTATAGTCATGTGTTTGGCATAATATTTTGAAATTAAAAAAGAATTGATCTACGTATTTTTCTGAAATTCCTCTAAAGGTCAAAAAAATAGATGGAGAATTTTTTTTCATAGGGGTATATTCATCTTCATCTATTAGAATTGGATAATTGAAAGTGTGTCTCATGGGTCTATTCCCTTCGGGAAGGGATTCTTCTCAATTACTCATATCTGTGAAGAGATTGTGTAATACACGAGTTTCAATTTCAACTTCAGTCTTAATTTCTATCTTGTGGGTGTTGTTATTAGATTTTTCTAAAATATCTTCACTTGATGTTACCAGTTGAGATATTTTACGTATGTATCTTCCCTTAGAGTCCTAAATCATGTACATCAATTTTTATCCATAAAATAGAGGCTAAGATCATTATTAATTTTATACTCTTTACTTGAGTGGCACACATCCCTAACAATGGTGCTAAATATGATGGTTCATTGTGGGTTCCAATCATTTAACTAACCAATTTACAGTTGATTTCATTTTTAACCAAGGATGTGCCTAAGGTATTATATAGAGAAGGAAAGGATCATATAGCAAGTAAGTGTGGTTTTTTTGTTTTTGGGGGGTTGTTTTTTTAATTCACTTATTTATTTATCCATCCATTAAAATAAAAACTTATACTCTATTTTGAAATATAAAACTTCTAATATACTAAAATCATCATACAGAAAAGGAATGCACTTTGTAAAATGAAATTATTCTAAATAAAACATGTAGGTAAGGAAATACCTAGAAAGGAAAGTTGTAATAATTTATAATACAGTGAAAGAGAAGTATAATGAAATAATGCTTCTCTAGATATTGTAATACTAAAATTAATTGTTACTAATCATTCTTAGAATTCAACACTGTGAAAAAATAGGAATCATAAATACCAACACAACAAGCCAAGTCCTTGGTCGAGTGGGCCCTTGCCCTGTTTGGAATTATGTTTGTGTAGTTTTCATTGATGTAAAATTTAATTGATGAAAAAGGGAGTTTAGGTTGCTTAGGTGTCTCCATGAGGTGTCATTCATGAGTTAAGTTGAAGTTTGATTGTTAGTGTCTATTTTTTTTATCTTCACATGGTATCTAGGCATGTTCTTGGTGCACTATCAAGCTAGTATGTGATGTGTATGTTCTCCATAGGTTATATGAGGTCTTCATGAGGTCAAGATATTAGAAACTAGAACATTGAGAGGGGGGTTAAATCAATGTTCAATTCAAGTTTTTAAAACCAAGTAAATCAATTACTTAATTGAAAATCAATTCAAAAAGAAGCATCCATTCACACATACAAAGGAAACAAGTATTTTTAAGCGGGAAACCTAAATTGGGAGAAAACCCATTGAACCAATGCACTTTATGGCAAAAGGTTAAAATGCTTTGTTGATCTACAACTCAACTCTTGAGGCTACAACTTGGTGAAGGAAGAAACATCTTATTGGATGATTTAGTTAGCTACCACTTACCTTCTGCAAGCTTCCACTTGCAAGGAAGAAAAACCTCCCTAATACAACTGAGCTTCAACTCAAATTAAACAAACAAAATGTGATCACTTATAACAAGTTGGACAAACTATTATATTTCTCTTTTTCATTACAAGTGTTGGCATGTGATTTTCTTGAATGAGGTGTGTTCCCTTGATTTTTGAAAATCATTCTTGTTATGGGTAAATCATTTTTGATCTTGGATTCATTTGACTGAAATGATATGGCTTGCAAGAATCAATTTTCCACTTCTTATAGGTGAGTTGCAAACTTATCTCTTTTACTGACACATCCTTGGAACAATTTTAGTGATCCAAGGAATGTTTTAAATATCCTTAATGGACTGAATGGTAAATTGACATTCATAAGCCTGGGAGACATAGCGGACTGAAATTTTGTACTTTACAAATTCTTTGGTCTTGTATGAACGTGTCTTCATTCGGTTGTATGTTTATGCTTGGGTCTTTGGGATTGATCTCTTCAGGACATTAATGATGTAAACGAAATGCATTCTATTTCATGACTAAGGAGGGAATTAGAATCCTAAAACTAAAGGATTATCCTAACGGTAACCTAAACTAGGTAAAAGCACCTACTTCCTAGCTATGTCTACTCATTTTGGCTTCAATCTAACCTAAGGTTCTTATTCTATTTTGTGAAGATGACATCCTAACCTAAGCTGTTGTGCTAAATGAATAAGGGAAAGATTACTAAAGTAAAGTCAGGCTATATTAACCTAATGCCTAAAACTAATGGTTGTGTCTTTGATCTAACCTAAGGTGGAAATTACCTATGGAAAATTTTTAAGACCTAAGGTAACTATTGTTAAACTAACCTAAGTTTTGGGAAATCTATCCTAAATTATTAAAAGGGAACCTAAGGGTCACATGTGTCAGAGGAATGACAAAGACCTGGAAGGAATACATGTGCATCAAATAGTTTCACTTCACCAAAGTGTAGGAGTTGTGAGATTAAAGCAAGAAAGCTTTGTAAAGCAATGTGCATACATATGAGAGCTCAAGATTCAAAAAATGGAGTGGAATGGAATGCCTTGGCTTGGCTTAGGCTTGTCATAGATTAAAGGAGGTGAGTAAAAATAGAGGAGTGAATGTGTAACTCCCATGTAAGAGAATATTCCTCCATAATGGAGAAGAGGAGTTACTTTCCCAAATGGGAATGTAACTCCTATGACACACTTACACATGAAAAATTCTTTAAGAGAATTTTTCATAACTAAGATGACACCTAGATCCATGTCCACCTAAGTGAGATGACTCACCTGATGAGGTGGAATAACACTAAATAAGTGAAGAAAAATACCACCTACACCAACACCCCCCTTCATCGTGACTTAGGATGAGGCGGCAAGTCAGAAATGAGAAATGGGTCCTGGCAAAAATCCTGATGAGGTACCCACGTAGAAAAAATTCTCGAAAGGTGGAGTAAAAGGAGAAAACCCAGTGGGAAACACTCCCCCCCAAAAGAGAGACAATTCCACTCTCTAATCTAAGAAAAATGCCAAGGATGGGTCTCAGCCATAGATGAGACTGTAAAGGTACCCATGTACAAAGAGGTAATCTCTCAAAATGAAGAAGAAGAGAGAAGAAGAGGGAGACAAGAGGAATGCAAAAGATGCCATGGATGGATCTAAACTCTACAGCTCTATGAGGTCTCCCAGAATAATGTCGATGATGAGATCCTCTACCTCTAGAGTAAAGAAGAGCCATCCACACTAAACTATGTGCCTACCCTTAAGAAGGACAAAAATGATGTGCTGGAATTCTACCCACTCCGTGAAGCAAACTAACCGCATCATCACAAAGAACTCTGATTCTAGTCCACGAAAGTGTGACATAGGTCTAACAAGTGAGTGCAAAGGAACCAAAGGTAATGTCATGAGTGTAGAACTATCAGAGTGTGAAGAGTGAACACCCGCATAAAGGATGTCCAAGTGATGTGAAGGTAATAGAACCCCCACAAGAGAAAAGGGATCCACAAGTAAGGGTGGATCAATGAAGGTCTCTAGAGTAGTGGAAGTGGTAAGAGCCCCATAAGGGGAACTCCCAATGATGGAGATGATGAAATCCTTTTAAATACCTGTATATGGATGAGGAACTTGTAGTACATCACAAGTATACTTTGTGAAAAGATGACTAAGGTCAGGTAGATACTCATCCTAATGAAGGGGCTCAATAAATAGAAGAGTGATGTTAGATAGGTATGAGTCATCTAATGAAGGTAGAGGAGTGAAAGGGGACTCACATACTGGAAGTAGAAAGGAGGTGGCTATGATGACTGTATTAGACTGAATAGTAGACTGCTCGATATCTGATGAGATGTGGAATGTGTCAACACTCTCTGGAATAGTGAGAGGAGGAGAAGAGTCCTTTGTAGTACTCTCGACATCAGAACTGGGTGCATAATCCTCATCATCAGAAGTAGAACCAAGTGATTATGTGTTAGTGTAAATGCCATCACATGAAGAAGAAGAGGAGACCACTAGATCAACAACAACAACAACAACAACACTATGTGAAGGGTCTTTATAAAGGGACTGAAGAATGCTCCAGACACAGTGGGGAGAATCTAAGTCTGCCATGTGAAACCAGAGAGATCTAGAGACATGCATCATCAAGTGACCAAAAACATGGTCGCAAGTGTCAAGGAAGTCCTCCAGATGATGATGATTAGTGGGTGTAGGAACTGTCCCAAGTAAGAAGGGTGAAAGACCCTCATAAGAGAAGTAATGTTCCATAGAAGCACGCCAAGCTGAATAGTTCTCTATAGCGGTGAGAAGTGGCAGAGGCTGTAAGGAAATCCTATGATGTTCAAGTTTGGAAATAGCACCCTCCATGATGTGGAAGCAAGAAGTGTAAGGTGCACGAAAGCAAGACATCAGACTTGGTCGATAATGTGTCTGCATGTAAAAACCCAAGAGTACTAGTGAACCCCCTAGAATGAGGAACTTTATAAAGTATTTTGTTTACAAAAATGACAATTTCATCAAAAAATGTGTGAAAAATCATGCAAATTTTACTAAAGAAGTGCTCAAAACCTAGCAGCGAGTCAAAAGTTATAGCAAGAAAATGATTCCTGTAATTGATGGAAAATGCCAACAAGCTTGCAAACTGATTTAAAAAGTGCCTGAAATGGGTGCAAAGGGTGTCGTGTGGGTACTCGTTGGAAATGGCATCAAATTTTAGGTAGGGTTTATTTTGCTTGCAAGGGGGGATTAGCCTCCTGTCAACCCCGGACCTCACCCTCCGTCTTCGACACATGAATGAAGGACATAATTACAAGCAAGTAAAGCCCATAAATTATTTCAATCCCATAATGAATGTTTTTAACCTTAAAAAATTAAAAATGGGATTGTTTTAACATCCAAACAATGTCTAAAAGGGATATTGGACATTGAGTTGTTGGAACGTGGCTGATCCGAGTGGTTGAACGTCGAGCTACGTGCATGATTGGTATAACGGCCTGACTTAAGAGTGGAACCGCTAGGAGATTACAATGTAGGTTGTTGGGACTATCACCGGTCCACATGGCTAGAAAAATTATCAACACATGAGGTAAACCAATGAGACTATAGAGAGGTCATGGAGTTGTCCACGTGCTTTGTAACCACCAAACAATCAGTAAAATTTCCATGTGTGCAAAGTGCACACATGAGCAGGATCCAAGTGCCTGGGGGAAGTGAATGTTTAGCAGTGGTGTGAGGCCATGTACAAGAGGCTCAAATAAGATAGAGAGAACACACAATTGTAGTTCCAATGGCATTTAATTGATTGATTGGGTTAAATGAATGGAGGTACAACCAGTTTGGAAAAGGATAGTTATCTTAATGGAGAATACATGGAGGCTTCACTAAAGATGGAAAATGCATGTTAAATAAAAATGGCATTCGCCAGCAGTTTTTGGACCCCGCAAGTGGCAAGGAGAGATAAGTGGGAGATTTGGGTTAGTAATGACATTAATGGACTTTGGTTTTGGAAAACAAGGGATGGATGGATTGTGGAGGTTGTCTTGGTCTTGCATGTCTCACAAATATTTCTCTCATGGAGCTATTGTCTTTGAACCAGGGCGCCAAGGTTAATATACTTTGTGGCTATTTTTGTTCTCTGGTCTATTTTTGATCCAAGGAATGTATATAAGGCATTGGAAGGAATAATTTGTTTGGTGTTGATCTTTGTGGAGAAGAAAAAGAGTGGAATCTCAGCTGGAAGGCTCCTTCGAATTGGTACAAGCCAACTATCAGGCATTGATTGGCCCTACCCATTCATATTTTCTTTATTTCTCCTAAATGATTCATTAAAACAATTCTTTGTTCTCATGAGATACATGTGTGATGATTTTTAGTTCATTACTTTCATGTGTTATGAATATATGTTGGTTGTTGGGATGTAAATCCATTGCAACGTAATGTTAGCTTTTTGGAAACCTTCCCTATGCAAGTTTATGGTTGGATATGCATGCAAAAATGTATTTATGA
This sequence comes from Taxus chinensis, assembly GCA_019776745.2. Lineage (NCBI taxonomy): Eukaryota > Viridiplantae > Streptophyta > Pinopsida > Cupressales > Taxaceae > Taxus > Taxus chinensis. Next base: position 886,561,175 of record CM034146.1, on the reverse strand, counting down.
AGCTCTGTATGTTCGATCTAAACATGTGTTTGAGGATGATGTGTTCCTAAACTAGATTCACTACTGTGTTTGTCCTGAAATTTTAACTTTGAGACTTGAGTTCGTTTTAAAATTGTATTAGAGTAGTGTTTTGTTTTGAGCGGTATTGGAGCGTTGTGTTGTCTTAATTTTTTTTCAAATCTTGTCGTTTGACACTATACTCGTATTCTATACTTGCGGTGTCTGGGAACTTTATGTCGAATCATGTGTTTGGTTTCTTGTACTTGATTCTGAGCTGGAGTTTACTGATTCAAGGATTGTTTTGGAAAAAAAAAAAATGCTTGAAATCATTTATGGGACTGTCTACATTGAAAGAGACTTGAGAGATTAGTTTAGTTGGAGTTGTTGGGGTCATTCTCTGTTGAGATCTTTCTCCTTGTAGCTTCTTGTTGAATGGTTAGGTATTAGTTTTTGGAGATGGTACCACCTTTCTTTGAAATTGTAAGGGCATACGAATATGGAGAATAAAATTACTCTCCTTGCTTAGGAGAAAACCGTGTCTTGTGGAAATCTGTTGTTTTATCTGAAGGATTATTAGACTGGAAATTGTATCTGGTTTGGGTTGGGTTTGATATATAGTTGTTTGCCGTAGTTGTTTAAAAGTTTGAGGTTTATGGAAACTGCAGTATGCATTTCGCCTTTCTTGTGCATCAATGTGTGAAAACAAATCCCTCCTTTCGCCCAATATGTTAAATGAAACTTGGTTTTGTTTGTGATATGTTTTAGTCACTTGTTAGTGGTAATATGGGGGTCATTACTTGACTGAAACATTTATTGAGGTTGTTTTGTACTCTCTTAGCATCTTCTTAATGATCTTGGTGTTATTAGGAAAGATGATTTAATACCCTAGTGACTAAATTTTGTATGGAAGATACAGATCTGTGGTTATATGTTTGATTATTGTTTTATTTGGATCGCAAACTACTTGCTTTTGTATTGAGCTGTTGATAGCCTTGTAATGGATTTCAGTCTTTTGAGTTCATGCAGTACTTCTGAACTTATTTAGATTTTATTGTGTTTTGGTGTTATATTCCGTGTTGGATCATTGATTCTGATATCTCAGGTATTTTAAAGAGAAGGAATATGTCTCTGGGGATAGTTTACGATTTTGGGACTCTGTACTTGTATTTTGTTCTGCGATTGAATTCGAACTTGTGTTTATGAATGGGAATAGATAAAACACTTGGTAAAGATTTTTAAGGGAAGCTAGAAGTGTGCGTTCTTCTAACTATGCGTTTGGTTTTGTGTCTCTCTTGGAACTAGTACTTAAATAATGTCTAAGTTGAAATAGGAAATGCGAAGTCATTGATAGTATAAATGGAAAATGAATTATTGATTGGACCTTTTCTAATGAGACCCTTTTACTGTTGTTGGATAAGTTCATTTGATTGAATGCCTGATTTTGATCTCTTCCCCTTTTCGAGATGAAATTTGCTTTGTGCGATGTGGTCTTACTTTTGAAGTCATTGTTGTAATGTTGTAGAAAGAGAGTAGTTTTCAAGTCGTCATGACTAGAGAATGTAAAATGTTTGACCAGAATTTCATGCCTAATGAGTCATTATTCTTTGGATTGGGATTGTGGAAGGGTAATCTTGTAACACCCTATTTTAGTGAATCATCTTTTGGATGCGACATGGGAAGAGATAATTTTTCTGTGTGCGTCTACTGGGTATTTGGCGACACACCTCTGGTTTCAATATCTAATTATATCTTATAGCATGAGGGAGTTAGTTTACCGACTTGCAGGAGGCTGTTTTGACTCTCTACCCTCCTTTGGATGATTTGGTTGTATTTCTTGTTAGATGTTTTCCCTTTAAGTTGGAATCCATTTATATGTGATGTCTGGTGACACTGAGGTAGGGTTGTGGTTGTTTTGAAACTTTATTCAGAGGATTAGTGAATGGGGATAGTATGTATTAATACTTACTCTTTTGTGTATGTGAAAGATGGAACATCTCATATGAGATAAATGTTTGCATGATTTCTAGTTAATTACTTTCATGTTTTAGGAATCTATGTGGTTTTTTGGGATGTAATCCATTGCCAAAGTAATGTTAGCTTTTGGAAACCTTCCCTATGCAATTTTAATGGTGATATGCATGCAAAAATTGTATTTGAAGCTCTGTATTTCGATCTAAACATGTGTTTGAGGATGATGTTGTTCTAAACTAGCATTCACTACCTTGTGTTTTGTCCTGAAATTTTATTTGGAGCCTTGAGTTTCGTTTAAAATTGTATTAGAGCTTCGTGTTTTGTTTTGAGCGTGTATTGGAGCCTTGTGTTTTTCTTAATTTTTTTTCAAATCTTTGTGTTTGACACTATACTCGTATTCTATACTTGCGTGTTCTGAACTTATAGTCGAATCAATGTGTTTGGTCCTGTACTTGTATTCTGAGCTGGAGTTTTACTTGTATTCAAGGATTTGAAATGCTTGAACTCATTTATGGACTGTCTACTTGAAAGAGACTTGAGAGATTAGTTTTAGTTTGAGTTGTTTGGGTAATCTCTTTTGAGATCTTCTCCTTGTAGCTTCTTGTTGGAATGGTTAAGGTACTTCTGTTTTTGGAGATGGTACCACCTTCTTTGAACTTGTAAGGGCATACGAATATGGAGAATAAATTTCTCTCCTTTGCTCTGAGAAAACCCGTGTCTTGTGGAAATCTTGATTGTTTTATCTGAAGGATTATTAGACTGGAAATTGTATCTTGTTTTGGGTTTGGGTTTGATATATAGTTTGTTTGACGTAGTTGTTAATAGTTTTGAGGTTTATGGAAATGCAGTATGCATTCTCCTTCTTGTGATCAATGTTTGAAACAAATACCTTCCTTTTCGCAATATGTTTAAATGAAACTTGGGAGTCTTTTTTGTGATTATGTTTCAGTCACATTAGTGGTAATATGGGGTCATTACTTGACTTAAACATTTATTGGGTTTTTGTACTCTCTTTAGATCTTCTTAATTGATTTCTGGTTTTTATTAGAAAGATGATTTTAATACCCTAGTGCACTAAATTTTGTATGGAAGGATACATTATCTGTGGTTCATATTGTTTTGTATTATTGTTCTTATTTGGATCGCAAACTACTTGCTCTTTTGTATTGAGCTGTTGAAGCCTTGTAATGGGATTTCAGTCTTTTGAGTTCATGAGTACTTCTGAACTTATTTAGATTTTATTGTTTTGGTTTTCTATTCCTTGTGGGATTCATTGAATGAATCTCAAGGTATTTTAAAGAGAAAGGAATATGTTCTCTTGGGGATAGTTTACTATTTTTGGGACTATACTATGTATTTTGTTCTGAGAATTGAATTCGAACTTGTGTTTAATGAATGGGAATAGATAAAACACTTGGTAAAGATTTTTAAGGGAAGCTAGAAGTGTGCTTTCTTCTAACTGTGTGTTTGGTTTTGTGTTCTCTCTTGGGAACTAGTTAAATAACTTCTAAGTTTGAAATAGAAATGGAAGTTCATTTGATAGTATAAATGAAATGAATTATTGATTGGACCTTTTCTAATTGAGATCCCCTTTTTACTGTTGTTTGGATAAGTTCATTTGATTGAACTTCTCTGTATTCTTCTGAGATGGAAATTTCTTTGTGGATTGTTTGGTCTACTTTTTGCAAGTCATTTGTTGTAATGGTGTAGAAAGAGAGTAGTTAAGTCGGTTCTATTGAATAGAGAATGTAAACTTGTTTTGACCGAATGTCATGCCTAACTGAGTCATACTTCTTTTGGATTTGGTATTGGAAGGTTTAATATTTTAAACCCTATCTTTTATGAATCATCTTTTGGATGGACATGGGAAGAGATTAATTTTGTGTGAGTCTAGCTTGGGTTATGGAACATCTGGTTTCAAATCTTTGAATTATATCTTCTAGCATGAGGGAGTTAGTTTAGACTTGCAGGAGGACTGTTTTGACTCTCTACCCCTACTTGGATTGATTTGGGATTCTTGTTAGATGTTTTCCCTTTAATGTTGAATCATTATATTGTTATCTTTGAACTGAGGTAGTTTTGTGTGTTCTAAACCTATTTCAGAGGATTGGTGAATGGTGGATAGTATGTATTAATTCTTCTTATTTTGTGTATGTGGAAAGATGAATCATCCTAATATGAGCTATGTTGTAAATAACTTCTTTTGCTACTTAGTGAATATAAATGTGTATTCTATTCTTGTAGAATTATGAAACTATTAGATGACAAGACCTATTATTTGTTTAAAAGTAATTGATAGGATCAATTAAACTTTATGTTATAATATAGTTGTTGTGCATCATACTATGCTCATTTCTTAAAAGTGAATTTAGAATCTTTAATTGTACTTCTTTTATGGCTGTTATTACTTATGTTTATTTGTATGCCATATTAATTGTTTCACTAAAGCAGAGTTGTTTTAATGGAACAATTAGTGGAATGCACTTCACTTTAAAGCTTAGTGCTTATCATGCTTAGTTCATTGAACTGACCCGTGCTAGCAATTTTTGTAGATGGACATCATAAGTGATAAAAGAAGGCAAAAAAATTATGACGCATTGGATTATTTAATTTTGGATCTTATGTAAAGAGTTTCAAATCATTCTTGAGTTGTACTAGAAAATAAAAGTGATGTTATTTTAAGATCTTAATTCTGATTGACATGCAGAATGTCTGAAATGCATAGTCTTGTAAATGTATATTTATCATCATGAATTGAAAGGATTTGAGTTGGAATCCAATTTTTGGTGTGAATTCTTTTGTACTTGTATGAAGGAATTAGTAGTGTTATCTTGGTGGTATTCTTTATATCTAGTTGTGTTCTTTTAATATTATCGATTAATAAGTTAGATAAAGGGGGATATTACATTTCGTCCTTATTATAAGGAAACTTGTTAAATTGTAAAGATGTCATTCTTTATTTACACAACTATAGTTAATAATGAAATATGCATTAGGCATACAATTAAACAATATGAGTAACAAATGATAAAAGGTTATGTTAATCCTAACATCTAACCATGTAGAGGAAGACTCTTCTTGTCTCAAAGAATGAAAGATAAAAGGAATAGTGGTTATGATCTCTAATCTTTATACTTCATTTATGAAGTAAACACTAGCTAAATCTAGGTGGATGACACACTTGATTTGGATAGCTATGTTGCATTAAGAATCAAACGTTTGATGTTTGTTGTCCTATTTTTGGGATAACTGATAGTTATGCCACGTTAATGAACATTAAAGCAAACATGAATTAATGAAGTTATCCATATCTAATTAGGATAATTATGGATAAAGAACTTAATGAATGATTGGAATTAGGGTTAGGTATGGTTGCTACAATCTGAATCTTAATCCAATATTAATTAATGAATTAATGACCACTAAGGGGGTATGTACATCTTTATGAATTAGTTCTAATGGATGTTGGCACACACCAACTACAGGACTGTACCCTCAAGAAGTCTTGGGAGTTCTTGAGGATACAGTGTTGCAATTGACATGTGGCAACACCCTTCCATATTTTTTCATCTAGATCCATGGACATTTGGACTTGAACTTAGTTTCTCTCTAGGTCAAGTTAGTAGCATGTTTAGGATAGGTAGTAGCTTCCAATGACTCAGGGTACCTTGGCACATTTGGTTGACTTAGGTCAGCCAAGTATGCTCATATACCCTAAGTCATCGTGAGCATTTTCGTATAGTAAATTATGTTGCTCACCTGGGCTAGGGTCAAACCTTGGGCAAGTGGACTGATGGTAGTCAGTAAAGACCATTCTAGATAACAGTAGATTGGGGTGAAAGACGTATTCCAAAATGATGAGTATGTCTTCTAGGAATAGTAACATGAACAGTATGTTGAAAATCTTTGGCCAAAGTATCACAAGCTACTAGTTGCATTGTCTTATGTCACCTAGTTTAAAGCAATGTGATGTTAGACGAATATTGGTAACTAATATTCAGATAGGTTCTTTAAACAGATCACTCAGTACTTGGAATAGGGTAGGAAACCAAGTATACATAGTATACATAAAGTATTCTATACTTTAAGTCAAAATGAGAGATCGATCGGTAACCGAGTCGTGGAATGAGAGATCAGCAGTATACTGAGTCATTACAGCTACATATGGTTATCTATTATGAGATTGATTGGCATGGAATGTGTGTTCTAAATGATGTTTTATTTAGAATAGAGAACATTATGTTTCAAAAAAAATTTCCCTTGTTTCTAAAGTCTTAAAATGGGAATGTTACATCACTCTTTAATTTGATGCTTTGAATATCTGATGATGATTTTAAATCATTAAACCTTCTTTCATTCTATCAATAATTTAATTGTGCTCCTGTCACTATGTTTGATGATGCATTCACTTTTCCTATAACCCCTGAAATTCATTGTTATTTATTTTTTTGAATCAATTTTATATGCTTGATAAGACTCTTTCTTGCAATGTTCTTCTATCTTTTGGCATATGCAAAGTTTCAGCTAGTTCATAAAAAGACTTAGCACTTCTCTATTTTTCCCTAATTTCCCTTCATACTTCTTACCAATTTCACTCAATTTATTTTCCACTTTGCCACTACTATGTCTATAAAAACAATTCACACAAGATTTTATATCTAGTTTTCACTCACACTTCATATCTTTCTAATGTATCTTCAGTACACTTTTCTTTTCAAGTATCTATTCCTTCTCTATTTTTCACACTGCATATTTGTCTACATAGCTTCTTTTACAACATCACAACTAATACCCCTCAAAATTTCATTATTAAATGTTTATATTCATACCTCAAGTTTCACACTCTAATTCTTCTGACGTTTCACTTCCCTTGTACAAGAATTTTGAGTTCATACTAATCCTCTTTCTTGATTGAGAAAATTTTCCTATTCTCACAACCTTTTCAAGTTACTTTTCAAACCTAGAACTTGATTTATTTTCAAGAAAATATTCTTCTTCCTTCATAACATTTTCACCTTCTTACATGGGTTGTTACTCCTTAAGTTTAACTCTTCTTGAGATCAAAAACAATTTTTAACTTCTTTACTCATTTTCAAACTTCTTAGAGCCAAAGATTCTTCAAATTCTAATCATGAATGTTCATCTCCTAGACTTTGTCTTATCTAGCTCGAGACAAGACTGAGGAATTTTTAAGTAGGTAAGTGGTGAAGGACCCTTTGCATTCTTTCATGGAACAAACAAGACTTCATGAGACAGGGATTAGGTGCCTTTTGAGTTTTGACATTTCACTAATAGAAGAACTCGCCATTTCAACTCTACCATGTTCCAATACTTCAGAAATTGATGTTTCTTGAGCATGATATCTAACTATGCTCTCATCCTTGAAGACCATTTGAATGAACACCACTTGAACTACTTACAAGGAGGAAAATATATATTATACTGCAACCTGAGACAACAATTCATAGAAATGAGCATGATCTACATCACAGTCTCTAGTTAATTGATGAAAGTTTTTGCATTTTGATCCTCTCAAGCTTGTTTAAGAAATATTTTTCTTTTAAAACATTTGTTTTCACTTTTACCATCATGAATCATCAAGATGAAGACATTTAGTTTTACCGTACACTTTATTTTTGACATAGAGCAATGTTTCATAGCCATACACGACTGTTAGCCTCATTGTAACTCTAACTTGAATTATTAGAGATTTTTTAGGCTCTAAACACCTTCTCCAACTATGCTCTAGTCTTCCAAAATCTTGAGACATCAAAAATAATGATTAAAATTTCTTAGTAAAATGAGAAACATGAAGACAGTCACCTTTTCATAGTCATAGATGGGTTTTGAAGAACACAGTCATCGGATTCTCTCCCATTTATTGATGAAATATTTTGAAACTTATTTCAACAAATGCGTATACCATGGATAGAGATTTCATTCAAATTTTAGAGTTTTTCACAAGTTAAAATGAGAGAATCGAGAAAAAAGGTGTTGTGGAAACCCTAAATTAGGGTATGACCACTGTTATAGCTTGAGAGCCTTAAAAATGATTTCTTCATCATTTTTAGATGAAAGACAATGATTATTGTTTCTTAAGCTTCATGGAATCATTATTCAACTTCTACAGACATGATACAATCTTGAAACATCATTAAATTCTCCCAAAACTGAGATCTTCAGTGTATAGTTTGGCAAGAAGAGAAAGGTATTTGACTGTGAAGAAATACCAACTCTATCTCACCCATTTTGAGGAATTATTAATGATTTTGGAGCATGTTTTACATTCTTGGAAATTTTAAGGACACTTGAAGAAGAATAGATCATCCCATAGCAATAGTTTCATAGGGAGGCTTTAGCAACTTCTTGAGGTACCTCTTCAGGACAACATAGAGAGTATGACTTCATACTCAAACCTTCACTTGGTAGTAACTTTAGATGAAAAAATACCTTGGAAAATACCTCTATAGAATATTTGAGCTCTTAAAACATGACCAAATATCAAAAACCATTCAATCATACCTTGAAGCTCAGAGCACATGCTAGAATGATGAAGAAACACCTCTAAAAAATGCTCATATCTTTTTAAATACACATCATTTTGAAAAATAAATTTTTACACATGATTTATAGGAAAATTTACTCCAAAAATTCCTTATATTATTTATCTAAAGGATTCTCCATAATTTTTTGACCCTTAAGAAGCCAGACTGCTCCAAATACACTTCTCAAAAAGGCAATTTTAGTAAATCTTGAATAACTCAAAAATTCCTCTACATAATATGATGAAATTTGACATGGAGTATTACAAGACACCAATATACACCTTCCATATGATTATCATCCCTGGTTTTTCATGTGAATCTCTACTCAATATCATTTTACTTTTAGAACAAAACTATTTCTCAAGACTACTTCTATGTGCAATATGTGTTTTGACTCCAGAAGATGAACTAAGCCTTGAAATTGCTCAAACACACTGTAAAAACCTTACAAATTTTTTTTCCATGTTTCTATAACCATTTCATACCCTTTCCTATCATTCTATTCTTTTAGAAGCACCTTGAAATCACCTTGTGACACTGAGACCTGCTTGAAGCTACTGGATATCATCCTCAACCAATGAACACTATTGAATTCCATCTGATATGCATGTTCTTACACTCTCCCTTTTCCATCAATGACAATAACCACAAATGCAATAGGGTGCAACAAAATCATGGTCAATATGATATGTAAAAGGTTTTAATGTGTCTTTAAGAGGTCAACATAGTCAGTTCATGAAGAGTATGTGTTGAGTCAAGTCATTCTAGGCCTAAACCTAGACCTAGTTCAAGTAGTATGGTATAGTGGCATGAATTATGGAGAAAGGAAGTCTGATATGAGTTTAGATCATATCTCAGTTGCTAAGTGCATGTTGAAGGTCCTTTTGAAGCAAAACTATGAAGAAAAAGATAGAAAGGTAAGATAAGTCTTAGTGTCTGGAGAGTTTCAAAAGTTTCATATATTGGATGAGACTTGGAAATATTGGATGAGGTTTCTATGGTGTTTTAGGAAAAATTTCAGGTTAATGAAGTGAAGAAATTTCAAGAAAAATCATTTTTGGCTCTACTGAGTTCTTAAGAGTGCAAAAACCAACTCGATGGGTGAAGTTCATTTACTCACCCACATGTGTGAGATTTTCATGGGACCCTAAAGATTTCAAGTGTGTTTTTGAATGGAGTTAATATCATTTTTCAAAAATAATAAATCATTTTGGACATCAGAGCTTTATGAACAAGCATTAACAAGCATAGGTGGTCTAAAACCCTATTTAAACCCTAGTTCTAAAGAAATAGAGGAAAGATGAATTGTTTGTACTCAAAATGGATTATGTAAGTTGTTATTATTACTTAATTTTTTATATGATTCTTCAAGGCTTGTGATGATGGTGGTTTCATGTTCCAAGTGTTATAGAAAAACCCTTACTTTGTGGTGATTTACAGTTTTAGGTTTGAAATGGAAGTTTCATGAAGCAAAGTGAGTTGTTCCAGAAATATTGGGAGGTGTTCTATATTTTCATGGAAAGTTTCAGATATATTTAGTTGAGGAAATTGAAGATACATGCCTCCAAAGGTACCCTACCGCTTTTGGCCTTAAGGGCTAAAACCTAGTTATGAAGGTTTGAGATGAGTCTTGATGTTTTGCATGGTGTGGCTGAGTTAGATGATCATGGAAAGATTGTAAAGGTATGAAATTTTGTGTTTGAGATATTATAATGGTCTGATGAGGTTTTTTTATTTTGCACTATAAACGAGTGGGGAAAAACATCAGGTGAACCTCTTCACCCTCCCAATAGTTAGATATAGGAGTTATAGAATCACATTCAACATGATTATAATAGTAATCAGTCACAAAACAACTCTAGAAAAATACTTTACTACAAAAATCAACCTAAATAGAACCACTCCATATAGATAGGAAATATGGGCACTAGTTTCCCACATGGGCACTCTTGTGCTAGGGTAAAAATATTTACATAATAGTTTTATGTAGTTCCACAGTCACTATCTTCTATGAGACGAAAAAAAGTGAATGGAGCCAAAAAAAGGAAGCCTGAAACTTATATGTGTATATGGTATATGGATTCATGTAGAGGGATTAGGGATTACACATAGTATTTACCAAGGCACAAGCAAAACAATTGGAACATGCTAGCATACAAGTGTTAGCAATAAATAAACAATACACTCAAAAATAACGAGTATAAGAATATAGGAAAAAAAAATTAAAAAAGGACACATTAAAGAGCTTGTTGGATATGTCGGACACCACTCAAGATGTCACAAACAATCAAATTCATCACACCTTTTGCAAATAAGGAAACAAGTAAACATAGGGCATGGCTCACAAACAATAGTAAACAAGATATAAGTAAAGAAGAAAACCATGACTAGAAGGAGTCCTGCAAGGAAAATGATACACATGAAGCACTTATTAACATGTTAGGAAAAATAAATAGTATGCCACAATGTAATATCTAAATATAGGAATGAAAATGTGAAATATTGCAATGATAGAACCTAATAGTAAGTGGTAAAATGGTATATGCCCTTAGGAGCCTCAGTGGGATTGGTAATGGATAGGGCCAAACATCATACATTGTGTAACAACCTATAAGTGACTTGTATTAACCTCAAGATATCATGTAAATGCGCATGTGTGTATAAAAAATTATAAAGCAGACTATGAACCATAGTAACATGATAAGAAAAGATGTAAAATATAGTATTATAATGAATCAAGAGTACATCCAATCAAGATATAAGAAAACATGTTTTTGGAGTATTAATTATAAAAATGTGAAAGAGCATAACTAGAAGGGAGGAATAAGGATGCCCCTTGGTGTTTGTATGCAAAGTGAGGTTCATGTAGGTAAGGATGACCTCAAATGTCAAGTATGGACCAGGAACAAGAGTGCATCATATGGTGGTGTGGGGGAATTAGGATGCCCCCAAATGTGAATGCCAAAAGGATCTATGTGAGATTTTATCTATGGGAAGCCTCTAAGGTATGGTGACAATCAAGAGCCTAGCACAATAGATCAATGATAGATATTTTAGCTGAGGTATTTTTTAATTGCTCCATGATGTAATAGATTTTGGATGGTGTAATAAGTTGCAGAAGTGGTGTGCTAATAGGAGAAGGAATGTAGGTAGGAAGTTGTAATGATGGCTTATTGTGGTCAGTGGTTACAACATTGACAGAGGGGGCTGTAAAATCACTTGTGTAATGAGGTGGATGTTCCATAGTAATAAGGTTGTATTCAGATCTTATGATGTCTAATGAATAAACATGGGTAGGGATGAAGGTAGAAGAATTAGCCATGATCTCATAAGAAGAAGAGAAAGGGAAATACATACAGGGCATGGAAATAGTTGTCAGGTTCATCAAATGATTTAATGTAATTTAAATCTATATAAGTAATCGTTGATAAGACAATATAAAGATATTTAAGTAAGATCTAGCTAAAGAAGTATAATTAAGAGTGAAATATATGAGATAAAGATGACTCATCTTCTAATTGTAGGTCTGGGCTGATGAACAAACTGGAAAGGTAGATTCTTGACTATGTAAGCTCTTTTTCTAATTTTGGAATGTGATGATCTCAGGGATAAAAGCACCCAAAATAGGACATGGTCTCCTGGGCACTAACATCTGTTCTGGGCACTAATATCTATGGAATAGATTTGGTCTTGGTTCTTTCTGTATTACTTCTTATAACCTTTTGTTCACTATAAGTCATGCCAGGTTCATTGCACTTTTATTTTTGCCACACCTGTATATGTAAAATAAACCCTAACTACTTGCACAATACTCAAGTACACATTAGATGAAAATATAATGCATATGATTGAATTATACTGACCTTGATGATTACCTTAATGTAATTTCCATAGAGTGTTGCACTACATTTCAGACTTAATGTAGTTCTAGTGTGTGTGTGTGTGTGTGTGTGTGTGTGTGTGTGTGTGTGTGTGTGTGTGTGTGTGTGTGTGTGTGTGTGTGTGTGTGTGTGTGTGTGTGTGATTGGAATATTTTCCCTTGAGATAGGATTCCCTTGTGTTAGTCACACAAAGAATAGTGGGCTATAACTACTTTTTGATAATGTAAAATGAGTGGTATGGAATATAAAGTAAACCCTCCTATGCAATGAAGTATACAGTCCCAAAATGTCATCCTTGTAAGAGTGAAGGATGAATACTTGGAAGGATTACACGTGCATCGAATAGTTGCACTTCACCAAGGAGTTACAAGATAAAGAAAGAAAACTTTTAAGAAGCAATGTGAATGCATGAGAGCTCAAGATTCAAAAAGTAGAGTGGAATGGAATGCCTTGACAAGCCCTTGGCTTCACATAGATCAAAAGAGGTGGTGTACATATAGGGGAGTGAATGTGTAACTCTCATGTAAGAGAAGATTCCTCCATAATGGAGAAGAGGAGTTACTTTCCCAAATGGGAATGTAACTCCTATGACACACTTACACATATGACAGAATTTCTATAAGAGAATCTATCATAATTAAGATGACACCTAGATCCATGTCCACCTAAGTGAGATGACTCACCCGGTGAGGTGGAATAACACTAAATAAGTGAAGAAAAATACCACATACACCAACACTCCCCCTTCATCATAACTTAGGATGAGGTGGCAAGTCAAAAAGAGAAATGGGTCCCGGCACAAACCCTGATGAGGTACCCATGTAAAAAAAACTCTCTAAAAGTGGAGTAAAAGAAGAAAACCCAATGGAAAAAACTTCCCCCCAAAAGAGATACAAGTCCACTCTCTAATCTAAGAAAGATGCCAAAGATGGGTCATAGCCATAGACGAGCCTGTAAAGGTACCCATGTACAAAGAGACAATCTCTTAGAAAGAAGAAGAAGAGAGAAGAAGAAGGAGATGAGAGGAATGCAGAAGATGCCATGGACGGATCTAAACTCTACAGCTATATGAGGTCTCCCAGAAGAATTTCAATGATGATATCCTCTACCTCTGGACTGAAGAAGAGCCACCCACACCGAACTATGTGCCTACCCTTAGGAAGGATAGAAATGATGTGTTGGAAGTCTGTCCACTGTGTGAAAGAAACTAAAGGTAGTAGCATAAAGAACTTTGAGTTTGGTCTATGAAAGTGTGACATAGGTCTAGCAAGTCAGTGCAAAGGGACCGAAGGAAATGTCACGAGTGCAGAACTGTCAGAGTGTGAAGAGTGAACTCCCGCAGAAAGGATGTCCAAGTGATGTGAAGGTAACATAACCCCCACAATAGAAAAGGGATCCATAAGCAAGGGTGGATTAATTAAGGTCTCCAGAAAAGTGGAAGTGGTAAGAGTCCCAGAAGGGGCACTCCTAATAATGGAGATAATGAACTCCTCTGAAATTCCTGTAGATGGATGACAAACTTGTAGTACATCACAAGTTTACTCTATGAAAAGATGACCAAGGTTAGGTAGATACTCATCCTACTGAGGGGGCTCAACAAATAGAAGAGCGATGTCAGATAGGTATGAGTCATCCAATGAAGGTAGAGGAGTGAAAGGGGACTCACAAATTGAAGGTGGAAAAGAGGTGGGTGTGATGACTGTATGAGACTGAATAGGAGAATGATCGATATTCGATGAGATGGGAGGGGTGACAACACTCTCCAAAATAGTTTGAGAAGGAGGAGAAGAGTCCTCTGTAGTACTCTCAACATCAGAACTCCTCATCATCAGAAGCAGAACCAAACAAGTCTGTGTTAGCAGAACTGTCATCACATGAAGAAATAGAGGATACAACTGAATCAGTAGCAACAACAATGGCGGTATTATGTGAAGGGTCTCCACAAAGGGACTGAAGAATGCTCTAGACATGGTTGGGAGGATCTGAGTCTGCCACATGAAACTAAAGAGATCAAGAGACATGCATCATCATGTGACCAAAAATATGGTCACAAGTGTCAAGAAAGTCCTCTAGATGATGATGATTAGTGGGTGTAGGAATTGGCCCAAGTAAGAAGGGTGAAAGACCCTTATAGGTGAAGTAGCGTTCCATGGAAGCACGCCATGCTGAATAATTCCCTCTCCTGGTGAGAAGTGGCAGAGGCTGTAAAGCAATTCTATGACACTCAAGTATAGAAAGAGCACCCTCCATGATGCAAAATCAAGAAGTGCAAGGTGCACGAAAGCAAGAGTTAGACTCAGCCGATAATGCGTCTGTGTGTAAAAACCTAAGAGTACTAGTGAACCCCCCAGAATGGGGTACTTTATAAATTAGTGTGTTTACAAAAAATAACAATAGCATCACGTAATGTGTGAAAAATCATGTAACTTTGACTAAAGAAGTGTTCAAAAATGAGTAGCAAGTCAAAAGTTATAGTAAAAATATAATTCCCGCAATTAATGGAAAATCCCAATGAACTTTACAAACTGATTAACAAAGTGCCCAAAATGGGTGCAAATGGTTTCGTGTGGGTACTCATTGGAAATGGCATCAAATTTTAGGCAGGGTTTGTTTTTCTTGCGAGGGGGAATTAGCCTTCTACCAACCCTGGACCTCGCCCTCCATCTTCAACACATGAATGAAGGACATGATACCAGCAAAAATAAAGCCTTAAAATATTTTACAATGCCATAATAAATGTTTTGCTTCAAAACGTTAAAAACTAGGGATTGTTTGAACCTCTAAACAATGTCTAAAAGGGAGACCCAAGCTTATTTAAAGCCAAAATGAATGTTTTTTTTACTTTAAAACAAAAGGACTATGCTAAGTTGGTCATCACACAACTCAACATGTGAGGAGGAGTGTGTCATGGGCTAAAACATCAAGATCCATGTGTAAACCACCTGGTCAAATAGGTTATGTTGAGCAATGAATAACCACGCAGTTTGAAGGATACCGCCAGAGAGTTGAAGGTGTGAACCATTAAGTAGAGCTAAGTCGATAGGGGTCTAATGCCACATGTTGACTGTGATAAATGTCACAGTAACTGTCATTTAAATATTCCTTGAAGCATTGTAATGGCCAAGTTTACTCATGAGCTACGAATAGAGAGAAGAAGGCCACACGAGTCAGATCCACGTACCATGGAACATAAGAAACCACGAAGTTAGACACAAAGGTCATCAAGGTGGATGATAATGACGAGAAGTATCTAAAATGGTTCGAGCAGTATCTGAAGTATGCCACGAGTTGTCTAGTCAGAGATCGAGCTCACCTGGTGCTTCGTAGATAACGACTGAGCAGGATGATAGGTAGGCTAGCTATGCAACAATGTTAGGGCTAATCTGGTTCATGAGGGTTGCAGAATAGATTGCCATGAGTAGTCGAAAAACAAGCACGCAGGTCGCTGAGTGCATGGACACAAAGTGAGCTACTAAACGAGCTACCAATAGATTATATGGCGAGATGTTAGAGTGGATATTCACCCTTTCAAGAATTTTAACACAATAAACGTGTAGTCCTCTTTTTTAAACCGCAATCTCCTTTCCCCTTATTACACGTAAAACCAACAAGAAACACACAAAACAAACCACTAAAAAATAGAATCTCAAAATATGAAAGTAAATCACATTTAAAAGAGAGCTTGCACAAACATCTACACAGTGGAGCAACAATGGTGATCAATGTGATTCCAGTCCCCAAGCTCTGATACCATGTAAGAGTGAAGGATGAAGACCTGGAAGGAATACACATGCATCAAATAGTTGCACTTCACCAAGAAGGAGTTTCAAGATAAAGCAAGAAAACTTTTAAGAAGTAATTTTCATGCATGACAGCTCAAGATTTGAAAATTAGAGTGGAATGGAATGCCTTGAAAAGCCCTTGGCTTCACATAGATCAAAAGAGGTGGTGTACATATAGGGGAGTGAATTTGTAACTCCCATGTAAGAGAAGATTCCTCCATAATGGAGAAGAGGAATTACTTTCCCAAATGGAAATGTAACTTCTATGACACACTTACACATATGACAGATTCTGTAAGAAAATATATCATAACTAAGATGACACCTAGATCCATGTCCACCTAAGTGAGATGACTCACCCGATGAGGTGGAATAACACTAAATAAGTGAAGAAAAATACCACCTACACCAAAATTCCTTCATGTAGTAGATAGAAAATATTATCTCCATGTAGATGTATAAGCCTCTTAAATGCTTTCCCCCTAATGAGTTTAAATAAGACATGTATGTGTGTGTGTGTGTGTGTGTGTATATATATATATATATATATATATATATATATATATATATATATATATATATGATTCCTTCTCTTAAGTTTCATCATTAACAAGTGAATGAATGACCCAGTGTAGTAAAAAAAGACATGAAAGATGTAAAATATGAAAATTTAGAAAAGGGGAGGAGGATAAAATTGGCCAGACGGGACATTAACACCTAGGCGCTCATGTACCTAATGGGCTCTTTTGTACAAATCACCAAAAATATTAAATATTGGAATCAAAATTGAATAGGATGTCGACTAGTGTGCAAAATAATGTGGCGTAAATCCAAAAAAGACAAGTAACAAAGATAAGAAGGATAAAATTAACATCAGTAAAAAATAAATGTTATTAATGAATAATTATCTTGCTTAGGAATCATGCATATAAATGAAATATTTAGAGGTGTAGACACCAAATTTGGGTCAAATTCTCGTAACCCCCGTCAATTAAATAAATTCATACTATACCCACTCATGTCCCTAGTGCACACATGTTAATTAATTTCATTGTAATAATCAAATTAATTAATTACCTCACCCATCCACCTATAGCCAACTCACCTATCCACCTCACTCAAAGACCCTTTCACAGTCTATTAATTAACTAGGACTAATTCTATACCGGATCCTAACCAACTAAGACTTAGTCTAAACCTAGCATTAACTACCACTACCTCTCCTAAAAGAACACATACTTGTCTGGGTGGACTCTATCACTTGAGACATGGATTAAGGATATCAATCACACCAAAGATAGCAAAGATCAGGATATTGTTCGAAAACCTAGACTTATCGGCATTAACCGATGTCAGTCACCTAACTATCATCGGTTATGTTATATACAACTTGGTAACATTTTACCTAGGTTGTTCATTTAGTTATTGAAGACTTATTATATTCAAGCATGAATCTTCAAGACCTCCTACATCTAGATGAAAATCACACACAACCATAGTGAAAGAAAATCATCCGGTTCTCCTTCTAGAGCATTGGAATACTCACGGGAGCACACAAGTTGTACTGTCACGAAACTGAACTAGTTACTACCTCACCAATCAATCACCAACCTTCATCTAGCCACGAGATCTTCATAGCAACAAGTAAGTAATGTGATCTTAATCATTTGTGCTTCCTTTACTGCAAATCTCTTTTCTTTCTTCAGTACTTTTAGTTTGTATTATTATATAAATATCTCCATCTTCTCACTAATCCACCAACCCAGCTAGTTCAAGCCCTTTCACCCTTTGTGACTTCTCCTTTGGTATTCTAGAGTCTTATCGGTTATATTGTGAACCTAACCATGCCCTCCTCACTATATGTGCAATCAAAGAGAATCCCAAAATCCATTTTTATTAAGTTATTGCCAATTTTCCCTACCAACATCAGTTTACCCTACCACTGTCAGTTTAGTCCCTATACTGGCATCGGTCACCAAACCGATATCAATCTTTGTTTCATTTCGCATTCTCATACCAGCAAGCTTCCAACTCACCCAAAATCAACCTAGACCTCAACCAAATAGCTCCATACCCTTACTAGACCTTTAATAGACATGTCTGACCTAAACAACCCCTGATTCTAAGTAGATTTAGTGTTATTTTAATATCTAACCTAAAATATAGTGTATTTTGTATATGAAAAACCTAAATAAATACATTGCAATAGGACCTATCTATTTCAATTTCTTATTCACATTTAATTGTATTAAATTGAAGATTGACATCCATTTGAGGAAGCATCACACTTCCCAGATCTAGCCTTGTTAGGTAGTCCTCTGACTCTTGCTATTTAATATTATTTGGTGGTCTTGTTGTGTTTCTTATACAGGTTGTTCATCCTAGCTAAAGGGAATCTCTTCATGATCAGCTTGGATCAAAAATTTAGTAATGTGTGCATTCAACCTTTGACCTACAGGTATTCCTCCTAACCTATTTCCTATTCTGTTTTGACCAAATCAAATAAAAAATTAGGTGAAACATCGTGGCATGCCCGGTGGGACCCATTTTGGATTATTTTGCATTGTTCATTCCTAGGTGAATCATTGTGTGTCTATTTCGTTTTAACAAAGTTCACATTAAAATTTCTACCTTGGAACATTCTTTTTCTTCTATTAGTCTCATTGACACTCATATTTTGGACTAAAAAGAGCACTTCTTTCTATTTTGTATTGCATTAGTGAAAGACATACTATTGACTATTCAACATTGCTCTCATCGAATTTCATTGTGGATTTGGGGTCTAAAATATTTGCATATCATTTATGTGTGTTGCATTTGTAGCTCGTTTAAAAAAATTATGGGTAACCTATATGCTAGAATTCATTGCCAGCTGATGGTTGATGAATTGAACTGTAGCTCACACTTTGCACCCTTATTTCTCTATACCAAAAAACTGAAAATAAATTACTCATTTTCTTGAACATCTTTCCTGGAAGAAGTTGTCAACGATCACATGATCATAGGATTGATAATGGGATCCAAACTAGTTTCTCTGTCTAGTTATCATCGTAGAGAAGGATCCCTCCACACTAAAACATACCTGAAACTATCCATAGTTATCATCTTTTGTAGGGCACCTTTGTCAAACAAAAAACTCTACTATATTCACAAATCAATCCAAAATGGCATAAGCCATAACATAAAATCTACCACAAAGGATTTCATGTTTGATAGCTTTCAACTTGATTTTTGTTTTTAGGCGCGAGTTCATTTTCTCCATTCTTTTTTTCCTTCACACTCCATAATCAAATTTGGTGTATTACGACTCTTCCTAAGTGTGTTAGGGTTAATCATTTCCATACTCAGTTTTTGAGTTGGTCTTTTACTTGATCTAAATCACCAAATTCATTTTTTCCATCTTTTCACAAATTTCACAATAATTGGCATCGATCCAGCAACCATCATCAACTCTCTCATCTGACCATCATCGATTTACTGATTGTTGTTGGTTTCTTGTTGTTTTGGTCATTTTAACCAAACTAACATTCACAACATTGTTTTTCTTTTTGGGATTTCCTCAATTACATCACCATATCTCTGTGTCTCTAAAATCACTTTCAAAGTCCAAATCTACTCCATTTTCATCATTTGTTGCCAAATTTGCAAGTCCTTTCATTTTCCATAGTGACCAATATTGGTCCTCTAACCGGCATCAGTTACCCTCTGTCAGCGACATCAGTTACTCAACCATCATCAGTCTCTGTGTTTTAATCTTTCAATTAAAACAATGATCAGTTATCACCTTCTGGAACCATTTTTCTACATTCCTTCCTTGTTTTTGTGTCATCAGTGAAGCTCAGAATACCTATTTTATTGTCAGTCACATGGTTTTGACTTGTAAACAGGATAACGCTCTCATGTTTCATGTTAGCCATCAGCCACTCCTACCTATCCCATTTCCCCCTTCTATCTCATCACATATGGACCCTAATAAAGCTCTTGCCATACCCACTGGTGATGAGGAGTTTGCAAGACTTCTTGATCACAACCCCACTACTATGTAGTACTATCTTGGTCATTCATCTACCCATGATTCATCAAGCCAACTTGTATACAGCATGCATGTTTCCATTCCTCCTACCCTCACACCCACTTCCACATCAAATACTACTAGCTAGGCCTTACCCTCTTCTACCTTAGCACCTATGGTGTCCCAACTTCACCCTACATCATCAATATTTATTTCACCTCTGGTATCTATCACACCTTTGACATGAGTCACTCCTATGATGTCAATCATACCTTTATCAACTACCTTGAGTGTAGGTCTATCCACACCCACCACCTCTCATATACATATTGCATCTCAGCCGCCAATGATGTAAGAAACCCATACTCCCTTACAAAAAATTTTCCTCTCCATCCCGTAGTCTCTTCCTCTGATTGTTATGAGGTTCATTACATCCACTCCACCTACCTACTCTTATCACCAATAGCCCCCTATTTCATTTATCACTTATTCAAGATACTTGTTATCTACATCTATTCTAGCCTACCTTCCTCCCTCACAATTTTCATACTCAGCACCACCACATACTAGGATGCTACCCATGTAATACCTTTATCATTTACCCCCTTATACTGCAGGGGTTGTCTAGTCATCACAACCAACCAACGATCTTATCAAAATGACGATGGAAAAGATGTAGACATTGGAACCATCTGTCTCTGACTCACGTAACTCTCTGACATACAATGATATTTTTAATGATCCCATTCACTTATCTATAATAATTCATCCATACCCTGTGTAATGGTAAACTCCTAAATTCAGCCGATTTAACAGCAAAGAAGATCCACAATAGCACTTGTGGTCTTTTAAATATGGGTGTTATATGATCACTCATGATGACACTTTGCTCTTGCAAACATTCCCAATGTCCTTGACAGGACCTATTTTAGATCATTCTAGTGCTCTACCTAGGCACTCCATTTTTCTCATTCAATCAAGTAGCTCAAGATTTCTTAGACCATTTTTCTATCAACATTGTCAAGAAGTTCACCATGACCGACTTGTATACGACACGCAATATGAAGAAAAATCTATCGTAGATTTTTTCACTCATTGGTGGATCTTGATTAACCATCTCACATTCCAACTGCCTCAAACTAAGTTAATAGAGTTGTTCACCAGGGCTTATGCTACACACATCTCACCAACTAACCAAGTTTAAACCTTCTACATGTTTAACAAGGCATTCACCATGTATGGATACTTGAAATTCATGCCATTGAAGAGAAGAAGATACAATTACATAAATATAACATTGCGTTTAAATAAAATGATGCTCTTCGTCTTCCAAACCGCAAAACCATTAATCTAAAGTAAAAGGATCTACTATTGTGGTAGTTTTGAAAGTCAGTGCATCTCACCCATCTAACCAATCTAAGCCTTCTTTAAATCTTTCTCATGTTCATGATTTTTAGTTCAAGCGGGAGCAACAAAAATATACTCCCATAAAAGAACCCTACTCTTCGATTTTAGAAAAACTTCTAAAAGATGGAGCAGTTACTCTTCCACCCATCAAACCACATACTATTTTTGACCCCTCTTGTCCTATGCCTGCATGGTACAAATGAAATGATTATTACAATTATCATCACGTTAAAGGTCATAACGACGATAATTGTATAAATTTCAAAAATATCATCCTAGAAATGTTAGATAATGGAGATCTCATTGTGGATAATCCTAATGCACCAGCTAATAATAATCTTTACATATTCAAGAATTTTTTCCCAAATCACACCCCATCATCTAACCAAACTGGTGAAACCTTGACCAATGACAATAACGTTAGGGAAGTTCATGTTGTTTTTGACATCATACCAGCTCTTCCTACTTAATTTCCTCATAATCCATCTATTGAGGAGATTGTTGCACAAGGTCCTTCATATACAGAGGGACTTATTTCATATACTCCTTTACCCATAGAGGAGTCTCCCTTATCTCCCCCTTCACCCATGAAGGAGTCTTCCATATACGTCGATGACGTTTCCCCACTCACCTCTCAATCTGATGAACAACCCGCAATACTTACTCTTCTACCCACAAGAGATTCATGTTTACCTTCTTCTTTTCCAAAAGATGAACCTACCTCATTCAAATTTTCATCTCCCATACCCATAGGGGATCCATTAGTAGCATCCCTTCCTATTGGTGACAATTATCTAATGGCTTTCAAGTATCCTATTGATTTTCTCTCAGCTTGTTTACCCATAGATTTTGAAGCCAACCAATTAAATGTCTTACAAAAATTATTTATAGGGATTACCACCAAACCAACATCATCCCCCCTACAGTGGTTTTGTTATCACGTTTAGCCAACCTCTTGGATTATGTTGAAAATTCCATGCTTTTCCTTTCTCAACTCATATGTAAATGTTGTCTTCTAATACTTCCATGATCTATCCAAAAAAAAAAAACAGACAACCAAACCCACCATGCACATGTCAGTTGTAGCGACCCCTTCTTCATTACCCTCGCCCACACCTAAACCATTACCAACAACCAAACTTTTTCCTATGCCTAAAATATTACCTGTACTTATACCTTTCTCCACATCTAGACCCATTACCACATTAGGAGTCATGCCGACATCAATTCTAGTCCATCCTCTTGTCAAACTAGATTCAACCATGTCCTCACAAGTTGTCACAAAGACTATTCCCCCACCCAAGAAGAAGACCCAACTATTTAGGTCACATACACCAGCTTTTTCCACTACCCTTTTGTCACCTTCACCACTTCCATCTATCCTAGGACCCCACCCCTCAACCTTGGTCAAGTAGACTCCTACCTAAGGTAAACAAAAAATAGATCAGCCCACCTCCATGTCATGATCCTCTGTTCCACCAAAATTACCTACATAACTTATGCCTTCATCTTCACCTACATCCTTTTTACCTCTTATACATACACCACTTCTAATATTCTCACCATTGTATATTCCATTCTCTTCTCTTCAATAGTACCTTCACTGCACCTCCATTATCGCCATGGCTAGCCCATCCCCTTCCAAAATCTACCTTCCCTTTTACATCATGCACTTCTTCTTCACCTTAACTCAAGAAGGTACAACCAAAGCCCAAGAACCCACTACCCTCCAAAGAGGTAGTTAAACCTACACCACTTTCAACAACTAGTTTGCCTGCTACATTTTTACCTAAGAAGGTGCAATCTAAACCTAAAAATATACTATCTACCAAAAAGGTGGTCAAACTTAATCAACCTCTGATTCCACCTCCAGTGGAACCTCTCCAAAAAAATTCACCCACACTTCCATCTAGACCCACACTTACTTCACATTGTGATCCGTTGGTGGGGTCTTATGCAAACATCCTAGCTAACCTTTTGGAAACCTCTGTCATCACATTACCACCACTTAGACCTTACGACCCACCAAACCTAAACCAAAATGGTTTGATGATACAAAAATTTGTGCTTACCATCATGTGATAGGGCATGATGTGGAAAATTGTAAGGCTCTTAAGACTATTCTTCTCTAACTATGTTATCCCGATGAAAGCTTTGATGATGATGATCTTTTAAATGAGGACCCTATTCCATCTACCCCTATCACCACACATCCTTTTCCCATACCTATTCAGTGACCTTCATCTCCCCCTCCAAAACCCTTTTATCCTCCAACATTTGAGATCAATATGGTATGCATAAGAAAGCTAGCCAAACCTCTGCTAAAATGCTAATGTGCTGCATTGTTTTCATAAAACTAGTATATTCCCTCACCTTATTCTTTGCCTGTCCTTGTGCTACACCTATCATGCCTCACATGATCCTTCACCACAAATTAATATGGTTCAAATTACCACTCAAGCCCAAAAGGACAAAGGAAAGGAGAAAACAATCATCTCTTCCGCCACTCTTTTACCCACTATTCCATCTACACTTGCACCATAAATCACCATCCATGGACCCACATACCCTATTTTTGATGGGGTTTCCCATCATATAGTGCTCAAACAATTACACCAGTCTCCTCTCAAAATGTCTTTGTACGACCTTGTCCAAACCTCTAAGTCTCATTAACAGATACTCATTAAGGTTCTACAATCTATTGAGGTTCTACCTAATGACCATACTCCTGTTACATCCATTATCACTCCTCATCATGTGGCCTCTCTCACCACTTCATTCCTTTCCACTACACTCACTAGCACTCATCAATTAGCCATTCTCATTTTTTCTGACGACAAGATTGTACCTCTCCAATCAAATGATCTTGATCCCATCCAATTTATTTCCATCTACATTTATAATATACACATTTTACACTCTATGATTGATGGTGGTTTTAGTATCAACATCATTTCCTCCCATGCATATAACCAAATGTGCATTCCTACCAATTACATTCATAATAACCTAATTATGTTGCATTCATTCAACGATGCCATAACTTCCACCCTTGGGACCATCATTCTTCACATTCATGTATGCCCCTGTACCATTCCTGAATTATTCTTCCTTAGAGGGGGAATTCCATTACAACATGTTGCTTAGCCAACCTTGGATCCACACCATGGTTTTTGTTCCTTCAACCTTACATTGTTTTTTAAAATTCAAACATGAAGGGCACAACTATACCATTCTATTTGACCTTTCACCATTCAATACCTGTAACATGTTGTATCGACCCAATGATATCCTTATACTAATTAAGGAATCTACCACTGCTACCACTTCTTCTTCAGCCACTACCTCATCCAATAATGCTATCACAACCTCTTCCACAACTAACTCCTCTATTCTCACTACTGCCACAACTTCTATAGCTGACCCATCAACCAACCCATCTAATTCTCAAACAACTAATGCTTCTTCTTCCCAACTGACCAGTGATTTATCCATTCCAGCTACCCACATTCCCACTACTGATCCTTTAGAAGGTGTTTTTCAATGCCTCACTCTTGGTGAGTACCACCTTTATAATATTGACACATTCCTTACTCCTCAATATTATGGTAACCTTCACCAACATCCCCGCTATGATCACCACATAGGTGAGGTTTTCCCCTATGGTCCTACCCACCTTCGTATCAACTTAACATATGGGGGACCTTATGCTTCTACCTACTCTCCTGAACCACCTTCCCAAACTAGAATATTTTCCTTTGATCTTTAATCTCTCACCAACCACCGCTTTTCCTACACTTTCCTCCATCAATGTGCTTATAAGGGATTTGGCTTCAACTTCTATGAACAAGGTCGTCATAATGTAATTCCTTGCACCATTTGTAAGCATAAAAACCACAGTGGTATTGGATTTTCCAAACCACCTCCCAAGAAGGCTCAACTTGAACTCATTGAGGATGATAAACATTCCCCACCCTATTCACTAACTTCACCACCTTCACCTACATAGTTTATGGATCTATAATCCATTCCTCTTAAAAAAAATAATTCATAAACACCATTTCCCTAGGACCTCTAACTTATCAACAAGATGGTGAGGCTCCCTCTTCTCTTCCCTTCATGTATCCTGGCATGATTAATGATGATACACCTTCTATTAATGTCATTTAATGTCAGGATGATTAGTCTATTCTCACCTACCTTGGTAAAAAATATTATTATATTCATCGGTCATTCACTTCTAAGATGCAAATCATGTTGAATGAATCAACCATCAAAATTAGTATTCACACTCAGGATGACTCGCACATTCTAAAAATAGGCCAATCTTTAGATGATATTGTATAAGAAGATTTCACTTTTTTCCTCTGGGATCATAGCAATTATTTTTCTTAGTCCTATGTTGATATGCTCGGTATTGACCCAAACATTGTGGTTCACAATATCGTAACCATTCCTAATGCCAAACCCATGAAACTGAAGATGTGAAAAATATATCCATGCATTTCCCTTCTTGTAAAAGAAGAACTCCAATGCCTTATTTCAGTTTCCTTCATCTTACTAATTGATTATCCCCAATGGATCTCTAACATCATTCCTATCACAAAAGTGACATGGGAACTCTACATTTTCATGGATTTTCATGACCTTAACTTATCTTTCCCCTAAGATGAATTTCCTCTACCTAGTATTGACCAACTAGTTGACCTCACCACTGGTCATTAAATATTATCACTCATGGATGGTTTCTTTGGCCTTAAAAATTTGGTGCTACATATCACCAGGATATGAGTTATATCTTTCATGACATTATGTATTGCATATTGGAAGATTACGTTGATGATCTTCTTGCCAAATCCAAACATTTGGTTGAACACCTTATAATCCTTAAGGTTATCTTTGATTGTATCATCAAATATTATGTTCACCTTTAGCCTAAGAAGTGTGTCTTCACTGTTCTTTATGGAAAGCTCCTTGGTTTTATTGTTTCTTTGTGTGGAATTGAAGTTGATCCCGTTGGTACCCAAATTTCTTCTCCTTTTTAGTCTGAGCAGCATCAAAGATATGGCATGAAGCTTGAAGATAGATATAGATCATGATGTATGTCATTTTGTAGCTGGGGATGTGATCTAACTAGCACTTAGATTTGTGGAGAGATGGATAGCACTCAAATAGGACTTGATCTTATCCTAACTGTTTTAGGTTGTGCCTTTCAACCAAGGTAAGAGGACCTATTTTGTAACCCTCAAATGGTGAAGGAGATGAAGATATCCCTCAATTTGTGTAAATAGTATGAAAAGGGCCTTGGGAAAATATGATCAACACTCCAAATATGACTTTCACAAGTTGTCACTTCCAGATTATGGAGATACTTTCAATGCAAGGCAAGGGTTACTAAAGACATTTTGAAATCCTGATCTATTCTGCATACTTTAGCAAATGGATTTTGATCTTCTGTGGGTATACAGGTCAAAACAAGGGTAGTATGGGGTAGGATTAGTTGTTTAGAATGATTTTTGGTGGGATATTGACAAGACAAACTTGACTATGCCAGATCTTTGACAACCTCTACAACATTTGAACAACTATCAAATAAAATGCTTCAAAACAGTTAGGATGTTCTTTCAACTAGAAGAGATACACAAATGGAGGCCCAAGTTTGCACTCTTCACACAATATTTGAGACCTCAACACAAAATCTTGAGTTAAAGGACTCAATTAAACATCAAAATTTCTAATCAAATCATGCCTAAGGTACCCCCAAAGGCTTACAAGCAATATCTGTCAACAAATGAAGGTGAAGTGATTTTAAACTACTTATTTTCAATGCTAGATGAAAGCTCTTCTGACAAATAAAATTTAAAATGCCACTAAACTATCAATAAGGATGAGATCTGTGTGATTCCTAAAGATTTCAATGCAAGATTGCAACAAGAACAAGGAAAAGTGTTTGCAGACATTTAAACATGATAACAGACATCATATTGCCCAAAATAACATAGATTAATTCAAAAACTTGTTAGATTCATCAGTAGGGGAGAGTTTTAGGAACAATCTTAGAGCTGTGTGATGGCTATACACTTGTAACCAACTCAACATGAATGAAGATCTAACACAGAAGACATTAACCATGTTTTTTGGAGGGTTTCTTAGAAGATGAGCTTCTCTCAAAATTTTCTCGTGATTTTCAATTTCTCAACCTTTTGCATGTCTCAAAACATGCATTATATATCTCTCTATTACATTTGATCCTTCTTTCCCAAGAAAAGAATATCCTATGGCATCTTAGTTTGTTACAAAATTCCATCATGATTCGCAGATAGGGATGTTTAACATATTTGCAACAAAAGTTTCCAGGTGTTTCGAAAAAAGGTGAATCATTGCAAAATTTGCATCATTATCCATTGTGGAGGCACATTTTTCATCTTCAAAGCATGCATACCCCCTTCCTTTCATTATTTCATCCTTATCCCTCCAAAATTTGACTCTGTAACTTTTGGATTTGATATTTCACGTTTTTGGACGGGTTAGGGCAAAAATTTATTCCAAAAACATCTCTGATCTTCAAATTGATCCTCAAAACCAATTGCATTGGTCCTTGCAGGAACAAATGACATGAATTTTCCAAAAATTTGATCAAAATCGATGCAAAAAACACATTTCCACACTTCCTAGAGCAAAAATAGCGGCGGCCAAAACTGAAAAATGCACAGTTACCGTTGATCTTCCTTTCTCCCTTCAATCTGAGCCCTCCACGTGTCACAATGTGATTGGAAATGGGTTTGGGATCACTTTTTAACATTTTAACATTTTTGGAAAAAATGTAAAAATTTGACATTTTTCTCTCCCCCTCCGCCCTTGAGATTTGGCACTGACACGTGGCCCAAGGTGGGCCCCATTGGAATCACGGCTCAATTCTTCACATTTCCACCTTTTTTGGAAAAAAAGGAAAATTTTCACAATTATCTCCGCAGGACCCGCACCTCTACTTCTATCCTTGACACGTGGTGATCTTGCTTTGCTATGGGGCCATAACTCCCTTTTTTGCTTCATACTTCACAAAATTTCAAAATTTTCAAAACTCATCGGTAGCCTGCGACACTCCCCTCTACCATTTTCTATTGACACATGTCTCCCTCTGATTCATTACGGAGCCATGCTTCAAATTTTCCATTTTAACTCATTTTGCCAAAAAGGCAAATTTCCCTTTTTTCCTCCGGTGGCCCACACTCCGCTTCTGCCCCCGATCCTATCACGTGTCCTCTTCTGATTGGCCGGGGACCCGCATGCCTTCTTTCACAACTTTAACTCCCTTTTGCCAAAAAGGGTTAAAAAATTCCTTAGTGGCCTGCCACCAGCCTTCCATCCCACTTTTGATGAAAACATGTCCTGATTGGCACGATGACCCACCTCTGATTCACTGAGGGCCTAACCTTTGAAGCCACCAAAAAGTTCCAAATCTATTTTAAGTCCTTCGAGCCTTCCATCCTCGCTTTTGATGAAAACATGACATGTTCCACCTCTGATTCATTGTGGGCCTTAGGAATTTTCTTCATACTTTAACTCATTTTTCCAAAATTCCTTAAGGCACAAAATGACCTACCCATCCGCCTTCACTCTGCCTGTGACACGTTGTACCTCCTCTGGGGCCTGTGAAGCTGCAGGGACAACTTGCACTTTTTTCCAAAACACAAAAAATGTTAAGTTTTTCGAGCAGACCCATTGAACCTTGTCTAATCACAAATGGCCATGTAGGAGAAGTGTTTGAGCTAAAATTTGACGGGAAAAGGATGCCCGTATGACCGTCAAAAAATGCAGAAATTACCAGTGATGCCCTAGAATGCTGAAGATGAATTTGACGGGAAAATGATGCCCGTCTGACCGTCAAAACACAGAAAATGCCAGGGATGCCCAAAATCAATTTTTTCTTCATGGGTGAAGAATTTTTCGATCAAAAGACAAATGGAAAGTGTTTTTAGGCAATTTACGACCATGGGGAAGGGATTTTTGAGGGAAAATAAGTATAAAATGAAAAAATTTTGAGCTCCAAAGGCCTGGAAAACATGGGAAAAATGGTAGAGGCATTTGAACGGGAAAAATTAGGGCAAGGTAATGAGTTTGCAAACAATCCAATGCACAAGAATGGAACTACAACTTCACATCATCAGATTTCATGAGGAAAAAAATGTTTCAGAGCACAAAGAGCAAAGGGGAAACATGGAAAAATGGTAGAGGATCAAAATGGGCACCAACATCGGCTCCTACTCAGGGATGGGCACTCCCAGTGAGTGCCATGAGAACAAAAGTAGACCAAGTGCCAAAATAATCCATTGGGAAAATGGATTCATGAGCCAAAGCCACCAAAAAAAACTAGCTGGGAAACTGACAAAAATCTGCTGCCACACACCAAGGCAAACCACGAACTGACAAAACACCAAAAACAGAGCAAAAGCCAAACACTATACACTTGATACAAGTTGGTAAGCAAACCTTGATTCAAAAAAAACAAATCAAGGGGAAACCCCAAATTCGTCCTCCATGCTAGATATGACCATGCCAAGAGGTTCTGATATGTTTTTAGCAACTGGAAATATACCTCTTTTTTAACTTCTTTGTTTAATTTGCAAACCATCCAGTTTCTTTGAAGCTCCTCCATTATGTTCAGGTCAAACCTTTTAACATTTTTCAAGGCTGAATCAAGGACCAAATTTCCAGAAAAAATAACATACTTAGGAGATATGTTTTCAACAACTTCATACTCCCTGAAATCCACAAAAATCAACTAAAGTGATCAGTACTAGCATCTACCTGCACAAAACTTCATAAGATGCATTGTTTGGGTCTTCAATAAGGTACATCATCTTTTTCTCTCCATATAACTTTACTAAGTTTCCTTGTAATGGGGATAGTGGCATAAGACATGTCCATTTGGACACTCCCACCAACACTTGTAGCCCATTTCCTTGATAATAACATACCCCATTTGGCAGGGCAATCAACAATCACAACATCCAATTTTAAATTCGTCTGAAGATAAGATGCAAGTTGCACCACCAAATATTTGACACACCCAACAACTGGCATTTCTCTTGAGGAATCCATGGCAGTACACTTTCCATAGGCTATTTTCACTTTGATTCCCAATTCATTCATGACCTCCAAAGGCATGAGGGACATTATTCCATGATGCCCCGGAGTCAAACATACATTTATGTAATAACTTGTCTTTGATAACCAAGGTAGTGAAAAAAGGATCCATGTTCAGCTGAGATTTAACCAAAGAAGTTCCTAAATAAACCTCAGGTGGTTCCCCCAACTCTTCCAACACTTGTGGAAAAATTCCAATTTTACAATGGGATAATAGTTTCCCAACCTTGTTCCCAATTCTGCCTTGGGTACTCTCTTCCTCTCTAAATCATAAATATTCAAAATCCCATTCTCTTGTGCTCAGGAATCCTAAGTAACTCATCAATTGGGACAAGAATCTTGATTTTTAAGACCTAGGCAATATCATATGGAGCATTCTTTGGTAAAGCAGCACTAGGAAAAGATTCTGGATATTCTAGCTAAATTCATCAGATGGTATGGAATGGTCTTTTAAGTTTGGTCATGGGAAGGATCATAAGTTTTTCTTGGGGGAATCAGGGCCTTTGACCTAGATGTATTTTTCACATTTCTAGGAGTTTCTTTAGTAAGCAATGGAAATTTTTACTTGGACTTGTTAAACCCCTCACATCTTTATTATTCTAAGGTATTGTGCTCCTTCTCTTAGGTAACTACAACATTCATAAGCTTGCACTTATCCTCCTCTGAAGAGTCAACCTAAGACCTCCATGTCTTAGTATTTCTTAATCTATCAACACTTCCTCAAGTATTCAAAATCATTATTCTAGAAGCAGCTCAAAGGTCTTATATATTCAACAATTTTGTCCGTGGGTTCCAACAATGAGAAGGAGGAAGAAGATGCACCCATTGGATATAATCCCAAAAAATAGTTTGTAGTAAATACTTATGACATCGCATTGAAGTTTCTCCGTTGGTGAACTTGCAATATCCTTCATGCAATGCATCATTATTTTGGAATTTCATCATCAACTTCCTCTTCAATTTACTGAAACCATGTTCCTGACATGGAGGATCCATCTGAAAACACTTGTCACACCAGTCAATATCATAATGCATTCATCAATAGCAGCCACCTTAGCAGTTAGGGTCAGGTAACACTTTAATCCTTCCATTGGAAACACTGAGGATTGCCTATTTGATACAATAGGTCCTTTCTCTCTGTCATCAAATATCTGGTCACCCCCTAGGATGATTTGGAAAATCTGTCATGGTTTTGTGATCTTTCCTGACCTTGTGAAGTCGTCCAGGACTAGAATTCAAGTAAGTCTCAACTCATGGCCAACTTGTAGGAAATTTCTTTAGATTATCCCTATAAATTTTTTGCCACTTCCATCCAAGTCTACACTCTTCTGAAAACTTGCTTGACTAAGTTCTTGTCAGGGTTTATCAAATTTACACCATCTCTCTTGAGAGGATTCCTATTGACTTTCATATATGTTTCAAAGTTGTGGTTCAGTGCCATGATGAATGGCCTACCTCAGAATTGGTAGGGTTCTTGTCTCTTAGGTAATAGGTTTCCACAATCTTATCAAATGCATCTACATATTTTATAAAACATTTGGAGTCTTAAGGCCTCAGAATACTTAAAATGTAGCCTTCTCAAATTTTTGTTAAACCTTATGATTGAAGTCATGAACTGGAAAATTGGGGTTCTTCTTGATATTTTCCAAATTTAGACAAGAGGCAAAGGATAGGATGAAGAGTGTTGACAGTCACCATATTGCAATCTGAATGCATTCTTCATTTCGATGTCCATGAATCAATACAATGATCAAGTGGAGAGCCTTGTACCAATCCCTTGCATATCTCTCTAGTGTATGAATGAACAATTTAAAATACACATCTTGTATGCACTCAATCTCAAAGTCCTCCACCAATGTTAACAAAACTGAGTTTGAAGATGCTTGATCACTTGTTATGGCATTATTCCCTTCGGAAATAAGAGAATCAAGTTGAAGGAGTCCACTGATTGGGCCTACAACATTGGGTTATTGTTCTCAACCAGCAATTTTGAAGTCTCTCCTTGTATGCATCTGAGCTCCTCGTCAGGTCCTTCCTGTGGCAAATGGAGGTTAACATCTTCCAATTATTAAGAAAAATGAGAATCTTGAGAAGGGAAAAATGAAATCCCAGAATCTATCCTTCAGCACTTTGAGGGCTCATTAATGTGATCTTCAGAATGATTATATATCTCTAGGTCTTGTATTGGAAAGTGTATTTGTGAAGCACATAGGTGCTACAGCAGAGAAAGAATGAACTGACCATGCCTATTATTTGCACTCCCAACCACCTTGAAACACTTGTTGAACTCGGCCCTAAACAAGTGTAGACACTAAAATTAGGTCACACTCCTCTTTGGTCCCTCGACCAAATAAACACCCTTCATCACATTCACCTAGCCATAGCCCCCTTCACCTCACTAATATTGATTTAATTAATTACAATTAAAGTTAATTCATTATCCTCACCATATTTATTATTTAAATATCTTAATTTAAATAATATCCACACATACACTTCACTTAGACACCTCATCTAAGCCAACTCACCCTAAGACCTATTCTTAGCTAAGTTACCATAACTAACTAAGACTTACCAAAACCCTAAAAATCAATGCCTAACATTCTCTCTAACCACATTCTTCGCATGCTTACAAGAAGCTTCCAGTCTAATCCGCGGGCGTAACAACACGAGATCCGAGGAAATCAAGAGGATCTCCTTCGGCTTTAGTAAACCTTAGAAATCCTGCCTTGACCGACACCGGTTAGCCCTAACCATCGCTCGGTTAGCCCGGAACTGCCATCGGTTACCCTTTTAACCCCCCAAAACAACCTTATTTTCAAGGTTGGAAAAGATTGGAAAAGATTTGGTCAAACATTGGTTCGCATCTCCTAAGAGATATTGTCATCTTCTGAGATCGAATTATATCTGAGAACACGCCTGAAATGCAAGGAAGGAGATCAAGCATTTTCTCCTGTTCACCCTTTCGCGCCACCCCCAGCAATGATCTGATCTAACCAAGCAAAGAGGAATGCACATGCAGCCCATGCAGAAGCTTTCCTACAATTGGTGATCACTTGCAGCCTTCAACCTCTTACCAGCACCTCCATCCTCACTCATAGGTGTCCCAGGACTAGAATCCAAGTAAGTAAAACCGATGTTTATACTTCTTCTGGTTCATTTCATTTTGTCATTATATTATCACCTATTGTTTACCTAGCCACCCATTGACCTCCTTCAACATTCCCCCTCCATATACCCATTAAAACCTCACCAAATCCCTCCCAAATCACCCAATACCTCATCCCAACCAACCAAAATCCTTTGTGCAATCACAAAGGAGACCCAAAAACCCATTTCTGTGGCATTCCCAATTTCCACAGTAACCGGCACCGGTTACACCTAACCACCATCGGTCACCCTTAACTGACATCGGTTACTGTATTTGCCCATACAACCCAGAACAGAGACTATCCACCTAATTCTACATCTCACCCTATTCACCTGTGATCTACCTGAGACTTTTGTCAGACCTACAGAGACCCAGAACCAATTATTTGACCTTTGGATCCTATTCTAACCTAGCCTGTTAGATTAGATCTTTCTTATTGTGTTTTAAGTGAGATACCTAAATCATTTCAAATTACAATAGGATTTACTTCATTTCCCACATTAAATTGTTTAAAACAGTGGACTGACAGCCGTCTAGGAAGTATCACACTTCCTGGATCTAGCACACGCTAGGCAGTTCACTGCACATATTGTTTAACTCTTTCTGGTGGTCTTTCTTTTCATTACAGGTAGTTCCTCCTAGCCAAAAGGAAGCTCTCACATCAGCTGTGGATTCAGAAGTCATACGCGTGCAACAACCCATCAACCAACATTAAAATAGGTATTCCTCCTACACTGTTACCCTATCTGTTTCGTCAATACTTCAAAGAAATGTCTAAGAATCAGGTGAAACATTTTGGCACGCCCGGTGGGACCCATCCGGGGTTCCTTGCATTTTCATTCATTCCTAGGAAAATTTGTGTGTTTGTTTCCCTTCTGAAAAGCATACACACTAATTTTCTTCCTTGGTAACCCACCTTTTCTTTCTATTTGCTCTAAAGGAAAGCTTTCTTTTTGGTGTAATTAAAAAGAACCATTTCTTCGTGTTTTCTGCATTATAGTGAAAGAGCATCCCTCTTCCTCTTCGTCTTATTGTGTCATCCAACTTCACACCTTCAATTTGGGCTTAAAAATAAGTGCATTCCATTCTAATTTATCGCATTAGCTCACATTAATTGAGGGCAACCTATACGCCTGGAAGTCATGACCAGCTGATGGTTGACAAACGAATCGTAGAAAGCACTTTTCTTTCTCTCTTCTCTCTCTCCGAGTCTTACCAAACCTCACAAAAATTTAAAATACACACATTCTTAAACAACATCTTACCTGGAAGAAGTTGTAGGTGATCACACGATCACGGCACAGTGGGCACCCAGCTCGCTGCTACTGTCGAGTCATACTTCAGAGCGAGGCCCACCCCCACCATAACATACCTAAAACCTCACCTTTTAGATCTCCTTCTTCGTAGGAAGCCATCCTCACCAAAAAAATCTATTTCATAATTCATGTGTCAGTCCTTAAATAGCATAAGCTAAACAAACATAATAGAAAAGGCACTCCTAGGATCACATTTTTCTTAGTATATTTGTACTTGGCTTGCATTTTGAGGTGAGAGATCATGTTCTTCATTTTTCTTATTCATCCTTGCACACTCCTCATCATAGCTGGTGTATTCCGGCTTCACCTGAGTGTGCCTGGGCCATATCACCATCATTCTCAGAATTCTGGGTCTGATTCCACATTAGATTTTAATTCACAACCACTATTCTTTCATCACTGTTTCAATTTCACAGTGACCGGTGTCGGTCTAGCGACCGTCGTCTGTTACCCTCTGACCGTCCATCGGTTATACCCAACTAGCCGACATAGTTCTAGGTCCTTTTGTTAACCTACTCAAAATGGACATTTTTCATCTCCATTCTTCTTCCACTTTTCACAGTCCCTGTCACTACCATCATTACCCATTGACGTTGTAAACACTCATCAGATTTGGCATACCTGTCAGATTTGACCTTCTACCTTATTTTTCACTCACTGTCCATTTTCTAAAGTGACCGGCAGCAGGTTACCCCTAGACCGGCGTCGATTTTCCCTAACCAGCATTGGTTAGCATATTTCATTTCCCAACCACATTTGGTACCTAATACACTTTTTACCACCAGATTCACCTATTCCTATTATTTTTCTCTGTCATTTACAGAGAAGCAACCCTACCTGATCAGTACTAGGTTCACATGGTAGCTGACCCAAAGACAAGCAAGCACACTTGTATTTCACACCAGTTTTCAACCACTCCCACCTAGTCCTTCACCACCTTCCATTTTATCACCAAACCATGGATCCCATCCAACCTATCACTATCGCTACTGGAGATGAGGAGTTCACACAACTCCTTGACCAAAACCCTGTCGCTGCTTTGCAGTTTTACCTTTCCCACTCGTCCACCTCGAGATGCCTCGGGTCAGTTGATATATGACATGCCCATATCTATCCCCCTGACTCTCACTCCCACTCATGCATCAGCCCCATCTGGCTCCGTGCTTGCCCACATCTACTTTACCCCCCAGTCGTTTCACAGCTAGGTCCTATACCCGCTATGACTGCCACAATCTGCCCACCTCTGTGGCACCGCTGCCACATCCACCATACCCTCGAAAACTACCCAAAACACAACCTCATTTGCCCCTAATGTCTCACACATACCCGTAGCTACATTACCACCTCCGGTGTCGAGTGACCCCTACCCCCATTTCAGAATGTGGTCCTTTCCATTCCACAATCATTAACCCCCATTGCCACTAGGGTTACCATGACCATTCCACCTCTATATACATACTATCAGCAACCTCCCATTTCATCCATTATTCACTCTAGGTACGTACCGCCTTTTTCACTACCTTCTTCTCCTAATCAACCTACATGACAGCACCATACACTAGAGTGTTACCACCCTCGTTATATGCGCCAAAACCAACCCTCTCATGCTACAAGGAGACATCTAAGCATCGTAACCTACCAATGAAATCATCAAATTAATGTTGGAAAAGATACAGACATTGGAGGCATTGGTTTCTCGGCTCTCATGCAACACTCTCACCTACGACGATATTTACAAAAAATCCCATCAACCCCATCTCATTCCTATTATGTCCATACCCCGTGTATTAGGAGATGCCTAAATTCATTCGTTTCAATAGCAAAGGAAGTTCCGCATTAACATTTGCGGTCGTTCAAACACTGGGTGTTATCTGATCACTCATGATAATGCTTTGCTCTTGAGAACCTTTCCCATGTCCCTCACTAGACCTACATTAGATTGGTATAGTGGGTTACCGAGACACTCTATATTCTCATTCAATTAGGTAGCCCAAGCCTTCTTAGATCATTTCTTTATCAATATTTGTTATCTCGTGAAATTGGCAAGGGTAATTTTATGGGTAATTATACCAAAAAAAATTTCTGGTCCCTCGTCAAGGACCCCCCTCCACGTTCGAAACGTTGCAAAAAACCCTTTTCCGGGAAATCTGGTTTTCTAAACTTAGCCTTTTTGGGTCTTTTTTGTCGGGCGCACCTAATGTCTATGCAACATAGAGTAAGCATGCACCCCCTTTAAATCCTTTGGCACATGGTTTGAAGTGTCCACACACATTTTGGTGCACCAAAGGCACACTTATTTCCATGTGAACAACACTTTTGGTGCGCCAAGGGTGCACATAACTTCATGTTAACATGTGTTTTGATGCGCCAAAGGGCGCAAGCTTTCCTGTGTCGACAGGCATTTTGATGCGCCACTTCAAAAAGTGGTTGGCACATTTATTAAAAAATTTCCTATATATAGGCATATCCGCCCTGTCACTTTCACCAGTCAGAAAACACGTGATTATTCTTTTCCCTCTGCACCTGTCATCACACCTGTCATTCTCGTATCGCGTCATGGACCCAGTTTCACCTCTCACATTATATATATTTTTGGTAAGTGGTCCTTATTGCTCTTGTGTTTTGTGTTTTGGTTATTGGCTGTTTGTTTATGGGGTTGGATAAAATAGATCTGTGAAACCATGAAACCTCCCTTTGCTGTTTTTGCTGTCCTCCCCCATGCACTTCTCCCTCTTTCCAGATCTGCTGGTAAAGAGGGCTCTGCCTTTGAAAAAATCACTAGGTTCTCTTTGTATTAGCCCATTCATCATCCAAGGGACCCTGCAGAAGAGACTTTAACACATGTAACCCCTCCAGAGGAATAACAAAGACTTAAAAAATTGATAGACTACTTTTTTCCTCTTTGGCGCAGTCACCACCTTTGCAACACGAAGTACAGTCACGCCAACAGCGCATCCACCATGCCTATTGCATAAAAAATAGTTGTGCCCTGAAAGCACACTTTCCTTTCTTGTTACACCTGCTAACCCTGTGCCCTCTTGGCGTACCAAACTCATATGTAACATTGAAAAAAATTGCGCCATTGGTGCACCTTGCATCCATGCAACACCAACCTTATTTGCACCAAGTACAAAAATTTTAATGGTGCAGGCGCATCCCTTATTACAACAACGTCGTGTCATGTACACCTTCCATGCACCATGCCAAGTTCCCCTATGGCGCATGAAAAAATGATGTTACATGCATTAAACCTGCACCCTTTGGCGCATCTTGTACCCGTGTAACATGAAAAATATCAGCGCCCGTTATAAAATGCATATATATGGTGCAGGCACACTTCTGCTTGCAACACCAAAAATGTCTTCTGCAGTGTCCATGCACCCTGCACCCTTTGGCACTGATTTATCCCTTACAACACCCCTTTTCTATGTGCCATACTATTTAACCCTGCAACCTACAGTATTCATGCACCCTGCGCCCTGAGGCCTTAAAATTACTAACTCTTCCTTCTGTCAACGCTTTAATGGAAGATCAAACAACTAATATGACTTTCCTACATTGGGTATCACTTCTTCTTCTTTCAGATCAGCAAATGAGTTCAGGAATACATATGTCAACATCAAGAAAGAGACCTACCAAGTGTAAGGGCAAAGCCAAGCTCACAGGGGAAGAAATGAAGTAAAAATATCAGAGGGTCAGGATGCCCGAATCCCAGGTAGAGTGTGACCTGGACATAAGAGACTCAGAACTTGGTCACATTGATATGGAGGATTTCTGGGCTAGAACCAGAAGGGTCACAGGAAGTCCATGGATGGACAAACTGGTAGGCAGTGGACTGCATTTTGCTGGAGGGATTCAAGTTAGTGTTGTGAACAATGAGTTCATGATGGTAGTAGCCTGCTACTACAACAAAGACACAACATGCATCCAAAATGAGAAGGGTGAGGTCATCATCAACCTCACTACCCGACACTTCGAAATAATGCTCGGCATCCCTCACCACCGACACTTTGTGGCCGTAATCCAGGAAGATTACACCAAGGCTTGGGAAGATAATGAGGATCAATGTATGCAGTTGATGAATGAGGTATACCTAAAAACAAGAAGGTGGTGACCAGATGGCAACAAGTCATTCATCGCAGCGATTTCTGAGATGAACTCAGTGATACAATCACATTCCTAAGTAGAGTATTTGGGCTTCCTGATGCCCACTACTTTCACAAATGGATGCTTAGATACCTGGAGTTAATGAAAAAAAATCTACCAGATCAACGCTTCGAGTGGGCAGAGATCATAAGCAGCACCATATCTGAGCAACTCCAACAACTTACCACAATAGGGAGGTTCTACATGAACTCCTACGTAGTTTAT
Organism: Taxus chinensis; assembly: GCA_019776745.2. Taxonomy (NCBI): domain Eukaryota; kingdom Viridiplantae; phylum Streptophyta; class Pinopsida; order Cupressales; family Taxaceae; genus Taxus; species Taxus chinensis. The sequence continues at coordinate 886,521,592 of CM034146.1, read as the reverse complement.
GCTGCGGCCTCAGAAAGAGATTATCTAGCCTTAATGCGGTGCGGGGTTTGGCTCCAAGTCAAAATATATGAATACTATCTAGAAATAAAGATGGAAAATAGTATCCCCCAGTTTACAAAGATTAACGATGCCTTATTCTACGGCATCGTCTACCTTTTGAGGCCAAACATGACTCACGGTCGTACGACCAAGAGCATTGTTGCAACTATAGAGAAATGGGGAGACTTGTTCACACAATTCCCCACCTTTACCTATCTAAGGGCAGCCAAATTCTTGGGGGAACCAACCAAATTTCCAAGATACGCCAGCCCCAAGTTGATCCTGTTGGAGTTGTCAAGACAACCTATAACCTACCATGAGAAGTGCCTAAAGAGAAAGAAGGGTGGAACTCCTTTCCCCCTCACAGTGGGCAGGTAGACTTGTCTTTCTCACCACAAAGCATGGGATATGTTTGCAGAACTGGAGCTACTAAATTTAAAGCACAACTTCCTGGCAAGGCCCACTTTCAACCCAAGGAATTACCTACACAGAGCCAAACTCGATCCGATCCACGTTCCACAGATCGAGGATATTTATATCGACCTATATCATGAGGTCGAGCTTAGGAGGAAAGACCATTCCTGCTTGGCCTTGGCTGAAATCATCCAGTACGGCGTGGCCATCGTCCCAAAAGGTTATCAAACTGCTGACCAAGAAGTTGATCAAGTATATCTTAACACGGGTGGGGACGACTGGCCTTTCACTATAATTGACAGAACCAAAGTGCCTCAAACAATAGAGGAAAGGGTCAAATAAACTCTACAAAGAAAAGAGCACTAGTGCAGGATGAATGGTCTCATCTACCTTGGAGTTGATTTCTCCACTTCTCCATTGGGAAACACACCTTCAGGTCAAAACAACTGCCAAAGAGAAAAGGGAAAGACAAAGAGGGTGAGTCAAGCTCCACCCAAGAGGAAGCTCCTGAAAGTCCTCCTTCCGCTTCACAAGAACGGGTTGTAATCCCAGAAAGCCTGGAGAAAGAAGCAACGGAAGATGTTCCGATAGGCACATCCACTCAAGATGTTGCCACTATTGTAACCATTGAGGTCCCTTCTATCCCTTCTCCCTCTCCTCCTTCCCCTCCTCAGGAGACCCAAGTGACCATTCCTTTGGTCGTATCCTCTCCCCCGTATTCTGCTGTTCCCCCTTCCTCATCATCCATCTTCTCTTCTCTCACGGAGCTATCCCCCACCATTTCTTCCCTCATCTCTCATCTCCCTTCCCTTCCCATGTCTACCTCCCCTATAGTACCTCTTCCTCCCGTGAGCACTTCCTCGGCCTCCCTCTCAATGCCGCCTCCAAGAGTCTCTGTACGATGGAAAAGTGACATGCAAGGATGATAATTGGCAAGTGACCTTCCCCGTACAAAATTGGTGAACCCGACGTGAAACAAACAAAATTAATGAAGCTGACGTGAACTTCCTACTTTCTAGTTCGGAGTCATAGTATCACGTGTTCTTCCAAGTTTAGTATACTTTTCATCTTCTCCACCTCATTGGCTTTCACCTTCGCTCCTTCCCATTATTCTACGGGTATTCATATACCCCCCGAATATGTCGGGATTCGATGCATATGGCAGACCCCTCTTGGGTCTTGAGGCATACTACACCCAACATAATAGACAATCATCACCCTCGCTCTCAGTGTAGGGCGACAACTATTCAACTAGTCAGTTGTCAACACAAACTCCAAGGATCAGATATAGCTCACCCTTCCAAATAGAGGAGTTGGAACAACTTGCTCAAACACAACAAACAGAGCCTTCAGGCTCGAACAATATGACGTTCACTGGAGAATCTGGTTCATCTCCTCAGGTACTACTTAGACCAAAAATTAGTAGAAAAGTAGACTCATACCAAGGTTTAGACAATGAATATTCAGTACGTTATGCCAAGAACGACCAATGTTCTCGAGGTATGTATCCACCTGTAGGAGGTTTACAACCACAACCCAAGGTCTCTTTTCAAGAAATTACCTCTATGCCAATGCATATAGGAAATACTCTCAGAGAAACTTGACAAGATAGCGATCAGTTCATAGCAGGATATCACATGCCTCAACAAAACCATGGTATACAACAAATTCCACCAAGGTAGAATATCGTAACTTCACCAAATGAAGTCATTTCAACTCTAATAGAAAAGGCTAGAGGGTTAGAACTTGCCTAAGCAAGTCAAAATTCACAATTCATGCAAGCATGGAGTTCTAATCCTCCACACCAACCTAGCCAAGTGGATCTCCTCATAGGAGTAGGCACGTTAGGCATGACTCCACAGTATACACAACAAATGCCAACTAGACCCACCATCTCTAGCACTGTTCCTCCCGGTCTAGTACAGAACAATCCATTCTTGGATAGTACCCCGTCATACTTAAACATATACTCCAAATCACCACAAGGGGATATGTTCTCTCTCAGAATTTTTTCTCAAACACAGGGGATTCCTTATGCCCCTGCCAACGAATACGCTACATCATATCAACAACCCATCCCACCACCACTCCCTCAATAGGCGCCATCAATGGTCGAAACATATGCGATAGGGACTTACTCAGAATATTTGAAAGAACCCTTGGATTTCACCATACGAAGCGTCATGCTTCCAAGACCTCTTCCTGATTTTCCCAAATACAAAGGAGAGGGAGATCCAAATGCGCATATCAAATCTTACGCTACAGCCATTCAAGAACTACTCCCATGGGATGGGGTTATTGCTAACATATTCCCAAAAACCTTGGAAGGCATCGCTCTCGATTTGTATTATAGAATACCTGAGGATTCCATCCATTCGTTCAAACAACTCATTTCAGAGTTCATCAAGGCCTTTGACATGAACAAACTATTAAGGACAGGAATCAAGGAATTCTTGCACATTAAACAAGAACACAATGAATCTGTCGCACATTTCATCCAGAGGTGGCGTACAGTTCTTTATTCTTCGGAAAGTTCTCCAAATATGGATCAGATGGAACTATGTGATTTATTCCTTCATTCTCTTAGGAGAGAGGTGAAGGAAGAAGTCCAGAAGTTCCCACTAAGAACTTACAATGAAGTACTTGAGAGTGCTCTTCAAATAGATCAAGCAACAATAGATAGTGGTCGTAAGACATATGGAACAAATGGAAAATTAATCAATCCTAATTAAAACACTATGACCTATCCTAATGCTGGGAATACCAATCAAGGACCCAAGATCCTTAATGAAAATCGTGGGATTACAACAGATGGAGTCACTGATCAAGTCAAAGGACCAAATGTTGTGAACACCCCGACACCTACTAATAATCAACGCAATAATAACTTCACTCTAGCGATCAATACGGTGGATTCTAATCATCCTCCACAATAGCAAATCTAGTCACAAGGCCTTGCTCGGGGCCCAGATGGATATCGAAACCAAAGCCAAAGGCCACAACCTCAAAATTTCAACTATAACAACCAACATCCCAATCAGAACTTTGGGCCACAACAGGATTCAAACCAACGACCACGAAACTATAATCCCAATCTATATTGTGGTTTCTACAAAATCAGGGGTCATGATACTAGGACTTTCCATGACTACAACAAATTCTTAGAACGTCTACCAGAAGAGAAAAAACAACTCTTTGTAGATATGTTTCTGGAAAATCCTACACTGCCACTTGGTATGGGATCAGTTTCCACTCAAAATGCACCTCTCAGGACCTTCAACAATCCTCTCCCAAATCATTCTAACAATAACAGGTCAGATCCAAATGGGACAAACAAAGGTGTCATAATAAGAAATAACAATCAAGATGCCTCAACTCCTGACAACTCTCAAATTTCTCCTAACCTAGGTTCAAATGGTAATACAAAAATCTTAGGATTAGTTGAGTTAGAGGTTGGGTGTGAAATTAATGCAACAACTCAAACAAAGGACTATGTTTCACAACCCCTACCCAATATTTTCTATGCACGAGATTAAGTTCCTATAATAGCAAGACCAGTAGGATCCTATGATTTAATATCAGATTTGAACAAGACCTTTTCTCACATTTCATTCCTAGATTTGCTGAAAAATTCACCTACGCATCGCTTTGCGTTGCTCAAAGAATTAGGTCTTGGTCATCTAATCAACGTTACGCCACATCTTGAAACGCAAGAAAACCATGTAGACTTTGACGTCTACCCTCCAGAGCAGGTAGATAGGGATACTGAATTTGTATTTAACATGAGCAAGATGCCAACAGACACTGAAATTTCACGTAGAGGTGATCCACCCTTGCACTTGCAGGTTTGGATTTACAACAACTATGTCAAGCATGCAATGATTGACGATGGGGCAGCAGTTAACATAGTCCCTTTAAATTTTCTTCAAAAGCTAGGGTATGGAGAAACCAATTTCTCTACAACTCGAAATACACTAAGGGGCTATGATATTCTTAAATATGATTCTTGGTCGTCCATGGATACATCACATGAAGGAAATCCCTTCCATGTTATTCCAAGAAGTAAGGTTTTTACACCTAGGAAAGGTCTTCATCACTAAAGGGGATCCTAAACCCTTTGATATATACTTAGAAAACCTCAAGAAAAAGAAAGGAGTCCATACAGAGCATGAATTTCCCATGAATCAATTAAACAAACCACCTCCAACAAAAAAGTTAGTCCTGGTCACCCCAGACATTCCAAAGGTTGAATTTGTTGACCCAAAAATATACGAGGTGGCAAAGACAAATAAAAGTAAGTCAATTTATGTGGAAACAATCTCCACTAAAACCACAGTAGGAATTATGAAACTCTTGGAGAATGACGAGCCGATCTTTCTCCCATTCGAACCTCAGGGAATGGGTAGTCTTCCCGGTATAGCATCTCTTCCCTCCGAAGACCTAAATCTAGACATGAACATGATAGAATTAACAAACAAAGAAGGGAAATTTAAAATTGAAATGATGCCTATCAAAACCATCTCTAGGCACTGCCTTATCCTAAAGCCTAGTTTCGACCCATGCGCGTCTGAAGCTAAGTTTTCCCTATGCATGGGGCAAGACCTCATCATTAACACAATGCTCGATATAAGAGAAAAGGTCCAGCAACATAGTCATGCTCACCCACATGCCATCTCTCAACAACATAAGAAAGAGGCATGCGAACGCCTCTTTTAGAAAAATATTTTTAATAATGGGACATATACACCTTTGGGAAAGGGTTGTAAGTTTAAACCCAGAATGGTAGGCCCTCGTCAAGAGAATGAAAAATTTGAGGATAATGGTTCTCTGCTGTGTACTTCTAGGGGTGAAGAATTCGATATTCATCAAATTTCTTCACCTTAGACATCATGACATATAGTTCCACCTGCATTTTCATATGTACATGGTTACAGTTGCATTACATATTCATTTAGATAGGTTCATTTTTTTCACTCGTTTCATAAATATTATAGTCCAGGAACTTACTCTTAAGTAATCTGTTACAAATTTCTGAAGATATTGGAAAAATTATTCAAATCACATCTCTTCAAACATCATCAAGTACTTTCAAATCTTCTCATCAAGTTCGACAGACAAAGATTGACAGAAACCATACCAAGACCTGCATACTTGGCTTCGCTCTTTCTATCTACTAGGTGAAGTTTTCCTTGCCTACCGTCTGTTCTAGAAGCTTCTTGGTGTCACATCTATCCCTCTTAAAATCTCTTGGAATGAAAGGATATCCCAAAGTCATAGATCAAAAATGTCAAAATCAAGTGAAATCAAAAGTGCCAAGTAAACAAAATATTTTATTTTACACACTTCTTTGCCCCATCAACCTTCGGTGATAAGCCCACATATCTTACTGTTGATGTGAGGTTGGGAAAGGAAAGAAGTGCCCTTACTCATTTGTATCTTGCCTTTGTTGACAAAACCATGCTTCTTACTAGTTGCATGAGGCAGGGTGTGGGGGGTCCAGTCACACAAACTAACAAATCTTGGTATGCTAAAAACATAAGTCAAATTCTGTTAAGAGAAGGCAAATATCCAAACATCCAAATTCCAAAGAGATCAAATCCTCAAAACCAGATTTTATCAACCAGGTTGCCATTTATGAATCTAAGTCTAAATAAACCGAAAAGTAAGTGGTCCTTTAAGCTTGGTAGTAGTTCTTAGTAGGGTGGGTGTGTAGGTCCAAATTTGGTTCTTGTTCTTGTTTTGTCTGTCTCTCATCATTCCACTCAAATCAAACTCATACAACTTGTGCCCGTCCCAATTCTTGGTGTTGAGCCCTCGCATCTTACAAGTTACGTGGATTTGGGATTGGGGCAAGTTCATCTCTTTATCGCTATATATTCATCACGTTTTGCCAACATAAGAAGAAATCACAGACATTGTCTAACGAGGCCAAAAGTTCAAAACTACAACATGTTCGTCATCACATATCAGCATTGCAAAAGCAAATAAAGTAAAAAAATTATGTTTAACATTTGTTATCACTTGTCATCCATTACACACATTCTGAAAAGCATATGAAAATTGGGAATTCTAAACATCTAAGATTACACACATGAATCAAATCAAGCCAACTCTATACAACGAATAACTAAGCCAAAAAGTGATATATGTACATATCACGGTGTGGCATAGCTTTTTACGATGTCATCGCACACTAGGTGCGGTCAAAATGCTTGCAATAAGCACAAAATACCAAAACAGCGTACATGCCTCACAAAGTGGGGACTAAGAAATAAAGGAACTCTACCTTTCCCCCCTTTTGAGGCCCATTATGACTACTCTAGTTACAAATTTCTTAGGAGTTCTTCTCAAAAGCATTCAAAAATAGCAAAAAGCTAAGCCTAATGCAAAATACCATTCCCAAGCTCATTCCAATTCAATCATACTCAAAAATGAAAAGAGTGATCACCGTGGACCCAAAGCTCAAAAATTACCAAATCGATACGCACAAATGAATAGGAAAATGAACTCATTTTGTATATTTATGAAATTCTAACATCGGGTTCACTAATTTTGTACGATGGAAAAGTGACGTGCGAGGATGATAATTGGCAAGTGACCTTCCCCATACCCGACCTCTTGAGGTCATGCCGAGACAGATGGTGGTTTGTAATGTGGGTGACTTAGATGAAGCCACAGCTGGGATTATGGCCAATTTTCTACAATAGAAAAGCTACAAGTGAGGATGAGAATCGGCAAGCAAATTTCCTATGGCTAACCATGGGAGGATCAGTGACTAAGATCTGGTAGTGTGATCTCCTGGTAGTTGAAAAGACAAAGGGGATATTTAGAGGCTATAAGCAGGTACCATAAATTCCTTAGTGGTTTACCCTCCTAACTAGAATTTTAGTGTTAATCTAGTTTGAAGTCTCCGAATTAACTAAAACTAAAATAACAATTTATACTACTGCTGAAAGGGAAAATAATCTAAACAGAATATACAATTGAAAGATTATAATTACAAGCAACAATTAAACTACTTTTATACTAAAACTAAACAAGTGAGATAACCCAGTGTGGTTATTCACCTGTGCATATGTGTGAATCTAAATAAAAGATAGCCAATTAAATTAATTGAAAACCTTCAATCCTACCTCAGAAGTGAGGAACAAATCATATTTTCTCATAAGCTATCATTCCCCACAGCTTCCCTGGAAATATTGAGAGCGATATTAACTGAAATAAAATGATTCACTACTTTATTTGATAATAACTTTGACGATTTAAACCTGGAGTTTACTGAGCAGAGGCAAATCCAGTTTTGTTCTATCTTGTCCCCTCAAAGTGATCTCTTCATTCTTACATGTTCACGTGAATCCAGAAAGAGTAGGAGTATAACAGCATCAGCAAGAGAAGGCACTGGGATGGTAGTCACTTTGAAGTAAAAATGGCACGAAGCACAAGTAGGAGAGTGATAGGGCAAGTGAACTAGCTTGGCCTATGCGATTCCTAGCAGGGTCATTATAGCAATGATGGAAAAATGATAAACAACAGGTACTCAAACAATGAATAATATCAGCTTCATAGAAATACAACTAAGTACAAGTAGGAGAGGGATGGCATAAGAGAACAGAGCTTGGCCTATATGATTCCTAGCAGGATCGTTGTCGGTGTACAGTGAGGCATAACTAAATATTCAGAATTCTAATCCATGCTAAAGATAAAATGATTCATAAAATAAATCTAGGACTGAATATTGAAGACTGAAGCTCAAAAATGAAGACTCCAGACCAAAGAACCAAGACCATTTACTTGTAAACAAGCTACATATTTATAGCATTTGTAATGACTAGAAGGCAAGTTCAAATTGAACTCTCCCACCATTAAAAAAAGATAAATTACTATTCAGGCGGCTAAAACATAAATACAAGCTTTAGTGGTTGAGAAATGCGGGTGAAAATTGAATTTTCACACTTGAAGCAATCGTCGGAGCATTCTAGAAAGCGCGTATAGGACCGCCGCCCTGCACAGGGTGATGATTACAGGACCGCTGCTCTGGCCTGGGTGACGGATATAGGACCACCGCCTTGGCTGGGTGACGGTTATAGGACCACTACCCTGGCAGGGAGGCGGTCCTGTAACTAACAACAAAAAACAAGGAAAAAGAGAGCAAAGGTTAGGGCAAAACATGTAGAGGCTAGACAAGGATTTTTGGGATGCAAATGTATACTCAATGAGATTTATGGATTTCGAACACCTTGTGAAGAGATCTTAATCATCATTGGGGTTTCTGTAACCAATTTTTGACTGTATAGTACATACAATTTTGGGTACATACAGTCTCCACGCATTTTCCTTCTACTACTGTAGCTGCTCCCTTTACTATTTCTGGTCCCTCTCCCATAAGTCTAGCATGGATCTCTCAGCACCTAAGCCAACAAAAGAGGAAAGTTCCCATCGCACTGATGGACTTCTCTATCATCCCATCAAAGGGGACCAAGAAGCAAAATCCTTTAACCCACTTCTCTCAGAGTGTGTCAGGAGAGAGAGTAATGGAGATAGCATACCCTAATCCTTTAAAGGATAAAAAGGATCTGTCTTCGACAGATTACACAGTGACCCAAGTCACAATGGGGACATCTTCGAAAAGCCTTCAAGGATAGGCCCTATCTGCAGTTGATGCCCTTTGCAATAAGCTCCAGGAAGCAAAGGAAGAGAAAAGGCTATTAAAGGAAAAAAATAAACATCTTCTCCACGCCTTGCAGAAAATGGGCAGTGCGCCTCCTACAACTGCCGCCGAAGCTCCTGAGCCTTTGAGCCAGGACAAGATTAATGAATATGCCAAAATCGGTGAGCAGGGCATGGTAGTTTCCACCTGGAGGAGCCAAATCCTCAAAGAAAGTGAGGGAGTGATCGCAAAGTTCACTAAATTATATCATCATATCAATCGGGTGAACAGAGAGCTCCAGGCGATAGCAGGACCCATCTCTGAAGAGCTGGACCATGCCAAGATGCAGCATGAGACCTTTCAGAAAATGCTTGACTGTTTAATCAAAGATCTGGTCAAGTTCGGCGTCTTTGGACACACCAAAGCCCTCAACAAAATCCTTTCTACTCTGGATTATAAGGTTGATCAGCTGGAGTTTGTCATGGAGAAGATTGATAAGATAAAGGAGGAAGCCCTGGATGTAATGCATCAAATGGAGCAGATTGTCCTGAGAATGTCTCCAGGTTTGCTCACTCCTTTTGCCTTAAGAAAGGTAGAGGAAACTATTCAGATCTTCAAGGAGATCATTTCACAAGGGCTGGGACCAGAGGTCACTTTAAACACCGAATCCATCAACAACCTACTAGCTTGTCGTGACTTCATCAGGTACCTGATAGAGGCAGAAAATGATTATTCCAAACTCCCAAAAAAGCTCACGGATGAGCGGGAGACTTGCGAAGCTATCAGTGATTGACACAAGGATCCTTCCCAAGATCAACTTCAACCCATGATCAACAAGTTCATGGAGTACCGTGCCCAGTTCCACATCTCGTTGCCAGAGCAGCAGTAAAAGAAGGATACTCCCTTTCAGCCACGGGACAACGATGAATATTTTTCTTCTTCCTGACTTTCTCCTTGTAATTATCTAAAGTGTGTTGACATAAATGATGACATCATCCATGTTGCACCATGGGATGATGTCATCCACAAAGTTGTCAAAAAATCAACAAATGACTTTAGAATCTCTTGTAAGATATTTTTGTAATTTAGTTGTTGGTTTGCTTTTGTCTTCTTTTCTTTTCTCCTTCTATATATACTTGAATACTTGTTGTATTCAAGGAGGTGGATATCTTTTAGATGAAAAATAGAAGTGAGGAGATAAGGCTTTGTACTTTTTGTAACAAAAGAAAAAATTAATACAAATATTAAGACTTTGTGTTGAATATGTGTGTTATGTGCATCTGATCTTTCCTATGTCAGATCTACGCGTTTATTTTGTTAGATCTATTTCTACTTTTTTTTGTCATTTGTCCATCAGTATTGCTTTGTTTGTCTATGAAAGTAGGTTCAGCTCTGTTTACTACCAAACCAAAACATAGACCCTCTGACCTTTCTACTTTGGAATTCATTTCTTTTCTCCCTTTAGATCCATCTTCTTTCCTTTCTTTCCTTCATTCCTTTCTTTTCTTCATCAGAACTAATCTACTGGGATGAGATCCCAAACCCCCTAAAGAAGAATATTGTGAGACTTGCACAAGATTCTTGTTGGTAGAATAGCAATAAACCAGTTTCGCTTTGCAGACTCAAAGAGGGGCTATACCCTGCACACTATTGGCTCGTCTATCCATAGATCTGCTCTCACGACAGATTTTCAAACCAACATTTTTTGGCAACTCCTCTAGAGATCAAACAGATCTATCAAATCTATGATGGTGGTGTGTTTAAAAAATCAGTGAAAATCAAAAAAATCACTACCTGTTTGCAAATTTTAACTTTTGTTCAAAACCCAAAATTTTTGCAAAAGTGATCCAAACTGAAAATTTTCTTCAGGGATCCATAGATCGGGCCTAGTAGGAGATCTTTAGTTCACTGAGTTTTTATAAAAATTTGTATTTTTCTGTAGATCTGAGTTTTTGACAGTTTACTAAAATTTTCAAACTCTTCAAAAAGTCAACTCTAGATCCAAAAATCAGCTTACTAAGCTTTACCATTGTTTTATCCTCATTGTTCTTTGTCATTAAATCACAATCAGTTTTCAAAAGAAGGATAAAATTTAAATATTTAGAAAAGTACATGCTGCTGGTTTTTGTCAGAAAAATCAGTAAATCAGCAAGTACAGCCAAAAAGAGTTTTAAATTTGATCCACAATATTGCAGATCTGGAAGGTACACTGGCAGGTGAACCATTTACTCATAGCAGGAGAGCTCGCGGAGAAGTCGATCTTATCTTTGACATGCTTCGAAGGCACAACTTCAGTATAACACCGGCTCGCTTCTCATCACTAAGTTCAGCTGACCGGTCATCTAGGAGTGTCTCACCTCCATGAAGGAAGCATCTCTCATCAGGAACGTCTACATCACTTTGCAGTACTTCATTGCTCAATGGAAACGCACTTCCAACTCACGTCCTCTTTCCAGCTTTTCAAATGGTGGTGCCATGGAGAAATGCTATGGGCCCTTTGGCATTACCACATCCTGTTCATGCACTTCCACATGGAAACCGAAAGAATTTTCCCAAATTTGATGGGAGCGGAAACCAAAGCATAGATTCACACATATCTGCATTCATCATGTCATGCAGCATCCTAGATGTGACCCATGAATATGTGTCAGTTTTCCTCTTCTTAGAAACTTTGCAAGGGCCCGCAATGGAATGGTTTCAGCATTTGCCGGCTGGATCTATTACTAGTTGGGCCACCTTGCGGGATGCTTTTGAAGACAGGTATAAGCCTTCTGAAGACGCATTCGTGTTATTGTCCAAGATCACTCACCTAAAGAAGGAGTCCAATGAAACTATGCATGATTTTATCACCAGGTTCAATGCATTAATCAACCGTGTGCCTGTTGCCATGCTTCCAACACCGAAAAATCAAAAGTATTTCTTCGTAAACGCTATGAGCTTGAAAGTAAGTTTCTTACTTCTGCAGGAACAAGTAGCTACCTTGCCTCTTGCCTACGCTACTGCCATTTGGATAGAGGACAACTTGCTAATATCTGGCGAATTGAAATGAGAGTCATTCAAGTTCAAAGTTGTAAATCCTTCTCAGGCCACTTCGTCTGATCCGGCATTTCAGAAGATGGCAAATGAATTTCTCGCATTAAAGAAGCAGTTAGCCCAAGCTTCCCCCAATTCCTCATACCGGGATATTCCACAAAGAACTTTTACTCCCAACAGCATCCCGCATAGGCCGCATCTGCCTACAACTGCTCCTCGGTTAGCGCTTGAGGCTCCTTCGGTCAATGCTTTGGCTGAAATCAAAGAAGAGGAACAAAATTATGAAGAACCTTCATCTCAAGACGAAGATGATCAAGATGTTGGTGAATTAAATGGCGACTCTACTATCAGGTATATGGAATTTGATGAGGAAGAATCTAACGAAGAAGAGGGTACCCAAGGATATGTAAGCAGACAATCATATGTTGTTTTTACCTGCTCGTAAGGAAAAGAAGAAGAGGTCACTGCCAATGTGTAGAAAGAGAAGGCTACGTCTTCCACGCCCCCAACTATTGCTAAAAGAGGTAATCCTCTTCCTGCTCAACCCCCTGTTAAGTCTTTTACAAAGAAATATTTTCCTCCCATCTCTCCTCCAAATTAGCCTTCTTCTATTTCCATGAAGACCAGTAACTTTACCCTACCATCGCGAAATGAAGGACTCATTCCTCCATCACACAACCCTTGGCTGCATTTGACATAATTGACCATGCTAAAAAGACCAAGATTTAAATGTCTGAAGCCGAGTACCTTCAGTCAAACCCCGAATAGCTTGTAAGGTTGACTGAATACATCCAAAGTCAGGCTATTATGACTAATCAGGTTTCCCCAAAAGGAATCCTTTCCACCCCTCCTTCATCCCACATAAATGTTGCCTCAACTTCAACATCAGGTAAGATAGAACCTTTCTACCTCTCCCTCCTAATCAATGGCCACAAACTAAACAACTGCATAATTGATTCTGGAGCTTCCAATAATGTTATGCTAGCAAAAGTCACCCATGCTCTGGGCCTCACCCTTACCAAGCCTTTAGGCAGATGTTATTCCTTGGAAACCAAACAGGTTCGGCTGATCGGTCAAATCAAGGACACTCAGTTCGCATTTGCGGTGTTCCCAGAGAAAAGAGTAAAGATAACCATCCTTGTTGCCGATATTCTGGCAGCATATGGAATTCTACTAGTAAGGAGATTTTGCAGTGAAGTTGGTGGGGAGATTCGTATGGACTGGTCTAAGGCTAGAATCCCCGTCAAAGGTGTAATGCAAACCTTGGAGCCTGAATTGCAAAAGAAGTACCTAGTTACTAACTCCGATGACCCCAAAGCCCAAATTCTCTTCGAATCATTAGGGATGGGAAACTATTTCTTTTCTACCGAGTCTGACAAGGGGGATGTCCTCGTCCAGGCAGAGGATCTTAACAAGAGCTAGACTTTGCAGTTCGACGGTAGTTACGCGACTAGTGGGTGTGGCGCTGGTGCCGTGCTTATATCTCCCGAAGAGGAGATTATTCCTCTCTCTTTCAAGTTGCAGTTTTTCAACATGAATAATATTGCTGAGTATGAATCCCTACTGCTTGGCATGCAAGCCGCGAAGGAAAGAGGAATCAAAAATCTTAAGGTACAAGGTGATGCATAGCTGGTCGTAAATCAAGTTAAGAGGATATACCAAGTGAAGAATGAAAGGCTCATACATTACCGCAACGCGGTGTGGGATAACATCGAGGAGTTTGATGCTTTTTTAATAAAAGCCATCCCAAGAGCTTAGAATGACATGGCCGATTCATTGGCCATTTCAGCATCCCTCATGCTCCCTCACCCAGGTTTGAAAACAAACAAATATACCATTGAGGTGGTTTTCCGCCCAAGTGTACTAGAAAATTCTCAGCATTGGCAAGTATTCAACAATGACAACCAACTCATTGCCTTTCTAGAAAAGGTGAATTTTTTTAGTAAACTTAATTTTGAAGGATCCACTTTTGCATGCCGTGAATCTGTTACGGATCAAGACAAAGAATCAAAAGGGAACGATGGCATATGTCAGCTCAAAGGCAATAAAATCCTAAAAGGCCTGGTCTCCCTAGAGTGGTTGTTCGATAGGCATGATCACTTTTTTAAAAAGAAGAGGAGAGATGATCCTATTTCCTCCCCAGAAACCGAACCGGTCAATTTAGGTTTGGTAGAACATCTGCGGTTTGTGAACATTGGAAAATGTTGCACACCTGAAGAGAAGCGGAAGTTTTTCAAACTGCTTAAGAAATACAAGGATGTATTGGCATGGTCTTATGCCGATCTAAAGTATTTCAAGCCAAAGGATATCCAGCATGATATCCCGTTGAAAGAAGATGTCAAACCTTTTCGCCAGAAGCAGAGACATTATAATCCTAAAATCTCAGGTACTATCTAGGCTGAAATTCAAAAAATGCTGGACGCATGGATTATTTTTCCTATCCATCACAGTACCTGGGTCACAAACATTATGCCAGTGCACAAGAAGAATGGTGAGATACGCATATGTGTAGATTTTCACAACCTGAATCAGGTGTCCCTGAAGGACAACTACCCACTTCCCATAATGGACCAGGTTCTGCAAGCAGTAACTAGATCAGAAATGTTGTCCATGCTTGATGGTTTCTTGGGCTACAATTAGATTGAAGTCTCACCTGAACACCAATTTAAAACAACATTCACTACTCCTTGGGGTACGTTTGCTTACAGTAGGATGCCATTTGGCCTGACTAATGCTGGCGCTACTTTCCACCGAGCAATGGACTTTGCATTTAAAGGTATGATGGAGAAGGTCATCGTAGTCTACTTAGATGACTTAACTATGTTCTCCAAATAACAAAATAATCATTTTGATCATTTGGAGCAAGTATTGATTAGATGCCGAGAGCACCGGATCTCCCTGAATCTAAAAAATTCCGTTTTCGGAGTCACAGAAGGAAAATTCCTACGACATGTTGTTAGCAAAGAAGGGACAAAGATAGATACAGAAAGAGTTAAGGCTATTTAGATCCTTACTTTACCCACAAGCAGGACCGATGTTCACTCTTTTTTCATAAAGGTTAACTTTCTCAGGTGCTTTGTTCCTGATTTTGCTGAAAAGACTCGTCATATATTAGACATGATGAAAGGATTTCCAAATTTCCGATGGAGCAAAGAAGGGAAGAAGTCATTTGAGGAAATAAAAGCCTCTGTTGCTCACGCACCAGTCCTTGTATGCCCCAATTTCTCCAAGGATTTTATCATGTATAGCTATGCATCTAAGCATACTGTGTCTGCCATCTTGATGCAAAAGAATTCTGAGGATGTTGAATCCCCAATTTTGTTCATGAGCTCTCCCCTCAAGCCTCACAAATTAAAAATGTCCCAGTTGGAAAATAATTCCTTCACCGTTGTCAAAGCAGTTAATAATTTCAGGTATTACACTTCAAACTCTCATACAGTGGTGCTGGTCCCTGACACGATAGTCAAGTCAATTTTAACTCAACAGGAGTTAGGAAGCCTGTGGGGGAATTAGATTGCGAAAGTCCAGGAGTATGATCTAGATATAAAACCAACTAAGCTGGTAAGAGGTAAGGGCATATGTTAGCTTATGGGTAAAAACAAAGATTCAGAAGACCCTGAAGAAAAGGATGATTACACCAATGGAGCGCAAAGCCAGCTGGAGAAAACTGATTCACCACCGATGGTCCTATTTGTTGCAACCAGTGACGAATGGTATTCCGATATTGCTTTCTTTCTCACCTATGGTGAATTCCCATCCCATCTGACTACAAAGGAGAAGTGCACTATAAAGCTCAGAGCAGCTAGATATATCATCTGGGATGAAGGTTTATACAAACACAGAATAGATGGCATCTTCTTGCGATGTGTTGACAAACCATAGCAAGTGAAGTTACTTGAGAGTTTTCATAATTCGGCCTGTGGGGGCCATTTCTCCTCCTTCGTGATGGCACACAATATCATCCGGGCTAGGTACTATTGGCTAACACTTTTCCAAGATGCAGCCACCTGGGTAGCAAAGTGTGAACCTTGCCAGCAGTTTGTCGGCAAGCCCAAATTGGCTGTTTTTCCCCTCAAGCCGGTCATTGTCGACGAACCATTCAAGCAGTGGGGAATTGATTTTATTGGTGCAATCAATCCCGAATCGAGTTCCGAACATAGTTATGTCCTGACGGTAATAGATTATTTCAAAAAATGGGTAGAAGCCATACCTGTCAAACATGCCACTTCTGAGGTTGTTTGTAGTTTCATCAAAGAAAATATCATTGTCAGGTTTGGCGTTCCAAACAAGATTGTTGCTGATAATGCTTCCAACTTCTCCTCATGAGAGGTTGTTGGTTTTTTCTATGAATACGGAAAAGCTCTAGCTCACACCTCAGATTATTACCCTCAAGGAAATGGTCAGGCAGAATCCAGTAATAAAAACTTAGTAACCATCATACGAAAGCTAGTAGATGAGAATCAACGAATGTGGCAAAAATCATTATATGACGCTTTTTGGGTAGACCGCATCACTCCCAAGAGGTCTCTTGGCATGTCACCTTTTCAAGTGTTATATGGAACTGATGTCGAGCTTCCCATTTCTACTAAACTCCCTGCTCTACGCTTGGCACGAGCAATCGAAGATGAGACTTTCCAAAATTATCTTGAGAAGAGGATCATGTATCTAGCAGAGCTCAAAGAAAAGAGAGTAAGAGTGGTCGACAGGATCACCGAGCATCAGAATCAAGTCAAAATATTGTTTGATAAAAAAGCTAAGCAAAGAAATTTCCAGGTGGGAGATCTTGTCCTTTTGTGGGACAAACAAAGAGAGCCAAAGGGCATGCACAGAAAATTTGATTCCCTATGGAGGGGACCTTTCAAGATCAAACAACTCAATGGAGAGAACAAATTCTATCTCTTGTATCTAGATGGAACTGGACTCCCGCTTCCCTATAAGGGGAAGCATCTGAAAATCTTCAGGAAGTAGAGCTTGCTCTCTTCTTTGTACAGTTACTTAAGTTGTGTGTTTGTTTTTGTCATGTGTTTGCTTTTGTTGGTTATGTGTTTCCCTTTTTGGTCACCCTTGTTTTTGACTCTGTTGCCCAATGGATAGGCACATGTGGATCTGGGATTCTCTACCCCTGATTTCCGTTCAGAGATAGTCCCCAAAAAGAGCCAACTATTATCCCGTGAAATTGGAAAGGGTAATTTTACGGGTACCCATACCAAAATTTTGTTCTGGCCCCTCGTCAGGGACCCCTCCGCATTTGGAACGTTGCAAAAAACCCTTTTATGAGAAATCTGGTTTTCTAAACTTAGCCTTTTTGGGTCTTTTTGGTCAGGCGCACCTAATGTCTATACAACATAGAGTAAGCATGCACCCCCTTTAAATCCTTTGGCGCACGGTTTGAAGTGTCGACACACATTTTGGTGTGCCTCACCATGTTGCGCCTTTCTTACATGCACCAAGGCGCATGTGCCTTCGTGTCTACAATACTTTTGTTGTGCCGCATTTTGGTGCACCAAAGGCGCACTTATCTCCATGTTGACAGCACTTTTGGTGTGCCAAGGGAACACATAACTTCGTGTTAACATGTGTTTTGATGTGCCAAAGGGCGCAAGATTTCCCGTGTCGACAGGTGTTTTGATGCGCCACTTCAAAAAGTGGTTGGCACATTTATTACAACTTTGCCTATATATAGGCACATCCACCTTGTCACTTTCACCAGTCAGAAAACACGTGATTATTTTTTTCCCTCTGCACCTGTCAGCATGCCTGTCATTCTCGTATCGCGTCGTGGACCCATTTTCACCTCTCACATTATATATATTTATGGTAAGTGGTCCTTATTACTCTTGTGTTTTATGTTTTGGTTATTGGCTATTTGTTTATGGGGTTGGATAAAATAGATCTGTGAAACCATGAAACCTCCTTTTGTTGTTTTTGCTGTCCTCCCCCATGCACTTCTCCCTCTTTCCAGATATGTTGGTAAAGAGGGCTCTACCTTTGAAAAAATTGCTAGGTTCTCTTTGTATTAGCCCATTCATCATCCAAGGGAGCCTGCAGAAGAGACTTTAACACATGTAACCCCTCCAGAGGAAGAACAAAGACTTAAAAATTGATAGACTACTTTTTTCCTCTTTGGCGCAGTCACCACCTTTGCAACATGAAGTACAGTAGCGCCAATGGCACATCCACCATGCTTGTAGCATAAAAAACAGTTGCACCCTCAAAGCACACTTTCCTTGCTTGTTACACCCGCTAATCCTGCGCCCTCTTGGGGCACCAAACTCATATGAAACATTGAAAAAAATTGCGCCGTTGGTGCACCTTGCATCCATACAACACCAACCTTATTTACGTCAAGTACAAAACTGTTAACGGCGCAGGTGCATCCCTTATTACAGCAACATCATGTCATGCAGACCTTCCATGTGCCGCGCCAAGTTCCCCTGTGGCGCAGGAGAAAATGATGTTACATTCATTAAACCTGTGCCCTTTGGCACATCCTGTACCCGTGTAACATGAAAAATATCAGCGCCTGTTATAAAATGCATATATATGGCGCAGGCGCACTTCTGCTTGCAACAACAAAAATTTCATCTGCAGTGTCCATGCACCCTGCACCCTTTGGCGTTGATTTATACCTTGCAGGACCCCTTTTCTGTGCGCCATACTATTTAACCCTGTAACCTACAGTATTCATGCGCCCTGCGCCCTAAGGCCTTAAAATTGCTAACTCTACCTTCTGTTAATGCTTTAATGGAAGATCAAACAGCTAATATGACTTTCCTGCGTTGGGTTTCACTTCTTCTTGTAGATCAACAACTGAGTTCAGGACTGCATATGTCAACATCAAGCAAGAGACCTACCAAGACTAAGGGCAAAGCCAAGCTCACAGAGGAAGAAATGAAGTACAAATAGCAGAGGGTTAGGATGCCCGAATCCTAGGCAGAGTGTGACCTGGACATAAGAGACTCGGAACTTGGTCACATTGATATGGAGGATTTCTGGGCCAGAACTAGAAGGGTCACAGGAATTCCATGGATGGACAAACTGGTAGGCAGTGGACTGCATTTTGCTGGAGGGATCCCAGTTAGTGCTGTGAATAATGAGTTCATGATGGTAATAGCCCGCAGCTACAACAAAGACACAAGATGCATCCAGAATGAGAAGGGCAAGGTCGTGATCAACCTCACTGCCTGACACTTGGAAATAATGCTCAACATCCCTCACCACTGGCACTTTGTGGCCGTAAGCCAAGAAGATTGCACCAAGGCTTGGGAAGATAATGAGGATCAATGTATGTAGTTGATAAATGAGGTATACCTGAAAAATAAGAAGGTGGTGACCAGATGGCCACAAGTCATTCATCATTGCGATTTCTCAGAGGAACTCAGTGATATAATCATGTTCCTGAGTAGAGTATTTGGGCTTCCTGATGCCCACTACTTTCACAAATGGATGCTTAGATACCTGGAGACAATGAACAAAAATCTGCCAGATCAACGCTTCGAGTGGGCAGAGATCATAAGCAGCACCATATCTGAGCAGCTCCAACAACTTACCACAACATGGAGCTTCTACTTGAAGTCCTATGTAGTTTATGTTATGGCCTCAGAAAGAGATTATCCAGCCTTAATGTGCTGCGGGGTTTGGCCCCAAGTCAAAATATATGAATACTATCTAGAACTAAAGCTAGAAAATAGTATCTCCCAGTTTACAAAGATTAACGATGCCTGCTTCTATGGTATCGTCTGCCTTTTGAGGCCAAACATGACTCACGGTCGTATGACCAAGAGCATTGTTGCAGCTAGAGAGAAATGGGGAGCCTTGTTAACACAATTCCCCACCTTTACCTATCTAAGGGCAGCCAACTTCTTGGGGAAACCAACCAAATTGCTGAGATACACCAGCCCCAAGTTGATCTTGTTGGAGTTGTCAAGATAGCTTATAACCTACCACAAGAAGTGCCTAAAAAGAAAGAAGGGTAGAACTCCTTTCCCCCTCACAGTGGGCAGGTATACTTTTCTCTCTCACCAAAAAGCACGGGATATGTTTGCAGAACTGGAGCTGCTAAATTTAAATCACAACTTCGCGGCAAGGCCCACTTTTGACCCAAGGAATTGCCTTCCCCGAGCCAAACTCGATCCGATCCACATTCCAAAGATCGAGGATATTTATATCGACTTATGTCATGAGGTCAAGCTCAGGAGGAAAGACCATTCCCGCTTGGCCTTGGCTAAAATCATCCAGTACGGCATGGCCATCGTCCCAAAAGGTTATCAAACTACTGATCAAGAAGTTGATCAAGTATATCTTCACACGGGTGGGGATGATTGGCCTTTCGTTGTAATTGATAGAACCAAAGCACCTCAGACAATAGAGGAAAGGTTCAAAGAAACTCTGCGAAGAATAGAGCACTTGTGCAGGATGAATGGTCTCATCTACCTTGGAGTTGATTTCTCCACTTCTCCATTGGGCAACGCACCTTCCAGGTCAAAAAAACTGCCAAAGAGCAAAGGGAAAGACAAAGAGGGTGAGTCAAGCTCCACCTAAGAAGAAGCTCCTGAAAGTCCTCCTTCCGCTTCACAAGAACGGGTTGTAATCCTGGAAAGCCTAGAGAAAGAAGCAGCGGAAGATGTTCCGATAGGCACATCCACTCAGGATGTTGCCACTATTGTAACCATTGAGGTCCCTTCTATCCCTTCTCCCTCTCCTCCTTCCCCTCTTCAGGTGACCCAAGCAACCATTCCTTTAGTCGTATCCTCTCCCCCGTCTTCTGTTGTTCCCCCTTCCTCATCGTCCATCTTCTCTTCTCTCACGGAGCTGTCCCCCGCCATTTCTTCCCTCATCTCTCAGCTCCCTTCCTTTCCCATGTCTACCTCCCATGAGCACTTCCTCGGCCTCCCTCTCAATGCCATCTCTAACTGTCTCTGTACGATGGAAAAGTGACATGCGAGGATGATAATCGGCAAGTGGCCTTCCCCGTACAAAATTGGTGAACTCGACGTGAAACAAACAAAATTAGTGAAGCTGACGTGAACTTCCTACTTTCTAGTTTGGAGTCATAGTATCACGTGTTCTTCCAAGTTTAGTATACTTTTCATCTTCTCCGCCTCATTGTTTCACCTTCGCTCCTTCCCATTATTCTGCGGGTATTCATATACCCCACGAATATGTTAGGATTCAATGCATATGACAGACCCCTCTTGGGTCTTGAGGCATACTATGCCCAACAGAATAGACAATCATCACCCTCACTCTCAGTGTGGGGCGAAAACTATTCAACTATTCAGTTGTCAACACAAACTCAAAGGATCAGATATAGCTCGCCCTTCCAAACAGAGGAGTTTAAACAACTCGCTCAAACACAACAAACAAAGCCTTCAGGCTCAAACAATATGACGTTCACTGGAGAATCTGTTGCCCAATGGATAGGCACATGTGGATCTGGGATTCTCTACCCCTGATTTCCGTTCAGAGATAGTCCCTAGAAAGAGCCAGCTGTTATCCCGTGAAATTGGCAAGGGTAATTTTATGGGTACCCATACCAAAATTTTGTTCTGGTCCCTCGTCAGGGACCCCTCCGCATTTGGAACGTTTCAAAAAACCCTTTTCTGAGAAATCTGGTTTTCCGAACTTTTCCTTTTTGGGTCTTTTTGGTCTGGCGCACCTAATGTCTATATAACATAGAGTAAGCATGCACCCCCTTTAAATCCTTTGGCACACGGTTTGAAGTGTCGACACACATTTTGGTGTGCCTCACCATGTTGCGCCTTTCTTACATGCACCAAGGCGCATGTGCCTTCATGTCTACAATACTTTTGTTGCGCCGCGTTTTGGTGCACCAAAGGCGCACTTATCTCCATGTTGACAGCACTTTTGGTGTGCCAAGGGCACACATAACTTCGTGTTAACATGTGTTTTGATGTGCCAAAGGGCGCAAGATTTCCCGTGTCGACAGGTGTTTTGATGCGCCACTTCAAAAAGTGGTTGGCACATTTATTACAACTTTTCCTATATATAGGCACATCCGCCTTGTCACTTTCACCAGTTAGAAAACACGTGATTATTCTTTTCCCTCTGCACCTGTCAGCATGCCTGTCATTCTCGTATCGCGTCGTGGACCCAGTTTCACCTCTCACATTATATATATTTCTGGTAAGTGGTCCTTATTACTCTTGTGTTTTATGTTTTGGTTATTGGCTATTTGTTTATGGGGTTGGATAAAACAGATCTGTGAAACCATGAAACCTCGTTTTGCTGTTTTTGCTGTCCTCCCCCATGCACTTCTCCCTCTTTCCAGATATGTTGGTAAAGAGGGCTCTACCTTTGAAAAAATTGCTAGGTTCTCTTTGTATTAGCCCGTTCATCATCCAAGGGACCCTGCAGAAGAGACTTTAACACATGTAACCCCTCCAGAGGAAGAACAAAGACTTAAAAATTGATAGACTACTTTTTTCCTCTTTGGCGCAGTCGCCACCTTTGCAACACGAAGTACAGTAGCGCCAATGGCACATCCACCATGCTTGTAGCATAAAAAATAGTTGCACCCTCAAAGCACACTTTCCTTGCTTGTTACACCCGCTAATCCTGCGCCCTCTTGGGGCACCAAACTCATATGTAACATTGAAAAAAATTACGCCGTTGGCGCACCTTGCATCCATGCAACACCAACCTTATTTGCGCCAAGTACAAAACTGTTAATGGCACAGGCGCATCCCTTATTACAGAAACATCATGTCATGTAGACCTTCCATGCGCCGCACCAAGTTCCCCTGTGGCGCATGAAAAAATGATGTTACACGCATTAAAACTGCGCCCTTTGGCGCATCCTGTACCCGTGTAACATGAAAAATATCAGTGCTCATTATAAAATGCATATATATGGCACAGGCACACTTCTGCTTGCAACAACAAAAATGTCTTCTGTAGCGTCCATGTGCCCTGCACCCTTTGGCACTGATTTATCCCTTGCAGCACCCCTTTTCTATGCGCCATACTATTTAACCCTGCAACCTATAGTATTCATGCGCCCTGTGCCCTGAGGCCTTAAAATTGCTAACTCTTCCTTCTGTCAACGTTTTAATTGAAGATCAAACAGCTAATATGACTTTCCTATGTTGGGTTTAACTTCTTCTTCTTGCAGATCAGCAACTGAGTTCAGGAATACATATGTCAACATCAAGAAAGAGACCTACCAGTTCTAAGGGCAAAGCCAAGCTCATAGAGGAAGAAATGAAGTACAAATATCAGAGGGTCAAGATGCCCGAATACCAGGCAGAGTGTGACCTAGACATAAGAGACTCGGAACTTGGTCACATTGATATGGAGGATTTTTGGGCCAGAACTAGAAGGGTCACAGGAAGTCCATGGATGGACAAACTGGGAGGTAGTGGACTGCATTTTGCTGGAGGGATCCCAGTTAGTGTTCTGAACAATGAGTTCATGATGGTAGTAGCCCGCTGCTACAACAAAGACACAAGATGCATCCAGAATGAGAAGGGTGAGGTCGTGATCAACCTCACTTCCCGACACTTCAAAATAATACTCGGCATCCCTCACCACCGGCACTTTGTGGCCATAAGCCAGGAAGATTTCACCAAGGAAGATTGCACTAAGGCTTGGGAAGATAATGAGGATCAGTGTATGCAGTTGATGAATGAGGTATACCTGAAAAACAAGAAGGTGGTGACCAGATGGCCACAAGTCATTCATCGCAGCGATTTATCAGAGGAACTCAATGATACAATCACGTTCCTGAGCAGAGTATTTGGGCTTCCTGATGCCCACTACTTTCACAAATGGATGCTTAGATACCTGGAGACAATGAACAAAAATCTGCTAGATCAATGCTTTGAGTGGGTGGAGATCATAAGCAGCACCATATCTGAGTAGCTCCAACAACTTACCACAACAGGGAGGTTCTACATGAACTCCTACATAGTTTATGCTGCGGCTTCAGAAAGAGATTATCCAGCCTTAATGTGGTGCGGGGTTTGGCCCTAAGTCAAAATATATGAATACTATCCATAACTAAAGCTAGAAAATAGTATCCCCCAGTTTACAAAGATTAACGATGCCTTCTTCTACGGCATCATCTACCTTTTGAGGCCAAACATGACTCATGGTCGTACGACTAAGAGCATTGTTGCAGCTACAGAGAAATGGGGAGCCTTGTTCACACAATTCCCCACCTTTACCTATCTAAGGGCAGCCAACTTCTTGGGGGAACCAACCAAATTGCCGAGATACACTGGCCCCAAGTTGATCCTGTTAGAGTTGTCAAGATAGCTTATAACCTACCACGAGAAGTGCCTAAAGAGAAAGAAGTGTGGAACTCGTTTCCCCCTCACAGTGGGTAGGTATACTTTTCTCTCTCACCATAAAGCACAGGATATGTTTGCAGAACTGGAGTTGCTAAATTTAAAGCACAACTTCCTGGTAAGGCACACTTTCGACCAAAGGAATTGCCTGCCCAAAGTCAAACTTGATCCGATCCACATTCCACAGATCGAGGATATTTATATCGACCTATATCATGAGGTCGAGCTCAGGAGGAAAGACCATTCCCGCTTGGCCTTAGCTGAAATCATCTATTACAGCGTGGCCATCGTCCCAAAAGGTTATCAAACTGTTGATCAAGTATATCTTGACATGAGTGGGGATGACTAGCCTTTCACTGTAATTGATAGAACCAAAGCGCCTCAGACAATAGAGGAAAGGGTTAAAGAAACTCTGTGAAGAATAGAGCACTGGTGCAAGATGAGTGGTCTCATCTACCTCGGAGATGATTTCACCACTTCTCCATTGGGCAACGCACCTTCCAGGTCAAAATAGCTACCAAAGAGCAAAGGGAAAGACAAAGAGGGTGAGTCAAGCTCCACCCAAGAGGAAGCTCCTGAAAGTCCTCCTTCCACTTCACAAGAACGGGTTGTAATCCCAGAAATCCTAGAGAAAGAAGCAGCGGAAGATGTTCCGATAGGCACATCCACTCAGGATGTTGCCACTACTGTAACCATTGAGGTCCCTTCTATCCCTTCTCCCTCTCCTCCTCCCCCTCCTTAGGTGACCCAAGCGACCATTCCTTTGGTCGTATCCTCTCCCCCGTCTTCTATTGTTCCCCCTTCCTCATTGTCCATCTTCTCTTCTCTCGTGGAGCTGCCCCCACCATTTCTTCCCTCATCTCTCATCTCCCTTGCTTTCCCATGTCTACCTCCCCTGCAGTACCTCTTCCTCCTATGAGCACTTCCTCAGCCTCCCTCTCAATGCCGCCTCCAAGTGTCTCTGTACGATGGAAAAGTGACATGTGAGGATGATAATCGGCAAGTGACCTTCCCTGTACAAAATTGGTGAACCCAACGTGAAACAAACAAAATTAGTGAAGCTGACATGAACTTCCTACTTTCTAGTTCAGAGTCATAGAATCACATGTTCTTCCAAGTTTAGTACACTTTTCATCTTCTGCGCCTCATTGGATTTCACCTTCGCTCCTTCCCATTATTCTTCGGGTATTCATATACCTCCCGAATATGTCGGGATTCGATGCATATGGCAGACCCCTCTTGGGTCTTGAGGCATACTATGCCCAACAGAATAGACAATCATCACCCTCGCTCTCAGTGTGGGGCGAAAACTATTCAACTAGTCAGTTGTCAACACAAACTCCAAGGATCAGATATAGCTCACCCTTCCAAACAGAGGAGTTGGAACAACTCACTCAAATGCAACAAACAGAGCCTTCAGGCTCAAACAATATGACGTTCACCAGAGAATCTGGTTCATCTCCTCAGGTACTACTTAGACCACAAATTAGTAGAGAATCAGACTCATACCAAGGTTTAGACGATGAATATTTGGTACGTTATGCCAGGAATGACCAACGTTCTTGAGGTATGTATCCACCTGTAGGAGGTTTACAACCACAACCCAAGGTCTCTTTTCAAGAAAATACCTCTATGCCACTGCATATAGGAAATACTCTGGGAGAAACTTGGCAAGATAGCAATCAGTTCATAGCAAGATATCACATGCCTATACAAAACCATGGTATACAAAAAATTCCACCAAGGTAGAATATCATAACTTCACCAAATGAAGTCATTTCAACTCTAATAGAAAAGGTTAGAGGGTAAGAACTTGCCCAAGCAAGTCAAAATTCATAATTCATGCAAGCAGGGAGTTCCAATCCTCCACACCATCCTAGCCAAGTGGATCTCCTCACAGAAGTAGGCACGTTAGGCATGACTCCGTAGTATTCACAACAAATGCCAACTAGACCCACCATCTCTAGCACTATTCCTCCTGGTCTAGTACAGAACAATCCATTCCTGGATAGTACCCCGTCATACTTAAACATATACTCCAAATCACCACAAGGGGATATGTTCTCCTCTCCTGGAATTTTTTCTCAAACAAAGGGGCTTCCTTATGCCCCTGCCAATGCATACGCTGCGCCATATCAACAACCCATCCCACCACCGCTCCCTCAACAGGCGCCATCAATGGTTGAAACATATGCGATAGGAACTTACTAAGAATATTTGAAAGAACCCTTGGATTTCACCATACGAAGCGTCATGCTTCCAAGACCCCTTCCTGATTTTCCCAAATACAAAGGAGAGGGAGATCCAAACGTGCATATCAAAGCTTACGCTACAGCCATTCGAGAACTACTGCAATGGGATGGGGTTGTTGCAAAAATATTCCCAAAAACCTTGGAAGGCATCGCTCTTGATTGGTATTATAGAATACCTGAGGCTTTAATCCATTCGTTCAAACAACTCATTTCAAAGTTCATCAAGGCTTTTGACATGAACAAACTATTAAGGATAGGAATTAGGGAATTCTTGCACATTAAACAAGAACACAATGAATCTGTCACCCATTTCATCCAGAGGTGGCGTACAGTTCTTTATTCTTCAGCAAGTGCTCCAAGTATGGATCAGATGGAACTATGTGATTTATTCCTTCATTCTCTCAGCAAAGAGGTGAAGGAAGAAGTCCAGAAGTTCCCACTAAGAACTTACAATGAAGTACTTGAGAGCGCTCTTTGAATAGATCAAGCAGCGATATATAGTGCTCGTAAGACATATGGAACAAATGGAAAATTAATCAATCCTAATAAAAAAACTATGACCTATCCTAATGCTGGGAATACCGATCAAGGACCTAAGATCCTTAATGAAAACCGTGGGGTTACAACAGATGGAGTCACTGATCAAGTCAAAGGACCAAATGTTGTGAACACCCCGACACCTGCTAATAATCAATGCAATAATAACTTCACTCCAGCGATCAATACGGTGGATTCTAATCATCCTCCACAACAACAAATCTAGTCACAAGGCCTTGCTCAAGGCCCAGATGGATATCGAAACCAAAGCCAAAGGCCACAACCTCGAAATTTCAACTATAACAACCAACAACCCAATCAAAACTTTGGGCCACAACAGGATTCAAACCGACGACCACGGAACTATAATCCCAATCTATATTATGGTTTCCACAAAATCAGGGGTCATGATACTAGGACTTGCCATGACTGCAACAAATTTTTACAACATCTACCAGAAGAGAAAAAACAACTCTTTGTAGATATGTTTCTGGGAAATCCTACACTGCCACTTGGTATGGGATTAGTTTCCACTCAAAATGCACCTCTCAGGATCTTCAACGATCCTCTACCAAATCATTCTAACAATAACAGGTTAGATCCAAATGGGACAAACAAAGGTGTCATAATAAGAAATAACAATCAAGATGCCTCAACTCCTGACAACTCTCGAATTGCTCCTAACCTAGGTTCAAACGGTAATACAAAAATCTTAGGATTAGTTGAGTTGGAGGTTGGGTGTGAAATTAAAGCAACAACTCAGATAAAGGACTATGTTTCACAACCCCTATTTGATATTTTTGGCGCACAAGATGAAGTTCCTATAATAGCAAGACCAGTAGGATCCTATGATTTAATATCAGATTTGAACAAGACCTTTTCTCACATTTCATTCCTAGATTTGCTGAAAAATTCACCCATGCATCGCTTTGCGTTGCTCAAAGAATTAGGTCTTGGTCATCTAATCAATGTTACGCCACCTTCTGAAACACAAGTAAACCATGTAGACTTTGACGTCTACCCTCCAGGGCAGGTAGATAGGGATACTGAGTTTGTATTTAACATAAGCAAGATGCCAACAGACACTGAAATTTCATGTAGAGGTGATCCACCCTTGCACTTGCAGGTTTGGATTTACAAAAACTACGTCAAGCGTGCAATGATTGATGATGGGGCAGCAGTTAACATAGTCCCCTTCACTTTTATTCAAAATATAGGGTATGGAGAAACCAATTGCTCCACAACTCAAAATACACTAAGGGGCTATGATAGTCTTAAAGCCACCTCGGTTGGAACTATAATATTACCGGTCACCTTAGGACCAAAAACAATCCTCACTAAATTTTATATTATAGATCAGGAAACCAACTATAATATGATTCTTGGTTGTCCATGGATACATCGTATGAAGGCAATCCCTTCCACGTTATTCCAAGAAGTAAGGTTTTTACACCTAGGAAAGGTCTTCATCACTAAAGGGAATCCTAAACCCTTTGATATATACTTAGAAAACCTCAAGAAAAAGAAAGGAGTTCATACAGAGCATGAACTTCCCTTGAATCAATTAAACAAACCGCCTCCAACAAAAAAGTTAGTCCTGGTCAGCCCAGACATTCCAAAGGTTGAATTTGTTGACCCAAAAATATACGAGGTGGCAAAGACAAATAAAAGTAAGTCAATTTCTGTGGAAACAGTCTCCACTAAAACCACAGCAGGAATTATGAAACTCATGGGGAATGATGAGACGATATTTCTCCCATTCAAACCTCATGGAATGGCTAGTCTTTCTAGTATAGCATCTCTTCCCTCTAAAGACCTAAATCTAGACATGAACATGATAAAATTAACAAACGAGGAAGGGCAATTTAAAATTGAAACGATGCCTATCAAAACCATCTCTAGGCATTGCCCTATCCTAAAGCCTAGTTTTGACCCATGCGCATCTGAAGCTAAGTTTTCCCTATCCATGGGGTAAGACCTCATCATTAACACAATGCTCGATATAAGAGAAAAGGTCCAGCAACATAGTCATGCTCACCCACATGCCATCTCTCAAAAACATGACAAAGAGGCAAGCAAATGCCTCCTTCAGAAAAATGTTTTTAATAATGGGACATATACACGTCTAGGAAAGGGTTGTAAGTTCAAACCCAGAATGGTAGGCCCTCATCAAGAGAATGAAAAATTTGAGGATAATGGTTCTCCACTGTGTACTTCTAGGGGTGAAGAATTTGATATTCATCAACTTTCTTCACCTTAGACATCATGAAATATAGTTCCACCTGCATTTTCATATGTACATGGTTACAGTTGCATTACATATTCATTTAGATAGGTTCATTTTTTTCACTCGTTTCATAAATATTGTAGTCCATGAACTTACTCTTAAGTAATATGTTACAAATTTCTGAAGATATTGGAAAAATTATTCAAATCACATCTCTTCAAACATCATCAAGTACTTTCAAATCTTCTCATCAAGTTCGACAGACAAACATTGACGAAAACCATACCAAGACCTGCATACTTGGCTTCGCTCTTTCTGTCTACTAGGTGAAGTTTTCCTTGCCTACGGTCTGTTCTAGAAGCTTCTTGGTGTCACATCTATCCCTCTTAAAATCTCTTGGAATGAAAGGATATCCCAAAGTCATAGATCAGAAATGTCAAAATCAAGTGAAATCAAAAGTGCCAAGTAAACAAAATATTTTATTTTACACACTTCTTTGCTCCATCAACCTTTGGTGATAAGCCCACATATCTTACTGTTGATGTGAGGTTGGGAAAGGAAAGAAGTGCCCTTACTCATTTGTATCTTGCCTTTGGTGACAAAACCATGCTTCTTACTAGTTGCATGAGGCAGGGTGTGGGGGGTCCAGTCACACAAACTAACAAATCTTGGTATGCTAAAAACATAAGTCAAATTCTGTTAAGAGAAGGCAAATATCCAAACATCCAAATTCCAAAGAGATCAAATCCTCAAAACCAGATTTTGTCAACCAGGTTGCCATTTATGAATCTAAGTCCTAGATAAACTGAAAAGTAAGTGGCCTTTTAAGCTTTGTAGTAGTTCTGAGTAGGGTGGGTGTGTAGGTCAAAATTTGGTTCTTGTTCTTGTTTTGTCTATCTCTCATCATTCCACTCAAATTAAACTCATATAACTTGTGCCCTTCCCAATTCTTGGTGTTGAGCCCTCGCATCTTTCTAGTTGCATGGATTTGGGATTGGGGCAAGTTCATCTCTTTATTGCTATAACATTCATCACATTTTACCAACATAAGAAGAAATCACAGACATTGTCTAAAGAGGCCAAAAGTTCAAAACTACAACATGTTCGTCATCACATATGAGCATTGCAAAAGCAAATTAAAGTAAAAACATTCCGTTTAAAATTTGTTATCACTTGTCCATCCATTGCACACATTCTGAAAAGCATATGATAATCAGGAATTCTAAACATCTAAGAGTACACACATGAATCAAATCAAGCCAACTCTATACAGCGAATAATTGAGCCAAAAAGTGATATATTGTACATATCACGGTGTGTCATAGCTTTTTACGATGTCATCGCACACTAGGTGCAGTCCAAAATGCTTGCAATAAGCACAAAATACCAAAACAACGTACATGCCTCACAAAGTGGGGACTAAGAAATAAAGGAACTCTGCCTTTCCCCCCCTTTTCAGGCCCATTATGACTACTCTAGTTACAAATTTCTTAGGAGTTCTTCTCAAAAGCCATTCAAAAATAGCAAAAAGCTAAGCCTAATGCAAAATACCATTCCCAAACTCATTCCAATTCAATCATACTCAAAAAATGAAAAGAGTGATCACCATGGGACCCAAAGCTCAAAAAATTACCAAATCGATACACACAAATGAATAGGAAAATGAACTTGTTTTGTAAATTTATGAAATTCTAACGTCGGGTTCACCAATTTTGTATTATGGAAAAGTGACATGCGACGATGATAATCAGCAAGTGACCTTCCCCGTACCCGACCTCATCGAGGTCGTGCCGAGACAGCCGGTGGTTTGTAATGCGGGTGCCTTAGATGAAGCCACAGCAGGGATTATGCCCCAATTTTGTACGATAGAAAAGCTACAAGTGAGGATGAGAATCGGCAAGCAACTTTCCTATGGCTAACCATGGGAGGATCAGTGACTAAGATCTAGTAGTGTGATCTCCTGGTAGCTGAAAAGACAAAGGGGATATTTAGAGGCTATAAGCAGGTAGCATAAATTCCTTAGTGGTTTACCCTCCTAACTAGAATTTCAGTGTTAATCTAGTTATGAAGTCTCCAAATTAACTAAAACTAAAATAACAATTTATAATACTGCTGAAAGGGAAACTAACCTAAACAGGAATATACGATTGAAACATTATAATTACAAGCAAACAATTAAACTACTTTTATACTAAAAAATAAACAAGTGAGATAACCTAGTGTGGTTATTCACCTGTGCAGATGTGTGAATCTAAATAAAAGACCCACCAATTAAATTAATTGAAAACCTTCAATCCTACCTTAGAAGTGAGCGAAAAAATCATATTTTCTCAGAAGCTATCATTCCCCACAGCTTCCCTGGCAATATTGAGAGCGAGATTAACTGAAAATAAAATATGATTCACTTACTTTATTTGATAATAACTTTGACGATTTAAACCTGGAGTTTACTGAGTAGAGGAAAATCCAGTTTTTGTTGTAGCTTGTCCCCTCAGAGTGATCTCTTCATTCTTTCATGTTCACGTGTATCCAGAAAGAGTAGGAGTATAGCGAGCATCAGCAAGAGAAGGTACTGGGACGGTAGTCACTTTGAAGTAAAAATGGCACGAAGCACAAGTAGGAGAGGGATAGTGCAAATGAAACTGGCTTGGCCTATACGATTCCTAGCAGGGTCGTTGCAGTAATGATGGAAAAATGATAAACAACAGGTACTCAAAACAATGCCATAATAGCAGCTTCAAAGAAATACAATGAAGTATAAGTAGGAGAGGGATGGCCCAATGAGAACAGAGATTGGCCTATATGATTCCTAGCAGGATCGTTGTCGGTGTACAGTGAGGCATAACTAAATATTCAGAATTCTAATCCATGCTAAAGATAAAATGATTCATAAAATAAATCTAGGACTGATTATTGAAGACTGAAACTCAAAAATGAAGACTCCAGACAAAAAAACCAAGACCATTTACTTGTAAACACGCTACATATTTATAGCATTTGTAATGACTAGAAGGCAAGTTCAAATTGAACTCTCCCACCATTAAACAAAGATAAATCATTGTTCAGGTGGCTAAAACATAAATACAAGCTTTAGTGGTTGAGAAATGCAGGTGAAAATTTAATTTTCACGGTTGACGCGATTGTCGGAGCATTCTCGAAAGCGCGTACAGGACCGCCACCCTTGCGCAGGGTAGACGATTACAGGACCGCCGCCCTGGCCTGGGTGATGGTTACAGGACCACCACCCTGGCTGGGTGATGGTTATAGGACCACTGCCCTGGCATGGAGGCGGTCCTGTAACTAACAACAAAAAATAAGGAAAAAGAGAGAAAAGGTTAGGAAAAAACATGCAGACGCTAGACAAGGATTTTTGGGATGCAAATGTATACTCCAACAAGCTTTCTGGATTCCGAAACACCTTACAAAGAGATCTTAATCATCATTGGGGTTTCCATAACCAATTTCTGACTGTACAGTACATACAATTTTGGGTACGTATAGTCGCCAACGCATTTTCCTTCTACTACTACAGTTGCTCCCTTTACTATTTCCGGTCCCTCTCCCATAAGTCCAGGATGGATCTCTCAGCATCTAAGCCAACAAAAGAGGAAAGCTCCCCATCGCACCGATGGACTTCTCCATCATCCCATCAAAGGGGACCAAGAAGCAAAATCCTTTAACCCGCTTCTCTCATAGTGTGTCAGGAGAGAGAGTAATGGAGATATCATACCCCAATCCTTTAA
Source organism: Taxus chinensis (assembly GCA_019776745.2). Lineage (NCBI taxonomy): Eukaryota > Viridiplantae > Streptophyta > Pinopsida > Cupressales > Taxaceae > Taxus > Taxus chinensis. Next base: position 886,488,389 of record CM034146.1, on the reverse strand, counting down.
AGTATAAAAAGGATCTTTCTTCCAACAGATTACACAGTGACCCAAGTCACAATGGGGACATCTTCGGAAAGCCTTCAAGAAGAGGCCCTATCTGCAGTTGACGCCCCTTTGTAAGAAGCTCCAAGAAGTAAAGGAAGAGAAAAGGCTGTTAAAGGAGCAAAATAAACATCTTCTCCATGCCTTGCAGAAAATGGGCAGTGCACCTCCTACAACTGCCGCCAAAGCTCCTGAGCCTTTGAGCCAGGACAAGATTAATGAATATGCCAAAATTAGTGAGGCCGGGCATGGCAGTTTCTTCCTGGAGGAGCCAAATCCTCAAAGAAAGTGAGGGAGTGATTGCTAAGTTCACTGAATTATATCAGCATATCAATCGGGTGAATAGAGAGCTCTAGGTGATAGCATGACCCATCTCCGAAGAGCTGGACCATGCCAAGATGCAGCATGAGACCTTTTAGAAAATACTCGACTGTTCAGTCAAAGATCTGGTCAAGTTCGGCATCTTTGGACACCCCAGAGCCCTCAACAAAATCCTTTCTACTCTGGATTATTAGGTTGATCAGCTGGAGTTTGTCCTGGAGAAGATTGATAAGATAAAGGAGGAAGCCCTGGATGCAATGCATCAAATGGAGTAGATTTTTCTTGAGAATGTCTCCAAGTTTTCTCACTCCTTTCGCCTTAAGAAAGGTAGAGGAAACTATTCAGATCTTTAAGGAGATTGTTTTACAAGGGCTGGGACCAGAGGTCACTTTCGACGCCGAATCCATCAACAACCTGCTGGCTTGTCGTGACTTCATCGGGTACCTGATAGAGACAGAAAATGATTATTCCAAACTCCCAGAAAATCTCACGGATGAGCAAGAGACTTGCGAATCTATCAGTGATCGACACAAGGATCCTTCCCAGGATCAACTTCAACCCATGATCAGTAAGTTCATGGAGTACCGTACCCAATTCCACATCTCGTCGCCTGAGCAGCAGCAAAAGTAGGATACTCCCTTTTAGCCACGAGATGATGATGAAATATTTTTCTTCTTCCTGACTTTCTCCTTGTAATTATCTAAAGTGTGTTGACATAAACAATGACATCACCCATGCTGCACCATGGAATGATGTCATCCACAAAGTTGTCAAAAAGTCAACAAATGAATTTAGAATCTCTTGTAAGATATTTTTGTAATTTAGTTGTTGGTTTTCTTTTGTCTTCTTTTCTTCTCTCCTTCTATATATACTTGAATACTTGTTGTATTCAAGGAGGTGGATATCTTTTAGATGAAAAATAGAAGTGAGGAGAAAAAGGCTTTGTACTTTTTGAAACAGATGAAAACATTAATACAAATATTAAAACTTTGTGCTGAATATGTGTGTTATGTGCATCTGATCTTTCTTATGTCAGATCTGTGCATTTATTCTTTTAGATCTATTTTCTACTTTTTTTTGTCATTTGTCCATCAGTATTGCTTTCTTTGTCTATGCATGTAGGTTCAGCTTTGTTTACTACCAACCCAAAACATAGACCCTCTGACCTTTCTACTTTGGAATTCATTTCTTTTCTCCCTTCAGATCTATCTTCTTTCCTTTCTTCTTTCCTTTCTGTTCTTTGTTAGAACTAATCTACTGGGATGAGATCCCAAACCCCCTAAAGGGCAAAATATTGTGAGGCTTGCACAAAATTCCTGCTGGTAGAATAGCAATAAACCAGTTTCACTTTACTGACTCAAGGAGAGGCTATGCCCATGCACATTGTTGGCTTTTCTATCCATAGATCTGCTCTCACGAAAGGTTTTCAAACGAACAGTTTTTGGCAACTCCGCTGGGGATCGAACAGATCTTTGATGGTGGTGTGTTTAAAAAATCAGTGAAAATCGAAAAAATCACTACCTGTTTACAAATTTTAACTTTTGTTCAAAACCCAAATTTTTTGCAAAAGTGATCCAAACTGAAAATTTTCTTCAGGGATCCATAGATCGGGCCTAGTAGGAGATCTTTAGGTCACTGAGTTTTTTATAAAAAATCTGTATTTTTCCGTAGATCTACGTTTTTGACAGTTTACCAAAATTTTCAAACTCTTCAAAAAGTCAACTCTAGATCCAAAAATCAGCTTATTAAGCTTTACCATTGTTTTATCCTCGTTGTTCTTTGTCATTAAACTGCAATCGGTTTTCAAAAGAAGGATAAAATTTAAATATTTAGAAAAGTACATGCTGCTGGTTTTTGTTAGAAAAATCAGAAAATCAGCAAGTATAACCAAAAAGAGTTTTAAATATGATCCACAATATTGCAGATCTGGAAGTTACACTAGAAGGTGAACCATTTATTCGTAGTAGGAGAGCTCGTGGAGAATTCGATCATACCTTTGACCTACTTCAAAGGCACAACTTTATTATAACACCCGGCTCACTCTCTCATCACTAAGTTCAGTTGACTGGTCATCCAGGAGTGTCTCACCTCCATGAAGGAAGCATCTCTCATCAGGAACATCTACATCACTTTGCAGTGCTCTGTTGCTCAGTGGAACTGCACTTCCAGCTTGTGTCCTCTTTCCAACTTTTCAAATGGCGGTGCCATGGGGAAATGCTATGGGCCCTTTGGCATTACCACATCCTGTTCATGCCACTTCCACATGGAAACCGAAATAATTTTCCCAAATTTGATGGGAGTGGAAACCAAAGCATAGATTCACACATATCTGCATTCATCATGTCATGCAGCATCCTGGATGTGACCCATGAAGATGTGTCAATTCGTCTCTTCTTAGAAACTTTGCAAGGGCCCGCAGCGGAATGGTTTTAGCATTTTCCGGCCGAATCTATTACTAGTTGGGCCACCTTGCGAGGTGCTTTTGAAGACAGGTATAAGCCTTCTGAAGATGCATTCACGTACTATCCAAGATCACTCACCTAAAGAAGGATTCCAATGAAACTATGTGTGATTTTATCGCCAGGTTCAATGCATTAATCAAGCGAGTGCCTGTTGCCATGCTTCCAAACACCGGAAAATCAAAAGTGTTTCTTCGTAAACGCTATGAGCTCGAAAGTAAGTTTCTTACTCCTATAGGAACAAGTAGCTACCTTACCTCTTGCCCCAGGCTGCTGCCATTCAGATAAAGGACAACTTGCTAATATCTGGCGAATTGAAACGAGAGTCATCCAAGTTCAAAGCTGCAAATCCTTCCTCAGGCCACTTCATCTAATTCCGGCATTTCAAAAGATGGTAAATGACTTACTCGCATTAAAAGAAGTAGTTAGCCCAAGATTCCCCCAGTTCCTCATACTGGAATATTCCACGAAGAACTTTTACTCCCAACAACGTCCCGTATAGGCCGCGTCTACCTGCAACCTGCTCCATGGTTGGCGCTTGAGGCTCCTCCAGTCAACGCTTTTGGCCAAAATCAAAGAAGAGGAACAAAATTACGAAGAACCTTCGTCTCAAGGAAAAGATGATCAAGATGTCGCTGAACCAACTGGCGAATCTACTATCGGTTTATATGGAATTTGATGAGGAAGAATCTGACGAAGAAGAGGGCACCCAAGGATATGTAAGCAGATAATCATATGCTATTTTTACCCGCTCACAAGGAAAAAGAAGCAGAGTTCCCTGCCAATGTGTAGAAAGAGAAGGTTGCGTCTTCCACGCCCCCCAACTATTGCTAAAAGAGGTAATCCTCTTCCTGCTCAACCCCTTGTTAAGTCTTTTACAAAGAAATATTTTCCTCCCATCTCTCCTCCAAATCAGCCTTCTTCTATTTCCATGAAGACCAGTAACTTTACTCTACCATCGCGAAATGAAGGACTCATTCCTCCATCAACGCAACCCTTAGCCGTGTTTGGACATAATTGACCACACTAAAAAGACCAAGATTCAAATTTCTGAATCCGAGTACGTTCAGTCAAACCCTGAATAGCTTTTAAGGTTGACTGAATACATCCAAAAGTTAGGCTATCATGACTAATCAAGTTTCCCCAAAAGGAATCCTTTCCACCCTTCCTTCATCCCACATAAATGTTGCCTCGACTTCAGCATCAAGCAAGATAGAACCTTTCTATCTCTCCCTCCTAATCAATGGCCACAAACTAAGCAACTACATAATTGATTCTGGAGCTTCTGATAATGTCATGCTGGCAAAAATTCGCCCATGCTCTGGGCCTCACCCTTACCAAGCCTTTCGGCAGATGTTATTCCTTGGAAACCAAACAGGTTCTGCTGATTGGTCAAATCAAGGATGCAGAGTTCACATTTTCGGCATTCCCCAGAGAAAAAGAGTAAAGATAACCGTCCTTGTTGCCGATATTCCGGCAGCGTATGGAATTCTAACTAGCAAGGAGCTTTTGTAGAGAAGTTGGTGGGGAGATTCATATGGACTAGTCTAAGGCTAGAATCCCCGTCAAAGGTGTAATGCAAACCTTGGAGCCTGAATCACAAAAGAAGTACCTAGTTACTAACTCTGATGACCTCAAAGCCCAAATTCTCTTCGAATCATCAGGGATGGGAAACTATTTCTTTTCTACCAAGTCTGACAAGGGGGATGTCCTCATCCAGGCAGAGGATCTTAACAAGAGCTAGAATTTGCAGTTCGACGGCAGTTGCGTGACTAGTGGGTGTGGCACTGGTGCCGTGCTTATATCTCCTGAAGAGGAGATTATTCCTCTCTCTTTCAAGTTGTAGTTTTTCAACACGAATAATACCGCTGAGTATGAATCCCTACTGCTTGGCATGCAAGCCACGAAGGAATGAGGGATCAAAAATCTTAAGGTACAAGGTGATGCATAGCTGGTCATAAATCAAGTTAAGAGGATATACCAAGTGAAAAATGAAAGGCTCAGACATTACCGCAACGTGGTGTGGGATAGCATCGAGGAGTTTGATGCTTTTTCAATAAAATCCATCCCAAGAGCTTAGAATGACATGGCCGATTCATTGGCCATTTCAGCATCCCTCATGCTCCCTCACCCAGGTTTGAAAACAAACAAATATACCATTGAGGTGGTTTTCCGCCCAAGCGTGCCGGAAAATTCTCAGCATTGGCAAGTATTCAACAATGACAACCAACTCATTGCCTTTCTAGAAAAGGTGAAAATTTTTAGTAAACTTCATTTTGAAGGATCCACTTTTGCATGCCGTGAATCTGTTACAGATCAAGGACAAAGAATCCAAAGGGAACAATGGCATATGTCAGCTCAAAGGAAATAAAATCCTAAAAGGCCTAGTCTCCCTAGAGTGGTTGTTCAATAGGCATGATCGACTTTGTTAAAAAGAAGAGGCGAGATGATCCTATTTCCTCCCCAGAAACCGAACCGGTCAATTTAGGTTCGATAGAACATCTGCAGTTTATGAACATTGGAAAATGTTGCACACCTGAAGAGAAGTGGAAGTTTGTCAAACTAGCTGAAGAAATATAAGGATGTATTGGCATGGTCCTATGCCAATGTAAATTCTTTCAAGCCAAAGGACGTGCCAACATGATATCCCATTGAAAGAAGACGTGAAACCTTTTCGCCAGAAGTAGAGACATTATAGTCCTAAAATCTCTGGTACTATCTAGGCTGAAATTCAGAAAATGCTGGACTCATGGATTGCTTTTCCTATCCACTCACAGTACCTGGGTCACAAAGATTATGCCAGTGCGCATTAAGAATGGTGAGATATGCATATGTGTAGATTTTCGCATCCTGAATCAGGCGTCCATGAAGGACAATTACCCACTTCCCATAATGGACCAGGTTCTGCAAGCAGTAACTGGATCAGAAATGTTGTCCATGCTTGATGGTTTCTCGGGCTACAATCAGATTGAAGTCTCACCTGAACACTAATTTAAAACAACATTCACTACTCCTTGGGGTACGTTTGCTTACAGTAGGATGTTGTTTGGCTTAACCAATGTTGGCGCTAGTTTCCAGCGAGCGATGGACTTCACATTTAAAGGTATCATGGGGAAGGTCATTGTAGTCTACTTAGATGACTTAACTGTGTTCTCCAAGCAACGAAATAATCATTTTGATCATTTGGAGCAAGTATTGATTAGATGCCAAGAGCACGAGATCTCCTTGAATCCGAAAATGTCCGTTTTTGGAGTCACAGAAGGAAAATTGCTAGGACATGTTGTTAGCAAAGAAGGGACAAAGATAGATACCGAAAGAGTTAAGGCTATTCAGAGCTTTACTTTACCCACAAGCAGGACCAGTGTTCACTCTTTTTCGGAAAGGTGAACTTTCTCAGGTGATTTGTTCCTTATTTTGCTAAAAAGACTCTTCATAAATTAGACATGATGAAAGGATCAACAAATTTTTGATGGAGCGAAGAAGGGAAGAAGTCATTTGAGGAAATAAAATCCTCTGTTGCTCACGCACCAGTCTTGTTATGCCTTGATTTCTCCAAGGATTTATCATGTATAGCTATGCATCTGAGCATACTGTGTCTGCCATCTTGATGTAAAAGAATTCTGAGGATGTTGAATACCCAATTACATTCATGAGCTCTCCCCTCAAACCTCACAAATTAAAAATGTCTTAGTTGGAAAAGAATGCCTTCGCCGTTGTCAAAGCAATCAAGAATGCCTGCGGGGGAATTGGATTGCGAAAGTCCAAGAGTATGATCTAGATATAAAACCAACTAAGCTGGTAAGGGGTAAGGGCCTATGTCAGCTTATGGCTGAAACTAAAATAACAATTTATAATACTGCTGAAAGGGAAACTAATCTAAACAGAATATACGATTGAAACATTATAATTACAAAAGAAATAATTAAACTACTTTTATAATAAAACTAAACAAGCGAGATAAACCAGTGTGGTTATTCACCTGTGCAAATGTGTGAATCTAAATAAAATACATCCAATTAAATTAATTGAAAACCTTAAATCCTACCTCAGAAGTGAGGAACAAATCATAGTTTCTTAGAAACTATCATTCCCCACAGCTTCCCTAGCAATATTGAGATTGAGCTTAACTAAAATAAAATGATTCGCTACTTTATTTGATAATAACTTTGACCGATTTAAACCTGGAGTTTACTGAGCAGAGGTAAATCTAGTTTTGTTGTAGCTTGTCCCCTCAGAGTGATCTCTTCGTTCTTGCATGTTCACATGAATCTAGAAAGAGTAGGATTATAGCAGCATCAGCAAGAGAAGGCACTGGGATGGTAGTCACTTTGAAGTAAAAATGGCACAAAGCATAAGTAAGAGAGGGATAGTGTAAGTGAACTGGCTTGGCCTATGCGATTCCTAGTAGGGTCATTGCAGCAATGATGGAAAAATGATAAACAACAGGTACTCAAACAATGAATAATAGTAGCTTTAGAGAAATACAATGAAGTACAAGTAGGAGAGGGATGGCACAAGAGAACAGAGCTTGGCCTATACGATTCCTAGCAGGATCGTTGTCGCTGTACAGTGAGGCATAACTAAATATTCAGAATTCTAATCCATGGTAAAGATAAAATGATTCATAAAATAAATCTAGGACTGAGTATTGAAGACTGAAGCTCAAAAATGAAGACTCCAGACCAAAGAACCAAGACCATTTACTTGTAAACAAGCTACATATTTATAGCATTTGTAATGACTAGAAGGCAAGTTCAAATTTAACTCTCCCACCATTAAACAAAGATAAATCACTGTTCAGGTGGCTAAAACATAAATACAAGCTTTAGTGGTTGAGAAATGTGGGTGAAAATTGAATTTTCATGCTTGACGTGATCATCGGAGCATTATGGAAAGCGCGTACAGGATAGCCGCCATGCGTAGGGTGACGATTACAGGATTTCCGCCCTAGCCTAGGTGACGGTTACAGGACCACCACCCTAACTTGGTGACGGTTATAGGACCACCACCCTGGTAGGGAGGCGGTCCTATAAATAACAACAAAAAATAAGGAAAAAGAGAGAAAATGTTAGGACAAAACATGTAGAGGCTAGACAAGGATTTTTGGGATGCAAATGTATACTCAACGAGCTTTCTGGATTCTGAACACCTTGCAAAGAGATCTTAATCATCATTGGGGTTTCTGTAACCAATTTCCAACTGTACAGTACATACAATTTTGGGTATGTACAGTCTCCACGCATTTTCCTTCTACTATTGCAGTTACTCCCTTTACTATTTCTGGTCCCTCTCCCATAAGTCCAACATGGATCTCTCAGCACCTGAGCCAAAAAAAGAGGAAAGTTCCCATCGCACCGATGGACTTCTCCGTCATCCCATCAAAGGGGACCAAGAAGTAAAATCCTTTAACCCGCTTCTCTCAGAGTGTGTTAGGAGAGAGAGTAATGGAGATAGCATACCCCAATCCTTTAAAGGATAAAAAGGATCTGTCTTCAACAGATTACATAGTGACCCAAGTCACAATGGGGACATCTTCGGAAAGCCTTCAAGGAGAGGCCCTATCTACAGTTGACGCCCTTTACAAGAAGCTCCAGGAAGCAAAGGAAGAGAAAAGGCTGTTAAAGGAGCAAAATAAACATCTTCTCCACGCCTTACAGAAAATGGGCAGTGCACCTCCTACAATTGCTGCTGAAGCTCCTCAGCCTTTGAGCCAGGACAAGATTAATGAATATGCCAAAATCGGCGAGCAAGGCATGGCAGTGTCCGCCTGGAGGAGCCAAATCCTCAAAGAAAGTGAGGGAGTGATCACTAAGTTCACCAAATTATATCAGCATATCAATCAGGTGAATAGAGAGCTCCAGGTGATAGCAGGACCCATCTTCGAAGAGCTGGACCACGCCAAGATGCAGCATGAGAACTTTCAGAAAATGCTCGACTGTTCAGTCGAAGATTTGGTCAAGTTCAGCGTCTTTGGACACCCCAGAGCCCTCAACAAAATCCTTTCTACTCTGGATTATCAGGTTGATCAGCTGGAGTTTGTCCTAGAGAAGATTGATAAGATAAAGGAGGAAGCCCTGGATGCAATGCATCAAATGGAGCAGGTTGTCCTAAGAATGTCTCCAGGTTTGCTCACTCCTTCTTTCACCTTAAGAAAGGTAGAGGAAACTATTCCGATCTTCAAGGAGATCATTTCACAAGGGTTGGGATCAGAGGTCACTTTCGACGCCAAATCCATCAACAACCTGCTGGCTTGTTGTGACTTCATCGAGTACCTAATAGACATAGAAAATGATTATTCCAAACTCCCAGAAAATCTCACGGATGAGTGGGAGACTTGCAAAGCTATCAGTGATCGACACAAGGATCCTTCCCAAGATCAACTTCAACCCATGATCTGCAAGTTCATGGAGTACCGTGCTCAGTTCCACATCTTGTCGCCTAAGCAACAGCAAAATCAGGATACTCCCTTTCAACCATGGGATGACGATGAATAGTTTTCTTCTTCCTGACTTTCTCCTTGTAATTATCTAAAGTGTGTTGACATAAACAATGACATCATCCATGTTGCACCATGGGATGATGTCATCCAAAAAGTTGTCAAAAAGTCAACAAATGACTTTAGAATCTCTTGTAAGATATTTTTGTAATTTAGTTGTTGGTTTGCTTTGTCTTCTTTTCTTCTCTCCTTCTATATACTTGAATACTTGTTGTATTCAAGGAGGTGGATATCTTTTAGATGAAAAATAGAAGTGAGGAGAAAAGGCTTTGTACTTTTTGTAACAGAAGAAAACATTAATACAAATATTAAGACTTTGTGTTGAATATGTGTGTTATGTGCATCTGATCTTTCTTATGTCAGATCTGTGTGTTTATTCTGTTAGATCTATTTCTAATTTTTTTTGTCATTTGTCCATTAGTATTGCTTTATTTGTCTATGCAAGTAGGTTCGGCTCTATTTACTACCAGCCCAAAACGAAGACCCTCTGACCTTTCTACTTTGGAATTCATTTCTTTTCTCCCTTCAAATCCATCTTCTTTCATTTCTTTCCTTCATTCCTTTCTATTCTTCGTCGAAACTAATCTACTGGGATGAGATCCCAAACCCCGTGAAGGCAGAATATTGTGAGACTTGCACAAGATTCTTGTTGGTAGAATAGCAATAAACCAGTTTCGCTTTGCTGAATCAAAGAGGGGCTATGCCCTACACACTGTTGGCTCATCTATCCATAGATCTGCTCTCACGATAGATTTTCAAACCAACAGTTTTTGGTGACTCCGCTGGGGATCAAGCAGATCTATCAGATCTATGATGGTGGTGTGTTTAAAAAATCAGTGAAAATTGAAAAAATCACTACCTGTTTGCAAATTTTAACTTTTGTTCAAAACCCAAAATTTTTGCAAAAGTGATCCAAACTGAAAATTTTCTTCAGGGATCCATAGATTGGACCTAGTAGGAGATCTTTAGTTTGCTGAGTTTTTATAAAAATCTGTATTTTTCCGTAGATCTAAGATTTTGACAGTTTACCAAAATGTTCAAACTCTTCAAAAAGTCAACTCTAGATCCAAAAATCAGCCTACTAAGCTTTACCATTGTTTTATCCTCGTTGTTCTTTGTCATTAAACTACAATCAGTTTTCAAAAGAAGGATAAAATTTAAATATTTAGAAAAGTACATGCTGCTGGTTTTTGTCAGAAAAATACGAAAATCAGCAAGTACAGCCAAAAAGAGTTTTAAATCTGATCCACAATATTGCAGATCTGGAAGGTACACTGGTGGGTAAACCATTTACTCGTAGCAGGGGAGCTCGCAGAGAAGTTGATCTTACCTTTGACCTGCTTCAAAGGCACAACTTCAGTATAACACCGGCTCACTTCTCGTCACTAAGTTCAGCTGACCGGTCATCCAGGAGTGTCTCGCCTCCACGAAGGAAGCGTTTCTCATTAGGAACATCTACATCACTTTTCAGTGCTCTGTTGCTTAGCGGAACCGCACTTCCAGCTTGCGTCCTCTTTCCAGCTTTTCAAATGGCGGTGCCATGGGGAATTGCTATGGGCCCTTTGGCATTACCACAACCTGTTCACGCACTTCCACATGGAAACTGAAAGAATTTTCCCAAATTTGATGGGAGTGGAAAAAAAAGCATGGATTCACACATATCTACTTTCATCATGTCATGTAGCATCCTGGATGTGACCCATGAAGATGTGTCAGTTCACCTCTTCTTAGAAAATTTGCAAGGGCCCACAGCTGAATGGTTTCAGCATTTTCCGGCCGAATCTATTACTAGTTGGGCCACCTTGCGGGATTCTTTTGAAGATAGGTATAAGCCTTCTGAAGACATGTTCACGTTACTGTCCAAGATCACTCACCTAAAGAAGGAGTCCAATGAAACTATGCGCTATTTTATCACCAGGTTCAATGCATTAATCAACCGTGTGCCTGTTGCCATGCTTCCAACACCAGAAAATCAAAAGTGTTTCTTCGTAAATGCTATGAGCTCGAAAGTAAGTTTCTTACTCTTGCAGGAACAAGTAGCTACCTTGCCTCTTGCCCAGGCTGCTGCCATTTGGATAGAGGACAACTTGCTAATATCTGGTGAATTGAAATGAGATTCATCCAAGTTCAAAGCTACAAATCCTTCTCATGCCACTTCGTCTGATCTGGCATTTCAGAAGATAGAAAATGACTTGCTCGTATTAAAGAAGCAGTTAGCCCAAGCTTACACCAATTCCTCATACCGGGATATTCCACAAAGAAATTTTACTCCCAACAGCATCCCGCATAGGCCGCGTCTGCCTACAACTGCTCCGCAGTTGGCGCTTGAGGCTCCTCCAGTCAACGCTTTGGCCGAAATTGAAGAAGAGGAACAAAATTACGAAGAACCTTCATCTCAAGGAAAAGATGATCAAGATGTCAGTGAACCAACTGGCAACTCTACTATAGGGTATATGGAATTTGATGAGGAAGAATCTGACAAAGAAGAGGATACCCAAGGATATGTAAGCGGACAATCATATGTTGTTTTTACCCACTCGCAAGGAAAAGAAGCATAGGTCACTTCCAATGTGTAGAAAGAGAAGGCTGCGTCTTCCACACCCCCAACTATTGTTAAAAGAGGTAATCCTCTTCCTGCTTAACCCCCTGTTAAGTCTTTTACAAAGAAATATTTTCCTCCCATATCTCCTCCAAATCAGCCTTCTTCTATTTCCATAAAGACCAGTAACTTTACCCTACCATCGCGAAATGAAGGACTCATTCCTCCATCAACACAACCCTTGGCCACATTTGACATAATTGACCACACTAAAAAGACCAAGATTCAAATGTCCGAAGCCAAGTACCCTCAGTCAAACCCCGAATAGCTTGTAAGGTTGACTGAATACATCCAAAGTCAGGCTGTCATGACTAATCAGGTTTCCTCAAAAGGAATCCTTTCCACCCCTCCTTCATCCCACATAAATGTTGCCTCAACTTCAGCATCAGGCAAGATAGAACCTTTCTACCTCTCCCTCCTAATCAATGGCCACAAACTAAGCAACTGCATAATTGATTGTGGAGCTTCTGACAATGTCATGCCAGAAAAATTCACCCATGCTCTAGGCCTCACCCTTACCAAGCCTTTCGGTAGATGTTATTCCTTAGAAACCAAATAGGTTCTACTGATCGGTCAAATCAAGGACGCTCAGTTCACATTTTTGGCATTCCCAGAGAAAAGAGTAAAGATAACTGTCCTTGTTGCCGATATTCCGGCAGCGTGTGGAATTCTACTAGGAAGGAGCTTTTGTAGTGAAGTTGGTCGGGAGATTCATATGGACTGGTCTAAGGCTAGAATCCCCGTCAAAGGTATAATGCAAACCTTGGATCCTGAATCGCAAAAGAAGTACCTAGTTACTAACTCCGATGACCCCAAAGCCCAAATTCTCTTCGGATCATCAGGGATGGGAAACTATTTCTTGTCTACCGAGTCTAACAAGGGGGATGTCCTCGTCCAAGCAGAGGATCTTAACAAGATCTAGACTTTGAAGTTCGACGGAAACTGCGCGACTAGTGGGTGTGGTGCTGGTGCCGTGCTTATATCTCCCGAAGAAAATATTATTCTTCTCTCTTTCAAGTTGCAGTTTTTCAACACGAATAATACTGCTGAGTATGAATCTGTACTGCTTTGCATGCAAGCCGCAAAGGAAAGAAGGATCAAAAATCTTAAGGTACAAGGTGATGCATAGCTGGTCGTAAATCAAGTTAAGAGGATATACCAAGTGAAGAATGAAAGGCTCAGACATTACCGCAACACGGTGTGGGATAGCATCGAGGAGTTTGATGCTTTTTCAATAAAATCCATCCCAAGAGCTCAGAATGACATGGCCGATTCATTGGCCATTTTAGCATCCCTCATGCTCCCTCACCCAGGTTTGAAAACAGAGAAATATACCATTGAGGTGGTTTTCCGCCCAAGCGTGCTAGACAATTCTCAGCATTGGCAAGTATTCAACAATGACAACCAACTCATTTCCTTTCTAGAAAAGGTGAAATTTTTTAGTAAACTTCATTTTGAAGGATCCACTTCTGCATGCCGTGAATCTGTTACTGATCAAGACAAAGAATCAAAAGGGAACAACGGCATATGTCAGCTAAAAGGAAATAAAATCCCAAAAGGCCTAGTCTCCCTAGAGCGGTTGTTCAATAGGCATGATCTCTTTGTTAAAAAGAAGAGGCGAGATGATCCTATTTGCTCCCCAGAAACTGAACCAGTCAATTTAGGTTCAGTAGAACATCCGCAGTTTGTGAACATTGGAAAATGTTGCACACCTAAAGAGAAGTGGAATTTTGTGAAACTGCTAAAGAAATACATGGATGTATTGGCATGGTCCTATGCTGATCTAAAGTCTTTCAAGCCAAAGGACGTCCAGCATGATATCTCGTTGAAAGAAGACGTTAAACCTTTTCGCTAGAAGCAGAGACATTATAATCCTAAAATCTCAGGTACTATCCAGGCTGAAATTTAGAAAATGTTGGACGAACGGATTATTTTTCCTATCCATCATAGTACCTGGGTCGCAAACATTGTGCCAGTGCACAAGAAGAAAGGTGAGATACGCATATGTGTAGATTTTTACAACCTGAATCAGGCGTCCGTGAAGGATAACTACCCGCTTCCCATAATGGACCAGGTTCTGCAAGTAATAACTAGATCAGAACTGTTGTCCATGCTTGATGGTTTCTTGGGCTATAATCAAATTGAAGTCTCACCTGAATACAAATTTAAAATAGCATTCATTACTCCTTCGAGTATGTTTGCTTACAACAAGATGCCATTTGGCCTGACCAATGCTGGCGCTACTTTCCAGCGAGCGATGGACTTCGCGTTTAAAGGTATGATGGGGAAGGTCATTGTAGTCTACTTAGATGACTTAACTATGTTCTCCAAACAACGAAATAATCATTCTGATCATTTGGAGCAAGTATTGATTAGATGCCAAGAGCACGGGATCTCCTTGAATCCGAAAAAGTCCATTTTCGGAGTCACAGAAGGAAAATTGCTAGGACATGTTGTTAGCAAAGAAGGGACAAATATAGCTACCAAAAGAGTTAAGGCTATTCAGAGCCTTACTTTACCCACAAGCAAGACTAGCATTCACTCTTTTTTCAGAAAAGTGAACTTTCTCGGGCACTTTGTTCCTGATTTTGCTAAAAATACTCGTCATATATTAGACATGATGAAAGGATTGCCAAATTTCTGATGGAGTGAAGAAGGGAAGAAGTCATTTGAGGAAATAAAAGCCTCTGTTGCTCACACTCCAGTCCTGGTATTTCCCGATTTCTTCAAGGATTTTATCATGTATAGCAATGCATTTGAGCATACTGTGTCTGCCATCTTGATGCAAAATAATTCTGAGGATGTTGAATCCCCAATTGCGTTCATGAGCTCTCCCATCAAGCCTCGCAAATTAAAAATGTCTCAGTTGGAAAAGCATGCCTTCGTTGTTGTCAAAGCAGTCAAGAATTTTCGGTTATTACATTTTAAACTCTCATACAGTGGTGCTAGTCCCTGACATGGAAGTCAAGTCAATTTTAACTCAACAGGAGTTAGGAAGCTTGCAGGGGAATTGGATTGCGAAAGTCCAAGAGTATGATCTAGATATAAAACCAACTAAGCTGGTAAGGGGTAAGAGCCTATGTCAGCTTATGGCTAAAAAAAAAGATTCAGAAGACCCTGAAGAAAAGGATGATTACACCAATGGAGTGCAAAGCCAACTAGAGAAAACCGATTCACCACCGATGGTCTTATTTGTCGCAACCAGCGACGAATGGTATTTTGATATTGCTTTCTTTATCACCTATGGTGAATGTCCCATCCCATCTAACTACAAAGGAGAAGTGCGCTATAAAGCTCATAGCAGCCAGATATATCATCTGGGATGACAGTTTATACAAACGCAGAATAGATGGCATCTTCTTGTGATGTGTTGACAAACCACATCAAGTGAAGTTACTTGAGAGTTTTCATAATTTGTCCTATAGGGGGCCATTTCTCCTCCTCCATGACGGCACACAAGATCATTCAGGCTAGGTACTATTGGCCAACACTTTTCCAAGATGCAGCCACCTGGGTAGCAAAGTGTGAACCTTGCCAACAGTTTGTCGGCAAGCCCAAATTGGCCACTTTTCCCCTCAGGCCGGTCATTGTCGATGAACCATTCAAGTAGTGGGGAACTTATTTTATTCATGCACTCAATCCCTAATCGAGTTCCGGACATAGTTATGTCCCGACGGCAACAGATTATTTCACAAAATGGGTAGAAGCCATACCTGTCAAACATGCCACTTCTAAGGTTGTTTGTAGTTTCATCAAAGAAAATATCATTGTCAGGTTTGGTGTTCCAAACAAGATTATTTCTGATAATGCTTCCAACTTCTCCTCACGAGAGGTTGTTGGTTTTTTCTACGAATACAGAATAGCTCTGGCTCATGCCTCAGATTATTACCCTCAAGGAAATGGTTAGGTAGAATCCAATAATAAAAACTTAGTAACCATCATACGAAAGCTAGTAGATGAGAATCAATGAATGTGGCAAAAATAATTATACGACGCTTTATGGGTAGACCGCATCACTCCCAAGAGGTCTCTCGGCATGTCTCCTTTTCAAGTGTTATATGGCATCGATGTCGAGCTTCCCATTTTTGCTGAACTCCCTGCTCTACGCTTGGCACGAGCAATCGAAGATGAGACTTTCCAAAATTCTCTTGAGAAGAGGATCATGTATCTAGCAGAGCTCGAAGAAAAGAGAGTAAGAGTGGTTGACAGGATCAGCAAGCATCAGAATCAAGTAAAAACATTGTTCGATAAAAAAGCTAAGCAAAGAAATTTCCAGGTGGGAGATCTCGTCCTTTTGTGGGACAAACGAAGAGAGCCAAAGGGCATGTACAGAAAATTTGATTCCCTATGAAGGGGACCTTTCAAGATCAAACAGTTCAATGGAGAGAATAGCTTCTATCTCTCGTATCTAGATGGAAATGGACTCCTGCTTCCCTATAGCGGGTAACATCAGAAAATCTTCAGGAAGTAGAGCTTGCTCTCTTCTTTGTACAGTTACTTAAGTTGTGTGTTTGTTTTTGTCATGTGTTTGCTTTTGTTGGTTATGTGTTTCCCTTTTTTGGTCACCCTTGTTTTTGACTCTATTGCCCAATGGATAGGCACATGTGGATCTGGGATTCTCTACCCCTAATTTCTGTTCAGAGATAGTCCCAAGAAAGAGCCAGCTATTATCTCGTGAAATTGGCAAGGGTAATTTTACGGGTACCCATACCAAAATTTTGTTCTGGTCCCTCGTCAAGGACCCCTTCACGTTCGGAACGTTGCAAGAAACCCTTTTCTGAGAAATCTGGTTTTCCGAACTTAGCCTTTTTGTGTCTTTTTGGTCGGGCGCACCTAATGTCTATACAACATAGAGTAAGCATGCACCCCCTTTAAATCCTTTGGCGCACGGTTTGAAGTGTCGACACACATTTTGGTGTGCCTCACCATGTTGCGCCTTTCTTACATGCACCAAGGTGCATGTGCCTTCGTGTCAACAATAATTTTGTTGCACCATGTTTTGGTGCACCAAAGGCGCACTTATCTCCATGTTGACAGAACTTTTGGTGTGCCAAGGGCACACATAACTTCGTGTTAATATGTGTTTTGATGTGCCAAAGGGCGCAAGATTTCCTGTGTCGACAGGTGTTTTGATGCACCACTTCAAAAAGTGGTTGGCACATTTATTACAAATTTGCCTATATATAGGCACATCCGCCTTATCACTTTCACTAGTCAGAAAACACGTGATTATTCTTTTCCCTCTACACCTGTCAGCATGCCCGTCATTCTCGTATCACGTCGTGGACCCAGTTTCACCTCTCACATTATATATATTTATGGTAAGTGGTCCTTATTACTCTTGTGTTTTATGTTTTGGTTATTGGCTATTTGTTTATGGGGTTGGATAAAATAGATCTGTGAAACCATGAAACCTCCTTTTGTTGTTTTTGCTGTCCTCCCCCATGCACTTCTCCCTCTTTCCAGATATGTTGGTAAAGAGGGCTCTACGTTTGAAAAAATCGCTAGGTTCTCTTTGTATTAGCCCATTCATCATCTAAGGGATCCTGCAGAAGAGACTTTAACACATGTAAACCCTCCAGAGGAAGAACAAAGACTTAAAAATTGATAGACTACTTTTTTCCTCTTTGACGCAGTTGCCACCTTTGCAACATAAAGTACATTCATGCCAACGGCGCATCCACCATGCCTGTTGCATAAAAAATAGTTGCACCCTCAAAGCAGACTTTCCTTGCTTGTTACACCTGCTAACCCTACGTCCTCTTGGCACACCAAACTCGTATGCAACATTGAAAAAACTTGCGACATTGGCACACCTTGCATCCATACAACACCAACCTTATTTGCGTCAAGTACAAAACTATTAACGGTGCAGGCGCATCCCTTATTACAGCAACATCATGTCATGCAGACCTTCCATGCGCCACGCCAAGTTCCCCTGTGGTGCAGGGGAAAATGATGTTACATTCATTAAACCTGCGCCCTTTGGCGCATCCTGTACCCGTGTAACATGAAAAATATCAGCGCCTGTTATAAAATGCATATATATGGCACAGGCGCACTTCTGCTTGCAACAACAAAAATGTCATCTGCAGTGTCCATGCACCCTGCACCCTTTGGCATTGATTTATACCTTGCAGTACCCCTTTTCTGTGTGCCATACTATTTAACCCTGTAACCTACAATATTCATGCGCCCTGCACCCTGAGGCCTTAAAATTGCTAACTCTACCTTCTGTTAATGCTTTAATGGAAGATCAAACAGCTAATATGACTTTCCTGTGTTGGGTTTCACTTCTTCTTCTTGTAGATCAACAACTGAGTTCAGGACTGCATATTTCAACATCAAGCAAGAGACCTACCAAGACTAAGGGAAAAGCCAAGCTCACAGAGGAAGAAATGAAGTACAAATATCAGAGGGTTAGGATGCCCGAATCCCAGGTAGAGTGTGACCTGGACATAAGAGACTTGGAACTTGGTCACATTGATATGGAGGATTTTTGGGCCAGAACTAGAAGGGTCACAGGAATTCCATGGATGGACAAACTGGTAGGCAGTGGACTGCATTTTGCTGGAGGGATCCCAGTTAGTGCTGTGAATAATGAGTTCATGATGGTAATAGCCCGCAGCTACAACAAAGACACAAGATGCATCTAGAATGAGAAGGGCAAGGTCGTGATCAACCTCACTGCCTGACACTTGGAAATAATGCTCAACATCCCTCACCACTGGCACTTTGTGGCCGTAAGCCAGGAAGATTGCACCAAGGCTTGGGAAGATAATGAGGATCAATGTATGTAGTTGATAAATGAGGTATACCTGAAAAATAAGAAGGTGGTGACCAGATGGCGACAAGTCATTCATCATTGCAATTTCTCAGAGGAACTCAGTGATATAATCATGTTCCTGAGCAGAGTATTTGGGCTTCCTGATGCCCACTACTTTCACAAATGGATGCTTAGATACCTGGAGACAATGAACAAAAATCTGCCAGATCAACGCTTCGAGTGGGGAAAGATCATAAGCAGTACCATATCTGAGCAGCTCCAACAACTTACCACAACATGGAGGTTCTACATGAATTCCTATGTAGTTTATGCTATGGCCTCAGAAAGAGATTATCCAGCCTTAATGTGCTGCAGCGTTTGGCCCCAAGTCAAAATATATGAATACTATCCAGAACTAAAGCTGGAAAATAGTATCTCCCAGTTTACAAAGATTAACGATGCCTTCTTCTATGGTATCGTCTGCCTTTTGAGGCCAAACATGACTCACGGTCGTATGACCAAGAGCATTGTTGCAGCTACATAGAAATGGGGAGCCTTGTTCACACAATTCCCCACCTTTACCTATCTAAGGGCAGCCAACTTCTTGGGGAAACCAACCAAATTGCTGAGATACACTAGCCCCAAGTTGATCTTGTTGGAGTTGTCAAGATAGCTTATAACCTACCACAAGAAGTGCCTAAAAATAAAGAAGGGTGGAACTCCTTTCCCCCTCACAGTGGGCAGGTATACTTGTCTCTCTCACCAAAAAGCATGGGATATGTTTACAGAACTGGAGCTGCTAAATTTAAAGCACAACTTCGCGGCAAGGCCCACTTTTGACCTAAGGAATTGCCTTCCCCGAGCCAAACTCGATCCGATCCACATTCCAAAGATCGAGGATATTTATATCGACTTATGTCATGAGGTCGAGCTCAGGAGGAAAGACCATTCCCGCTTGGCCTTGGCTGAAATCATCCAGTACGGCATGGCCATCGTCCCAAAAGGTTATCAAACTACTGATCAAGAAGTTGATCAAGTATATCTTCACACGGGTGGGGATGATTGGCCTTTCGTTGTAATTGACAGAACCAAAGCACCTCAGACAATAGAGGAAAGGTTCAAAGAAACTCTGCGAAGAATAGAGCACTTGTGTAGGATGAATGGTCTCATCTACCTTGGAGTTGATTTCACCACTTCTCCATTGGGCAACGCACCTTCCAAGTCAAAACAACTGCCAAAGAGCAAAGGGAAAGACAAAGAGGGTGAGTCAAGCTCCACCTAAGAGGAAGCTCTTGAAAGTCCTCCTTCCGCTTCACAAGAACGGGTTGTAATCCTGGAAAGCCTAGAGAAAGAAGCAGCGGAAGATGTTCCGATAGGCACATCCACTCAGGATGTTTCCACTATTGTAACCATTGAGGTCCCTTCTATCCCTTCTCCCTCTCCTCCTTCCCCTCCTCAGGTGACCCAAGCAACCATTCCTTTGGTCGTATCCTCTCCCCCGTCTTCTGTTGTTCCCCCTTCCTCATCGTCCATCTTCTCTTCTCTCACGGAGCTGTCCCCCACCATTTCTTCCCTCATCTCTCAGCTCCCTTCCTTTCCCATGTCTACCTCCCCTGCAGTACCTCTTCCTCCCATGAGCACTTCCTCGACCTCCCTCTCAATGCCATCTCTAACTGTCTCTGTATGATGGAAAAGTGACATGCGAGGATGATAATCGGCAAGTGGCCTTCCCCGTACAAAATTGGTGAACTCGACATGAAACAAACAAAATTAGTGAAGCTGACGTGAACTTCCTACTTTCTAGTTTGGAGTCATAGTATCACGTGTTCTTCCAAGTTTAGTATACTTTTCATCTTCTCCGCCTCATTGTTTCACCTTCGCTCCTTCCCATTATTCTGCGGGTATTCATATACCCCACGAATATGTTGGGATTCGATGCATATGGCAGACCCCTCTTGGGTCTTGAGGCATACTATGCCCAATAGAATAGACAATCATCACCCTCACTCTCAGTGTGGGGCGACAACTATTCAACTATTCAATTGTCAACACAAACTCAAAGGATCAGATATAGCTTGCCCTTCCAAACAGAGGAGTTGAAACAACTCGCTCAAACACAACAAACAAAGCCTTCAGGCTCAAACAATATGACGTTCACTGGAGAATCTGGTTCATCTCCTCAGGTACTACTTAGATGATAAATTAGTAGACAATCAGACTCATGCCAAGGTTTAGACGATGAATATTCGGTAATTTATGCTAGGAACGACAAACGTTCTTAAGGTATGTATCCACCTGTAGGAGGTTTACAACGACAACCCGAGGTCTCTTTTCTAGAAAATACCTCTATGCCACTGTATATAGGAAATACTCTTGGAGAAACTTGGCAAGTTTACTACCAGCCAAAAACGTAGACCCTCTGACCTTTCTACTTTGGAATTCATTTCTTTTCTCCCTTCAGATCCATCTTCTTTCCTTTCTTTCCTTCATTCCTTTCTATTCTTCATCGGAACTAATCTACTGGGATGAGATCCCAAACCCCCTAAAGGCAGAATATTGTTAGACTTGTACAGGATTCCTACTGGTAGAATAGAAATAAACCAGTTTCACTTTGCTGACTCAAAGAGGGGCTATGCCCTGCACACTGTTGGCTCGTCTATCCATAGATCTGCTCTCACGATAGATTTTCAAACCAACAATATTGTCAAGAAGGTTACCATAACTGACCTATACTCCACGCGTTAGTATGAGGACGAATCTATCACAGATTTTGTCACTCACTGGCGTAGTTTGATCAATCAACTCACCTTCCAACTACCGCAAATAGAACTCATTGAGCTCTTCACACAGGCTTGTGCTAGACATATCTCACCGACCTTACAAGTCCAAACCTTCTGAACATTCAATGAAGCATTCACTATGGCATGAAATTTAGAGATTCGGGCCATCGAAGAGAAGAAAATCTAGTTATGCAATAAGAATTAAGCATTCAAGTCGAATGATACCTCTTCTTCTTCCAAACCACAAACCAATTACTCAAAAGCTAAGGGCACCGCTAATGCAGTGGTACTCAAGGCTTGCCTAGCTCATCTGTTAAATTAGGCTACCCCCTCATCTAATCTCTCACCTATCTAGACTTTTCAATTCAGATGAGAGCAGTAGAAATACACCCCAATCGGAGAACCTTACTCTTCTATCATAGAAAATCTTATCAAATCTAGGGCCATTACCCTTCCACCTATAAAGCCACACACTAGTTTCGACCCTGCTCGCCCCATGCCCACATGGTACAAAGAACATAACTTCTATAACTATCATCGAGTAAAGGGTCATAGTGATGGAAATTGCATCACTTTCAAAAATATTGTCCAAGAAATGCTCGAGAAAGGTGAGTTAACCATGGATAATCCTAATGCACCTTCCAACCAAAACCTACACATCTTCAAGAAACCATTTCCCAACCATGCCTCTTTATCTGATCAAACTGGTGAGACCTCAACTCATGATACTCATACTCATGAGGTTCACGCTATTTTTATTGACGTACCTGTCACCTCCCAGTTACCCCATATTCCTTCTATAGAGGAAATTCTAGCCAAAAATCATCCTTCTGCATTGGAATCCACCACACCTACTCCTCCACCCGCAGAGGAACACCTTTCATCTCCCTCATCACCTACGGAGGAGTCTTTTGCTAACATCAAGACCATTTCACCTTTGGCTTCTCCACTTAGAGAACTGGTACCCACAGCACCTCCTCCACTCACAGAGGAGCACCCATTACCTCCTCCACCCACTGAGGAGCACCCATCATCTCCTCTGCCTACCATAGACCCAGTTGAGATACCTTTACCTCTTGGTGAGCATTCTCCATCAGCTACCCAAAATCCTGTAGACCTGCTTTCGGCTCTCCTACCCATAGAAGATGAAGCTAGCTAATTTCCTGTTTCTAAGACACATTTTACAGGGATTTCCATTAATTCCGCATCAACTCCACCCATAGACATTTCATTCTCACATTTGGCCGATCACTTAGATTATGTCGATAGAGCCTTATTATGGGGGCATCTTCTACTTCTGGTCTCAACATAGATGCAAATGTCACTTACTGATACTTCCACTATCTACCCAAAAGTATTTTGACCAATCGAACTAAACACAAGCACCTCTATCATAACTCCTTCCATGACACCCATCATAACTTCACATACACCCTTACCCATAACCCAAACTACATTTAAACCCAAACCCACACCTACAACATTTGCCTCAACTAAACCTATTACCACCTTAGGGTTCACCCCAACCACCAGCCTTACTCATCCACCTATCAAACTAGATTTATTTACATCCTTCAAATTCAACACCACACCTACTCTGACACCCAACAAAAAGCACCAAACCCATAGAACTCATACCCCGACTACACCAATCACACCTTCACCTATCCCATCTATCTTAAGACCTCAATTTCCCAACATGGTCAAACAACCTCCACCCATCAATAAACCAAAAGCAGAATAACCCATTCCTTCCTCACAAACCTCTAACCTACCCAAATGCCCAACATGACTTATACCCGCACCTGTAGCATCTCTACCACCCATACCTCCAATACCTTCAGCAATTCCTTCACTACCCACTACACTTCAATTTCTATCCCTTACACCTCCTGCATGACCCGCATCCTTTACCTTCATAGCACCTCCATTATCCCCATGGGTAACTTGTCCTCTTCCCCCATCTGCCTTTCCTTCTCAACCTCATACAACCTTATCTCCTTTACCCAGAAGGTGCAACCCAAAAACAAAACTCCACTACCCCACAATAAGATAGTTAAAACAACTACACACCCTCCTACCACTTCATCCACCATACCCCTACCTAAACAAACACGACCGACACCAAAAACAACACTGACACCTAAAACCATAGCTTGATTTTCTCCTCCTCTTCCAAAGACCATTCCTCAACAATCAACCACACCTACACCTAAACCCATGTTCACTTCCCATTGCGATCCACTAGCAGGGTCCTATGCAAAAATTTTAACCAACCTCCTTGAGACTTTTGTCATCACATTACCACCACTCAAACCTTATGACCCCCTCAAACCTAAGCCAAAAGGGTTTGATGATACTAAAATTTTTACCTACCATCGTGTGCCAGGGAATGATGTGGAGAACTGTAAGGCATTGAAGACCGTCCTGATCTAGTCATGTCCTCCGGAAGCCAACTTTGATGATGACGACCTTCTTGACAAGGACCCTGCTTCACTGACACCCACTCCCACACTCTCCACTCAACATCCACAAACTCCACACTCACAGATCCTAGAGCCACCCCTAAGATTTGAAATTAACATGGTTCACATCAGAGAACTTACCACGCCACCACCCAAATGTCATTGCACCTAACTCACCTCATAGGGTTTTTCTCCTCTAGTAGGTTTTTGCTTATCGTGTCATTATACCACTCACCCTACACCTTCTCCATTTTCTAAGTCCTCTCAAATCAACATGATTCATGTCACTACACATGCTTAGAAGGATAAGGGAAAAGAAAAGGCAACTGACAAACCAGCCAATCCTATAACCAACATACCATCTGCGCCCATACCTAAAATCACTATCCACGTCTCCATGTACCCCATTTCTAACGGCATCACACACTGCACCATGCTCAAACAATTACACCAATATCCCCTCAATATGTCCTTATATGACCTCATTCAAACCTCAGAATCCCATCGTCAAGCTCTCATGGAGGTTCTTCAATATATTGAGGTTTTACCTAATGACCCTACACCCGTAGCCTCCATTATCACACCCCATCATGTAGCCTCTCTCACCAAATTACCACCTTCCTCTTCACCCCACCCTATTCACCAAGTTGCCTCCCTTAGCTTTTATAGGAAGAGATCGTTCCACACAAAAATGATGACACATACCTAGCCCTCTTCATCTCTATCCACATTGATGACATACAGGTATGCCGTGTGATGATTGATGGGGGTACTAGCATTAACATCATTTCATCCCATGCATTTTCTCAAATGCACATACTTGACAATTTTATGCATAAACATCATGTCAAGTTGTGTTTATTCAATGACATTATTGTTGTCGCCAAATCACTGCACCCTTCGAATGGCCAGGATGTGAATAGGACGTTCGGTGTGATTGGGACACATGGGATCACCTCTCAAGCTGTGGGACTTGGGCTCGAGGTGAACCTCCGGAGAAGGCCGGCTTCCTCTTCCTAAACTAAGTGTTGTACTACTCCTAGTGTAACAAAAACGATTATCTAGTCCTATGCTAACATTTTCATGGGGTTTTAGGGAAAGAGTTTTACAGAAATGAAACTATACTAGGGATGATGATGCACTGAATAAAGGGTGTCTTCAGATTTAGGAAGGGTTAATTTGAAGAGGGTGTGTGCACCACAGGTCAACTTCACCTACTGCAACTTAGAGAGGGTACAGGATACCACAGGCTAAGAGACACGCGTTCCTTTTGTTAAACTTTATCAGACAAAGAAATATACCAGTTTCCCAGTGAAGAAGGATGAACTCAAGAAGGGTGAACAGACACCACAACTCAACTGCATGCAATACTTCACCACTCGATAAGCACAGAACTCCAAGAACCTGCAATAGAAACTTAAACTTGCACAGTGTACCTGCAAGTATGAGAAAGGCACAAAGAAGCATAGAAGGATGAAAGGACCGAGATTAGTCACAAAACACACACTTTTATTGCTTCAATAACATGCACAATGCATCATACATTCAGAAGAGGCAATAGTTGTCATTACAGTCTTGAAGAGGAGGCTTGAAAGTTCTCTCAACACACAAGAACAACTTGCAGAAGAGAGAGGACCCTTGAAAAGTATACACTCTTGCCTGAGATATCTAACTGTCCAACTTGTCTGAACTATTGGAACCCTTTGAAATGAGCTTCCAACTTACATTTATAGAAGAATATGTGAGAAAGAAGAGGAAATGGTCATAATTACATTCCTAAAATGAAGGCCCATGATGTATTTATTACAGTTAGTTGAACTACCTGAGAAGATTCCATCATGGGTCATTAATTGCCTGATGACCAAGTCTTCTCAATTAATTAAAAGAATATTTAAATAAAATATTTAAATAATAATAATAAATATTATTATTAAAATATTTTAAATAAAAATATTAATTTAATTAACATAATGTTGGGACCCCCCCGTTGACTCGTTTGACTTGAAGAGGAGGGGGATCCATGTGGATAGAATCTGCACATAGCCAAATTCGATGAGCTTCAAATCCTCTAACTCGGTGTTGCACTCGATTTTTGACCCTACACTAACTCTTTCTTTGCTTTGGTAATCGCGCTCTTTTGCATTGAGTCCTTCGAATGGTGAGTTATCAAACTCGATTCTTATCATTTTCCTCTGTTAACTCGAGGCCATTTACGCATTCCTCGTTCAAACTTCATGAAACATCACCACGAGCTCCTTGCGAAGTCACTGAGTTCTTCATCCAGCAAACGATCTTACCTTTCCTGGGCTTAAACTCACTTGAATGTCGAGCTTAGCCCAACATTTCTGGAAAGAATGGTTTTACCACAATGCTCACGGTTCTTCCTTATCATATAACACTTGCAGTAAGAATGTTTTAGCTTGGCCATAATAAGCACAATTGTACCCTCCAAACGATGAGAAAATGCCATTATCAATAAAGACCTAGTGCTGCCATGATGATGACCCAGGCTCATGCCTGTAACATGTCACTAGACACCCTAAGACTGATTTTTTGGCCAAAGAGCCCTTCGGTATTCGGGTAGTGCACTCGGCAATCTCAGCTCCAATCAACAATTATACCACTATTGGGATCTTAGTATGGCATAGGTAGCTGTGAGCTACACAATATACTCATTTTTCCAGAACTAAAAAGATCCTTTATGTTACAATTT
Source organism: Taxus chinensis (assembly GCA_019776745.2). NCBI lineage: Eukaryota > Viridiplantae > Streptophyta > Pinopsida > Cupressales > Taxaceae > Taxus > Taxus chinensis. The sequence goes on along the minus strand of CM034146.1, from coordinate 886,461,754 downwards.
GCAACACATAACAGAAGCCCTTCAAAAAATACATTGAACAACTGGGGCAGCCAAGAGGACCTTGGAAAAATGTACAGGTAACAACCATATGAATTCTCCCTTAGTCGTGGATCAAAGCTAATAGAAATAAGCAGATAAATCCAGCTCGAAACTACAGTATAATCGTCCATTGTTAAAAATAACACAGTTTCTCTGAACCTGGTAAAAGAAAACTGTTATTTTCTGATTGGACGTATATAATGGAAGGGTATAAATATTGCCTACTGCACATAGAGTTTCTCAAAGAGACCATTTACGAGTGACAGAGATGTGGCATACAAAACGGCCGACCAGGTATTTTCAGAGTTGACCTTCACATTCAATTCGCTTCTAGGAGAAGAAGTGCTGAGCAATACGAATCGTTTCATTCTGCACCATAATAAACCTTCATCTCCTGGTTCGGGCAAATTTTATGAAGCCTTGAACAGCGTGACTCCAATCCATCGTACACGGAAGTGAATATTTGTTTTCTGCAACTGTGCATGGGAGCTTGTCTTGCGACCACTGAATGCTCAGTGTGGTAGGCAGAACGTGTAGAGCCTCCTTCGCCCATCTCTGTTTACAAAACGGCCGACCAGAAAACCACGTTAATCCTATTAAACACCTCCACTGCCTCATTCCCACGTTCTCTGACTCACCCTCCGTGTGACTCGCACAAAGACTCGGACCACTCCAAGCTGCGCGGAATTTTCATTCTCTTGCCATGCGGAAGTCTCATGACGGATTACCATCGTCAAATCTCCACGCCTGGCAATGTTTTCCCGAATCTCCCCTTCACGGAAGTTTGGTCATGGTTTGCCACGGTTATATTTCCACGCCTGGCAGTTTAACCGGATTTCTCCCATTTTTTGGCTGTAGACTCAACTTCTCCCATGCCCGGGATTTCTTCTTTGGCTTGACATCATGTCATTTCCCCTTGGCATTGCTTGCCTTATTTCCCACGTCCAACGGCTTGGCCAAATTAATTCACGGGCCCCGGCCTCAACTTCGCCACACAGATTTGGCAATCTGACCCAATTTCTCCACTATTCCCACCAGCGCGCAGGATCTTCATGAATCTTCTCCTGCCGAGTTTTCCTTCAACATATTTGAGGATAACATTAAACTCTCAGTGCAAACATTTCAGCTGTAGCTTGTAAGGTGTGATAATCCCGACAGAATCCTTTATGCCCGCCAAGTTAGTGACTTGCTGAAGATGCTCATATAATTGCAAAGCAAATTATGCTCCATGAATATTCTGATATGAAACAGTTCCACCTCTATGAGATCCGTTTCCATGAGTTGCATTGTAAAATAAATTTAATCAAGTCTCCAGGTAACATTCTTACTGTCACTTAATTGATTTTCATAAAAATATCTTGAAGGAAAATCCTGAATTTGAGGATGCATACGATGCTGATCAGATAACAACATTGGACAACTTACTTGCTCAAGCGGGCTTCTACTATACTGCAACATCCCTGTGCATCGAATGCTCGGCCGCTTTGAGCGTAGAACTGAAATTATCCTAGAAAAGTGCCGTGAGGAAGTAATTGGTTATACGCAGCAGCTACAGGGTAGAGAAGTAAAACTTATCTCAGAAAATGAGTGGTCTCCAGAGAGAGTTGATTGCGACAGCTGCCGCAGGGTGATCCCAAGGAACCGTTGGTGTTGATCCTGATGTTCTGGTTGCATGCGACCATAGTCGTGATCAGTTGTTGTAAAATCTTGCCGTTGTAGTAGAAGAATGAGATAAGGTTTTAATTGAGTTGTCTCGCCTTTTCATTTTGGAAATTCTCTTCCATGGAAGAAGCTCGACCAAATCTTGAGGCAGCTATTGTCTTTGTCGAGTCATTAAAACTGAATTCATAATCCAACAAGGAAGCATCAATCTCTCCATGTTGAATTAAACCGAGTCGAGCTCGTCATTTCTCTGCCTCAATGAGCCAACCATCGAAACATTATCCGCTCCTATCGAGACTCTTTTATGACAAGCCAAAGTTGGACAACTGAACTTACATTTCCTACTCATGAACTCGTCTCTTTATTTTCGATTTGACACTGATGACTAGAAGTGGGTCCATGGGACCAATGTCATGATTTGATAGCAATAAGGCCCTGTTTTCCAATTTTTCCATGTGCGTAAAATTGGATAACATTTTTGGCGACCTCTCGGGGATGATTGCCTGCTAAGCATGATTCCAGTAGCCTTAAGTCATCCATTGGGCATGGAGTCTTTTCTGGAATCCTGGAAGTAGTATGATTTTCTTTGACACATCCTGAAATCCCCTTGAGTATTGTTGATATCCTGGACCTCCCTGGAATGCTAGGCATGAAGTATACTGAATCTGTTGAATGCTTGACATCCATGGAACACTGCAAAAATTTGAATGAAGCAGATTTTGAACTGTTATGGAAACTTTGAACCTTTCTTTTCCTTGACACCTTCCAATGATGAAACAACGTGCAGAACAACACAAAACACAACAACAAGGAAAGCAAAATAACAACACACAACAATGTGCATAAGCACTTGGAGGAAAAAACCTAATTTAACTGTACAGGGGGTGGAACGCTTCTCAAAAACAAGCTTTGAGATGTATCCCATTCACATGAATGGGCAGTTCTTCTCCATTGAGCCTAGATAGACGAAATGAATTTGCCTCTTTGCAACTTGTGATGATGTATGGTCCACTCTAGAGAGCGTCAAACTTGGCATGCTTGCCTGGTTTGGCCCTGTCTTCATCCCATTTGAGAACTAAATCTCCCTCTTGAAAATGTCTGTCAGACGCCTTCTTGTCAAAATATTTCTTAACTTGAGCCTGATGCTGCTCCAAAGTTTTCATAGCCTTATCTCGTACTTTCTCTAACTCCATGAGTTCAGCAAACCTTACTGTCAGAGGATCACTCTCTATAACTTCAAGTTGATGAGCTAACTCCAAAGAAGGTAACTCCAATGAGAGCGGGAGTTTTGCCTCTCTTCCATATACAAGAATGAAAGGAGAATTTCCAATGGCCCTTTTAGGTGTGATTCGATCTGCCCATAAGGCTGTCTTAAGCTGTGTATGCCAAGTCCTCTTGTTAGTCTCCATTGTGCGCTTAATAATCCTTATGAGGTTTTTGTTGCTAGACTCAGCCAATCCGTTTCCTTGCGGATAGTAATTGGATGAAGTTTTGAGGTATACCCCATTTTTAACAGCCCATTCACTCAGTTTCATACCAAGAAAAGCCAGCGCATTGTCTGAAATGATTGTAAACGGAACACCATACCTCGTCATTATACCCTCCAAAAAATCTAGAACTGCCTTTTCATTGCTCTCTTTTAATGCTACCACCTCTGTCCATCGAGTAAAATAGTCTATTGCAGTAAGGACCCACTTATGTCCGTCACTAGATGGAGGATTAATCATTCCGATGAAGTCCAACCCCCATTGAACAAAAGGTTGATCCACTTGAATTGGATGCAGCGGAAGAGCTGCCAACTTCTGCTTACCTGTGAAAAAGGCACATTCCTTACATTTCCTTACCCAGAGATGGGCATCCTTGAATAAATCCGGCCAATAGTAGCCGGCTCGCATGATCTTGGTAGCTGTTGTTCGTGCGGAATAATGTCCTCTAGATAGGCCATTATGAAATTCTTCTAGTATCTTACTTACCTGTTCTGGTCCTATGCACCGAAGGAGAACGCCGTTCAAATATTTTCGAAAGAGAATGCTATCTACCAAAACATATGGGATAGATTGAAGACGGAAATTTCGTCTTTGGTTTTTATCCATGTTTGTCGGGTATGCTCCTGAGAAGATGAAATTCTTCATTTTGGATAACCAGTCAGCTTGAACAACATCCTCATCAGTATTTAGGAGTGTCATGTCCTCATTACCTTTTGATTCCATGTCTGCAGCAAGTTGCTCACATAAACCCTTACCTCTGACAAGTTTAGTGACTTTGATATGCACGTCATACTCCATTACCTTCGTGATCCATCCAGCACGCTTTTCGTTCATTTCTTTATTCAGCAAAAACTCCTTGACACCTGGATGAGACACCATCAGATGAATCTTGTTGTTGGACAACATGTGCTTGAATTTCTTCAAAGCTCGAATAACCGCAAAGACTTGCTTTTCAATGAATGAGTATTTGAACTCATAGTCTTTGAGGGATTGACTGAAGAAAGCGATTGGTTGCTCCATCAGGTTGTCGTTTTGTTGGGTGAGGATCCCTGAAATGCTCTCTTGACCTGCAAAAGCATAAAGGATAAAATCTTTGTCAAACCTGGGGTTCACAAGCGTGGGAGCTTGGGAAATGGCTGTTTTGATGGCTTCGAAGCTTTCTCGTCCTTCCTTTGTCCATGAGAATGGCATGTTTTTCCTTAGCATGGCTGTCAGTGGTTTAGCCAATGTCGCGAATTGGGGGATGAATCTCCGCACGAAATTTATGGTTCCCAAGAAGCTCTGGAGGCCCTTCTTGTGACTCGGGAGAGATAAGGACATAATTGAATGAATCCTGGCTGGATCGATTGATAATCCTTCCGCTGAAACAACATGCCCCAACAATTTTCCCTCGTGCACTGCAAAAATACATTTCTTGGGGTTAAGTGAAACCCCAAATTCCCTACACCTTTGGAAAACTTTCCTTAGATGCGTGATGTGATCTTCTGCATGCTTAGAGTATACAGTTATATCATCAAGGTAAACCAAAATAATATCGTCGATTAGTCCCTTAAATGCCATGTCCATGGCTCTTTGGAAAGTAGCCCCGGCATTGGACAATCCGAATGGCATTTTATTGTAGGCATATGTGCCCCACTTGGTAGTGAAAGCCGTTTTGAATTGGTCGGATTCTTGGACTAGGATTTGATTGTAACCTGAATATCCATCGAGAAAAGAAAATCTTTGAGCTCCTGCCACTGTTTGAAGGATCTGCTCCATCGATGGAAGTGGATAATGGTCTTTTAATGATGCATGATTCAAATCCCTGAAATCTACGCATAACCGGATCTCTCCATTCTTCTTCCTCACAGGTACCAAATTGGCTACCCATGAGGAATGCTTGATGGGAAAAATTATACAGGCCTCGATGAGCTTGGTTAGCTCCTTTCTCATTAGTGGCTCAATTTTGTGATTAATTGGTCTCTGTTTCTGACGAACTGGCTTAGCATTAGGATCCAGTTCGATGGTATGTTGTGCTAGACCTGGATCAAAACCACACAGATCTTTATAGCTCCATGCAAAGATGTCATGATACTCTTGACAAAGTTTGATGAAAGCTTCTTTCTCCTCAGAAGTACACACTCTTCCGATCTTAAGAAATTTTTCATTTGATACTTCGACTTCCTCAAAATATTCTTCTTTGACCACCATGTTAGGGCTTTGTCTTTTGGCTTGGTCATCTGAATTGAAAATGGATTCCAAAGTGACTAAACCTTTTGGTAACTTGTTGCTTTTCAATTGGATAATTTGTTCACCATATGACTCTTGTAACTTACCTTGATTTCTTGCAGCAAACTCCGCCTCTTCTTGTAGGAAGAGGACAATTTGGTTGTCACTATCGAACACTTGCCAACTACTCACATTATCAGGGACTGCTGGTCGAACCACCATTTTAACACATTACTGCCCTTCTTTCATGATATCAACTGGTATGTTGTATTGTGAACCAATTGTAGCAAGCCTGTCTGCATCTTGATTTTGATCTCTAGGGATTGCATGGATCCCAAAAGCTTTGAAATCTTCAATCAGGTCCCAGACTCGGTTCTTGTATGATCTTAAAAGATCATTTTTGGATGCACTACGTGCTGAAACTTGATGAACAAATAACTCACTGTCTCCAAAAACAGTGAGGGCCTTGATTCCCTTCCTTTGGGCTAGCTGAATTCCTTGCACAAGAGCCTCGTATTTAGCAACATTGTTAGTGCAACTGAACTGCAACCGGAAAGATGAGAAGTACTTATCTCCCTCTGGAGAAATTAACATAACACCAGCACCAGATCCATTCTTACTTCTTAAGCCATCGAAGAACAATTGCCATAGTCCTTTAGAATCACTTGGCGTTTTGACAAGTTGTGGTATGACTGTATCTTCTTCATGGATACAGTAGGTACCTAATCCTGTTTCTTCCAAGACCAGGAAACCAGCTTCTTCTTCTGCCAATACATCAGCGTAGGGATCGTACTGATGATCTCTACTTACTTCATCCAGCAAAGTATCAGGGACTTCTTCAACAAGGGTGGTTGGTTCATGATCGGCACCTTCCTCTTCTGGATCGCCAATGGTGTAATTTCCATTTATGGGACTAGAAGTGTAGGGTTCTACATGATTACGGCAGATTGGTTCTACCCTTATAGTTACTTTGGTTCCGTATCGAGTCCTGAGAATCATATGCGACTAATCGGCTGATAGGTAACCGCTCATCTTGGCAGTGAAATCCCGTGATAGGCAGATGGCAAAGAGGGGAGGGAGATCGATGACTGATATGTCTTGGGTGAATGACAAACTTGGGCATGCATGAATGGTAAGTTGAAGTCCTTTGATAACCCCAACAGTCTTAACAGCTGTGCCATCCAGTTGAACAACCCCTCTTGCAACTAGCGCATATTGTATGCCTAGTACATCTGTAATTTGTTTCGGCATGACAGAGCTACTGGCACCAGAATCGATCATGCAATTATGTACCAAGTGGTCTCCAATGATCAGGGAAATGTAGAATGGCAGTGGTTTGTTTGCTGTAGGAATGATTTTCCCTTCCGGTTGGCACAAATTTGTAGCATTTGTCACTCCATGGCTTGGTGATCCATTGGTTGTACTAAAACTGTTCAGAGCTTCTCGCAACAGGTTTCTTTGAGAAGGAATCGAGAGTGCATCCCACATGGTAACGCTCATATTGGTTTTCTTCATTTGTTCTACTATGCTGAAGGGAATCGCTCCAACTTTATTGACACTTTTTTGGGCATTGGGGTCCTCCTTTGGAAAATGTTTGTTGGGTACCGTGATGCCTGGAGAACCATCTTTCCCTGCGGCGTGGCTAGCCGATGTTTCTGGTGACTTCTTTCCTGCATTTCTATCAACCGCCATTTGTAACCCAGGTTGAGAAGTGGACGCTAGATCAGCTTCGAGAGGTTGAGGCTCCATTGCTCTCTTTTTGGAACGAGTGTTTGCTGCCACTGATGAAGAATCTATATTCAATCCGCAAAAATCTTCTTCTTGCCAGTTTAGTAATGTGGATTCTTCAGGTGCCTGCGGTTGATCTGCTGCTTCTTACGTAGATGAATTGTTTGTTAACTCTGAAGGGGCAGATAAACTTTGAACCATAAGGGCCTGGCTAAGAACCCCATTGGGACAAAGATTTTGATTGTGAGGTTGAGAGCAAGGATAACACCATTCGTAGTCTTGAACTAGATTATTTTGAACAGGTACTATAGCTCTAGATGAGCTAGCTGCAAGAGGGTTCCGGAAGTTCAAGGGCCTGACATTTGCAACTTGACTCGTAGTTTGATTTTGAGGCTGATTGTTTCCTTGAAAAGGAGGACGGTTAGCCTGATACTGCTGATTTTGTGGTTGATACGGACGATTGTATTGAAATTGTTGCCTTTTGAGTGCAACGAGCTCATTTCCAAAATTTTGCAGTAGTGATTTGACTTCAAATAGGTCATTTGAAGAGGCAGGGGAAGATTGAGATGGTTGCTTAGAGTCCACTGGAATAGGAGCAACGATAGGCTGATGATTCGTAAGATCTGGAGAAAAGGGCATTGGTGGTCGTGGAGCTATCTTTCCAGCCTGAATCAAAGAATTCTCTGCACTTATGGCAACTTCGTAAGCATCAGGCAGTGTAGTCCATCCCATGGACTGGATCATAACTACTACATCGCTATTCAAGGCTTGCAAATAGTACAAGAATGCATTATGTGCAGAAGGCTTTATGAGCACCGGAATCCTATTCCAAGTCCTATGGAATCGGAAGTTGAAATCACTCATGTATTCTTGGGAAGCTCTCTTTATGGTAGTAAGTTGTTCCAAAAGTGATAGGTGATCACTTTTGTCTTCAAATTGTTTACATAGCTTTTCTCCCAACTCGTCCCAAGTGGTTATAGTGCCAACACCTAACCCACGAAACCATTGAAGTGCTTTTCCCTTGAAAGAGGTAGCAAGAAGTCTAACTGCAACATTGTCTTCGGTGATATTATGTACTGCGCAGATGCTGGCTACATCAAAGATATGCTCCACTGGAGTAACGTGAATTTCCCCCGTGTAGAAGGGTAAACTTTTGAGTGCCGCAACAGTTATCGGATATCGTTGAGCCAACATAAGAGGTTTTCTTGCATTGAAAGGGGGAAAAACTTGGTTCCTCGCCATAGCAACGAAAGGTTGATTGTTCCTGGGTGGAGGAAATCTTCCATAAGGAGGAGTTGAATGACCCCTACTAGGTAAATCTGCAACTGGGGATGTGGAAATGCCTCTTCTTCTTCTCTTTGGAGGAGACAAGGAAAGTTCGGTATGCTGATAATTTCCTTTCTTTGAAGAAGCTCTTGTCTGAATTCTTCGCATAAGTTACTGCACTGAGATTCGAAATCCAGAGATATAGAGTCGCCAGGTACTTTGACTTGTGTAAGTGAGAAGAGAAGTACCAACTCTGTCCCACCGGGCGTGCCAAAAACTGTTGTGTGTGGTCACACGGTGGCTTAAGATTTACTGTTTGATAATGAGACACCTTTGAAAGATGAAACTATGATGTCCCACCAGGCGTGCCAAAAACTGTTGGTGTGTGGTCACACGGTGGCTTATGATTTGTTGTTGTAATGAGACACCTTTGAAAGATGAAACTATGATGTCCCACCGGGCGTGCCAAAAACTGTTGTCGCCAAATCACTGCACCCTCCGAATGGCCAGGATGTGAATAGGACGTTCGGTGTGATTGGGACACATGGGATCACCTCTCAAGCTGTGGGACTTGGGCTCGAGGTGAACCTCCGGAGAAGGCCGGCTTCCTCTTCCTAAACTAAGTGTTGTACTACTCCTAGTGTAACAAAAACGATTATCTAGTCCTATGCTAACATTTTCATGGGGTTTTAGGGAAAGAGTTTTACAGAAATGAAACTATACTAGGGATGGTGATGCACCGAATAAAGGGTGTCTTCAGATTTAGGAAGGGTTAATTTGAAGAGGGTGTGTGCACCACAGGTCAACTTCACCTACTGCAACTTAGAGAGGGTACAGGATACCACAGGCTAAGAGACACGTGTTCCTTTTGTTAAACTTTATCAGACCGAGAAATATACCAGTTTCCCAGTGAAGAAGGATGAACTCAAGAAGGGTGAACAGACACCACAACTCAACTGCATGCAATACTTCACCACTCGATAAGCACAGAACTCCAAGAACCTGCAATAGAAACTTAAACTTGCACAGTGTACCTGCAAGTATGAGAAAGGCACAAAGAAGCATAGAAGGATGAAAGGACCGAGATTAGTCACAAAACACACACTTTTATTGCTTCAATAACATGCACAATGCATCATACATTCAGAAGAGGCAATAGTTGTCATTACAGTCTTGAAGAGGAGGCTTGAAAGTTCTCTCAACACACAAGAACAACTTGCAGAAGAGAGAGGACCCTTGAAAATTATACACTCTTGCCTGAGATATCTAACTGTCCAACTTGTCTGAACTGTTGGAACCCTTTGAAATGAGCTTCCAACTTACATTTATAGAAGAATATGTGAGAAAGAAGAGGAAATGGTCATAATTACATTCCTAAAATGAAGGCCCATGATGTATTTATTACAGTTAGTTGAACTACCTGAGAAGATTCCATCATGGGTCATTAATTGCCTGATGACCAAGTCTTCTCAATTAATTAAAAGAATATTTAAATAAAATATTTAAATAATAATAATAAATATTATTATTAAAATATTTTAAATAAAAATATTAATTTAATTAACATAATGTTGGGACCCCCCCGTTGACTCGTTTGACTTGAAGAGGAGGGGGGTCCATGTGGATAGAATCTGCACATAGCCAAATTCGATGAGCTTCAAATCCTCTAACTCGGTGTTGCACTCGATTTTTGACCCTGCACTAACTCTTTCTTTGCTTTGGTAATCACGCTCTTTTGCATTGAGTCCTTCGAATGGTGAGTTATCAAACTCGATTCTTATCATTTTCCTCTGTTAACTCGAGGCCATTTACGCATTCCTCGTTTAAACTTCATGAAACATCACCACGAGCTCCTTGCGAAGTCACCGAGTTCTTCATCCAGCAAACGATCTTACCTTTCCTGGGCTCAAACTCACTTGAATGTCGAGCTTAACCCAACATTTCTGAAAAGAATGGTTTTACCACAATGCTCACGGTTCTTCCTTATCATATAACACTTGCAGTAAGAATGTTTTAGCTTGGCCATAATAAGCACAATTGTACCCTCCAAACGATGAGAAAATGCCATTATCAATAAAGACCTAGTGCTGCCATGATGATGACCCAGGCTCATGCCTGTAACATGTCACTAGACACCCTAAGACTGATTTTTTGGCCAAAGAGCCCTTCGGTATTCGGGTAGTGCACTCGGCAATCTCAGCTCCAATCAACAATTATGCCACTATTGGGATCTTAGTATGGCATAGGTAGATGTGAGCTACACAATATACTCATTTTTCCATAACTAAAAAGATCCTTTATGTTACAATTTGCAACACATAACAGAAGCCCTTCAAAAAATACATTGAACAACTGGGGCAGCCAAGAGGACCTTGGAAAAATGTACAGGTAACAACCATATGAATTCTCCCTTAGTCGTGGATCAAAGCTAATAGAAATAAGCAGATAAATCCAGCTCGAAACTACAGTATAATCGTCCATTGTTAAAAATAACACAGTTTCTCTGAACCTGGTAAAAGAAAACTGTTATTGTCTGATTAGACATATATAATGGAAGGGTATAAATATTGCCTACTGCACACAGAGTTTCTCAAAGAGACCATTTACGAGTGACAGAGATGTGGCATACAAAACGGCCGACCAGGTATTTTCAGAGTTGACCCTCACATTCAATTCGCTTCTAGGAGAAGAAGTGCTGAGCAATACGAATCGTTTCATTCTGCACCATAATAAACCTTCATCTCCTGGTTCGGGCAAATTTTATGAAGCCTTGAACAGCGTGACTGCAATCCATCGTACACGGCAGTGAATATTTGTTTTCTACAACTGTGCGTGGGAGCTTGTCTTGCGACCACTGAATGCTCAGTGTGGTAGGCAGAACGTGTAGAGCCTCCTTCGCCCATCTCTGTTTACAAAACGGCCGACCAGACAACCACGTCAATCCTATTAAACACCTCCACTGCCTCATTCCCACGTTCTTCGACTCACCCTCCGTGTGACTCGCACAAAGACTCGGACCACTCCAAGCTGCGCGGAATTTTCATTCTCTTGCCATGCGGAAGTCTCATGACGGATTGCCATCGTCAAATCTCCATGCCTGGCAGTGTTTGGCCGAATCTCCCCTTCACGGAAGTTTGGTCATGGTTTGCCACGGTTATATTTCCACGCCTGGCAGTTTGACCGGATTTCTCCCATTTTTTGGCTGTAGACTCAACTTCTCCCACGCCCGAGATTTCTTATTTGGCTTGACATCACGTCATTTCCCCTTGGCATTGCTTGCCTTATTTCCCACGTCCAACGGCTTGGCCAAATTAATTCACGGGCCCCGGCCTTAACTTCACCACGCAGATTTGGCAATCCAACCCAATTTCTCCACTATTCCCACCAGCACGCGGGATCTTCATGAATCTTCTCCTGCCGAGTTTTCCTTCAACAGATTTGAGGATAACATTAAACTCTCAGTGCAAACATTTCAGCTATAGCTTGTAAGGTGTGATAATCCCGACAGAATCCTTTGTGCCCGCCAACTTAGTGACTCACTGAAGATGCTCATATAATTGCAAAGCAAATTATGCTCCATGAATATTCTGATATGAAACAGTTCCACCTCTATGAGATCCGTTTCCATGAGTTGCATTGTAAAATAAATTTAATCAAGTCTCCCGCTAACATTCTTACTGTCACTTAATTGATTTTCATAAAAATATCTTGAAGGAAAATCCTGAATTTGAGGATGCATACGATGATGATCAGATAACAACATTGGACAACTTACTTGCTCAAGCGGGCTTCTACTATACTGCAACATCCCTGTGCATCGAATGCTCGGCCGCTTTGAGCGTAGAACTGAAATTATCCTAGGAAAGTGCCGTGAGGAAGTAATTGGTTATACGCAGCAGCTACAGGGTAGAGAAGTAAAACTTATCTCAGAAAATAAGTGGCCTCCAGAGAGAGTTGATTGTGACAGCTGCCGCAGGGTGATCCCAAGGAACCGTTGGTGTTGATCCTGATGTTCTGGTTGCATGCGACCATAGTCGTGATCAGTTGTTGTAAAATCTTGCCGCTGTAGTAGAAGAATGAGATAAGGTTTTAATTGAGTTGTCTCGCCTTTTCATTTTAGAAATTCTCTTCCATGGAAGAAGCTCGACCAAATCTTGAGGCAGCTATTGTCTTTGTCGAGTCATTAAAACTGAATTCATAATCCAACAAGGAAGCATCAATCTCTCCATGTTGAATTAAACCGAGTCGAGCTCGTCATTTCTCTACCTCAATGAGCCAACCATCGAAACATTATCCGCTCCTATCGAGACTCTTTTATGACAAGCCAAAGTTGGACAACTGAACTTACATTTCCTACTCATGAACTCGTCTCTTTATTTTCGATTTGACACTGATGACCAGAAGTGGGTCCATGGGACCAATGTCGTGATTTGATAGCAATAAGGCCCTGTTTTCCAATTTTTCCATGTGCGTAAAATTGGATAACAATTATCATCTCTACACTAGGCACCATCATCCTCCACATTCGCATGGGCCCCCGCACTGTTCCTGAACCATTCTACATCTTAGAGGGAGAATTCCAATATAACCTGTTGCTTGGCAGACCCTGGATTCATGTCATGGCTTGCGTTCCTTCCACTTTGCATCTTTGTGTAAACTTTGAACATAAAGGACATACCTATACCATTCTAGTTGATCCATCACCTTTTAAAACATGCAACATGCTTTACCGACCCAATGATGTGCTCATACCCGTTAAAGCATCTACCTCTGTGACCACCTCTGCTTACCAGTACAATCGCTACCTCAACCACACATACCTCCTCCATTCCTACCACTACAACAACCTCCACAGCTAAACCATCAGCTTCCCAATCCATTAACTCTACCTTTGCATCACCCTCTGACACTTCATCCATTCTAGCTACCTACAAACCAACCATTGATCCCTTGGAAGGTGTTTTTCAACACTTCACTCTGGGGGAATACCGCCTATATAGTGTCAACACATTCCTTACTCCACAAGAGTACAGAAGCCTTCACCAACCCCCTCGTTATGATCACTGTAAAGGATAACGTCTCATGTATGGTCCCCCTCACCTTCGTACTACTCTCACCTATGGGGGACTTGATACTACCACTTACACACCTGAACCACCATCACAAACTTTCCCATTTTCCACTGACTTCCAATCACTTACCAATTTCCATTTCACGCACACCTTCCTGCACCGATGTGCATGAAAGGGTTTTGGTTCTAGATTTTATGAGCAAGGCCGACATATTGTCATTCCATATACCACCTGCAAACATAACAACCATAGTGGTATTAGCTTTCCTGAACCACCTACCAAACAGGCCTACATTTAACTCATTAAGGACACTAGCCCTTCTCCACCTTCTTCACCTGCTCCACCTTCATCACCACCCTCGCCGACAGAGTCAATGGATCCTTAATCTATCCCTCCTAAAAAAATCATAAACACCATTTCCTTGGGGCCTCTAACTTACCAATGTGAGGCAAGGCCCCTTCCACTCTTCCCTTCCTGTATCCTGAAATGATTGATGACAATACACCTTCAATTAATGTCATTCAATGTCAGGATAATGACTCTATACTCACCTACCTTGGTGCCGAAGACTCATATATTCATCAATCATTACCTTCTAAGATGCAAACCATCTTGAATGAATCGACTATCAAGATCAACATTCATACTCAAGACGACCCACACATCCTAAAGATCAGTAAATCTTTAGATGTTGCTGAACATGAAGCCATCACTTCTTTCCTCAAAGACCATAACCACACTTTTGCTTGGTCTTACGAAAACATGCCTAGTATTGACTCCACCATAGTGGTCCACAATATCGTAACCATTCCCGATGCCAAACCCATCAAACAAAATTTGAGGAAAATGCACCCTTGCATTTCCCTTCTCGTCAAAGAAGAACTTCAGCACATTCTTGCTATTTCCTTCATCTTACCCATTGATTATCCTCATTGGATTTATAACATTGTCCTTGTCACTAAGGTGATAGGGGGACTCCATATTTACATGGACTTCCATGACCTCAACCTACCGTGTCCAAAAGATGACTTTCCCTTACCTGGTATTGACCAGTTGGTTGACCTTACCACTGGCCATGAGATTTTATCACTCATGGATGGTTTCTCGAGTTATAACCAAATCCTGCTTGCCCTAGAGGATCAACACAAAACCTCGTTCATCACCCCTTGGGGACCTTCTACTATTGAGTCATGCCTTTCAGCCTTAAAAATACTGGTGCTACATATTAACGGGCTATGACTTACATCTTCCATGACATCATGCATCGCATATTGGAAGATTATGTGGATGATCTCTTGGCCAAATCTAAGCACCGCTCTGAACACCTTTTCTTCCTCAAAACCATTTTTGACCGCCTCATTAAATATTACGTCCGCCTTCAACCTAAGAAGTGTGTCTTCATGGTTTTCTTAGGAAAGCTCCTAGGATTTATCATTTCCCTACGTGGTATAGAATTTGACCCTGCTAAAGTCAATGCCATTCTAGAAATGCCTCCGCCCATTAACCTTAAACAACTCTGTAGCCTACAAGTTAAATTAAAGTCTATTCGCCATTTCATTTCATAATTATCTGATCGATGTCAACCATTTCATCATTTTCTCAAGAAGGATGTCTCCTTTAAATGGGATGATGACTTCCACAAAGCTTTTGAGGCCCTAAAACAATACCTTCTCTGACCACCCATACTCATTCCACCTAAAAATGATCAACCTTTCTACCTATACATCTCAGCTACCGATCACTCGTTGGGAGCCATGTTCACTCATCACGATGAACAACACAGGGAGTAGGTGGTTTATTACATAATCCATACTCTTTTGGATTACAAAACCTGACACACACCCATCCCAAAAAAATTTTCTTAGCCTTAGTTTTCATTGCCACCAAACTTCACCATTACCTACTCAACCACAAAACCTATATTGTGACCAACACCGACCCCTTACACTTCATGTATGCCAAACCTTATCAAAATTAACGTGCCACACATTGGCTTATGATTTTAGTTGACCTTGACCTCAAATTCATTCATATATGGCCAAGCCATCATTGATCAATTGGCCGATGCACCTATTTCCAGGGATCAACCCTCTAATTTTGACTTTCCTGATGAGTCAATTGCTACCCTTTCCCTGGACGAGCCCCCTATCAAATGACACTCTTCTTTGATGGTTCAAAGTGTCAGCATGGGGGTGAGGCTGGTATTATCCTCTCTCTACTTGATGATGATCCCATGCCTTTGTCTTTCAAACTTTATTTTGAATGCACAAACAATATCACTGAATACGAAGCACTCATATTAGGTCTCCAAGCCACATATACCCTAGACGTCAAATCAATCAATATCCTTAGTGATTCTCAATTGGTCATTAACCAAGTCAATGGTATATACCAATTTCATAACGAGATACTTTAAACATCATGTAGATGTAATTTTGACAACCTTTGATCGTTACACACCCTTCAAACCATCCCATGTTCAACCAACAAATTTACAGATACCATGGCCTGCTTAGCTTCCCAAATACCCGCTTCACCCACCGATTCTAAAATATTTTTCACTGTATGATGAATCCAATCACCTTCTTATTTACCTCATGATGTTTACTCCATCGGAACCGTCACCTTTGACCTAATTGACCTTTGGTATAAACAATACCCTGACTACCTTTCTCTCTCCATCTTACCTCCTAATCTCACCCGTAATGGACAACACACCTTCCTTAAAAAGGTATCTCATTATGTCATCCTGGGGGGGACTCCTCTATAAGTGCAGCTTTGATGGTATTATCTTACGATGACTCACAAGTTTTGAACTTCCTTATACCATTAAGGAGGTTCATGACGGCATATGTGGAGGTCATTTTAGTGGCCTTGCCATTGCTAAGCGTATTCTTCTCCTGGGCTATTACTTTCCAACCCTTAACTATGATTGTTGTGACTACATCAAAAGTTGTGTAAAATTCCAATAACATTTCAATCTTCATCATACACCCAGCCATGCCTTACAAGTTACCCGTGACCTTTGGCCCTTCTCTCAATGGGATTTGGATCTTGTCAGAGAAATAAATCCCCATTCTTCCCAACACCGTCAATCGATCATCATTGCTACCAACTACTATACAAAATGGGTGGAAGCCATACCACTCATCTCCATGAAAGTTGAGAAAATATGTGAGTTCATTAACCACCATATCATTTATCACTTTGGTGTTCCTCATCACCTCATCACTGACAATGGAAAATAATTCAAAAACAAAACATTACAAAAACTTTGTGATGGCTTTGGCATTTAGCTTAGTTTCTCATCACCCTATTACCCACAAACCAACATCCAAGCTGAATCCACTAACAAAACCCTAAACAAGATTCTCATGAAAGTGGTCAATGATACTGGGAAGGATTAGCATACACACATTCCTTTTGCCATGTGGGCATACCGCACTAGTATTCGCACTTCCACTATGGCCACACCCTTTTCTCTGGTCTATGGTACAGAGGCAGTCCTACCTCTCGAAGTCTAGATTCCCTCACTCCTCATTTCTCTCCATGACATGCTCACTGATGATGACTTTTGTCAGGACCATTTAACACAGTTAGAGTTACTAGATGAATGTCATCTTAATTCTCTAGATCACCTTCAAGTTTTCCAAAAATGTATCAAACGTGCCTATGACAAACATGTCCATGAACGGACCTTTTAAGTCGGTGACCTTGTCATGAAAGAAAATCAACACGTAACCAAAGAAAAAAAAAGTAAACAGGGAAAATTTTCTTCTAATTGGCTTGGACCATACATCGTGACCCATACTTATGGATTAGGTGCTTATCATTTATCTTCACTCGATGGTAAACCTGAACTTGATCCCCTTAATGCCTTGCATCTTTGACCATTTTATTGATGACTTGTCATCCTACCTCACCTTTTTTCTCTTTCCATGCTCGTACCTTGAGCATTATTCACTTCATAAACCTCACGAATGATTAAAAAAGAATCATGTGAGTACTCGTCACTTGTTATCTTCTCTTGAATATGTGTACCACGATGCTACCAATAGCATGGTTCTCATGGATACTTTTCATCTACCTTTATATGAGATCCCATTATCATTCCACCTTTCCTTTTGAACAAGAGTCCTATCTTCCACCTTGGTCTTTTTCATGACTTCAAATCCCTCACATGGGATATAACTCCTTGATTCAAACTTCCACTCAAAAGATGACTCCCTCAAAAGGACATCTTCCTCTCGATAATCCCTGCTATAAATAGACTACTCCCTCAAAGGACAGCTATGTAAATCTTAAAACAAAAAAAAATAGCAACCGAAGCTTCCCGCATCGATCAGCTTCACAAAGACCTGAAGGAGTTAAATTTTATTTGTCCCATATAAACTTCCCGCATCGATCAGTCTATCTCAACTATAAGTCAAAACAACAAACCTTTTTATTCATGGACTTACCCATTGTGACCTTGGATCTCTTTCCCAAAGAGCATGCTACCTCACACCATATAACAATTAACTACCTTTCACCCTTCTTACCATTCCCACTCCCATTTCCTATTGCCTCAAGGGACTTCTTGGAACTTAGACATTTAGTGATCATGTGACTACTTTTCACCATAGAACAATCGATCATGCAATGTCTTTAGGGTCTTAAGTTCATCACCTCCTCTAAGGCATGATCTACTCGGTATGATCCTAACCAATTAGGTGGCTTTCTTTCCCCCTCTTATCTTGTAAACCGTCTTTGTTTACGTTTTGATTACCTTATACAGGACTTGGTCCTCGACACTTACTTTTGGAGTAATCTTCTTCTTTTACCATAATCAAAATCACCTACATCACTTTACCTATAATCCACCCACACCATGCCTAAAACCTACTAACTTGTTTTCATACCTCATCATATTCTTCCCTAGCTCATGGGAGAACTACATCGGCCTGAGCTCCCCTTTCGCTAGGACTATGTAGGTAGCACTCTGAGGGCATGGGGCTCTTAGAGGTTAGCTTAGCCATTCTCTACCCTAAACAATTCATCTTCCATGTTCCTCACACCTCACTTAGTTTCTCTTTTTTATCCCAAATTGGAAATTAAACCAAACAAACAAAAAGTTACTTCATATTTTAAATCCTTATCACAACATACATTTATTACACCTAGCATTTCTTTATCATCACTATGCTTAGATTATACCACATCTCACATATGACCCATATTATCATTCATTGCATAAAATATTGAATCACAACTTTGCCTACTTTCTAACTCAACCATGCCTATAACCTGACTCGATCCATGCCTAAACTAACCTGACTCGATCCATGCCTAACCTGATCTGACTCAATCCATGCCTATGACTTGACTTGATCCATGCCTAACTAACCTTACTCGATCCATGCCTAACCAACCTAACTTGATCTAGGCCTAAATCAACCTGACTCCATCATGCCTAACTCATCTACTTTCCATCCATATAAAAATAACAAATCAAAATCTCATCAACACATCAACAAATCAAAAAATACCATGTATCTCATCATATAAATAAATCAATGTGTATCTCAAAAATACATGGCTATCTCATCGTGTCCATCATCTCAAAATCATCAGTACGCAGGATGATACATAATACAAAATGTCATCGGC
The DNA here is from genome assembly GCA_019776745.2 of Taxus chinensis. NCBI lineage: Eukaryota > Viridiplantae > Streptophyta > Pinopsida > Cupressales > Taxaceae > Taxus > Taxus chinensis. The sequence goes on along the minus strand of CM034146.1, from coordinate 886,442,643 downwards.
ACACAAGCCGGTCTCATATATATAACAAAATAATGAAATAGTACAAAATATCTTTGGCACACAGGCTAGTGTATGCTCAAAATAGACAAAATATCTCATACATCCTCACTATCATTGGAATGTAAGCCGGTATGTGATAAAAAATAAAACTATCTCTCAGCACGCAGGCCAGTATAAATCCCAAAAAGACTATCATACATCAAAAACTAGGTGACCACATATTAGGCATCTCATCGGATGTCCTACATATCTGTATCACCTTTTCCCTCACTCTCCTGGGTCCCTACTAGTGCCTGAACTAGAATGAATCTCCATGCACTGGTAGCCTCTACCTGATTAGGCCTCAGAGCTCACTAACCTGCAGTGCTCTCCACACTATGAGTGCAGGATCTCGTCCTCTCACTGGACACCTGTTGTGTCATGTACTCAGCATATGATATAAAGTCTATTTCAGCTGCCATCAGTTGGTCCTGATAATATCTAGCCTCACCTAGGGCATCTTATAACCTAGATATAGGCACAGTCTATGGTGGTCCCATAGGTCTCAGCCCCTATACCTGTCCTGCGGGACCCTACCCCTCTCCTTCCTGTGAACTGGGACCCAGTCCCGGTGTTTATGATGGTGATGCCTGTGGTGGTGCCCCCTACCCCTATGCCTGTATTTGGGCCTGTAAGGCCCCATTCTGTGCCTAGGCTATGGCCAATTAGCCCTATAAACCTGCCACCTAAGCCTGTAAAGCTGCCACCTGACCATCCCCCTCCTCTCCATCTCCATCTCCTCCACCAGCCATCTAGGCCTGCAGATTGGCCACCTGTACCTATAGTTATGCTACCTCTATCTTTGAGCCCTCCAGTTATGTCTGAAGTATACCCAACTAGGTAATGAGAGTAGCCACCTGCCCCTATAGGGCATCTCTTTGCACCGTGATGGTGGCTAGATCTGACTGCCCCGGTCTGGGTGGTATGGCTCGTAAGTGAGCCACTAACCACTGTCTGTGTACCCGAAGTCATCTATCTTCCGATCCACTGGTTTCTCCTCCTGCCTTGTGGGCATTATAGGTTGTGGTAAAGGTAAGGGCCTCTCCACATCGTCTCTCTGATACTGTGGGAAGGGCAGAGGTATGTCCTATACTAGCCCGACCTTCCGCCAGACTCTGTCTACTAGCGATCATCTCATACTCCCCAGCATGGACAACCCTGTATCCATCTCTCTAGCTAGAGCTCAGCTAGCTCCTCATGCATATGCTTATATGAGGGGAATCCCACATATGGCCTCCAGATAATGTCCACTCTAGACAACCCCTCCAGTAACTGCCAGAAATAGGCCACGTCATGTGTGGGCCTCTCAGATCACCACTCTCCAATAACCAACACCCATCTCCTATACCCCACCCACACAAATCTCATTGGGAATGCATCTACTTGGGGCATCCCTATAGGCCACACACAAACTATGTGCTCGTATACCCAGCAATGTAGTAAAAATGTACAGCACAGGCTGAACCTACGCAGCCACCCATATGCCCACAACTCCTTGTACAACTGCACCAAGAATGCTGGTGCCCAGGATAAAGTGGATCTGATCCACCATCATGTCGTGGAGTACCCCCATCAGTGATCGGGGAAACAATCCACCCTCTGCATATGGCATTGCATAGTAGCACACTTCCTCCATCAACAGAACCACTAGCCTCATCTCCTCTGGATGGGCTAGGTACATCTCTCTATAGCTCAAGCTAGTGATATGGAATCTCAGGTCAGTCATCCCCTTGCCAAAAATAGTCACAATCAACTCCTCTGAGGCCTCAGAGGAGATGGAGTAGACCTATGCACCCAATATAGGTAGCCAAAGAATCTAGAACATGTCCTCTAGGGTGATAGTAATCTCACCTGTCATCAGGTGGAATGTGTTGGTCACGGAATCCCATCTATCAATGAGTGTGACCATCAAACTAGGCTGCCAGACTACATATTGATAGTGATGAACCCAACTCAAGCCCATTGTCTCCACATGTTGCAGCTCCTTCAGGGTCACTGCACCATGCATTGTCATGAGCAGGGGTAGAACCATGTCTGACATATGTAGTTGTTCTTTCCCTTGCATCCATACAAATAAAACATTAATCTCCATTTATCATATCCATATTTACCAATTATCATTTGCCCACAACCTATTTTCACCCTACCCATCTCAACCACCTAGCCCACATCACTTTTGGACCCTTATTCCCAATAACTTGACCGGTACTAGTTCACCCTTATTGACCCTGGTCACCCCTTAACCGACATCAGTCACCTGTTTGGTGACCGATACCGGTTTAGCCTGACCAATGTCAGCCAAACTTGACTGATGTCGGTCACTGTCGTGGGTAAACCCATGACTTCCTAAAAACCCCACTTTTCTTAAGAACCTCCCCCTTATCCCTTTTACCCACCTACAAAGACCTACACTACCCCTAGACCTCCACCCACCCCACCTATCCCATTGATTTCCCTCCCCATTCCTCTTTTTATCCGCTATTCCCCCCATTTCCAAATTTAAACCCATTCTCGTTCACAAAAACAAAACCCAACCAAAACTACAAAAAATAATATACTAATCTTCTACTCTATCTAATCACATACACCTAGAGTAGGGTGCTTACCTTGTTGTGTTATCGTCGTCTCAGTGGCACGTCTAGCCACTGCACCAGTTTCCTGCCTGATCCCTCTCTAGCCTCCACCATCACCAAATCGATACCCACAACCTCTACCCAGTCAAATCCCTCACATTGATCCTATGGACCCACTTCTCACCAACCAATTACTATTCATTCACATTGTCAACTCAATGCACCACTCCGTCCAAACACTTCTCTCTCTTTTCTCTCTTTTTTCATTTTTTCAAATAGCTAAAAGACAAATGAATAACAAAAAATGTGGACTTTTTGTTTATATAACCGACATTGGTTACCCTTGACCGGCATCGATTGCATGCCCTACCCAACCGTGGTCAATTGACCTCTACCAAATTTGGTTATCCTTGACTGGCATCAGTCACCCTCACCTACCCATTCCCCTAAATTTTACCATTTTACCCTACCCCTACCTCCTTTTTTTACCTCACCCAACCTTCACCCTGATCATTTACCCCACCCAACCTTTACCCAAACCATTTCCCTCACATTCCTAACCTCATCATTTACTACCTCCCTTTTTCCTCCTTTGGGGACTCGTTATTTTACCCCTACCTTAGCCTTACCCATACTGTGACCTAAATATTTGGACTTGGACCATTGCTCGTGACCTTTGACGTCATGTGTTCTCTATACCTTGTGGCATTGTTACATGTGTTGTTGACCTAATGACCTTACCTAGCCTATTTCCATGACCGTTTATCCCGACCCTACCTTTGGTGTACCGGTACATACCTAAATGTTCTTGCACCTAACCTATGTCATGTTTCCTGACCATATCCTATACCTTGGATACCAGAATCACTTCAACCTCATTTGGATAAACCTATCGACCTTAGACGATGTAGAGTTTGACTTCTCTTCAACCCAGTAGCGTGCTACGGTTTATACATGTGCATGCATTTGACTATTACTACCTTTGACCCTAACCCATTACCTAGCTTCCCTGAGTAGACCTTGCTCCTCTTTCCCCCATTACCCACCTTTCTTTTCATCGAATTTAGCTTTTATCAAACCACTCACCTATTCTACCTATTGCCTCGTCAGTTCCTACTTTGAGGGGGATCACCTTCACCCACACATGGGGCAACCACATCTTCTTTTTTGTTAGTGTCGCTTACTAATACAAGCTACGCAACAAAAAGGGGCAAAATGTAGACACTAAAAATAGGTCACACTCCCATTTGGTCCCTCGACAAATAAGCACCCTTCATCACATTCACCTAGCCATGGCCCCCTTCACCTCACTAATATTAATTTAATTAATTAAATTAAATTAATTCATTATCCTCACCATATTTATTATTTAAATATCTTAATTTAAATAATATCCACACATACACTTCACCTAGACACTTCATTAAGCCAACTCACCCTAAGACCTATTCTTAGTAAGTTGTCATAGCTAACTAAGACTTACCAAAAACCTAAAAAATCAATGCCTACCTTCTCTCTAACCACATTCTCGCATGCTTACAAGAAGCTTCTAGTTTAATCCACGGGCTAACGACACGAGATCCGAGAAAATCAAGAGGATCTCCCTAGTTTAGTAAACCTAGGAAATCCCACCTTGACCGATGTCGGTTATCCCTAACCGTCTCCGGTTAGGCCAAAACTGCCATCGGTTACCTTGTTAGCCCCCAAAATGACCTTCTTTTCAAGGTTGGCAAAGATTAAAAAGTTGGAAAACATTGAGATCTTCCTGAGAGATATCACATCTTCTGAGATCAAATTCCAGTGAGAACACACATGCAAGGAAGGGGATCAAGTATTTTCTCCTACACAGCCACCCCAGAAATGATCTGATCTAACCAAGCAAAGAGGAATGAACATACAGCCCATGCAGAAACTCTCCTATGATTGGTGATCACCTGTATCCTTTGACCTCTTACTAGCACCCCCATCCCTCACTCACAGGCATCCAAGACCAGAATCCAAGTAAGTAAAACATTCTACTTCTCTGGTTCACTTCATTTTGTCATTATATTATCACCTATTGTTTACCTAGCCACCCATTGACCTCCTTCAACATTCCCCCTCCATATACCCATTAAAACCTCACCAAATCCCACCCAAATCACCCAATACCTCATCCTGACGAACAAAAATCCTTTGTGCAATCATAAAGGAGACCCCAAGCCCATTTTCTGGCATCCCCATAACTCCACAGTAATTGGCATTGGTTACGCCTAACTGTCGTCAGTCACCCTTAACCGGCAGCAGTTATTGTATGTAATCATACACCCTATAACAAGGATCTATCCACCTAATTTTACATCCCCTTAATCACCTGTGACCTACCTGAGACTTTTGTCAGACCTATAGAGACCCAAAACCAACTATTTGACCTTCGGATCCTATTCTAACCTATCCTTTTAGATTAGATCTTTCTTATTGTGTTTTAAGTGAGATACCTAAATCATTTCAAATTACAATAGGATTTACTTCATTTCCCACATTAAATTGTTTAAAATAGTGGACCATCGAGGAAGTATCACACTTCCTGGATCTAGCACATGCTAGGTAGTTCATTGCACATATTGCTTAACTCTTTCTAGTGGTCTTACTTTCATTACAGGTAGTTCCTCCTAGCCAAAAGGAATCTCTCATGATCAACTATGGATTTGGAAGTCACACACATACAACAACCCATAAACAAGAATTAAAACAAGTATCCCTCTTACACCCGTTACCTATTTGTTTCGTCAATACTTCAAAGAAACGTCTAAGAATCAGGTGAAACACAAGTTTATGAGAGGATTACTTGAATCAAAATCACTGGAAGAAGAGTGATAATCCTCTACCAAAGGCTTATCTCTCTCACCAATGGAGATTCATTTGCTTGATGTCTGACCTTCAACAACCTTCCAAACTTTCCCTTCCTCTAAAACTCTCTTTCCCAATTCTTGAAATAACTTTCTACTTGGGTCCCTCCTGAAGAGAGATCTTCATCCTTCCAATTTTGTAGAGATTAACAACACAAAAATAAATGATAGAAAGCTAAGACACTGGTATTTATCAAGATAAAATAAGCATGGAGTCACCACTAAGGACTTTCACCCTAGTTGTGCAAATGCACTAAAATACTCTGTCAAATACCTACCAGCACTAAAAATCTTGCAAAAATTTATAGATCGGACCTTCCCTTTCTTGAATCTATCAACCACAAATGCAAATGAAGTTCAACTACTACTAGAAACTGATAAAATTGCAGGAAGAACTTATATCTTCACTTAATCCTTACAAATCTGATTATAAAATGATGCTTCAACAATGTACTTGCATATATCATTTGTAAGAAACATTACCAAGGTTTGACATGTATCCAAATATCTCAAATATTTTCAATAACTCCCCTGTAATGATGGCACTAGTGTTAGTACCCAAATTTTCTCTTCGTTTCAGTCTGAAAGCATCAAAGATATGGCATGAACATTGAAGACAAATAGATCATGATGTATGTAAATTTGTAGTCGAGGATGTGATCTAACTGGCACTCAAATTTGTGGAGAGAAAATAGCACTCAAATAGGACTTCATCTTGTCCTAACTGTTTTAGGTTGTGCCTTTCAACCAAGGTAAGAGGACCTATTTTGTAACCCTCAAATGGTGAAGGAAATGAAGATATCCCTCAATTTGTGTAAATAGTATGAAAAGGGCCTTGGGAAAATATGATCAACACTCCAAATCTGACTTTCATAAGTTGTCACTTCTAGATTATGGAGATACTTTCAAACCAAGGCAAGGGTTATTGAAGACATTTTGAAATCCTTATCTATTCTACACACTTTAGCAAATGGCTTTTGATCTTCTGTGGGTATACAGGTCAAAATAGGGGTGGTATTGGGTAGGATTAGTTGTTTAGAATGATTTTTGGTGGGATATTGACAAGACAAACTTGACTATGCCAGATCTTTGACAACCTCTACAACATTTGAACAACTATCAGATAAAATGCTTCGAAATAGTCAGGATGTTCTTTCAACCAGAAGAGATACACAAATGGAGGCCCAGGTTTACACTCTTCACACAATCTTTAGGACCTCAACACAAAATCTTGAGTTAAAGGACTCAATTAAACATCAAAATTTCTAATCAAATCATGCCTAAGGTACCCCCAAAGGCTTACAAGTAATATTTGTCAACAAATGAATGTGAAGTGATTTTAAACTACTTATTTTCAATTCCAGATGAAAGATCTTCTAACAAATAAAATTACAAATGCCACTAAACTATCAATAAGGATGAGATTTGTGTGATTCCTAAATATTTCAATGTGAGATTGCAACAAGAACAAGTAAAAGTGTTTGCAAACATTTAAACATGATAAGAGACATCATATTTCCCAAAATAACATAGATTAATTCAAAATATTGTTAGATTCATCAGCAGGGGAGAGTTTCAGGAACAATCTCAGAGCTGTGTGATGGCTATACACTTGTAACCAACTCAACATGAATGAAGATCTAACACAGAAGATATTAACTAGGTTTTTTAGAGGGTTTCTCAGAAGATGAGCTTCTCTCAAAATTTTCTCATGATTTTCAATTTCTTGACCCCTTACATGTCTCAAAACATGCATTATATATCTCTCTATTACATTTGATCCTTCTTTCCCAAGGAAATAATATGCGAAGCATCAAGTTTGTTACAAAATTCTATCATGATTAGCAAACATGGACATTTAACATATTTGCAACAAAAGTTGCTAGGTGTTTCGAAAAAAGGTGAATCATTGCAAAATATGCATCATTATCCATTGTGGAGGCACGTTTTTCATCTTCAAAGCATGTAGACCCCCTTCCTTTCATTATTTCATCCTTATCCCTCCAAAATTTGACTATGCAACTTTTAGATTTGATATTTCACGTTTTTGGACAGGTTAGGGCAAAAATTTATTCCAAAAAAATATTTGATCTTAAAATTGATCCTCAAAACCAATTGCATTGGTTCTTGTAAGCACAAATGACACAAATTATCTAAAAATTTGATCAAAATCGATGCAAAAAATGCATTTCCACACTTCCTAGAGAAAAAATGGCGGCCAAACTGAAAAATGCATAGTTACCATTGATCTTCCTTTCTCCCTTCAATCTGGACCCTCCACATGTCACAATGCGATTGGAAATGTGTTTGGGATCACTTTTTTGACATTTTAACATATTTGAAAAAAATGTAAAAATTTGACATTTTTCTCCGCCCTTGAGATTTGGCATTGACATGTGTCCCAAGGTGGGTCCCATCAGAATCACGGCTTGATTCTACACATTTCCACCTTTTTTGGAAATTTTTTTTTTTTTTGAAAATTATCTCTGTGGGCTTGCACCTCCACTTTTATCCCTAACACGTGGCGATCACTGCTTCACTGCGGGGCCATAACTCCCTTTTTTGCTTCGTACTTCCTTCAAAAAATTTCAAATTTTCAAAACTCATCAGCGGCCCGCACTCCCCTCTGTCATTTCTTTTGACACATGTCTCCCTCTGATTCATTGTGGAGCCACACTTCAAATTATCACTTTAACTCATTTTTCCAAAAAGGTAATATTTCCCTTTTTTCTCCAGCAGCCCGCACTCCCTTCTGCCCCTGATCCTACCATGTGTCTTCTCCTCATTGGTCCAATAGACCTACAACATTTTTCACAACTTTTGCTCCTTTTAGCCAAAAAGTAATTTTTTTCTAAGTCCTCCACAGCCTTCCATCTCGCTTTTGATGAAAACATGACACGTGTCCACCTCTGATTCACTGAGGGCCTATGCTTTGAAGCCACCACGTGTTCCATTCTATTTCATTGCGGGCTTGCACTCTGAAGCCGACACGTGTTCCATTCTGATTTGTTGCAGGACTTAGGAATTTTCTTTTTACTTTAACTCTTTTTTCCAAAATGCCTTAAGGCACAAAAAGACCCGCTCATCCACCTTCACTCTGCTTGCGACATGTGTACCTCCTCTGGGGCTTGCAGAGCTGCGGGGGCAACTTGCACTTTTTTCCAAAACACAAAAATGTTAAGTTTTTCGAGAAGACCCACCGAACCTTGTCTAATCACAAATGGCCACATAGGAGAAGTGTTTGACCTAAAATTTGATGAGTAAAGGACGTCCATATGATCATCAAAAAACATAGAAATTACCAGCGATGCCCTAGAATTCCGAAGATGAATTTGATGGGAAAATGACGCCCGTCTGACTGTTAAAACACAGAAAATGCCAGGGATGGCCAAAATCAATTTTTTTCTCATGGGTGAAGAATTTTTCGATCAAAATACAAATGGAAACTATTTTTAGGCAATTTATGACCATGGTAAGGGATTTTTTAGGGCAAATAAGTATAAAATGAACAATTTTGAGCTCCAAAGGCTAAGAAAACACGGGAAAAATGGCAGAGGTATTTAAACGAGAAAAATTAGGCCAAGGCAATGAGTTTGCAAACAATCCAGTGCACAAGAATGGAGCTATAACTTCACATCATCGATTTCATGAGGAAAAAATGTTTCAAAGCACAAAGAGAAAATGGAAAACATGGAAAAACGGTAGAGGATCAAAATGGGCACCAAAATATCCCACTAATCAAGGCTATTCTTGAAATTATTCCACCTACTAACCTTCATCAAGTTTGTAGTTTGCAAGGAAATTTGAAATCTATTGTTTACTTTATTTCTCAGCTTTTTTACCGTTGCCATCCATTTCATCATCTTCTCAAAAAGGATGTCTCCTTTAAATGCGATGATGAATGCCATAATGCCTTTGATGCCTTAAAACAATACCTCCTCCAACCATTTGTGCTCAACCCCCTAAGGATGACTAACCATTTTACCTTTACATTTCTTATATTGATCATTCCTTGGGTGTCGTGCTTGCTCATCGTGATGAGAAACACAAGGAGCAAGTAGTTTATTATATAAGTCTCAAGCTTTTAGACTACAAAACTAGATATACTCACGCTGAAAAACTCTGCTTAGCCTTATTTTTTGTCACCATTACCTACTCAACCACAAAACCTTTTTTGTCACCAATACAGACCCCTTACATTACATGTATGCTAAACCTTACCAACATCAATGTGTTGCACGTTGGCTCATGCTTCTTGCAGACCTAGATCTCATAATCATCCATCAAAAATATGTCAAAGGACAAACAATTTTTGACCAACTCATAGATGCGCCTCTCTCTGGAAACCAATCCTCTAACTTTGATTTCCCTGATGAATCCATCGCTACCCTCTCCTTAGATGATATCGCTTACTATATGACCTTGTTTTTTGATGGTTCCAAATGTCAGTGTGGGGGTGGTGCCAGAGTTATCCTCATTCCTCTTGATGTTGAGCCTATGCCATTATCTTTCAAACTATATTTTGATTGTACTAACAATATCACCAAATATGAAGCACTCGTGTTAGGTCTTCAAACCGTCATAGCCTTATACATTAAATCAATTAATATCTTTGGTGACTCTCAACTGGTTGTGAACTAAGTTAATGGTATATACCAGTGTCGTAACAAGATACTTCAAAATTATAAGTATCATGTTGACATACTTTTGACTACCTTTTACCGTTATGAACTTCAAACCACCCCACATTCCACTAATAAATTTGCAGATACCATGGCATGTCTTGCTTCTTAAATTCCCACCTCGTCCTCCGAATTGAAAATCTTTGTCTTCATAAAAAGTTTGCAATCACCTTCTTATTAATTTGAGACATCAACCTTGTAGGAAACATTGGGACTGACCCATGTGACCTTTCGCTTAAGCAGTTTGATGACTACCTTTCCCTTTCCATTCTACCTCCATATCTTATTCATAATAGACAACGAGCCTTTCTCAAAAGTGTCTCTCATTATATCATCATGGGTGGTCTTCTATATAAATTTGGTTTTGATGCTATCCTCTTATGATGCCTTACGAGTTCTGAAATTCCATACACCATCAAGGAAGTTCACAACAGGATGTGTGGGGGTCACTTCAGTGGCTTATTTGTTGCTAAGTGCATCTTGTTCCTGGTCTATTACTAGCCAAACCTAAATCTTGATTGGTGTGACTATGTTAAGCATTGTGTGAAGTGTCAGCAACACACTAATCTTCATCACACTCCTAGTCACGTCTTATAGGTCACACAAGACCTTTGGCCTTTCTCTCAATGGGGTTTAGATCTTGTCGGAGAGATCAACCCTCATTCTTCCCAACGTCATCAATGGATTATTACTGCTACCAAATATTACACTAAATGGGTGGAAGCTATACCTCTTATTTCTATAAAATTTGAGAAATTTTTTGAATTCATCAATCATCATATCATTTATCGCTTTGGTGTTCTTCACTACCTCATCACTGATAACATCAAACAATTCAAAAATAAAACCCTACAGAAAATTTGTGATGCCTTCGTTATTTAAATCATTTTTTCTTCACCTTATTATCCTCAAACAAATGGCCAAGCTGAATCAACCAATAAAACCTTAAACAAAATTCTTATGAAATTGGTTGACGATATTGGTAAGGATTGGCACATGCACATTCCTTTTTCCTTATGGGCTTATCACACTAGTATTCATACCTCAACTGTTGCCACACCTTTTTCTTTGGTCTATGATACAAAAGTTGTCTTATCACTTGAAGTCCAAATTCCATCACTTCATATCTCACTCAAATATATTCTCAACGATGTTGATTTTTTCCAGGTTTTGGCACAACTCGATTTATTAGATGAACACCATCTCAATGCTCTTGATCATCTCCAAATATACCAAAAATGTATCAATCATTCCTACGATAAACATTTCTAAGAATGAACCTTCTAGGTTGGTGACCTCATCTTAAAGGAAAATCAACATGTAACATAAAGTATAGAAAAGTAAACAAGGAAAGTTTAATCCAAATTAGCTTGGACCCTATATCGTTACTCATGCCTATGGATCAGGTGCTTATCATTTGTCTTCACTCAAAGGTAAAACCAACCTTGAGCCCCTTAATGCCTTGCATCTTTGACCATTCTATTGTTGAATCAAGTCCTATATCATATTCTATCTATTAAACGCTCGTCCTTTGAGAACCATTCACCTTCCACTTATCTATTTTAAGGATCAACAACTAAACAAGAATCATGTGATTACCTGTCACCTTTCATCCTTATTTCAATATGAGTACCATGGCTCTACTCATGGCATGATTCTCATGGATACTTTTTGATCCTTTTCAAGATGGAATCCTATGGTCGTTCATCACTTAAAATCTCTCTTTCATAGCTAACCTCTGTGTGCTATGGTTTTGTCTTCATAAAAGAAGCCTATACTTCTCTATAGTCTTGTCCATGACCTAAAAATCCAAAAAATAATTCAAAAGTAATATACGGGATTTTCAAATTCAAATTCCTTGAGTCAAACTTCTAGAAAAAAGATGGCTCCCTCAAAAAGGACATCTAATCTTTCTATCTTGCTGCTATAAATAGATTGTTCCCTCAAAGGACAACTATACAAAGCTAGCCATACTGTACATAGTCTATCACAAAAAGAAGACTATTCCTATAAAAATAAAATAAAAATATTCTTAAGCTTCCCACATCGATCAACTTCAAGGAGATATTCTATTCATCCCACTTAGACTTCCCACATCGATTAATCTATAAAACAAAAGAAAAAAAGTAAAAACATAACTTTTTTGTCATGGACTCACCTATTTTGATCTTGGGTATCTTCCTAAAGAGGCATGTTGTCTCACACCAAGTTATGCTAAAAGAACCTCAATCACCTCACTGCCTTTCCTCTCTAATTTTCTATCCTACTCAAGGGATGTGCCACACATGTTACATTTTTTGATCATGTGACCTTCTTCACCCTTAGAACAGTCAATCATGCAATGCCTTTACATTTTTATGTTCATAAGCCAATATTTGGTATGATAGACTCGTAATGGTTCTTATCAATTAGGTGGATCTTTTGTCTCCTCTTACCATTCACCTCTTTTCTTATTTATTGATCCTCCTACACATGACCAAACCTTTAACACCTACATTCCAGGAATTCCTCTTCCACGAAAATCACCCATATCTATTCACCATAACCAACAACCATGCCTATATGACCTAAACTCAACCATGCCTAAATGACCTAAACTCAAACATGCCTAAATGACCTAGACTCAATCATGCCTATAACCTACCGACCCATTCATCTATCCTCCTCTTATTCTTCCCTATCTTATGGGAGAACTACATCATTGGTTGAGGCCCCTTTTTGTTGGGGCTATATAGGTAGTACTTCAAGGGTATGGGGCCCTTAGAGGTTAGCTTGGCCACTTTTACCCCTAACCAATTTCCCCCACTTTTTTATGTGCATATTCTACCCTAGTTAGTTTCTATTCACACAAAAACTTGGAAATTAATATATCACAACAAACATGCATTGTTTCATCACATTTACCATTTTTCCACCATATCCATATTCTACCTAACTCATTTCACATTTTCCATGATATCAAATACTTGGAAATTTAAACCACAACATGTATATACATCATCATTTATTTCCCATAATACCAATAACTTGGAAACTAAATCAAACACAAAGACACATGACCAAACCATGCCTATACCTTAACTCCATCATGCCTAAATCACCTAAACTCCACCATGCCTATACCTGACTCCATCATGCCTACATGACCTTGACTCTGTCACCTAAACTTGCCTAATCACCTAAACTCCACCATGCCTATACCTGACCTCCAACTCCATCATGCATACATGACCTCGACTCAATCATGCCTAATTCAACTAGTTTCCATAATACACAATAACAATGGAAATTAAAAATGAGTACATCATCCATCCAGTCAACATCATCAACTATATAATAGGAGTGTCTATGTATCAATACATATATACATAGATATAAATAAATATCAGTATCTCTAAAACTCTCATGTATAATCTCATGTCTTTGGCACGCAGGTTGGTATATATATCAAAAATTTAAAAAATGGTACACTATCACATACAACTTGATCTCCACTCACCCTCCACCTCACCTGCTCCTCCTCCTAGCCCTCTACCAAGCCTAGTCTTTGAGAGATAGTAACCTCACCATGGCCCTATCTCTGGGGTCACCAAACCCCTGTGCTATCAGAAATATGAGTCCTAGATCTAGTCCTCTCATTGTCTGCCTGCTAGGCTCGATACTCGACATATGAAGGCACATCAATACCTGTAGTGGCTAGATGGTCCTCATAATAGTGAGCCTCATTCAGGGCATCCCTAAACCTTGCCATGGATATGGTCTGGGGTGGTGCCATTGGTCTAACTACCCCCTATGAACTCTTCCTGACCAAGAGTGTACCTTGTCCTAGTGTAGGTGCTTGTATTATGGGACCATATCCATGTGCTTGTACCAATACCTGTGTAGCTACTTGGGCCTACAAGGCCACAACCTATGCCTATGTAGTGGCCAATTGGCCATGTAATCTAGAAACCTATGCCCATAAGGTAGCTACCTACGCTTCATCTCGATCTCCACTATGTGCAGGAGCCTATGCCTGGGCTTGTAGGGCCGTCACCTGTGCCTACAAGGTAGTCACCTGTGCCTGTGACACTATCATTTTTCCTTGGAAACCTATAATATGTTCTTGTAGGGAAGCCACCTAACCCTGTAATGTATCCCTCTAACACTATGAGTGTCAATAAATCAGGATGCCCTGGCCTTAGTAGTGTCACACCTAGCTATGTCACCCACCACTACCCATATCCATCGGTGAGGCCTACATCATCAATCCATCTATCTAGTACCTACTCCTACCCTATTTGAACACTTGGACATGGTGGATACATGGGTTTCTCCATGTCATCTCTATGGTATTGTGGGAAAGATGGGGGCACATCCTATCACAATCCAAACTGTCGTCTGACCCTATCCAAAGGTATCATTTTGTGGTCCCCAACAAGCCACCCCTATATCTATCTCAGTAGTTGAAGCTCCTCTAACTCCTTAGCTATGCCTCTCTATGATGGATAATCAACATATGGACTTCACATGATATCTTCCACTTATAGGCCCTCCAATAGCTACTTATAGTATATAACATCATATGTGGCCCTAGCCCCTCTTGGTTCATCCCCGACTAGTACCCATCTCCTGAATCCTACTCTGTACAAACCACCTCTAAACCAATCTTGTTGGGGTAACCTACTAGATGTACACACACAATGTTCTCATACACCTAGTAGTGTAACAAGAATGTGAAACACATACCAAACCTCACCAACCTACCATAGGCCAATAGCTCCATATACAGATGAACCAAAAAATCTCATGCCCAAGCAAAGTGTATCTGTTATCCAAATTCACCCCCTAGGGTTAATTTGATAACATGCATCAGAATTCTCAAGTCCCAGGCAAATGGATGGATTCAGGGCAAAAATCATGTTTCTAGGGTCCCCTCAGAATTTTTTCTAACTCTCCTGTCTAGGTTGAAAAGAGAAAGTTCTGAGAAAAGGTGAAAAGGCTACAAAAAACAAGCTTGGGCCAGAAAAAATTATGAAAATTGGCTAAGTCCTAATCCTCGCAGCAGTCGGGACATGGGGGACGTCTGGGCACGAATCGGCCGAAAGGCCGCTAGGAAGTCTGTAGGGCAAAGGAACATCTGGGCCGTCAGGATGTGTGGGACGTGGAAAGATGGTTTAGCCGAAGGAGAAGAAAATCAACTAATTGCTCTGGGATAGTTAGAACAAATAGACGCGAAGGGCACGAACCGCCCGGTTTGGCTGAAAAGGAGAACCTTCACACTAAGCAGTTGGGACATCTGGGCCGCAAGGACACGAAGGACGTGAAAAGGTGAAGTGGCTGAGAGCAAAGGAAGCCCATTTCGAGTGGTTTAGAAGAATTTGTCCCAGACAGTCAGGGACAGTTGGAACAAATGGACACGAAGGACATGAACCGGCCGGTTCGGCTGAAACGGGGAACTTCAGCACTGGAGCAGTTGGGACAAAGGGACGCGTGGGATGCGGATAGCCGAAGGAGCCGAAAGCCAATCAAGCAACACCACGTGTCATAGGCTGAATGAGGGACAAGGAAGCCCATTTCAGGTGGATCAGGAGTTTTTGTCCCAAACGGTTTGGGACATGCGGGACAGAGGGATGCGAAGGGTGTGAAAAGTCGGCAGACCCTCGAACCAATCAAATCACGACACGTGTCACAAGGGAGAAAGTCCAAAAGTCAAAGGGTGAGGTTTCAAGCACTGACCTGAGCTAATAAAAAGAGGACATGTGTCCAATGAAGTAGGGAAGGAGAGAGAATTACGCATCCAATCAGCACTTGACACGTGTCATCCAGGTGGCAGAGCGCAGGAAAGATTTTTCAAAACACGTTTTCACCTGTTTTGTGCCCTAAATCTTCAGATCGACATATCTTTCGATTCAGAGCTTGAATTTGCACATTCTTTATATCAACAGAAAGTTTATGAAATTCTCTACGTGATTTTGGGGTTAATCTTGAATTTTGGTGTAGTCTAGAGAGAGAAATTGAGAAACAACTCTGATGCATGTTCATGGCCAGAAGGGACATTTCAGCGACCAGTTTTAATGCAGAATGGGTCGCATTCTCCTGTAATTTGGTCAAAGTGACAGGGTATAGGTTTGTAAGGTCCCCCATGCTGTTTTAATGCATCTGTAATCGAGGAGGGATGGGCTCTCATATTTTTGTACGTTTTCTGTCCCCTGGGCTCGACCCTTGCACTGTAAAAGCCAGATTTGGCTCATTTCTAAGAGGAGGAACAATTTTTGACATAGCAACTTCTTCTTTCACCTCCAGTAGGTGGTTGATGCAAGAATCAGACCTCTCCAAAAGATTGTAATAGTTTTTACCTCTCTGAGGTTGTAATGCAGTGATTTGGGTACTGGAAATGATAATGCAAGCTTTGTGAATGGTTTTCAGTCCTTTGTATTATTTGCTTCATTTCAGATCCTAAGTTATATCTTATCAGTCTGGGTATGTTTCATGTTGAAAATCTCTGGTTTGTGTCTATTTGCTTGACAGAAATGTTTCACCACTCCTTTTGGTGCATCACCATCTTCAGTTAGTTTCAATTTTTGCATTTCTATCCCTGCCCTCTTGCAATTTAGAGTAGGATTAGGATCTGAACCTCTATAGTTTTACAAAATATAGATCTAAATCAGAGGAGTTTGAGGAACCAACCTCTAATCTGGAGATTCCTCTCTCAGTTTCACAAGTCCCCACACTTGGAGAGAGGTTTCCATGTTGTGCAATCACACTGGATGCTAGAGTGATCAACCTAGAAGCCTGATCTGCATCCAGGGGTGCTGTGAGTCTGCAACAACAATTTTGGCACACCCGGTGGGACAAGAGGTCTCATTTTATTGCAGCAGGGTTGATGTGCATCTATTGCAATTTTCTTTCTTAAAAAGAGCTATTATTTGCATATCTGGCGACTCCAAGGGGAAGAATCAACTGGTTCCAAGCTCAGGCTTGAAAACTCATGAGAAGAATCACCACAAGGTCAAGAGTTGGAGAAGAAGAAGTGCTGTTTGAATACCTGAAATTATCTCCAAGAAGAAGGAAAAGAGGAAGAAGGATTCAAAGGTCTCCATCTCCACCAAACAGAACTCTCTCAACTCCTCCACATGACAGGCCTTTTATTCAGTCAACAAGGGTTTTAAGACCAATTAGAATGGCTCAAAACAACCCCTATGTCAACTTCACAGGAAGCAGCCCACTTGCTCTCAATGCACAACATCCAGTTCCTATTGCAGCCTTGAAGAACATTCCCTACTTCACTGGAGAAAATCAGACTACTCTAGGTGATCATGTTAAAGATATTGCTAACCTTTGTGCAATCCATGAAATCAATGAAATGCAAGTGGCTGTCAAGTTACTTGCATCTTCATTCAAGGGTAAAGCATTGCAATGGTTTAGGAGCCTTGGAGCTGGTTCTATCACAAACTGGAATCAGATGTGTATTGCACTTCACAAGCAATTTGGAGAGAAGGGAGACAACTTGTCTCTTTTGGAGCAGCTGACAACTATCAAGAGAGCTCCCAATGAACAGCTGACCGATTTCAACTTCAGATTTCAAAAAACTTGGGAGAGGATTCCAGTGGCAGTCAGGACCAACAGTAGAAGGTGCTTTTCTATACTATCTCAAAGCTTTAAATTCTAATATTTCTATGTTGATTCAGTCCATGGGAGGCATAACTATCCCTATGGCTTATAGCATTGCCATTAGGGCTGAAAATTGTTTAATCCAAGCTAGCAAACTTGCCCCTAGACCTCCCATGCCATTGTTTCCAAGTTTAGAGAGCCCAAACACCCATCAAGCACCTAATTTGGATCCTTCTTCCACTCCTAGAAATCAGAGTTCAAATGAGGCTTCCACTTCATCTCCAAGTGCCCCAAATGAGCTTCAAGAGGTCATGAAGCAATTGCAAAACCTAGGCAATGAGCTGGTTACTCTCAAGAGGCAGCAAGCTCAAAGTGCTAGACCGTATCAGCCTCAAGCGCAATACCAGGCTAGGCCCCCATACCAACAAAATAGGTCACCAAATCAAGCTGCAAATCAAAATCAAATCCAAGTAAGGCCTCCCGCTAATAGACCATTTCAGCCCTATAACCCCAATGTCGTATCTGCTTCTAAAGCATTAGTGCCAGTCCAAAATAACATGGCCCAAGAATATGATTGGTGTTTTCCATGCAACGAGCCTCATAACCAATCCATGTGTTTCAATGGTGCTCTCAATCAAGCATTGATGGTGACAACTACTGGTGCGGAGGGTGAGGGCAGTCAAGGAAACAGCCAACAACAAGAAACATTCCAACAGCAATCAGCCCCAAATGACACCACATTGGTAAACTGGCAAGCAGAGGATTTTTGTGGCATGTATCAGGTAGTTTCTCAAGGTGTTGCAGCCAACACAAGGTCAAAAAGGAGGAATTTGGGTGAAGAACAGCTATTAGCCCCAGCCAATCCACAACCTTCCACGACTCCAGAAATGATTGGCAAGCAAAGTCCCATTTCAAATGCACAAGGGCAGCCAAGAACAGCCCCTAGGCCAACTCAAATGCCAGCTGTTGCTGCCCATGTGCAAGGGGTGAATGTGCAAACCAAGGGACAACAAAAGGATACTTCATCCCTGTTCAATATCATTGAACAGATGAAGAAGACAAACGTCAACATATCAATGTGGGAATCCCTATCTATCTCAGGCCAAAGAGATCTACTGCAAGCTGCCATGAAGGATTGGCCAACTTCGAATCAGCAGGTTCAGATGCAAGACAAAGTGCTTACAAATGCTGCCCATCCTGGAGGAAGTCATGGAGGATAGCAAGGTAAGATGTTAAAGCCCCCTCCTTTCTATGTTTCATTGATCATTGGAAATCATATAGTACACAATTGCATGATTGATTCCGGGGCAAGTAGTTCTGTCATGCCCAAACAAATAGCTGATCAGCTAGGGCTCCAGTATGAAATAACATCCAAAGGGGTAGTGCAGTTAGATGGAACAATAGTAGCAACAGTTGGAGTGATTAAAAACTTGAGTCTTACCTTGCATGCATGTCCAAATTTTGTTGTCTTACAAGATGTATCAGTCATAGACCTTCCACCACTCTTTTCCCTATGTTTGTCAAGGGACTTCACAGCCAAGATTGGAGGGTATTTGTCTGCTGATTGGTCACACATGCTATTCAGAACAAGATATGGAACTAAGGCCACAATCAGATCCGAACCTATTGCAAACTTCCATATTGAGCCTTACACTCCAAGTCAGATTAATGCCAATTGCTCAGCATTTGATCAAGAAGATCACCCTAGCACTGATGAGGTTGACACCAAGATTGGAAGCATCCCAGATCTAACTCTTGATGAATGGGGAAACAAGATACATGCTTTTGATCCTTATCAAGAAGTAGAAGAATCTGCACTAGGAGTTTATTGTTTACATGAAGGGAATCAACCTCTCCCCAGCATCACCAAGCTGGATCATAAAGACAAGAATGAAGTATGGCAATTGTTCTTTGATGGGTCAAGGAGTAGACAAGGTGCAGGAGGAGGAGCTATGCTCATCTCACCACAAGGTATAAGGTATTACTCAGCCTTCCGTTTCCAGTTTTCCTGTTCAAACAACACGACTGAGTATGAAGCCTTAATTCATAGACTGCACTGGGCAATGAAGAAAGGCATCAAGAATTTATAAGTATATGGTGATAGTGAGCTGATCGTAAACCAAGTCAAAGGAAAAAATGCTGCCAAAAATGATCTGTTGAAGAACTACAAAAATCGGGTATGGGATCTTATTGAAGATCTTGAAGTTTTAGCATCAGTTCCATCCCAAGAAAAAAGAATGAAGCCGCTGACAGACTTGCAGCAATTGGGGCTGTGTTTGATGTTGTAGAAAGTATCAAAAGTGAAAAACCTCAGCCTCATATCAAAGTGGTTGTGAGACCAGCTGTTCAGGATAACAATACAAGTTGGCAAGTCTTCGAGAATGATCAGCAAATTGTTAATTTCCTACAAGAAGAAGTTGAGTTCTCCGCCAGGAATCAAGACAAGCTGCATCAGCAGTATGGTGACCAAGTGGTGCAGTTGAGAACTAACAAATTACCAAAAGGCCTCATAACCTTGGAGTCAATCTTCAACCCGAATGATCAGTTCCGGAAGGAGAAAGTGAACATTCAAGTAAAGGGTGAAGATTCAGAGCCTATTTTAGTGGAAGAAGGAAAAACATTGCAGATTGACAAAGTAAGTACCTCACAAGAGAAATCTGGTTTTGTTCAACTTTGTCAAGAGTTCCTAGACATCTTTTCTTGGACTTACAAAGATCTAAGAGGTTTCAACCCAAAGTTGGCACAACATACTATTGAGCTGGATCCAGAATCCAAGCTTGTCAGGAAAAAGCAAAGGCCGGTGAAACCCCATATTGAGCCTCTCGTGAGAAAAGAGTTAACCAAGCTTATTGAGGCCAGTATCATCTTCCCCATCAAACACTCAAGTTGGGTCGCCAACTTAGTCCCAGTCAGAAAGAAGAATGGAGAGATCAGGTTGTGTGTCGACTTCAGAGATTTGAATAGAGCCTCTCTCAAGGATCATTATCCACTCCCTTCCATGGAGCAAATATTACATGTTGTATCTGGTTCAGAAAGGTTTTCACTACTTGATGGCTACTCAGGCTACAATCAGATTATGGTGAGGGAGGAAGATCAGTTCAAGACAACCTTCACAACCAAATGGGGAACATATGCCTACAAGAAGATGCCATTTGGCCTATCAAATGCTGGAGCCACTTTCCAAAGGGCAATGGATATGGAATTCAAGGGGTTGATCAATAAAATAGTTTTGATATATCTTGATGACATCACTGTATTCTCCAAAAATGTAGTTGATCACCTTTTTCATCTGAGGCAGGTATTTCAGAGGTGTAGAAGATTTGGGGTATCATTGAATCCCAAAAAATGCATATTCTTGGCTCATGAAGGAAAGCTCCTTGGCCATATTATCTCGAAAGAGGGACTGGCAATTGATCTAGAGAGGGTTGAAGCCATAAGAGCATTACCATTGCCAAGTCACAAGAAGGCTCTTCAAAGCTTCTTGGGAAGGATCAATTTTGTCCGCAGGTTTGTCCCAAATTTTGCAGCCCTTGTCAAGCCTATCACCAAAATGTTAAAGAAGAGCATGGCTTTTAAGTGGACAACAGAAGGAAAGGAGAGTTTTGAAGCAATCAAAGAAGCTATCTCTCAAGCACTAACTCTCATCAACCTAGAATTCTCCAAGGATTTCATCCTCTATGCATTTGGAGGTGATGACACTATTTCTACCATTCTAGTACAGCAGAACAAAGATAATGATGAGCAGCTGGTTGCCTTCTTCAGCCAGAGTCTAGATGACTATGAGGTGAGGTACTCTTTTATTGAGAAGCATGTGCTTGCAGTAATCAGAAGCTTGAAGAAATTCAAGCATTTAATCTCAAACAACAAGGTCCAGTTGCTGGTCTCACATGCTGGAGTTAAGGACTTCCTCCTCAACAAGGATTTGAATGAGAAAGGGGCAGGTTGGATCACCCATGTCATGGAGTATGACATTGAGATCAAGATCACTAAGCTGGTAAGAGGGAAAGGATTCTGTGAGCAGCTGGTTTTGGGGAAGTAAAAATAAGTATGCAACAAAGAAGAAACTATTTTGACAGTCCAAGACAGCCATGAGCTGAGTGGCAGGCAAGAAGAAGACAATGCTTCCCCAACTCCTTGCTAGACCCAAGGTATTATGCACTTCCTAGGCACAGGCCTATGCCCTCCAGAAATGAACAAGACCCAAAGGAGACACTTCAGGTTGCAGGCTATTCCGTATGCCATTGTTGATGGAGTTTTGTTCAAGAAAGATGTGAATGGAGTGCTGCTAAGATGCATTAGCAAAAATAAGATTCAAAGGGTGTTGGAAGAGTTTCATGGTGGACCAGATGGTGGCCATTTTGCACCAAGAGTGACAGCTCTAAAAATCATGAAGGCTGGTTATTCTTGGCCTAAAATCTTCAGTGATTGCAATGCATGGATCAAGAGGTGTAAGAATTGTGCATTCTTCATAGGAAAAGAGAGACTTGCTTCCCTCCCATTGCATCCAATCTCAGTTGACCAACCATTCATGCAATGGGGTTTGGACTTGATTGGAGTCATTAATCCCATTTCAATCCAAGGGCACAAATGGATTTTGACAGCCACAGACTACTTCACCAAATGGACAGAAGCAGTAGCACTCAAAGAGGCAAATGAGTCTAGCATCTTAGACTTTTATGAGGGAATAATGACCAGATTCGGTGTACCTGCTACAATAATATCTGATAATGCATTGGCATTCATTGGATCTAGGGTGACTGAGTGGGCTGTTAAGAATGGTATTTACCTAAGCACTTCATCGAACTATTACCCTCAGGGTAATGGCCAGGCCGAGTCTACAAACAAGAACTTGTTGAGGATCATTAGGAGGACTATTGATGAGAATCAGAGGTCTTGGCATACCAAACTGAAATCAGCCTTATGGGCTGATAAGATAACTCCCAAAAGATCCACAGGTAACTCTCCATTTAGGCTTGTCTATGGAAGAGAGGCAATCTTGCCCATGTCACTTGAGTTGCCAACGTTGGAACTCATGAAGCAGCTGGATTTGCTAGAGTTTGAGCCCATGGAGGTGAGGTATGCAGAGTTGATGGAGCTGTAAGAGATCAGAAACTAGGCATCCCAAGTAATGGAAAAGGATCAAGCTTTGATCAAAAAGACCTTTGATAGAAAGGCCAAGGATAGATCTTTTCAAGTTAGAGATCTAGTGTTCAAATGGGATATGGACAGAGCAAAACCGGGAAGGCATTCAAAATTTGATGCAATTTGGAGTGGCCCATACATGGTCACAAAGTGCAAGAACAGCAATGCTTTCCAATTGGCCTCTTTGGATGGTGAAGAACTGCAGATTCCAGTCAATGGAATCTATCTCAAGCATTGCTTCTAGAGGGAAGTTCACTACCTCTGTAAATATTAGATTATATTTTCTTTCCTCCAAGTGCTTGTGCACATTGTTTTGCTGTAGGATTAGTATTGTTTTCCCTAAGTGCTTTGGCACAGCTTGCTATCCATGGAGATGTTTAGCAGTCCTTACTTTCATCAGGTGACATTCCATCTTCCTCCTTACACATTCTGAGTCAGTTGAGGTTCTAAACAGAATATTTGATGACTCCATGCCCAATGGACTGCTTAAGGCAACTCGTATCTTCTACCTAGCAGGTAGGTAACCCCGCTGAGTCGCCAATTGTTATCCAAATTCACCCCCCAGGGTTAATTTGATAACATGCATCAGAATTCTCAAGTCCCAGGCAAATGGATGGATTCAGGGCAAAAATCATGTTTCTAGGGTCCCCTCAGAATTTTTTCTAACTCTCCTGTCCAGGTTGAAAAGAGTAAGTTCTGAGAAAAGGTGAAAAGGCTGCAAAAAACAAGCTTGGGCCAGAAAAAATTGTGAAAATTGGCTAAGTCCTAGTCCTTGCAGTAGTCGGGACATGAGGGACGTCTGGGTGCGAATCGGCCGAAAGGCCGCCAGGCAGTCTACAGGGCAAAGGAACATCCGGGCCGTCGAGACGCGTGGGACGCGGAAAGCCGATTCGGCCGAAGGAGAAGAAAATTGACTAACTACTTTGGGACAGTTGGAACAAATAGACGCGAAGGGCGCGAACCGCCTGGTTCGGCCAAAAAGGAGAACCTTTGCACTAAGCAGTTGGGACATCTGGGCTATAAGGACACGAAGGACGCGAAAAGGCGAAGCGGCCGAGAGCAAAGGAAGCCCATTTCAGGTGGTTCGGAAGAATTTTTTCCAGACAGTCTGGGACAGTTGGAACAAATGGACGCGAAGGACGCGAACTGGCCAGTTCGGCCGAAACGGGGAACTTCAGCACTGGAGCAGTTGGGACAAAGGGACGCGTGGGACTCGGATAGCCGAAGGAGCCGAAAGCCAATCAAGCAATGCCACGTGTCATCAGCCGAATGAGGGAAAAGGAAGCCCATTTCGAGTGGATTGGGATTTTTTGTCCCAAATAGTTTGGGACATGCGGGACAGAGGGACGCGAAGGGCACGAAAAGCTGGCAGACCCGCGGACCAATCAAATCACGACACGTGTCACAAGGGAGAAAGTCCAAAAGTCAAAGGGCGAGGTTTCAAGCACTAACCCGAGCCAATAAAAAGAGGACATGTGTCTAATGAAGCAGGGAAGGAGAGAGAATTACGCATCCAATCAGTGCTTGACACGTGTCATCCAGGTGGCAGAGCGCGGGAAAGATTTTTCAAAACACATTTTCACCTGTTTTGTGCCCTAAATCTTCAGATCGACATATCTTTCGATTCAGAGCTCAAATTTGCACGTTCTTTATATCAACGAAATTTTATGAAATTCTCTACGTGATTCTGGGGTTAATCTTGAATTTTGGTGTAGTCTAGAGAGAGAAAATTGAGAAACAACTCTGATGCATGTTCATGGCCAGAAGGGACATTTCAGCGACCAGTTTTAATGCAGAATGGGTCGCATTCTCCTGTAATTCGGTCAAAGTGACAAGGTATAGGTTTGTAAGGTCCCCCATGCCATTTTAATGCATCTGCAGTCAAGGAGGGATGGGCTCTCATATTTTTGTACGTTTTCTGTCCCCTGGGCTCGACCCTTGCACTGTAAAAGCCAGATTTGGCTCATTTCTAAGAGGAGGAACAATTTTTGACATAGCAACTTCTTCTTTCACCTCCAGCAGGTGGTTGATGCAAGAATTAGACCTCTCCAAAAGATTGTAATAGTTTTTACCTCTCTGAGGTGTTAATGCAGTGATTTGGGTATTGGAAATGATAATGCAAGCTTTGTGAATGGTTTTCAGTCCTTTGTTTGTATTATTTGCTTCATTTCAGATCCTAAGTTATATCTTATCAGTCTGTGTATTTTTCATGTTGCAAATCTCTAGTTTGTGTCTATTTTCTTGATAGAAATGTTTCACCACTCCTTTTGGTGCATCACCATCTTCAGTTAGTTTCAATTTTTTGCATTTCTATCCCCGCCCTCTTGCAATTTAGAGTAGGATTAGGATCTGAACCTCTGTAGTTTTACAAAATATAGATCTAAATCATAGGAGTTTGAGGAACTAGCCTCTAATCTAGATATTCCTCTCTCAGTTTCACAAGTCCCCACACTTGGAGAGAGGTTTCCATGTTTTGCAATCACACTGGATGCTAGAGTGATCAACCTAGAAGCCTGATCTGCATCCAGGGGTGTTGTGAGTCTGCAACAACAGTATCCTCTCCTCGATCATTTCCTGTAGCACCCCCATCAATGCTCATGAAAATATCCCACCCTCATAATCTGGGAGAGAAAAACAACCTATTGCCACCATCATCAGAATAGATAGTAACTCAAACTTGCATTGTGATAACTTAGCATGCCCATCACCTCACCAAATACCGCCACTATCGGCTCCACAAATGCCTCACTTGAAATCAAATACATTGGCTCCCCAACAAAAGGAAGCCTTAGGATCATGTACACATCCTCCAAGGTAACTGTCATCTCACCAGTTGGTAGATGTAAGGTATTTGTCATGGAGTCCCATCTATCAGTGAGAGCGACCATCAAGCTAGGATCTCAACCTACACGCTTGTAGCACCTAATAAAACGAAGTCCCACATGTGTTATGTGCTCCCACTCCTCAACTGTCACACTAGGCCACATCTATACTAATATTGATGGTACTTTATCTCTCATAGTCAGCTACTCTCTCACCTGCATCATCCAAAACAACATTGTCAAGTTGTGACCCTCTCAAATTACTTATTCCTTACAACCTCAACTAACCTCATAGTTAGCCATTTATTTTACTAGATCATACCTGAAATGCATCCATCATACCTACCCTTTACCTAGTTTCCATACCTACCCTTTACCTATTTCACCTAAAAACCCTATTGTCTCCATTCTGATACTTACCCAATATCCTAGATCATTTCACCTACATACCTATCACACATCGGCAACATAGTTACTTACCCTCTTCGACCTAAATTAGCCTTCACCTACCACTACCTCACCTATTTAACTTTCCCATCTAGCTCATCTTTCACCTAGTCACATTTTAAAGTGACTGACATCGGTCATCTTGACTGTAATCAATCATCTTGACCAGTGTCGGTCACCCCAGGATTTGACCGATGCTGGCAAAATCAAACTGACATCAGCCACCGATGTTGATCACTATTTCAGAGATGAAACCGAAACCCCTTTCCCCCATTGTTAAAAATTAATTAAAAAAAAACCTAAACACTTACACTAACCCACCCAAACATATACTACATTCATCCCCAAACCTACTTCAGCTACATTTTCCCCTTCCCACCCCTCATTTCACTCATTTTCAACCATATTTTTAAACATCCAAAACTCCCCCCGAATGCATTTCTGTAAACCAACATTTTACATTAAACAAGAGGTTTAGGAATGCCTCCTACCTCTACTTGGTTCCGTCTTTGTAGTGGTACCTATGGTCTCTGTGCCAGTGGTCCTCCCACTCCCTCTCCAACCTCCATCATGCCAAAATCCAGCCATACACCTCCCAACCAATCAAATAGCTCCAATTGATCGCGTGGACCCACATACTAAATTTCAATCACCCGTTAGTCACTCACAAACTCATCTAGAGACCTCGTACCTTCGCTCTTCCACTTTCCACTTCTTCTCTATCATTTTCCAAAAAATGTGAAGTAACAAATGAATCCATAAAACATAGATTTTACCTTTTTTTTCCCCAAATCGACATGACCAACATCGGTCACAACGTTCCCTGGCTGATTGACATTGGTTAAGATATAATTGGCATCGGTCACCCAACATAACCATTTGACCCACACTATGCCCACTTTGCCTCCAACTCATATTGCTCAAACAACCTTTCACCCTTACCCACACCTATTACAACTCACCCACACACCTATATTACCTATACATTTCATTAACTACATTTAGGGACATGTTATTTACCTACAGCTTAGTCTTACTTGTCCACTGACCTACATGACCTGACCTAAATCTCTAATTGGATGTTCAAATTTGTGTACTCATTATAACTTGTGATGTTGCTACCCATGTTATTCAGTGTAATTACCTTACCTTGCCTAATGTCGTGATGTTTATCCCAACCAAAACTTTGGTGCCATGGAACAACACCCAATACTAGTTCCTCCACCTTGCCTATTTATGATTCAAGACCATGTCATATACCTTGGATACCTGAACCACTTCAACCTTGTTAAGATAACCCTATCGACCTTTGATAAAATAGAGTTTATAAGACCTTCAATTTGGTACCTTATCACAATCTATATGTGTGAGTGTGTTTGATTTCCATTACTTATTAGCTGACCCAACCATTTCCCTTATCTACACCCCATCCACCCTTGTTTTTATTTGCCTCCTATTTATCAAACCATTCACCAAATTCATTTCCTACCTCATTAGTTCTTGGTTTGAGGGGGATCACTTTCATCCATACTTAGGGCAACCTAATCTCTACTCATACCTAGGGCACCGAATTCCTATTTTTGTCAGCATTGCTTACTAATAAAATCTAGCAATAAAAATAGGCAAATGTAGACACCAAATTTGGGTCACATTCCCTTAACCCCTATCAATTAAATAAATTCATATTATACCCACTCATGTCCCTAGTGCACACATGTTAATTAATTTCATTGCAATATTCAAATTAATTAATTACCTCACCCATCAATCTCACCTATAGCCAACTCGCCTATCCACCTCACTCAAAGACCCATTCACAATTTATTAATTAACTAGGACTAATTCTATACTAATCATAACCAACTAAGACTTAATCTAAACCTATCATTAACTCCCACTACCTCTCCTAGAATAATTCATACTTATCTAGGTGGAATTAATCACTTGAGACTTGGATTAAGGATATTAATCACACCAAAGATAGAAAATATCATGTTATTTTTGGAAAACCTAGATGTATCCACCTTAACCGATGATGGTTATTCTTCAACCAATTTCAGTCACCTAACCACCATCAGTTACTTTATATATAACTTAACAACCTTATACCTAGGTTTTTCATTCAATTTTTGGGGCCTTATTACATTCAAGTGAAAATCTTCAAGCCCTCTTACATCCAAATGAAAAACACACACAACCATAGTACAAGACAAGCATCTAGTTCTCCTTCCAAGGTGTTGGAATACTCACAGGAGCACACAAGTTATACTATAGTAGCATTAAACCAGCTACCTCCTCACCAATCAATCACCAAACTTCATCTAGCCATGATATCTTCATATCAACAAGTAAGTAACATGATCTTAATCATTTTTGCTTCCTTTATTATAGAACTCTTTTCTTCCTTCAGTACTTTCAGTTTGTACAGTTATCCGGATATCTCCATATTCTCACCAATCTACCAACCCAACCAATTCAAGCCCTTTCACCCTTTGTGACCTCTCCTTTGGTAGTCCTGAGTCTTCTTGGTTATATTACAAACCTAACCACACCCTCCTCACTATCTGTGCAATCACAGAGAAACCAAAAATCCATTTTTATTATGTTATTTCCAATTTCCCCCTACCGACATTGGTTTACCCTATCATCGTCATTCTAGTCCCTATACCGGCATCGGTCACCAGACCGATATCAGTCTCTATGTCATTTCACATTCTCAGACCAGTAAGCTTCCCACTCACCCAAAATCAACCCAGACCTCAACCAATTGGCCCCAAACCCTTACTGGACCTTTGACATACATGTATGACCTAAAAAAACCTTGGTTCTAAGTAGATTTAGTGTTATTTTAACATCTAGTCTAAAAATCTAGTGTATTGTGTGTATGAGAAACCTAAATCATTACATTGAAATAGGACCTATTTATTTAAGTTTATTATTCACATTGAATTATATTAAACAAAGGATTGACAACATTCGAGGAAGCATCACGCTTCCTAGATCTAGCTTTGATAGGCAGTCCTTTGACTCTTACTATTTAATACTATTTTGTGGTCTTGTTGAGTTTCTTATATAGGTTGTTCCTCCTAGCCAAAGGGAATCTCTTCATGATCAAATTTGATCAAAAATTTATTAACGCGTGCATTCAACATTCGACCTATAGATATTCCTCCTAGTCTATTTCCTATTCCATTTAAACCAAATTAAATAAAAAATTAGGTGAAACAAGAGGTTAGATGTACATAGTAAGTGCATGATTTAATGACTGCATATATGCATGATTCATAAGTAAGAGAACTACTCATTAACAACCCTTTAATTTTTTTAACAGTACTTTTAACCTTTTCATCTTTATTGCTTGTTGTTTATGATTTCCAACTTACGATTTTGTATACCAGTCAACATCCTAGCCTATTCTAATTTCATGGTTTTTCCTTTTGGAAACCCTGTATAGAACCACCAATGAGGGATAGGAGTACCTGGGTGCTTCCATCCCTCTATGCACTAATATCCTTTTTCTCTCTTTTGCCAATTTTTTGGATGTTACTGTTATTTAATTTTGCACCCCTTGCAAAATTGACCAAATTGTAAAATCTAGAATTTGGTAGTGTAATGGAGTCTTAATGAAGAAATTGGAGATGAACAATTATTTTTCATGTTTGGGGAACTTCTCTCCTTTTCTTGAGGCTTAAAAATATCCAAACACTTAGAAATTTTTTGAAATTTTGAGAAAAAAGTTAAAAACAATATATTGTTGGTTTTTTGAGCTTGGGTGGAATAGTTCCCAAGTTCCTTTAGTTCCCCCAATTTCCTAATTTGGCCACAAAACAAAGGAAGTTGGAGAAATGTAGTGTTGTGTATAAATGAGGGTGGCAGACAAAACTATGGAACCAGTTCCCACAATTCATAGGTTCTTTGAATGAGCCATTGATCCACAAGATGAAGAAACAAGGTGAGGAGTGTCGTGAGTGGGGAAGGATTTGGAATAACTAAATTCAGGTGGAAGATCAGCAGACAGAACATTTTTAGAATGGCTAAGGTTCTCCGTGGGGATGTTCAAGCCATAAGGAAAAAATGGTTTGTTGTGGAGTTTGGAGTGGGTGGAGGAACCAAATGTAATTCAGTTGTTGATGACAATTCTACCCTTACAACTGGATCGATAGTATAGTGAGGTAAAACTAGATCAACCTCAAACATGATAAGGTTTCCAAGATACCCGCAGATGATGTTAATGGATGTTTGGTTGTTGCGCTCCATGGAAGAATGGGCCAAGCTCCTTTCCTATGAATAAATTTGCAATCACATATGCTACACAAGATGGTATTAACAATATGGATAGGTGGGTTTTCCTGGAAAAGGCTAGTTCCCAGAAGTCAAAGGAATTCCTTATATGGATGTCAACACACTTTAAAACACTTAAGTTTATTTATGAAAATGAGATATAGCATATGATATATGAAATTATGTGATCAACTGTTCAAAATTGATTTAGTTTATTACAGATATTCAGCTAATAATGATAACATGGAAAGAAATAAGTCTAGGGCTTGAAACCAGAATCTAGATCAGTATCTAGATTTTCTGAGAAATTTGAACCCACAGAGCAAGCTAGGTCATCATCCTCAGAGAAGTAAAAATCAAGCTCCTCAATTTAGTCATCTAAGAAGAATTCTGAATACTTCTCCTCGGTGTCATACTAACGTTGTAAAAAAATGGTTGAAATATGAAAATTTGACTTCTCTTCCCAATTCCAATTTAGGTTTGTATCGAAACCTTCAGGGATGTCAAATCCGACCTCATGTTGATATTCAAACCAAGCTAGGTTGGCTTCAATACGCTACACTTCGTAATAGGCTTCCAAAAACTCATCAGTGGCCTCACTGATCCTCTAAGTGGATTCAAATATGGTCTCTAATTTGTTGATAGAAGTTGTGTGGATAGCAAAAAACTCTAGGTCATGCAGAAGATCATATTGTTCCCAATTAAGAGGATGTTACACGATCGGTAGTGAGTTGATCTTGGTGATTGGGTGGTTAGGACTACCTATGCCCATCTAAAAAAAGCCATGCTTAATACAATATTAGTAACACAAGGGACTAAAGCAATTGATAATAAATTTTAAATGAAATCTGACTGCTAAAGGAATAGAAAACATAGGAAATGTAAATGATTCTAGGAAACCTAGGTGAGTCCAGGAATTGCAAGCGATTCTGTAAGATTTTGACAGGCTGATAAAATAAGAGGTTTTATTGAATGATATGAAATTATGATCTTCTAAAGGAAAGAGTGAGATAAATAATGATCAGATAAGTATGTTTAAGATGAAAATGGAGTTAAAAAATAGTGACATACCTTGATTAATGATGATGTGTAAGAGGTTTATATAGATCATCACTGGATAATGAATTAGCTTTAGAACAGCTCCAAGATGCTTGATGATCATGGACGTGCTTTGGCTAGATGCATAACGAAGTTGATAAGATTGAATGAAGCTTTGTAATGTTTGATAATCCTCTTAAATTCTCTCAAATGATCATGAATGGTCCTGAAGAGAGGCAGAGAAACATATATATATATATATATATATATATATATATATATATATAGAGATCATCGGAAACTGTGGAATTCGCTGGCATTTTTGGTCAGTTTCATTTTGGGAGAGATATGAAGGGATAAACTTGCTAATTAGAACTTTGGTGTTATGGTATTTCAATATATTATGGTGTGACAAATTAGAGAGGTTGAGATGTGTAGTTTTATGGGTTAAGTTTTGGATTAAGTTGATTAGGATAGATGAGGAGTATTTTTGGTAGGTTCCCTAGTTAGACTAGTCATAACTAGTGTGAATTAGGGGCTTGTCATAGGGATGAGTAGGGTGAGGTTAGATGGGGATAGAGGTGGTTAGGATAGGTATAGGGATACATTTATAAGGTTTCTTAGGTAACATAGAATCAACTAGGGGTTTATGACAAGTTCACATTGTGAGGTGTAGGGGTGAAGTGAAATATGTGAATTAATTAATTATTTAATTAATTAGCCATGGGAGGGGTAATATGACTTAGGAAATGTGAGGTGAGTGACTTATTAATTAATTGAAAGGGTGTAGGGGCAATGCTATAGTCTTAGGTATGTCATTTAAATGGTGTGATGGTGAGTTTAATTAAGTTAATTAAATGCATGACTTAGGTCATGGAATGGTGTAAAGATGTGGATGGATGAATTTATTTGATCATTTGTGTGGGAATGGGGTGTGTAGATTTTTGGTGTCTACACTAGTAGCATGTAGAGATGTTACTTGCTGGTAGCACATACGAATGTTATCAGCCGGTAGAAAGAAAAAAAAAATTATAGGTCGATCCAACGAGCAAAGTGATGTGAAGACAGTGGCTAAGAGAAGTATGGATGCTACAAGTCAACATATCTAGAAATAAAGAACATAGTACATGTAGCTCAACAACCAGTTTTAATGAAGTATGGCACTCATTATTTCTTCTGTGAACAAAGTACCATTGGGAAATGTATTTTTCAGATTACACATACCTCTTTTCAGAGATTTAATGTATGTTATTAGTTTTTGGGCATAAAATTCGATTTCCCTCTCCTTTGTCCTTCTCTATAAATATGGAACTCACATATTGTAAAAATGATCCCTCTTTGTTGTAATGGAACCATACAAACATGGTGTCTAACTTCCCATGAGTTTCAAACCTCTAATTTGGTCTCTGCAATGTACTCTCACCTTCTTCCAAGAATGTAATTATATGTGCATATCTTAAGCAATAAAATTTGGATTTTTGGAACATATGTCTGTCCTTTTCTCATTTTATTGCATCTTACCTCTATGTTCTTTTTTTGCATCTTATGTTTATTTCCTACTTTTAGGTTCCTTATTATTGTGTTGTTAATTTGTGGGAAAGGTGACTCTACATGGTTCTTTTCTATGGCATGTATGTCTACCCTCTCTCCCATGTTGTATCTCTTTAATTCTCCTTCTAGAGATAGATCAACCCCTTTTTCCGATGTTATCACCAAACTTTTAGCTTAGTATTTCCTTTTCGTGTGTCTTTCTAACCCTCTCTCTCTCCCCCTGGTCCCTTGGAATGTGTACATTAGGATTAGTTAGATTTTCTTTCTATTATAGGAGAAGTTTTAGTATTAGATTTAGGTAGAGGAATCCATACTTTTTTAGAGGTTTGTCTCAATAGCAAGGTCTCACACTTAGATAAAATCCCATGTTATCCAAAAACATTGATTTTTCATTCACACATTCATGACAAATCAGAGGGTGTTATTTTTTGGTGATAATAGATTTGGCACATCCTGTGGGACAAGTTTGAAGAGATTTACAACTTCATTTCATCAATTTTGATGTGTTCTTGGTGATATTTCAGCCTTTAGAGGTAGTTCTAAGTGCATCTGGTGACTCCACTATTCCAATAACCCATTATCTAATTTACAGACCTTTCCCTTCATTCTTTTATCCATTTCCTTTCTTTCCATCATTCCATTTTCCTCTTTCATGAAGTAGTACAATCATGGCTTCATTACCTCATTGGAATCCTTGTTTTTAAGAGCAATACTAGTTCCCTCCATTACCATATTTTCAAAATTCTCCTCCATATCAATTGTATGATCCCTATCTTGAAGAATGTATATATAATCCAATCCCCACTGACCCATATGGTTATTCTTCTAACCAAATTTTTTTTCAAGAACATAGTTATGTAGGTGATGGTGGCGATTCCATGGAGGATGTTGATTTTCATAGGAATATTTAAGAAATGTAGGAAAAAATGGTACAGATAAGGGCTACATATTCAATAAAGGCATGTAAAATTTATTTTAGGGTCCGTTGTCCCTATGCTAAACCAGTTCAACCCTTAACAAAAGTTGTGTTTCATGGCTGAAATGATGCCCCAAAGAGCATAGTGGGCTAAATCAATGGAGCATTATCAATCTAGATGTAGGGATCCCTATCAATGGGGAAATCATACACTAACATCTTACAACCCTCCCATTCCTCCTCCCAAATTTACATCATCTCAGTTGGTTTTCCATGTTCTCAGTTTCCTTCTTACTCCTCTTGAGGATTTTACTTCGTAATCTTCTCCCCTTCCTTCTCACCTTTGCTTCTCCACCCTCTTTTCTTCCAAATCATCGTCTCCTCCAGAGGAAA
The DNA here is from genome assembly GCA_019776745.2 of Taxus chinensis. Taxonomy (NCBI): domain Eukaryota; kingdom Viridiplantae; phylum Streptophyta; class Pinopsida; order Cupressales; family Taxaceae; genus Taxus; species Taxus chinensis. Next base: position 886,408,278 of record CM034146.1, on the reverse strand, counting down.
ATGTTTCTCCTCCATTTTTTGAGACATTTTTATCTCAACCTCTCCCTCACTTTACAAAATCACTTGAAGTACATACCATTATAGATAACAATAAAATACATGTTGAGGAATGAACTAATTCTGATAGCATTGTTAAAAAATTCATGTTGTTTTCATGGAACAATCTACCAGGGAAGACATTCCCAAGGAGCACACAGAGGAGGAAATCAGAGATGAAGATTAGTTTTATTTTCAAGAAGAGGGAGAGAAGCTCAAAAGTAAGAAATAGATTTTGACTGATTGTAGTGATCCACCAAAGACATATTCATATGTTGTAATTGATCAAAGGGAACTTCTTGTTAAGGAGAAGGAGAGGTTTGATTTATCAAACTTCTTATTTATTGAGGAGAATGTGATTCTACTGGAGGAAGATTCATTTGTAAAGTAGAGTTCAAATCATCTTGCGAACATCCGCCACCTTCATGAAAGTCTATAGGATGGCCCCAATTCATGGGGTTAAGCTTCAAAATAATGGGTAGATCACAAGGATCATCCTGTTAGTTCCAAAGGCCCCATGCCCAATAAGATATATGGCTAATTTGGAGACAAAACAAAGTTGTAACCTATCATGCCCGTTTCTGAGCATGGGGGGTGAGATTCAATGTGCCAATGGTTGGCTTTCATACCTCCAAAAACTAAGTGCAAGTCAGATTGAGGAGGTATTCATTCTCTTTCTACCTGATACTTTGAACAATATGATGGGAAACTAGTTTTAAACAATTTTCCACTCTCATTAAAAGGCTATGTCCATTGCCAAATTAATTATATGGTTGCATTTTGTATAAAAAAAGGTAGCTATTTCTCCCTTCCTGTTGCAGGCTTTGTTTAGCTCCTTTTATGTCTCGTTAGAGTAGGTTAGTGTAGGTTTTTTTTAATAAAATAAGTGCTTCTGCACACTTTGCATGTTTCCACTTGGAACATGTATGATTTTTTTGTGTTTACATATAGTTTTTACAGGATTTTGTTGTTGTTGCATAGTCCATTTTAGGAAGCAAGTTTCATTTGTAGAAGTGAGGTGTTTGGGACAGTTCCAAGTGCACTCCACTGCCAAATCAACATGTGATTCAGAAATTTGCAATGCTTCATCCTTGCCAAGAAATCAGTGTTTTGGTCCATCTTTAAACAGCTTTCCACTCTTGTTAGGGACTAAGATATTTAATTTCTTAAAACTTGGTAAAATATAATTTTGGGGTAGTTTTTAGAGTGCATTCATTTCTCCCAACAAATCTTTTTCCAGACATGCAAGGTGTTCAAGATAGCATGCATTTGGGGTTGGGGTTGTTGCTGCTTAGTTTCTTCAAGGATTTCTAGGAAACATGGTGAATTTTTAGATTCAAGACAATCTTCCACTCTCATAAATATTAATTAAGAGAATTCTTATAATGAGATGATCAATTCAAGCATCTTTAGATCATCTCTAGGTTCAGGTAGTACTTCAGATGGATTCAGGGGTGAGAAATTAAAGTTTCATATCAATTTTCAGGTTATCAGGTTGACTCCATGCCTAATGTATAATTCAAGGCAACTAATGTCTTTAATATAACAGGTAGATTACCTCATGAGTTGCCAAACTGTTATCCAGTTTTGCATCCCTTGTAAAATTGGCCAACTTGTAGAATCTAGACTTTGGTAGTCTGATGGAGTCTTGATGAAGAAACTGGAGAGGAACAAGTATTTTTCATGTTTGGGGCACTTGTATTTTCCTTATGACACTTCTCTCCTTTTATCAAGAATTCAAAAGATCCAAACACTTAGAAAAAAATTGGAAATTTTGAGAAAAATGATCAAAATGGTGTATTGCGGGTTTTTTTAGCCTGGGTGGAACAGTTCCCAAGTTCCTTTAGTTCACTCTATTTCCCAATTTGGAGAATTTTAGTATTTTGTGGAAATGTGAGTGGCTAATAGAACTACAAAACCAGTTCTCACAAGATGTAGGTTCTCTACATGATTCATTGATCTGTAAGTCAAAGAAACAAGGTGAGGTGTGAAGGGGCAAAGTGTTGCAAGCATGGAAGGATTTGAAAGAACTGAATTTTGATGAAAGAGTGGAAGATGGAACAGTTCTAGAATGGCCAAGGTTCTCAATGGGGTTGTTTGAGGTGCAAGGAAAAAATGAGGTGTTGCAGAGTTTGGAGTGGGTGGAGGAACCAAATGTAATCTAGTAGCATGTGTAGATGTTACCGGCTGATAGCATGTACGAATGCTACCAGATGATAGCAAGAACAGAAATGATGGGTTGGGCTAATGAGCAAAGTGACACAAAGATAGTGGCCAACAGTAGTATGGATGCTACTAGCCAACACTTAGGTTGATGCTACTGGCCAACACCCAAGAAGGAATGTTACTGGTCGATATATCTAACATTAAAGAACATAGTACAGGTATCTCAACAACCATTTTAAATGAGGTATAGCTCTCATTATTTCTTCTACAAATAAAGTACCATTGGGAAATGGATTTTCTAGGTTTCTAATACCTCTTTTTAGAGATTTAGTGCATGTTGTTGGTGATTGGGTACAAAATTTGAGCTCCCTTTCCTTTTTCCTTCTCTATAAATATGGAACTCGCATATTGTAATAATGATCCCTCTTTATTGTAACGACACCATGCCAAAGTGGTGGCCAAATTGTCATGATTTTTAAACCTCTAATTTGGTATATGCAATGTATTATTGCCTTCTTCCAGGAGTGTAATGGTCTGTGTATATCTCAAGCAATAAAATCGGGCTTTGTGGCACATATATTTTCCCTATTCTCATTTTATTGTATCTTGCCTATTTATTCTTTTTTTTCACGTTGTGTGTATTTCCTACTTGCAGGTTTCTTATTCTTGTGTTGTGAATGCATAGGAAAGGTGACTCTACATGGTTTTTATCTATGGAATTTCCATATGCCCTCTCTCCCATTTTTCTCTTTTTCCTTCCCCTTGTGGAGAGTGATCAACCCATTTTTCTATTTCTATCACCACCCTTTTAACTTAGGATTTCATTTTCATGTGTCTTTCTAACCATCTCTCTCTCCTTGGTCCCTTGGAATGTGTAGATTAGGATTAGTTAGATTTGATTTTTTTTATATGAGTAGTTTTAGCATTAGATTTAGGTAAAGGAAGTTAGAGTTCTTCATATATTTGTCTCAACAGCAAGATCTAATACTTAGATACAATCCCATGTTACCCAAAAACATTGATTTCTCATTCACACATTCATGACAAATTATAGGTGTTGTTTTTTGGTGATAATAGTTACTCCTTTCTTGTCTTATGTTATCACCCTTAGTCAGCTTTTATGTTATTAATGATGAAATTTGAGTGAAGGAATCATATATATATACATGAATTATTTAACCTCATTAGGGGGGAAAGCATTTTCAAGAGGCACTTACTACCATAAGAAGCTAAAGATTTATAATCTACTAATTCATCAAAGGATTGTACTATTCATTGCATAGGGGAGCTAGTATGAATTACATACCATAAATTTTGCATTAGGAAAAATTTGTTGTATCATGCTATTACTTTTTCCACTAACACTAGGGAATCATAGCTCAAGGGACACAATTTCAATTACACACCATAAGAACTACATGGAATTTGAAATGTAATGTAATGCATGGTGATAATCATATTGGGGTGACTGTTGAGGTTAGTTTGATTCAAACATATGTAAATTTTATTCATTTAATGTGTAATTGAGTATTGTACATGTAGCTAGGGTTTATTTTATAGGTATAGGTGTAACAAATTAAAAGTGCAAAAAACCTAACGTGACTTACAATGAACAAAAAGTGAAAAGAAGTGGCACAGAAAAAACTATGATAATAACTATTCTTCTTCCTTCATGAGGTACATTAATACCTCTTTATTCTTATTTATTTACCTTACATTCGGTGTTGGGTTGCATGCACCCAATACTCTATCTTCTCCTTTGGCACAATTGGGGATTGATCACCCCCAACCTTTCAACAAAGTTCAACAATAACACTCTAAATATTAAGTCTCCAACTATAAACAAGGAATAAGAAGCCTTTCCCTTCATCAAAATAAAAAAGTGTACTCTTTCCATGTTTCACATATTTTTATTTCAATTTATGCAAGTTCAATATTCTATAGTTATTATTGGGTTATAGTTCAATTTCTACTGTGACTATTGACTACACTCTATGTTGTAGGTTTCATCATGGAACATGTCAACGCCAATACCTATAAACAAAGAAAACTCTGAGTGAAGACAAAATGTGTCTACACAATCAGGTATCTTTTCCTTTAAGCATGCAATTTTCATTTTCATGCTTAAAGGGGGAAAATATAGACAGTCAAAATTTTCAATTTACCCTTTTGACACTGCTTATAGCAATTGTGCTTCTTGGCTAAGACAAACACCTATATCATATCTCTACTCAGTTCATGTTCCCTTGTCTTTCCTAGTTTTCTCATTTTCAAATGCCCAAGTGTTGAAAAAAAATGAATATTACCACACAAGTTTGATGTTAAAACTCTATGTCCTAGGATGCAAGTCTCATATTTTTTTACATCCCTATCTAAAATAGCACAATTAGGTCAGGATGGATAGTATGGTCATGATGATCTATATGGTCTTGACCATTCTCTATTTTTGATACATTATCACTTATTGGGTCCTTTTATCCTCTTGGGGTTGGCCTTTTCATAACATTTTACCTTTAAAATCCTATATAATAAAGTTAAACTTGCATCATCTTATACCCTAGAAATCATATGGAATTCTATTGAGACACTCACTTCCAATACTTACAAAAGGCACTCAAGGCACCCTAATTCTTCCCAAAGTTGGTTGCACATCCACTAAAGTAGCTACCACTACAGTTTGAAACACTCAACTAGGTCAAGGAGTCTAACTTCCCTAGAATCCAAGCACATTAAGTTCTCATCTTAAAATATTAGCAATATCATAATCCAAATCAAGTTGTCAACTACTTACATTCATATATATATTACATGTTAGGTGGAGAATTACATGTGGTTTGATGCCTCTTCAGAGTAGTGTTAACGTAGGTGATGTATGGGGTGCACTTTAACCCAAAACTAAAATTTTAGTAGGGTCTTCTACCCATGATTATGGTTTTTGGAGTGATTTAGTTAGTTACCGATGATATCAAGACTATCCAAAAAATAGGGTATGATAACGAAGCACATTTCCAAACCATTAAAGGACACAAAAATTTACAAGAAATCAATTTTAGGGTGTTCAAGACCATATAAAAGGTGAAGGAATGGATTATACATCCTGACTAGACTGTATGTTACACCAAGAGATTTCCATATCATAGTTTCAATAGTAAAGCTTTGTTAGGCTCTGCACTTCCAATTTTTCATTTTGTCTTCCTAGATTCTTCCTATAATGTCATGTATACCTATGTATCTTTCTCTCTTGTATATTTTGAGCCCATATTCATTTATTGAAATAATCAATATCTATTATAATTTTGTACAATTAATGTTGGAAGTTAATTTATTAGAATAGCTCATAGTCTCCAGACCTTACACTTATTTTTATTATTGTGTACTACATAACAAAACCTAATTAATCTAAAAAGGGTGTAAATAGTTTCAAATGCATGAAAAATTATTTGCAAACATGTCTCCTTAGCACTACCTCAATTTATAAGTATTGAAGTTGTTAACAGAAGAATAACATGACAATGTTTTATGTATAATTCATGTGCCTTTAGTAATTATAATGCATTCATACATGTTGGTACAAATTAGGAAAAAATTGATTTAAATAAAAATAAAAATAATTAAATATTATTTTCAAATTAACTACTATAGTAAATGGTGTACAAATGCTAATATGTAGTGAAGACACAAGCAAGCAAGCATGTGAATGTGAAACCCTAAGCAAGAGAGGGAGATAGAGAGACTTAGCTGATTTTGTAACATTCCCATTTTAAAGCTTTAGAAACAAGGGAATTTTTTTGTAAATAGCGTTCTCTATTCTAAATTATCATAATTTAGAACACACGTTTTAAGTTTTTAAATAATTTTATCTGTTCTAAATGATCATGATTTAGAACACACATTCCATGCCAATAAATCTCATAATAGATAACCATATGCAGCTATAATGATTCGATGAACTACCAATCTCTCATTTCATGACTCGAAGTTTCATCAGTCTCTCATTTCATGACTCAAATTCTTACTGATCCTTCATGTTGACTCATTATATTGTATACTAATTATTCTTGGTTCTCTTACCCTTTTCAGGGTATTGAAGTGTTCCTTTTAAGAGGCTTATTTGAATATCTGTTACCAATAATCATCTAAAATCCTACTTCTTAAACTAGGTGGTATAGGACAATGAAACCAGCAGCTTGCAATACTTTGGTCAAATATTTTCACATGCCTTACATGATCGTATTCCTAGATAGCATACTCATCAATGGAATACATCCTTCACCCCCACTTCATCTGTTATCTAAAATGGTCTTCACTGACTCATGTCAGTCCTCTTGTCCAAGCCTTACCATAACCCAGATTAGCAACATAAAAAAGTTATAGAGCATCACTCGTGGTGACTGAGGGTACATAAACATATGCATTTGACCCAAGTCGATTGTGTGTGTCTAGTTACCTTTAGTCATCATGAGTTTTCCCCCTATACAAAGGCATGTCCCTAACCTAACCTAAGGTAAAACTAAGGTCAAGTCCAAGTTTGTTTAGATCTAGATGATCTAATTTGGAAGAGTGTTATGATGTGTCAGCTGCAACACTATGCCATTATGAAGACCTCGGTCTTCACGATGTCATAATATTGTATTTAGCATGTACCAACATCCTACAGAATCACCTCATCTAGAAGTACATATCCAGTTAAGAATTTAAACACTTACTTATCTTCTTAATTAAGATTCAATTTCAGTAACCCTATTGAATCCTTAATTTCTTTGTTCATTAAGGTTGCTAACCATTAATGATTGATAGTTACCATGTAGATAAATCTGTGATCAATCCCTCTTCTCGAAGGTTTTTATTTCATTCCATGGTATCTTATCATAAGATTCAAGCTCATAGCAGAATTAATATACCACAGTAAGAGTATCGTACGTTTCTTAACCAAGTTTAAGGCATGATTAATTGTAGATTTCTGGTTCCTTGTTAATAGAATTTTTTAAGATGAATTCTATTCATTATGTATGTATTTATTTCATTTCGATTGCCATATTATGATTTGATTTAACCAGAGGGAGTATGTTTCCTCAAAAGGTATTAACAAATTCTTATCCCCTTAGAATAATTTCCTTTCTTTTATCTTTATATTCTTTTAGGGTTTATTACTATCATTTACTTTATACAAGAATTATAAATAGATTTCCCTCTTATTTACGTCATCTAGTAAACCTTCATGATCTAGTTATGTTTCCATATATTTGTGCCAACTTATAAGTTGCATTTGATAAAGGAATAAAATATTAATTACCTTTCTATCAATTTCATTTGAGTTCAACTTAAATGATTCAAAATAGGTAGGTTCACGAGAGAGTAATGACAAGTTTACAAAATTTCCTGTACAGTAACCCAAAGTGAATAATACATCAAATACAAACAACAATCAATCATTTCCCCATTCCTCAAGTAAATTATACATTTTACAAGTCTAAACATTCAGACTTCATTTCTACCAATCTACATTGTTAAACTCAAACAAGAATACAACTTTTCCCTTTTTCAATTATATTACAATAAGAATAATAATTCCTCATAAAACATGTGGCCTTTAGGTAAACACAAGAGGAATCATAAAAGATCGTGTCTTCTTTTGTCACTAATAGAATCTATCTGTAAAAAATTTCTAGCATGGGTCAGTTCATCGAACTAAGCATGATAATCACTAAACGTTAAAACGATGTGCTTTCAACTAACTGTCTCATAAAAAGAACTTTGCTTTTATGAAACATTTAGCAATTTAGATAGATATCTCATAAAGGAATGAGAATCCTAACAAGAAGTTCAAAATAATCAATCCATAATACATTATGTATAGCATCCTGATTAAAGCAACACTCTTCAACCAATAATTTCACAAGAAGGGATTACAACAGATAAGTGATAATACATCTCAATTACTTACCAAACTTGTACTATAGATGCATTGTAATTCTTTCTTGATTCAAACAAGTGCTTAAGAAGGGTACCACTATATAGTTATCAGAAGTGAACTATTTTAAAGAAGCAATTAATCATAATCCACAGCACTAACATAACTCTTCATGCAATATCAAAAAACCAAATTCATTCTATCAAAAAAAATGGAATTAGGATGAACCAATTAATATTATACACAATAATTCCCTTCTTTCCAACATTGAATCAATATTAATCCGATTGTAATTTATCAATTTGAGGGGAATAAGAAGTGTAGGATCCTGCCTAATTACCCATTCAGCCTCAACGTGGTTAATACAAAGGAAAGATAAGCAACAGCTGAAAAGTAAACAACTTAAGTCATCCTTTAGTGTTCAACAAACAACATGGTATTTAACAATTCATGAGAAGAGAAAGAACCACAAATGATTCTTACATTTGACAAAAATATTTATGCATACCTAGCTCAAAAATAGAGAGAAGATCCCAATAATCCACCCTCTTAAAAGTTTTAAACACATTCGACATCCCAAGAAGACTAGATTGATCCTTACCTAACATCATCCAGATCCAACAACCACTGCCACACAAATAGCATAGTTGAAATTGAATCGATATAAGATAAACAACATAATCAAACAAGGTAGGGTTGAAGAGAGGGATTCTCATCAAGTAAAGAGAACAGCCACAGTAGCATAAAAAATGTTACAAGTTTCCAAGGAAACAAGCTTAACAACTAATTCCTTAGCTTCATTTTAGTGAAGATAGCCTTGGTCCAGATGTTTTCCTCATTTCCCAAATAGATATAAACCTACAAGGTATTCCTATGTACTCAATAAAAATGAATACAAGCTACAACCAAGCCATCCATGTACCCACTTAACATGAATCAAAGAAATAGTCCATATGTAAGAAAGAAATGGCTCTATCCTAGATTCAAACAAGATGAAGGAAATTCAAAGGGAGGTTCAACCCCAACTCGGTTCTCAAAATTGAACCCCAAAAGAAGGAGAAGAGTAAAATCGACCCCTTTTTAACTCATATACTTCAATTAACTAAAACAGAATTAATCCATTCTTTCAACAACCTCTACAGATATACATCAAAAGATTATTCACAAACTAATTCATATATGGAGGAGAGAGAGAAACATCAATGTCCTTGTATAGTTCCAAGAGAAGAAGGTAAATCATAGTTTACCAGATTTTCGAGTAAGGAAGAATAAAAACCAAATGAAATCCTCTCTTAATAGTTCTGAAAATTTCATACATTCAAAACGTATTAAGCTCAAAAGGTGGTCAACATATCACTGTCACTTTAAAACAAGTTTTAATCCTCAAGGAAACAACGAATCTGAAGACCCATTTCAACATAACTTAATAGCAGTGATAAAATCCAAAGCCACTTCATATTTTAACTGAAACATCAAGGTTGATCATACTAGCATCCAGTGTGATTGCACAACATTGAATCCTTTCTCCAAGTGTGGGACTTGCAAAAATGAGAAAGGAATCTCTAGAGAAGGCTGGTTCCTCTTCCTAAACTACCTGCCACAAGTTGTTCCAGTGCAGGCAAGCTAATCTAATCCTAATCTAACCTCCAAGGAGACAGGGAGAGAGAGAAAAGAGAAAAAAAAACAAAAGCCTACACTAAAACGGTGATACACCAGAGAAGGAAAATGTTGAACATCTATCAAAACTGCTATGAACACAGCTCCAACCTTGCAATGAACATTTAAACATGCACAAATACCTGCAATGAAGAGAGGCAAGAAGAAAACAAGCAAAAAACGAGCAAGGATGGACAGATGCATCACAAAACACGTTTTTTGTTGCTCCAGAAGTTTGCACAGAACATCATTTTAATGGTAAAAGGAAAAAAATGCCATTACAGAGCAGGGGAGGAGGTTCAAACTCCATTTTCAACCCTGGGAAGAAAAGAAAGGAGAGCAGAGTAGAAAAGATGAACAACCCTTTGAAAAATGAGCCAAATCTGGCTTTTACAATGCATGGGTCGAGCCCAGGAGAGAGAAAACGTGTAAAAAACGTGGGAGCCATTCCTCATTGAATGAAGATGCATTAAAATAGCATGGGCATCCTTACAGACCCATGCCCTGACATTTTGGCCATGCTGAAGAAGAATGCGACCCATTTTGCATTAAAACTGGTTGTTGAAACGTCATTTCTGGCCATTACCACGTGCCAGAGATGTTTCTTGATTTTCTCTCTCCAAACTGAACCAAAATGCAAAAATGACCTCTGGAATCATGTAGATAATTTCACCAGCTTTCCATTGATATAAAGAACGTGAAAATCTGAGCTCTGGATCGAAAGTTATGGCCATTTGAAGATTTAGGGCAAAAACAGGCCCAAAACGGATCGGCGGGAAAAAAGTTTGAATTTTTTACCCGTTTGGTCTTTGGAAAAAATTTTGAAATTTTCCCCATGCTCCACCACTTGGATGACATGTGTCAGGCCCTGATTCCATTCAGTGGTATCTTGGGCTCATCCTTTGAAAATTTCTTTCGGGCCCTTCCTTAAAATTTTTTGCCACTTGGACACGTGGCACTATTTTATTGGCTCGGGCCTGAGGGGCGCAATTTTACCTTGCGTCAAACACTTAGCAATTTTTTCAACTTTCTTCCCCTTCTGACACATGGCACATTCTGATTCATCCATGGGCCTCCTTGTCTCTTTTGCGGCCACTCCAGGAAAATTTCACTCCCGTGGATCTTTTGTGGCAAGATTTTCACCTTTTCACATCCCACGTTTGTCCCTCGCGTACCTTTGTCCCGGCTGTCCCGGACGAAAATCTCCTGCTTCGGCCGATTCGGGCTTCCTTGTTCCTGTTTGCGGCTTTTTCACCTTTTCACCCCACGTGTCCCTTACTTTTTGGCCCAACTGTCCCACGTGTCCTTCCTTGTACCTGTTTGTGGCCCACCTTTTCGCGTCCCACCACCCTCGTACTTTTGTCCCAATTGTCCCGGACTGCCTGGGACAAATATCTCCGAACCGCCCGAAATGGACTGTCTGTCGGCAAATCGGCCGATTCACGTCCCACGCGTACTTTTGTCCCGGCTGTCCCAAACCACGCGAAACAAAAGACTTAGGTGATTTTCCTTGCTTTCGGCCATTTCGGCTTTTCACGTCCCTCGCATCCCGACGTCCCAACTGTCCCAACCCCTGGACAAAAATGTCTGACTTAGCTGATTTTCTTTGTTTTTTCGGCCCCAAGCTTGGTACGACGAACCTCAGTACAACCCGAACCCTTCAGACCCGAAATGCTTTAAAACAGTCCTGCAACCTTATTTTTTGCATTTTTTCCATTTTTTCTAACTCGTTGGGATTTCTTCTTGGATGGGAGAGTTAGAAAAAGGCCGAGGGGACCCCAAAAAACATGATTTTGGGCCTTGAATCAATCTACTTGCTCGGGACTGAATAATTTGATGCATGTTATCAAAATTACCTTGAGGGGTGAATTTTGGATAACAATTTTGGCGACTCAGCGGGGTCATCTACCTGCTAGATGAAGAATGGCCAGCTTCCTGAAGCATCCATTGGGCATGGAGTCATGAGTTGTAGCCTGCAAACTGATCTGAACTTTGAAAACTTCCCTCTGAGCCACTTGAAATCCCACTGAACTTAGAGTTGTTCTCACCAAAATGCCACTCAAAATGAACTGTGCAAGAGCAAAACCAGCACCACCAAAACTATGTACAAAACTGAAAATCATACATGCTCCAAATGGAACATGCAGAGTGTGCACAAGCACTTCTTTTACTGAAAGCAAACCTACCTACTCTATTCTAACTGGAAGCAAAGGTGAGCTAAACAAACCCTGCAACTGGTTGTGCAAAATAGCTTCCTTTCTTCAAAATTGGCAACCATGCAACTGATTTGGCATTGAACATGGCTGATTGGATGAATGGAAAATCAACAAGAAGCTGGTCTTCCACCCAAATCATCAAGGTATCAGTTGAAGGAAAATTCAATACCTCTTTTAGTTGTTCTGCATTTGGATTGGAGAGGTATGACAGCTGATCCTTGGTTCTTTGCAGCTCATCCTCATGCTTAGAGGCAAGCATGACTGGTTGTGGCTTCTCCTTTGGCTCCAATGAAGCCAAATACCTGATTGGGCAAGGTATGGTCCATTTGATATGCCCATAGCTCTGATTTTCAACTCCAAAAATGGAGTTCTCTTGTAGACCCTCTTGAATGGATGGTGTGGAAGCAATGGTAGAACCCTTCTGCCCTTTCTCTTCCTCCAATGAAGAACATGGAAGATTTAAATCTTCCAATCTTGATTCCAAAGAGCTGCTATAAGATGCAGGCTGCTGCAAATGAATGCTCTCCTCCATGACAGCAGGCTCTTGTGTTTGGAACGTGGATGATGAAAGAGAGAATGGTGGAAACTCAACCGGTTCTTCTTCATCAAAACAGTCCTCCAAATCAGACAGGTAAACTACCTCATTGCTGTCCTGCTGCAAATGTTCAACCTCTCCCATGGTGTTCTCTTGATCTGCAACTTGATCACCATGGTTTCTTTCATCCTCCAACATTGAGTTTGAGAGATCAAACTCTTCTTCAGTACTAGAACTTGAGAGAGATGAAGTAGAAAGAAGAACTGAAGGTTCTTCTATAACCTGCTTTGTGCTCAAAGCCTTTGGATCTGCACTTTTCTCCCCCACAGCTGGAATGTGCTCCTCTTCTTTTGGATTTGGAGCAGCTTCTCCTTCCTCTACTACTTGAAGACAATCTTGCTCTTGATAGAACTCTTCCTCTAGCATGAAGTTTGTCAAGTCAAACTCTTCAATCTGCTGCTCTAGAGGACAAGTTGGGACTGCAAGATCTTCTTCTGAGCTTTCTTCCTCCATGGCTGATTGTGCAACTTGAATTGAATCAGCATTCTCTTCAAATAGAGTGCCAACATGGACACTACTTTCTGAGCAAACTGACTGCTGATCTGCTTCTTCTTTTTGCTCTTCTCCTGCTGCAACAAATTCAGTCCTAACCACCACCTGTTCTCCAACTCCAACCTCTTCTAAAGGCTTAACCATCAAGGGGATCTTTGTCATCCCAAATTTAAGAGCCCAACTCTTCAGACTTTGAATTTCTTCATCCTTGTTTGGATTTTCTTTTTGTTGTTGTTTTCCTTGACTGGCATTCTGATTTTTATCCTCCCAACATGGATTTGGGAATGCAAGAGGAGAAGTGGATTGTAACTCAAATGGCTTGGCAATTTTTCGTGGTGGTGGAGGAGGTAGAAACTCTTGTTTCTTTGGAGGAGGGGGTATTTCTGTTAGCTCTTGTGGAGGGGATGACTGTTTGGAAGGAAAAGGGACAAAAGAATTGAGATGAGGTGGAAGACTAGGGGGTGGAGAAATGGATTCAACACTTGGGACAGCAGATGGAGAGTTTAAAACTTGACACTGCTGAGATAAAACAGATTGGGAAAGAGGAAAAAGAAAGGCATGAGATGGCGTGCTTACCCATTGACAAGGTTGCTGAATACTCCTCTCATACACCTCTATTCCTTCAATCCACTTTGCAAGCAATGGCAGCATTGCAATCATGAAGTCAAGCTTCTCTTGAGGGCTGTAATGCCTTGGAAAAGGTCCCACCCATGGACAGGGTGCTCCACAACCGATTCCAAATGCTTTCATTTGTGCTTGAGCCCTGGACTGCACCATGTTTACCTCCATCTTTTGGATTTTCTCCAACAGACCAGCATCTTGCATCTGATGGTCTTCATTATATGCATACTCTTGCTCTTGGAAAGCTCCATAGCCAAACTGATTTTGGCATTGCTGCTCATATGGGTATGTATGCTGATTTTGAATTTGTTCAAAATGCTGATTTGGAGGATTTAAAAAACATGTTGGAGGTGGGAAACATTGCTGCTGTTGTAAATGTGAGTTCCATGATGGAAATGAAGTCATAATTGCACAACTTCATGGAATGGAAAAGAATGAAAGGGATGGAAAGAAGGATGGATGGGAATGGATGAAAAACAGGTCTGCAACTTCAGAAATGGGTTGCTGATCAGATGGAGTCGCCAGATGTGTTTGCAAGTGCCTCCAAAGGCTGAAATCTTCACAGGAACACACCAACCTGCAAAAGATGAAGTGGAAGACCTCTAAGGTCCCACCGGGCATGCCAAAACTGTTAGTGCAAATCACAGCACCCCCTGGATGTTGATCAGATTTCTAGGTTGATCATACTAGCATCCAGTGTGATTGCACAACATTGAATCCTTTCTCCAAGTGTGGGACTTGCAAAAATGAGAAAGGAATCTCCAGAGAAGGCTGGTTCCTCTTCCTAAACTACCTGCCACAAGCTGTTCCAGTGCAGGCAAGCTAATCTAATCCTAATCTAACCTCCAAGGAGACAGGGAGAGAGAGAAAAGAGAAAAAAAACAAAAGCCTACACTAAAACGGTGATACACCAGAGAAGGAAAATGCTGAACATCTATCAAAACTACTATGAACACAGCTCCAACCTTGCAATGAACATTTAAACGTGCACAAATACCTGCAATGAAGAGAGGCAAGAAGAAAACAAGCAAAAAAATGAGCAAGGATGGACAGATGCATCACAAAACACGTTTTTTGTTGCTCCAGAAGTTTGCACAGAACATCATTTTAATGGTAAAAGGAAAAAAATGCCATTACAGAGTAGGGGAGGAGGTTCAAACTCCATTTTCAACCCTGGGGAAGAAAAGAAAGGAGAGCAGAGTAGAAAAGATGAACAACCCTTTGAAAAATGAGCCAAATCTGGCTTTTACAGTGCATGGGTCGAGCCCAGGAGAGAGAAAACGTGTAAAAAATGTGGGAGCCATTCCTCATTGAATGAAGATGCATTAAAATAGCATGGGCATCCTTACAGACCCATGCCCTGACATTTTGGCCATGCTGAAGAAGAATGCGACCCATTTTGCATTAAAACTGGTTGTTGAAACGTCACTTCTGGCCATTACCACGTGCCAGAGATGTTTCTTGATTTTCTCTCTCCAAACTCCAACCAAAATGCAAAAATGACCATGGAATCATGTAGATAATTTCACCAGCTTTCCATTGATATAAAGAACGTGAAAATCTGAGCTCTGGATCGAAAGTTATGGCCATTTGAAGATTTAGGGCAAAAACAGGCCCAGAACGGATCGGCGGGAAAAAAGTTTGAATTTTTTACCCGTTTGGTCTTTGGAATTTTTTTCAAATTTTCCCCATGCTCCACCACTTGGATGACATGTGTCAGGCTCCTGATTCATCCACGGGCTCATCCTTTGAAAATTTTCTTTCGGGCCCTTCCTTAAAATTTTTTGCCACTTGGACACGTGGCACTATTTTATTGGCTCGGGCCTGAGGGGCGCAATTTTACCTTGCGTCAAACACTTAGCAATTTTTTCAACTTTCTTCCCCTTCTGACACGTGGCATGTTCTGATTCATCCACGGGCCTTTTCACCTTTTCGTCCCACGTCCCTCACGTACTTTTGTCCCGAACTGTCCCAGATGAAAATCTCCTGCTTCGGCCGATTCAGGCTTCCTTGTTCCTGTTTGCGCTTTTTCACCTTTTCGCGTCCCACGCGTCCCTCGGTCACTTTTGTCCCAACTGTCCCAGACTATGAAAATCTCCTGAACCGCCCGATTCGGCCCTTGTCTGTCGTCCCACGCGTCCTCCTACTTTTGTCCCAACTGTCCCAGACTGCCTGTGACAAATCTCTCTGCTTCGCCGATTCGGACTTCCTTGTTCTGTTTGGCCTTTTCACCTTTTTCGCGTCCCACGCATCCCTCGCGTACTTTTGTCCCAACTGTCCCAGACTGCCTGGGACAAATATCTCCGAACCACCCGAAATGGACTGTCTGTCGGCAAATCGGCTGATTCGCGTCCCACACGTACTTTTGTCCCGGCTGTCCCAAACCGCGCGAAACAAAAGACTTAGGTGATTTTCCTTGCTTTCGGCCATTTCAGCTTTTCGCGTCCCTCACGTCCCGACGTCCCAACTGTCCCAAACCGCCTGGGACAAAAATGTCTGACTTAGCCGATTTTCTTTGTTTTTTCGGCCCCAAGCTTGGTACGACGAACCTCAGTACGACCCGAACCCTTCAGACCCGAAATGCTTTAAAACAGTCCTGCAACCTTATTTTTTGCATTTTTTCCATTTTTTCCAACTCGTTGGGATTTCTTCTTGGATGGGAGAGTTAGAAAAAGGCCGAGGGGACCCCGAAAAACATGATTTTGGGCCTTGAATCAATCTACTTGCTCGGGACTGAATAATTTGATGCTTTAATGAAGACACTTAATAAAAATTAAAACTATTTAACAAGAAGAGCCTATCATGCCTGATAAAATTTCTTGTTGATTTGTAGAAGATCTCTGGCTGAGCTTCTCAAGAATCTCTTCTTTTTAACCATCGTCAATAGTAAAATCTCCTAACTTCCTCTACATTTCCACAGGTTCAGAAACATCCCAAAGATACCCATGATTCCAATGGGTTGAAAAACAACCTTCCTGGTTCGAAGAACCTAAACTCTCATGCAGATCAAAAACCAAAAAGATCTAAATGACCAACAAATTTCTCCAATTCCTACTGCCTAACTCCTAGGTAGTTTCCTCCACTGAGCCTGAGGCTATTGAAAGTATTGAATGCATTGACATTCCATTTCCCCCTCTTTCCTTATGCCACCGCCACTTCAAATTTGGCGAAACAAAATTCAATAACTCTGTTCATTTTAAATTTAGCAATGATGCTAGCTAGGCGTTCCACCATCTTCTTATGCCTCCACAAATCTTGGCGAATTTAAGATGTAAGGAATGAAATCAATTCACATTAATAACTTAGAAACCACCGCCGTCATCCTTCCATTTGCCAAGTGACCCTTAGGTCCCCTTTTCATCTTAGTAATAGTTTAGGTTACATTAGCATTGGTTAGGTTTTTCCACCTTAGTTCTTAGGTTAGTTCAAGACACCTAGCCTTATAACATACCTCCTTAGGTTAGGTTATCACCTCTTAGATTATAATTTATATAAGGTAGGAACCATAACCTAGTTTTTAACATCAACCAAAATAGTTTAGTAATAGGTCATAGGTAAGTATTATTACCTTAGGTCAAAAAATCCAATAAGGCAACATTATAGTTTAGGTCAGATCCAAATAACAACACGCATTCTGACCAAGGTTGAGGCATTTAACTTATTAGCCTACAACAGATCCTTAATCTCCTCATGCTGATTAGCGTTACAAAACATTAATAAAGGAGGTCCAAATTTACAGTTTGCAGCATGACGCAGAGTAAGGACACCTGAAGCTAGGTCCTTCACAATTTATAACAAAATATTTCTCAGTTCCATAATATGTTTCATTCAACATGTCAATTAACAAGATGACAATAAAGAAGAACTGAAGCATACCTTAGATCAATGGAATTGATTCAAGGTGAGCTGTTAGCATATGGAAAATGTGAAACAATAGTATAGATTTACAACCTATATTTCACATAGCATAATGGTTTTGCTTCCAAGTAAACATAATTACAGCTAGCATGAATTCAGAACAATAATAACTTATCCATTGCAAACGTGATTTTCAACGTCAAAAGATTACACCTTTCTAAGAAAAATCACATGTCAATGTTTGCAATGTCAAAATTTGAAGTCATCATAGTAACGGTCATGACCAAGACGTTATAGAAATTGAGCTTCCTTCCCTGAGAACATCCCTCAGAGATTATCTGGACAAAGATGAGGAATACAAAGTGGCTCGATTAGTAGAGTTAGAGCTCTTGACGAGAAACAAATGAGAGCCCTTAAGATCATTTGAAGGTATATCAAAATCAAGTATCCAGAGGATATAACAAAAGGATGATACCTCTCCAATTTGAGGTAGGAGACCTAGTATTAAAGGAAAATAAATTCAACACCACCAAGGATCGAGATAAGAAAGGAAAGTTTGAGCCTAACTGGCTAGGACCCTATGTTGTGTTCGCTAAGTATAGTTTAGGAGCCTACAAGCTCACCCATTTAGATGGTGAGAGAACTCAAGGAACCTATGAATGCAATACATCTCAAGCAGTTCTACGCTTAAGCATGGAGTTCCTTAGAAAATAAGAAGATAAAAAAAATATAAAAAAATAAAAAGAAAAAGAGAAAAAAGGTCATCCAAATGTGAAAACCACACAATTGTGGCGCTTTGGATAGGTCCTTGGGTGAAAAATGATTTCCGGTGCCTTGGGAAGATTTGTTATTCCTAATCACTTGTCATATTTGAAAGGAGTACACTTAGCCTTAGTTTAGGGTTAAGTTTCTTAGGTTAAGTATCCTTTTGCATCTATCTTCCATGGCCTTGATCTGGCTTATCCATCTTGTATATGTGTGAAGGAGTTATTTTCATTCTTGTATATGTGTGAAGGAGTTATTTTTTGTACATCCCCATCTAACACTAGGGGCACTTTCAAATCTAAATTTTTTTGAACATACTTGCATGGAATTCTACCTTTGTATATTCCCACATCCCTAGGGTTATCCACGCTTCTTTTTCAGTTTCAGTACTTAGTTTCTAGAAAACTTTGAAAAACACAACCCAAACATTCAAAAATGTCGGCAAAATCCTAAACATTGGAAAAACCCCTAAAAAGGATGATGCTACATAAAACAAAACATTTTCTTATGGAAATCCCAAAAACAATATAAACAGTGGCCTTGAAAAAGCGCTTATCTTGAGATGACACCAAAAGCAACAGAAAATGAATCAAAACTGTCCCACAAAAACAAAGTAGTGATTTGCTTACTTTTAGTTGTCGGTTTATAGAGTTTTGATTGCATTTCCTTTTCATGTTGTGTGATTTAAATTGGATTCATTATCTTAGAACCTATAAAGTGATACTTGTATAGATGTTTGTGTCTACGTAGGCATCGAAATTAAAGTATACATTTTTGTACGTAGGCATATCTTATCTTACATACTAGTATATAATTGTGTTGTGTTAGTTAGATTTGATTAAGTTGTATTTGTTGATTATATTGTATCATTTAACATCTATCAAATCATTTACCATTTATCATCACACACACACACACACACACACACACACACACACACACACACACACACACACACACACACACACATATAATATACATATGAAATACAAATTATAGCTATATAATCATGATCATGTACGCTAATCTATCATCACATAGTATCATCAATGGGGGTATGAAGGGTTGTAAGCATCATAATCTATCCCCCAACCTAATATCATAAAATAAAATGTGGATCATCATAAGTATAATATGGAAAATAACATGGAATCATCTACTGCTATCTCATATCCACAACATATGATACATATAACATGAGCTAAATCTTCATCAATTCTCATGTGACATTTTTTTTATCATCTAAAAATGGATATCTCATACATCAAATAAACATGTGATATAATCATCAAGAACATGTGATATCATCTAAAAATGTGCAAGCTCATACATAAATAATTCTATGTGATATAATCAAGCACATGCATAAATAAGCATCCATTATCATTATCATAACCATATAAAAATTCCAAATCAAATGCCCATATACAAAGTGTCTCGATACATCATCTAGATACACAGTATGTCACCATGGGCACGAGTTAAAAAATAAGCCTTCATCACGAGGTATAATCAAAATGAATCATACATATAAATCGATCAAAACTGAGCCTTCATAAGAGACATACATCTAAAATGTATACATCTATACATATATCAAAAAGTGAGTCATGTTTGACTCAATCCTTCATGGAGACTGGGAGGCATGTGATCTGGTGGAGGGCACATCACCGGTGTACTCTGCTCCCCTGTCTATCACCCTGTCTGTTGATCTCATGGCTACTCAACTGACCTAGCTAATGCCTCTGCTCTTTGTGATCTAGTACATCTTCCCATCGACTGCTCACTGAAACTGGGTACTCTTTGACCCTTTGGAACAACCTCGTAATACAATCGTAATACAATGAATTGTAGTACAAATCCCTTCCATTGGTTGTAGCCAAATCCATGTGTAAACTGTGGCCTCATTGTGGCTCCATCAGTCCATTGGAATGAGGCCACCTCTTCCCATAGTATAGCTAGCTCAGCCTAGCCCACTATCCTCTTAGTTGTCAATCGGTCCCTCTCGATAGTAAAGATCTAGACCTTGGCTCTGACCCAATCTCTCTCTGCAGTAAGATCATGAACATCTACCTGGGCCTGGTCTCTCTGTACAACCAACTGCTATGCTTAGGCCATGGATTTCTGTAATAATTCTGTGACATGTAACATTTATGTTGCCATTTATCTGAATCTGTTAAAACCATGCTCCACCATCGCCACCATCTCCACCATCACCACCATATCCACCACCCCCACCTCCTCTTCCAACCCCTAAACTATGTGGTGGGCTGCCTATAGGACCCCGCTGTGGA
Organism: Taxus chinensis; assembly: GCA_019776745.2. Classification (NCBI taxonomy): domain Eukaryota; kingdom Viridiplantae; phylum Streptophyta; class Pinopsida; order Cupressales; family Taxaceae; genus Taxus; species Taxus chinensis. Next base: position 886,387,668 of record CM034146.1, on the reverse strand, counting down.
GCCTGATGTCTAGGAATATGCTAACCTAGTAGAACATAATGTGAAGGATGATGTGCCATAGCTGCTCTATCAGGAGGACCCTACTGTACTAGCCTCTGAGGATGAACCTGGCGTAATGGAACATATACCCCAACTGGTATACCCACTAGAGGCAGTTGTATTTGTGGAGCTATAGGTACCTATCTCTGTCTAGGTCTTGGCACCTATCCTTGTGGCTAACGTAGTGGGGGACCCTGTCCCCCACCACCATCATGAAACTGTCCATTAAAAGGATCATCATCATCATCATCATCATCACTATCAGTAATACCCTATGGAGGTGGCCTAACCCTTGCATCCCATGTGGTCTGTGGAATGGTGAGGTGGTGAGGCAACACTGTGAGGTACCATGGAGTATACTCTGGTGTCACTCCAGGATCCCTAACCTATCTCAATGGGATCCATGATTTAACAAAAATAAGCTAAACTAGGTTAGCTTTGGCTACTTAAATTCTTATGTATGCCCCATGTCAAAAAGATATGAGCAGTAAAGTACATACCACATATCCGACTCAAGAAAATAAGCAAAGGAACCAAAACCCTAAGTGAATGTAGTAGTTAAATTACAGATGTGATTTCCACAAATAGTCTTGGAGATGTGTGAAGGTGGAAGACTAGAAAATCATAACATGACCTCAGAACCCAGAAAAGTGCAAGGAGTGTAGGAGGACCAGCGCCCGGGCACCTAGAGTAGTACTGGGGCGCCCTGGGTACTAGGATCCCTTCCTAGGTTCCAAGGTCTGCGCAAGAGCTCCAGAGATGAATTTTATAGGGTCATTGGTTGATATGAAACCTTCATTGTTTGTCACTATATGGTCACACTATGATCGTCGATGTCGTTGATAACCTGCAATAAAGAGATCACTAGTAAAACCCTCAAAATAACATCAAATCCTAAAAAAGAAAGATGAAAAATGAGGGGTCATACTGTCCTCAGTTGTCAAACAAGTGATCTTGCAGGACTGAGTGTTACACTACATCTCAGACCCAATGTAGTTCTATGTGTGTGTGTGTGGACATCATGTCCTAGGTGGATCTTGTGTACAGTGTCACACTTGATAGCGAGAAAAGTAGCTAGATGTAAAAATATGTAATAGATGTGTGCATGGAATAAAATGAACTTCCCTCCTATGAGTGTGATGCAGAAAACCAACCCTTGTCCCTTGTAATGGTGTTATATGAATGCAAAGATGCTCTTGAGTTCTTGTGAGATGCAACCTTAGGTGATAGTATAGATGCTTAGAGCTTGGTCCTTTAATTTGGTCACATAACTTTATATTTATATGCTTCTCTTGTTCAAATTTCATAATTGATCACTAAAAGGCCAACCCCTAAGAGATAGGGATTCCTAATGGCTAGAAAGGACCCAAAAAGGAGTGAGATCAAAGTAAAAATAGGTCTAGGGCACCCAGAGGGGATGAGGGCATTCATGGGCATTGGTGTCCTAGCTGGGCGTTTGTGTTTAGAGCCAGAAAGGTGAAGTATGAAGGGTCAAACTGGGTAGTGAGGTCTGTAAGGCCAAGAGGGAGGCTAGAAAGGAAACTAAGAGGCCAAGTATAATGATCAATTAGTACTTTTCTCCATATAAGAAGCATATGAATAGTAGTATGTGATTAGGACCTAGTAATGTACCCAAAGTGTGTGATTTAGTGTCTACATTTTCCCAACCCCACTTATGTTGGTGAAAGTGAAAATCTCAGTAACATAAAGTAGATAGAGATGTGTACCTGATAACCATGTAGATTGATGTAGAAGAGCATGCTAAGACAACAAAATTGTGGAGTGATAAAAAGTAGTTAAAGCGTGGATGATAAAGAAGAGGAATGTAAAAATAAAGAGTGATGAATAATGACCCTAGGGTGAAAATGCACGTGTAGATCTGATGTAGTATAGGTGTTGTTGATGATGTAGCTTGGAAAGTGATGGTTATGTGTTAATGTTGACTACCACTTCCCATAAGAATGGACCCTACAAAAAGAATGAACACAGTAACAGATATATGTGTGTGTGTGTACAAGTATTAAATGTATGTGTATGTATGTATGTATGTGTGTATGTATGTAAATGTATGTATGTAAAAATGTGTAAATAGTAGAAAAAGGAACATGTGCACCTGATTCGTGATGAGCCTAAAAAGTGATAGATCAGGATCCTATGAAGATGTTGATGAAGAGAAATAGAATCGCATTTGGGTGATCTCATTGCCACTACAGAAGTAGTGTAGGGAGAAAGGTAGTAGTGTCATTCTCCAACCTTGACTGTAACTTCCCGAAGTAAAAACACTCACTGCAGATGGTGTGTACAAGTTCCTGATCCAATGTGAACAAGTGAAAGATCAAACATGATTGCCAAGTGCTGAAGGACTATCTATGCCCTATGAAAAATCCTCTATGACAATGTTGAAAACTATAGTACTGAACTAAAAAAATACTATGTATCTGCCCCCCTGGTCTCAAATACCCAAGAAGGGGTAGAAGTCCTATGTGCCCAAGTCTGATTCTGGATGCTAGTGTCTGTGCTGAAGTAAGGACCCAAGTTTGATTTTGAGCCCTATTTGAGTCTATAGACTATGTGGAAGTTGTTTGTGTTACTACTATGCTAAACATGTGACTATAGACTGTTGAACTATTTGACTGTAGACTGTTGAATGGGGTGACTGTATTCACCCAATAGATGCCCCCCTCATTTGGGGTGCATGTGACATTTAGGAGGATGCAACCCAAAAGAGGACCCCATGTTGAAGTGATACCAGTATGTAGGAGGGAATTGGTGCTTGGTAGAAACCAAGGCACATGCAAACAGTGGCTAGAAGACAAGTGTTAGTGCAAACAAGCATGCATATAGAAAATAATGTAAGCTACTAAGAAATGAAGACAATGTAGACCATGAAAATTTGGTTGCAAACATGGGACATCACTCACGACATGTGCAAGATAATCAAGGTCCGACAATGACCGATAAGAATCATATATTTGATCACAAGACAAATACATAGGGAAAAGCCTCGCAAATAATGGCATTACAAGAAAATAAGCAAACATCTAGATAATCATTATAAAAACATGGTGGTAAATAGGTCCTACAAGGAAAATGTTACACATGAAGTACCCGTTAGCATGTTAGAAAGATATAAAGTATCTCAAAGCATGTATAATTACATTTATTATCTGTGTTATGTACAAAAGATTTAATAACTGTCACCTAAAATGTGTACAAATGTGGATTCCCCTAGGAGCCATTATAGGGACTGGTATGAGGTATTATGCCAAAAATCCATTTTTGTTGTATCAATAGATCTGGTGCATTACAGTATCCGACCTCACAACTAGAAATAAATCTAAATTCGCATGTGTGTATGATAAAGATAGTGACATATAAGATATATATAGGAGCATGTGGCCATATATGTACATGTAAGCATAAGAAAATAAGAACTAGGTGCAATCCAAGATATGTAACATGTTGTGGATGAGATGGAATGAAATGTAGATATGAATATGATAGGGGCAGCGTGCCCCCTTGAGTATGGATGTATTGCATGAATGAAATTAGGTTCATTCCCTACAAGACTCCTCAGTAGTCAAGAATGAACCGTATAGCAAGAGTGCGTCATCAGGAAATGGTTTGAATGATGTGTTGTATGTCTTGAAAAAGTTCAGTAAGAGCAGTGAGACTATTGTAGATTACAGTTATAAATGTTCAGTGTGATTTGTAAGATTTGGGTGATCATGAGCAATTGTAACTAGAGATGATTGAATGAATTCATCATAGAAAAGTGTAGATCATTAGACTGTAGTGAATCCCTCACTCCCAAAACATGATCTATCTATAGTTACATGTGAAGCGCAGAGCGTAGATTTTAGAATGGTGTAGCAAGATGGAGATAGGCTGATAAAGATAGTGATTGATTGTTAAGACTATATATAATAAGACATGATGTAAATGTCATGGGAAATGGTGAGGTTCAATATAGGATTGATACCCTCAGCATTCGAGTATGAACCCATAAGATTAGAGTGTGTCATCGTTAGGTAATGTGCATTGTAAAGGTTTTGATCATGATGTGTAGAGTGTAGAATATAATAACATGATGTATGAGTAGAATATGCTCAGAACTGAAGTAGATCATTAGGGTCATAGTGTTGTAATAATCAATTATGACATCATGATATAGATGTTGTAATGAATGTGTCAAACGAGTGATGATGTGTATATTTTGGAAGCACAATATATTGTAGATTGTGTACAGATTGCAATGTGTAGATTAGGTGGGAAGTGCATATGATGTGTAATTGTATTTTTGTGCCATGATGAAGAGTAACTGTATCTTGAGTAATAGTCCAAGATGTAAAGTGTAGGTCTATAAAATGCATATGTATGATGTGTAATAGATGCAAGGATTCAATTCATGTAGGAAACACACTAACTATGTATGATGTGTACTAAAGAATAAAATATGTCGTAGATGTGAAATGTGACACATGTGTGAAAGTTCATGTGTATAGTATTCCCTCAATAGTAAAGTGTAAACCTGAGCACAAGAGTGCATCATAGGGTAATAATGATTACTAATGTATCAAGATATGTATGTTATATGTGAGAGAATTAGATGTGAAATGATGAAACTTCATAAGATGCATGTTGCATGTGAGCAAGTGAGGGAGATAAATAGTGTGATGCCCCCAAGTGTGTGAATAATGGATGTGTTATCTAATGAAAGTGAAAGGATGAAGTTCCTCCACTCAATGTTTGAGGAGATAAAGGCTCGTGACATGCAAATAAGAGTGGTGGTATATGAGATAGATGTACGCAACTGAAATTTTTTTCAACTATAGTATTAGCCCGACCACCAACTATTGGGGGTTCGAATTTTCTTTATGTTATATTATGTATTCTGAGGAAAAGTCTCCACTCAAACCAGTTAGAAACACATTCACCTAGGCTAAAGTGTGGTGTTAACCGGTCTCAATGTCACGCACCCAAATAAGTCCTCATCACTAGGTGCATACATCAGAAAACTACAGGCCTCTTCTCCATATGTCTGATAAAACTTCTTCCATATGTGTAAATAATGAGGTCTAGATCCTTTCATAGGTCTCCTTTGCATCACCATGCCCTTGTGAATCAAATCAAGGCCTTCTATCCTTGTCTCCAAACTTTATGTTTTTTCATACATTTTATGAACACTTGGTGTAATCAGTGGATTCATGGCATTGTTTTGATCTAGCAGTTGTGTATAGCCACCCAGACAGTTACATAACCGCTATCAGCGGTTGTGTTCATCGTCAAGATATCAGATGTCATCTCCAACCACCAATATTTCTAAGATAGTAATGGTCATGTCACTTAAAATAGATGAGGAGCATTAAAATGCACATAGTTTTTCATCGTGTGTTAATGGGAGTTTTCGAACAAGTGATACATTCTCAAGTGTGTAATTTCCTAAGCCATTTTTCCTATTTTTGGTAACTTCAAGTAGACACTCATAGTTGTATTTTATGCTTCAGACGTTTGTATAGAAGTTTGAGGGCTCAATGTTGACTATCATGGTCTATGCATTTTGTAACAATAGGAGTTTTCACTAGATCTAGATGTGCTATCAACAGATGTACATTGAATTTTCCTTCTTGTACCTAGATATTTATAAAAGCCAACACTTTTACCTGTATGATGGGTTTGGATTTTTTACCATTCAAGTTGAGGACTCTCTATCATTATGCTGCTGAATTTTTATAGCATTGATGAAACATAGATAGCCAGATCTTTTCTCTATTCTTTCATACCATTTTATTTTGGTTGTTTCTTCAACGAATCCAGCCACAATCAGTCTATTTTTCTATGTTATCATCTAGCATTTGCTACATGCCTGAACTCAAATAGACTTACATGTTTGTCAAAGAGGATACAAAGACCTGAGGAATATGGACAAGCAGTGATGGTCACCTTTGAGACTGGCTACCACAATAAAATAGTAACCAGGTTAGGGTTGTACTTAAATTATTTGAGGCTTTAATCTAATTCATATTTTTTATAACCAAGGTAGTGAAGCATTTTTATAGAACAGATGTTAATAGCCACTCCATTGTCGATAAGAACTCTCTTGAATTTATGGTATGTAACATAGGATTCAATGTAAAAGGAGTTATTATTAATCATATTTGGGTTCAACATATCTTGGGGGCCAAAATATAGGATAAGAGTTTTAGGTGTAAGGTTTGCGATCATAGCCTGAAACTATTGAACATTGAGAGTATGAGGAACACGTGATTCATTTAGAGCATGAGTGAGAATATCTTGAAAGTTAGGTGACTCTTTTAATAGCTCCATTAGAGAAATATGCATTGACATGGTTGTTAATTGTTTGATGAAGTCATACTGACCTGGAGTGGAAGATTTGGCATTATAATTTGACTTTTTATTTGAGGGAGATATTGGTTTGGATGTTTGAGGTTCCATAGAAGACATAGAAGGTTGGGTTTCCGGAGGAACCCATATATTCTGTTAGTGTGTGGTCATAGCATTACTCGAAATTTTGAATTTAATGGTTTCCATTGTAGATGGTACTTCCTCAACAAATGAGATAATTGAACTAAAATCAACGTTATTAGTAGAGGGACCTTTGTCAACATTTTTATTGTCACCACCATGTTTGGGAAATGGGTTTGAGAACACCTTGAGATTTTGGTTGGGTGTTTTATTTGGTGATGGTTATTTAATAGTGATATCTCCACTATCAATGAGGTCTTGGACAAAGTGACGTAAGTGAAAGCATTGATAAGTTGGGTGACCGTCAATGTGATGAAAATCATAATAATTATCATCTTTATACCAAGTAGGTTTGGGTTCTCCCTCAACCCAAGGTCTGGTGATAGGATAAGTAACCATGTTTATATTAATGATTTGTTGAAGGACATTTGATAGAGGTTCTCCCAAAGAAGTGAAACGATGCCGCTTAGAATTAGGAGAGGAGGAAAAATATTTGCTAGAAATAACAAGAGGTTGTTTACCTTTGTTTAGTCTAGTCTGAGTGTTTTGGACGTTGTGGACATTGCAATTGTCTATAATACCATCATTGACTATATTACTATTGTGGTTAACATGTTTTTATTTGTCTTAGTGAGAGCTATTAGGATGATTACCATGTTTCCCATTATCTTTTGAATGAGGTTTAATCAAACCTTTTACGACAAGGGCTATTTCAATCTACAATCCTTTCTTAATAACTTCTTCAATAGTATTAAGGAAATGCATTTGCATGTGAAATGATAGCTCACTATTGAGATTAGGTACAAATATGCTCACAAGTTGCTTCTCAGGCATGGAGCATGGGAAACATCTAGCAATCCCATGGCATCATTGTAGGAATTGTGCAAAGGTTTCACTTGTTCATTGTTTGACATTAAACAAATCCATCATTGTAAGTTTAGATTCTACGTTGAATTAGAAATGTTTAACTAACTTCTCTGAGAGGTCCATGAAATTTTGTATAGAACCCTTAGGAAGGTGTATAAACCAGTCCAAGGCTTTCCCACCTAGACTGCATGGAAAGAGACACATTAAGAAGACATCACTATAGGCCACCTCTTTACAAGCCATATAAAACTCCTTGATATGGTCTCAGGATCATTCTTTCCCTTCTATTTGTCAAATTTTGGCGTCTCAAAATATTTGGGAAAGGGGAAGTGCAAAATGTCCTTATCGAAGGGGTATGGACACAATTATTCAAAGTTGAATTGTTTGCATTGATGGTGCATACCTGAGATGGTGTCCTACATCATTTTCCATTCTTGGGTAAATGGGGAGTTGTTGTGTAAGAAATAAAAGGAACCATCACTTGTAGAGTTTTTTTTATCTTTGGTGTGTGTTGTATGACTCTTAAATGAAGCATCACTAGTTTTCTTTGGTGCCATATTGATATGGGATTCATTGGTGAATTTGGAATTTAAGATAGCAAGTTGTTTAGCCATGTCATTAATTTGATTCATGAGGGCTTGAGTGGGATCAGTGGTCTAATCAGTTGATTTTCCTTTGTTCCCTTCATCAGATTTATCTTTATTTGATTCATCTCCTTTGGTTTTGTTCAAGGTGGAATTGTTTCAATCATCATTATTCATGTGACTAGGAATTATCTCATCATCATTGTTTGTTGAAATGAAAGGTTCAACCTTGTTAGGTGGTGGCTTTCTAAGTAATTTTTGTAGACTAGCTTCGTCAAAATCAGAGGGTAATTTTTCTCCCATCTCAAGGAGATGAAGCAAAAATTGGTATTTATTCATACGTAAAATATTTTCAACATGGGATTGTTCTTCGAGTGAGATTTCATTCTGATCATCCTCAAATTTTTGCTCATTGTCACTATCAAAATTTCCAAAAGGATTTTGATGTCGTTCACCCCTTCTAAAAGGACTATAATTTGTATGTCATGTTCCCACAATTTTTTAAAAAGGGAGGGAAAAAAAGAGAGATGCAAAAGATAACTCAACCCGTAGCAAAGTGAATGTGATGATGGATGAGAGGTGTGCAATTAAGTTTGATAATAAATTTTCCCTTAATAGAGTGAATGCTAAGATGGGTAAGAGGTTTGGAAGATATGATTGATGTAACCCTTAAAAAATTTAATGTCAAGATGGAAGCGTGTAAAAGTGTCTAATAAACTTGACCCTTGACAAAGTGAATGCCAAGATGGAAGAGTGGTCTAATGTTATAAAGGTTCTCGTCCTCTAACAAAGTGAATGTTAGAATGGAGGATGGTTATAGTGAAAAAATTCCAAATTTACTCAACCTCTAATAATGTGAATGCTAGAGTGGAGGAGCGAGAATAGATTGATTACAAATGCACTCTACCACCTAGCAAAATTGAATGCTAAATGGTAAGAGGGTATGTAAAAGGATTCAAATCCTATACAATGTGCTCAACCCTTAACAAGAATTAGTTAAGAAGGAGGAGGCTAATGAAAGGATAAGACAAAAGTAATCTCATATTTTGTCATTAAGTTAGAGATGTTCGGAAAAGGAATATATCATGAAGTGTCTAAAACAAAACAAATATTTTGTCAAGTTAGAGACATCAAGAAATAAAATGAATATAGTTTAACAATGATGATGTCAAACTAAAGGATGCAAAAAGAGAATGACAGATAATATGTGATGAAATTGAGTTATAACAAAGTGGACCACAAACACTATCAAGATGCGACTTGTAAGATGAAAGTGCTTGTGTGAGAATGTAGATATCCACAAATCAAGACTTGATGTCGAGAAGGAGATGTAAACATTTTAACTTTGGGAAATGTAATCCAAATGTTTAAGTATTTAATGAAATGGGAGATGAACTGAAAATTAGGTGAATATGAAATATAGAAGAATTTGATAATAATGAAAGGGGAATGAATCAAATAAGTGAATGACTAGTCCAAATGAATGAAATAAGATCAATTGGAGAATGTAATGAACATGAAAAATAAAATAAAAATGAAATAGTGAAAAAGATACAAAATTTCCAAAAAGGGTAAAATTGATAACAAGAGTGTCGTATTTCCATGTGACCTGTTTCAAAATGACTGAGGCTATCTAAGAGTGACTCAGAGAATCAGGACCCCTTTTCACTTATGAGATCACAAGAATGGTTTCAATATGAGAACAATGATGTTATTGCCTACTTTGGTGAAAAACTTAGTATCTCTAGTCCTAAATGAAAAAGAAGATTACGAACATGCAAAGATGATCCCAAACAAGGAGTGTCACATAGGGAAAAAAGAGAGTGTGGAACACCACTATGAGAAGTAAGAAATGAAAACAGAAATAAGAAAATAGAAAAAGATGTTTTTTTTTTTGAACTATTTGTTCAGAGGCCTCTACAGAGAGGAGATTCGGTTCTGAAAAATGTTTAGCAATCTACACTAGCCTGCAGCATCACTTCAATATAATGACACTGTTAGTAGTATATCTGGTAGCAGAGATGATAACCATTAACATTGGGACTGAGGACCAACCAAAATTATTACAATTAGATTCCACTTTGTCAGAACCCTGAAATCAAAGCCTTCACAAAACTTCTAATTGAGTTTCAATATGTAGTCTCACTGGGGTATTCACTAATGATATGTCATGACTCTAATCCTTCACTTATGCTTCATCACCCTGTGGTGCAAGTAGGATGCCAAAGGTATAAAGCAAAAACTATCTAATATGCATCCCTAATGGTCACATGGACTACTGTTGGGGTTCAACTACAAACCACCCCATTGGATGCACATTTTAGGTTACGGTGCATTGACTGCCAAGGGTGGATATCTAATGTGGTACTAGATGCAAAGAGGTCCCCCATAATCTATAGTTCTATAGATTTCCATGACCTTAACAAATACAATGTTTTGAATGTGGTGTATTTTCTTATATGCCTAATCTTGACATGATGGTCAATTCTATTGTACACCATTCGAGAAAAAATACAGTTATTAGATGGCTTTTGAGTGTTTTATCCACATTTTTGAAATCTTGTCCTACAAGAATACTAGCATTAGATAAGTTTTACTAGACCCCATGGAGGTAGAAGATAAGATTAACAGAAGTCAAACCCATTGGCTTCTGATTTCACAAGCTCACTTTATCAAGCATGTCAGGAAAGAGCATATGTCATGACATAATAGCTTTCATTAAGTGAAACGTTAATCTGTCCAAAAACAAAAAGTAGAAATGACCATCATTTATACAGTTCCTAAGTGTATATCTTAAAAAGTGCAAGGGAAGACAAGGTTTTCATTACTCCATGAGTATGTGTCATTGGTGTCAGTTCTGGAAAAAAACAATTAGGATACATTATCTCACAAACGAGGAAGCAAAGTGGACCCTACCAAGGTCTATTCTATGAATAGATATGCCACCTCCTAAGTACCTTCGACAATTAAGGGGCCTAAAATGCAAGGTAAAATATAGACCGAAACATCCAATTTATCACTAAACAATTGTTTCAGAGATAAATGCCATCATTGTAAACAAAATGCTTAATAAAGTATGTCCAGTTCTAATGGACACATGACTATCTAGGAACCCTTTACAAAATTGAAATTTTATCTAGTAGTCTCTGATGGATGAAGAATGATGAAAAAACAAGGATAATGGTCCTATGTTGAAAATTAGATCCTACGGAACATAACATGAAATTGGTCTAATTAAAGGAGTAACACAATAAACAAGGGTTGATGCAACAAGATATGTATTACTTGAGTAGAACTGTAATAAGAACATGAGACTAATTACTAGCTAAGTTGAAAAGGCTTATTTAGAGGTTACTTATGACATGAAAGAAAGTGAGTGAAATAAAACTAACTAAATCATACCACCAAGCTGATTTCACAGGTGAAATAAAATAAAGTAACTACTTTTGAAACCCTAAGTCATCATAGGATGAATGTATAGCTGGATTAAAGCTACTAAACGTAATATGACAATTGAGTTTGTAATTAAAAAAACTATGGGTTATGCAAGTATTGTGTGTACAGGTACGAACTGGTTGCAATACCATTATGGAAGCTGGGATGAGCATCTGCATTTGGGGAGAGTGGATCATAGGTGAAGACCTATGGTACATAGAAGCCACGGGGAGCCTTATGGAGATTATTCTGGGAGGGATCTTGGTCGAGTATCCAGGGGGGTCATGAGGGAAAGAATCATCTTGTATACACCAGATGGAGACCTCATACCTAAATCTTATCGTATTAGTTTCCATTACACAAATAACATAATAGAGTATGAAGTGTTGATAGTAGGCTTAGGCTTTGACATCTCATGGCACCTGCAAGAATTGACAGTTCTTGGCTATTCTCTTCTCATTATTAATCAAGTTAATGAATAATATCAAGTAAAATATAAAAATATCTTACCTTATAAATGAATGGGATAGCCTTAGAGGGTATTTCTAGATTATCAATTTTTAACACGTTCCTCCTGTACAAAACAAAGCAACGGATGTCATGGTGACTATTTCTTCCCTTATTTCATTCAAACACTAATCAAACTCACAACGAGTTACTTGTTGAACATATTTTGATGTCCGCATATGAATTGTCAGAGTCCACCATGGTTTATGAGATTGTTGGTCTTGATCATCCTTGGTATCACGATATATATATATATATACCTTCATTCAAACTAAATCCTATCCTCCTAGTTTTAATTCAGCTAATAAAAGAGCCTTAGCACAATGTGCTTTGCGCTACAACCCTTCTTGCGGATACCTTGTATCTAAGAGGCTATGATGGGACTCTCTTAAGATGTCTCAATCTAGATGAAGCTAATCAAATTCTAGTTGAAGTACATTTGGGTATTTTTAGTGCTCATACCAGTGGAATGGTCCTTGCAAATAATATCTTATGCATTGGATACTACTGGCCCATAATGGAGGAAGATGCATACAACTTCGTGAAGATATGTCAGGCTTTCCAAAAACACGGTAATCTCATTCATGCACCATCACAAGCCTTACATCCCATTACTCCTTGGCCTTTCTCAAAATGGGGACTCAATTTAATTGGAAAAATAAATCCCACATCTTTTGATGGCCACACATTTATTATAACTATCATTGATTATTTCACCAAGTGGGTTGAGGCTATGCCTCTTACCAACATTACTAGGTGCAATATTTCTAAGTTCATTTTCAACCATATTATTTTTTGTTTTGGCATCCCCGCTACTATTGTCACTGATAATGGTGGTTCTTTCAAAAACAAGGATCTCAAGGCCCTAGCTAAAAAATATAATATCCACCTAAAATGGGCTACACCCTATTATCCACAATGTAACGACCAATCTGTAGCATCAAATAAGACTATCAAATCCATTCTAGAAAAAAACATTCAATAAACATGGACATAATTGGCATATGCAATTGTATCTCCCCCTCTGGGCCTACCACACTTCCTTCTGTACTCCTACAGGAGCTACTACATTCTCCCTAGTATATGGCTCTAAAGCCATATTACCTATTGAATTTGAACTACCTTCACTTTATGTCTTCCTTCAACCTCATTCATGAAGAGGATTACCATTTTTTATGCCTTGCAGAGCCGGAATTACTAGACAAGAGATGGCTTCGTGCCTTAGATCATATGTAGGTATATCATAATAGACTACATTGTAATTATAATCACAAGATAAAACCTAAACAGTTTGAAATTGGTGATTTTGTCCTAAAGGAAAATCATAAGAACACAACTAAACCACGAGACAAATAGGGCAAATTTGAGCCTAATTAGTTGGGTCCTTACGTTATAACTGCTAAATTTGGATCTAGTGCATACAAATTGTCTACCAAGGATGGAAAAGAGTTGAAGGAGCCTATGAATTCCATTCATCTGAATAATTTCTACTCCTAAATATCCAAAGAGTAACCCTTGTACTGAGGGGATATCAGTGCATCCACCTGTTTTGTCATTTCACTTTGTTTCCCACTTGTAAATTATTTCCTCTTCGTGTGTCACATTTTTTCTTGTTAAGTTATAATGCCCATTTTCTACCACTATTGTTCAATTTTCATCATGCTTTTTTTCAATTCCTTCATACGTAGTATGTTGGTTTTGACTCAGGAATTTCCTTTCCCTCTTCTTTAGCGTGTGGTTCAAAATTCCAAAAAGACCAAAAAAATTCAAAAAACATCTCACAAAAACTTCAAAAACAATATAAAATTGTTCAAAATCCTAAAAACAATATAAAATTATTCACAAAATACAAAAAAAACATACAAAATGTTTTTTTAAAAATCTTTTCAAAAAAAAATCTCGTGACTATGTAATTGTGTTCACCATTTTTTTCATTTGAGTGTTCCTCATCATCTATTCCAATCAATCAAGCCATTCTTTGCAATGTAATTTTACATAGGGGCATACAGTTCATGACATAATGGGTTGTCTTTAGCTTTCTCTTATGGGAAACTTGACATCTATATATTTTCGCTTACTTATTAGTATTTTTACATTGGTGTGTTTTTTCTCACTAGCTTGTTTGTTTATTTAAATTTTGTACATATGGAATTTTGTATTGTACATTCTTAGCTTACTCTCTTATGTTTGATAGTTAGAATAACTAATACTATGTGTATCTAGAATACACTCATGGACCAATTGTAGGAAATTTATTTGCATCCTATTTCATATATAACTTTGGTGTGGTTCCTTCATGTTCATATTGGGTTTATTTATATTGCTTGTTATATATCTTTTTGTTACTTGCATGTGTTGTGTTTTCCTCCTGGTTTATTTAAGCCATGTAATGTATTCATTTTTTTTGCATTTGTATTTCAAAAATTTGTAAAACTCTAATATATATATATATATATATTTGCAAAAAAAATGAATACATAACATGGCTTAAATAAACTAGGAGCAAAATATATATATATATATATATATATATTTCAAAAATTCAAAAAAAAAATTACAAAAATTTAAACAAACATTCACTTGTCACATAAATCCTACAATTGGAAAACACTTAAAGTGAATCATTCAACATCTCAATACAATCTTGATAAATTTCATACATTTATCTATTACCCTAGTGATTGTGTCAATCTTACAACTATCACTTTCTTCCCTTTCATGATATGCTAACTTTGTTTGGGGCAAGTCAGAATTTTTTTTTCCTTCACGATATAACTTCGCATGGGAAAATTTCAGCTACGATCATTTGCACAACGGATCCAAAAAGAGTTTCATAAGGAGTCGCTTTAACTCCGTTCTTCCAGTCTGATCTTGTTCCCACTTGGGATCATTTGTATCTACTTAATCATCATTGTGGCACGCATTAGGGTCAAATTTGATTATCTTCTTTTTCAAATTTTTGTTGCATTGTTAATATTTATTATTTTTGGACCACTAACAAGTAGTGTGATCACATCTTCGTTCCTTTATAACCCTAGTGTCAGCACCTACTTTGTATATTGGGTTTGTTTTCCTTTATATCCTTTCTTTGTTATGTGTGTTTGTTTACATGCAACTGGGTTAACCATATTTATTTTTTCATTATCATGGTGACAACTCTATTGTGCAACAACAAAAATCAAGTTGTTCTAAAAACAATTACTCTCCAAATTATGCTCATGCTACGAGCACAGTCCTTTTACCATCCTTGTTCCAATCCTTGTTTTTCCTTCCTATCAAGTGGTTGGCTGCTGCCTTACTACCTCATTCACCCACTTGAGGGGGCATTCCTCTACCATTTTTCTTGTTGGGGCATCCCAATGCTTCACAATTTTTCACTTGGTGATCTGCATGCATCTACTATCTTTAAAGCACTATTACTTTACAATATCACTTTAAAGAAGGGGAAAATGTAGACACTCCAAAATTACACGTATGTTTCCACTTGTTCCCAATGTTATCCTAGTACACCCCTGTTATTCACCCATTTGTGATTAATTGATTAAATTTATTAATTCATACACATTGTACCCATTTGGATTAATTAAATTAATCCCATGTATCTTTAGTACCCCCTTTAGCTAAGTTAATTATTATTGATTGATTAATTAATTAATTAAGTGTGTGCACATCCTAGTCAATTGCCACTTGATCAACATCCACCTAGACTCCACTTAGAATCCACTTGGACTCCCTATCCTTATCCTAGTAAACTACACTTCTAAAATCCTAGAAAGGTGGGGGCAATTGAATTACATGTACAACCACCTTTCTCGATACAAATTTTTGCAATTAATTCATTTATTTCCCTTGGAACTATGGTAACTTCCTACAATGCTATTTTTAACATGTGCATTCACTCGTATGTAACCAACTTCAACTACTTTTTCCTCTATAAATTGTAGGCTTACCTTGCTTACAAATCCTCTTGAATCTAAAGTACAAAAACTCTACTAAATTTCATTTTTTTCGTAGCAATTGCATTCAAAGTTTGGATAACATTCAAGAGCATCCACATTGACTTGTAAGGTTTCATAGACAAGGTCTCTACAACCTTATTGAGGTTTGTATTGAAGAAAGTACAGTGAAGGTTTGCATTATTAGTTTTTTATCTTTCATTACTGTAGTAGTTTTTTCATTACGTATAATAGACATTGTGTAGGTGAATGAAGCCTATATGTGTGCAACCAATGAGTATACTTTGGAGGCGGTGGAAACCTTTGTTTAACATAATGCATATAATGAAATTACTTATATAAATATTATTATCACCAGCAATTAAACACCAAAGAACACAGTATTTCAGATAAATGATCTCAATATGCTAGTAGAATAGCTTAGCAACTTTGAGGGGGCAACCTCCAAAACATATAATAAGACTCAAATGCTCAATAAGATACCCAACTACTACCTGCTAACCCCTATATATACTATTCCTATATTATGGCCATCACCAAGGCTGGCCCACTAATGATAATATAACATATATGAAAGAGATATATCATGATAAGAAGTTATGGTAGCCATAAATCAACCATATACATCTGATGTAAGATATATGATTAAGGGTGTAACATGCCCCTCCCCTTCAAAGAAAAATTTTCTCCAATTTTGGGAAGCCCTGGATGCTACTGCACAAACAATTAATCCTCTCATGATGCATCCTCAATAGTCATATTATTCCACTTGATCAAGTACTTGGTAATGACTATGGTCCTCGGTTTTGGAAGCACTGACTACGTGGAAATGTGATGCCCAATATCTTTCTTCAAGTAAGAAACATGGAACATTAGATGTATTTTACTCCCTAGAGGGAGCTCCAGCTTATGTACCACACTACCAATTTTATACAACACTTGGTAAGGACCATAGTATTTAGGATCAAGCTTATTGTCCTTCTTTTTTAAAAAAATATAACTACTTATATGGCTACAACCATACAAAAACAAAGTCACCCTCTTCAAAGTATCTCTCACTACGATGTTTATCAGCCTGTTGCTTCATGAGGTTTTGTGCCCTTTCCAGATTTTCTCTAATACTAGAGAGTACCTCGTAGTGGTGTTAAATGTGATCTTCAATTGCTCTCACCTTTGGTTTGAACTTTAAGTTAGCTATGAATGATGGAGGATGGTACCCGTAAAGTGACAAAAATAAAGACATTTTGGAGGAGATGTGAAATATAGTATTGTACCACCATTCTGCAAGTAGAAACCATCGCACTAAATATTCTTGTTTATCTGAAGTAAAACATATAAGATATCCCTCTAAACATTTATTTACCACCTCAGTTTTCCCATCTATTTGAGGATGATAAGAGGAATTTTGGGTCAGTTGGGTACCCAAACAAGAGAAAAAATTAGTCTAAAAATTGCTTGTAAATATTAGATCACGATCTCTTACTATAATTTTGGGTGTGCCATGGAGCTTTTGAACTGTGTCCATAAATGAGATGGAAATTGTACTAGCTATGAACGGGTGATCCTGGGCACAAAAAATTAGCATAATTGGTAAGTCTATCCACCATGACCATGATGACACTTTTCCCTTCTAATTTAGGTAATCCTTTGTATGAAATCCATTGATACCTCTTCCCATCTCTCACTAGGAATAGAAAAAGTTTGGAGGAGATCTAGTGTTTTAATGGTCTCACCCTTATTTTGTTAACACATCAAACATTCTGAAACAAATTTTTGAACATCTCCTTTCAACCCCTCCCAAAATAAATCCTACTTAATTCTATGATAATTTTTCAAGAACCCTGAATGGCCACCTAGTGGAGAAGAATGGAGCTCTGAAAGAACATGGTGTTTAAGTGTAGAGTTCTTACATAGATATAACATGTATTTTTACCACAATGTATCCCCCTTCCATATAAATTATTTTGATATGGATGCATCTACCTGAAGATTCTGAATGAGAGTATATGTTTTTGCATCTTTCTACCATTATTCCCTTACTTGATTTACCCAATCTACCTTTAGTATAGAGATGGCACATAACAATGCTTTTGTATATTCATCCCTCCTAGATAGAGTATCAATGACCACATTTTCCTTCCCTTTCTTATAAACAATCTCAAATTCATACCCCAACATATTAGTGACCCATTTTTATTGTTCTTCTAAAGATAGTCATTACTCCAAGAAGTATTTCAAACCATCATGATCAGCTTTTACCTTAAAGTGTCTACCCATCAAGTATTGTCTTCATTGTTTGACTGCATGTAATATTGCCATCATTTCTTGCTCATAAGTGGGCTTCAACAACTTTTTTCCTTTCAGCTGTTGGATCTCAAATGTTATGGTATGTCCTTCTTGCATAAGTACTGCTCTAATGCCATTTTCTAAAGCATCACATTCAACTACAAAGGTCTTGGATAAATCTAAGTTGTAAATATTTGAGTGGTGCACATTGCCACCTTCAAATTTTCAAATGCTCTAGAAGCTTCTTCACTCCACTAAAAGGAGTCTTTCTTCAATAATTTTGTAATTGGTGCTGCTATACTACTATATTTTTTTTACAAATATGTGATAATACCCTCTGATACCTAAGAAAAATCTTAATTGCTTGAGGGTTCTTAGGTCTTCCCATTCCACCATGGCATGGATCTTGTGAGGTTCCACCTTAACACCTTCATGAGAAAAAAATATGGCCCAAGTATTCAAATTCTTGCACCCCAAAATAACACTTCAAAGGCTTGGCATATAGTTGATGTTTCTCTAAGACTTCTAAGACTATATTGACATGTTGTAAATGTTTCTCCTGAGATTTTTTATAGATGAGGATATCATCAAAAAATACTAAGATAAACTTCCTTAGAAATGGTCTAAATACTGAATTCATCAAACTCTGAAATGTGGAGGGTGCATTGGTGAGACCAAAAGGTATCACTACGAATTCATAATGCCCTTGATGGGTTATAAAGTTTGTCTTATGAATATATTTTTTCTTTACTCTAATTTGGTGATACCCAAAATTAAGATCTTTTTTTGTAAAATAAATTACACCATGCAACTCATCTAATAAATCATCAATGACAAGAATAGGAAACTTTTCTTTGATAGTGTGCTTGTTGAGTTCTCAGTAATCTGGACACATGTGCCATCTTCCATCCTGATAGTGCATCATCACCACTGGAGCAGAATAAGCACTCTAACTGTGATGAATGATACCCATTTTCAAAATTTCCTCCACCATCTTCTTGATCTCACTCTTTTACACATATGGGTATCTATAATGCTTGAAGTTGGGGGCTTGGCTTCTTGGAATCAACTAAATAGCATGATCATGCTCTCTTTTAGGAGGAAATCCTCTAAGATCCTTGAATACAACTGTATGTTGATCAATAACCTTCTGAATATGAGGATGCACTACCATTGTTGGAAATTGAACTTCCATGGAGAACAATCGTGCTACAAAACCTTCAGATCTCTTTTTTAGAATATTCTACATTTGGCGAGAACTCGCCACCAAAGGACCTTTTTCCTGTAGTCCTCAAAGTTCAAACTCTTTACCCTCATAATGAAAGTGCATGAACAATTCCTGAAAATTTCTCTCTATGGTACCCAAATTTGTGAGCCATTAAACATCGAAGACAATATCAAATCTTCCCATGAGAATAGAAAACATTGTATATTCCAATGTGTATTCACCCATCATAAGTCTGATTTTATGGAATTTACCTAAACATTGGATTGTGCCACCATCTACAATCATTACTTGACATTCAGGTGTTGGGTAGATGAAACAATTTAGTCTTGTTGTCGGCTTATGATTGATGAAATTATGTGTGCTCCCCAAATCAATTGATATTCTCACCTTCTTCTTCTTAAGATAACCCACAACCTGAAAGGTTTTTGGAGTACTAATACCTGATAGAGCATGGCATGAAATAGTGGGTTGGGGATCTTCATATTCTTCCTCTAATTTTTCCACTTCATCACTTGATGTTTCCTCGTATTCTTCCTCATCACCATTTCCTTCAATGTAGAACATTTTTTTCTCAGAGCATTTATGATTTGGTCCATATTTTCTATCATAATTAAAACATACCCCTTTGGCTCATTTTTCTTCAATTTGTTAATGTGTCAGCCGAACTGGATGAGGGTACGGTGGAGGCAAGGTGCTACAATAATTTATGTGAGAGAAGGATTGCCTTCTATTGGAAATAAATTTTTCCTCTTCCCTACGCGCTATGATAATAGAATCAAAAACCTTGAGTTGGTTAAACATGTGTACCTAACGCTCAATGTTGTCTTTAAGACCCCCAAGAAATAGGTCATTCAAATACTCTTTTGTAATATCCTCCACATGTAAGGAAAGAGTTTGGAATTGATGGACATACTCCTTAACTAAACTTGTTTATCGTAACTTTGCCAATTGGCTGAATTAATTCTTTGAAACACTCAAACTATAGTGTAACAAAAGCTTTTCAATGAAAATTGTCCATGTAACATTTATACCATTCTTCTACCTTTGAGCACATAACCAATGATACCAAATAAATTGGTCAAGTTCTAGGTATAAGGATGCCACGGTTATTGTACGCACCCAATTTTGCACGTGCTACATTGATGAAAACGGTTAAAAGTCCCCTATGATGATTATTATCTTTTCCAATGGTGTTCAAGTATTATTTCCTCTTTACAAATTATATTTTTATCCTAAAATACTTTTTTATGCATTTCCTGATTTTCATTAGCTTTCCACAGTGTTTTTCCTTGGTTTTTGGCCTTAAGTTACGAAACCATCGGTCTATTTTGGTGGCAGTTACATAACCGCTAGTCTACCTGGGTAGAGGTTGTGTAACTGTCAGTCTACCCTAAGTGGCGGTTGTGTAATCATCACCCTGTGCAAATCAAATATTCTATGCATTTTGATCGATACTTCCCAGGCATGATTTGGACGTGTGTTAACTTATTCCAACTCACCTTTTTCCCATGTTTCTTAGTAAAATTGGTTGTTTATAGGCTTGATAGATGTATACTAACTTCCTCTTCTTCCCTTGATGACTAATTATAGTTAGCTTCCCCTTTTTTGTGATGTGGTATCCTTTGGCTTCCAAATTGCTTAGACCATTTCCCAGCCTATGTTCTATAAAAACTAGGCTTCTTCCCGAAGCATTGGTTTGAGATTTTTATCGTGATTTGCACCGTTATGTTGTTGTGATCCTACTAGAAATTACATAACCAAACATTGTTCTCTTGTGTTTTTTTTCTTCTACTTACATTACTACCAAATTTCCAATAAGCCACCATTGCTCCAACACCTTCTTCTTTACTTCTTATGTATTACCAACACGATAGTTTGGACTCGCGTGAACATTGAAGTTGGAAAAGAAACTTAGGTGACACAAGAGTAAACCATAATCAGATTTGCTATAGTACTACAAATTCCATTTTGGGGATGTAATTGGATTTCCTAAAGCTTTCTTGAATTCTTTATTTAATCTATATGCACATTATTAACAAGAGGACAAAATCATTTTAATTTAAATTGTTACAATAGTTAGATCATTACTATAGCTTCTATTTCTTTGGTAAAGTTTTTGCTGATAAATAGCTTTCATGCCTATCCATGTGGGTTTGTAAGGGAAGATTGTCTAGAGGAAATATTATGCATTTTTTTTAGGCAATTAAAATCCATTTCAATTTACAACCTCCATTGAATCCTTCTTTACTTCTACCGAAGAAGTTGTAGGGGAAGAAAATCTTTGGAGAAGCTTTGATTTCTTCCCATGCCTTTGAGGTGAAAGAAAGGATTTACATCTACAATTATAATTGGAAAAAGCTTTGTTTTATTAAGATTAGATTAAATACATTCAGCAGAGGGAAATAATTATATCTAGTTATTTTATTGTTTAGATTTATGATAGAAGTAATTTATTTAAATTAGAGGAAATTAGTTTATTTGTGTATTTCTTCTATTTTTCTAGAAAGTATAAAATACAAAAATATTAGATTAGATTTGTTTGGTTGTTTTTTATTTGTTTTATACCCTTTATTTAAATTAATGTTCTTTCAACTAGGTAGAAAACATCAAATAATCAAACAATAGGGAACTTACGATACCCATACTTAGCCTTTAATTTCCCTTTGACCAGTTCAACTATAGGAATTCACACTACCCGATCTTAGTCCCTGATTCTCCTATAGTTTCCCATCAGCACCCCTACAATAACCTTGGGAGGTTGAGTGCACCTAAAGGTCACATGTTGATTTTTAGTCATACAATTACCTTTTTCCCGTAGGGATTTGATGGAAATAAAAGAAATTATCCATTTGGGTAATCCAATTGAGTGGATCCTTTCCATCAAATTTACACATTTCCAATTTTGGAATAATGCCCTGCCATTGGTGAGGAGATCCACCTAAATGAGTAAAGGATCCTCCTTGATTAGAGTGATTTGGACCTATGTGATCATTTCTAGAGGAACCCATATGACTGGAATTAGGAGTTGTGTTTGATGACCAACTCATATGCTCCCGAACCAGAAGATTCTAAATCCATATCTTCCTTATTTTGGGTTATTCATGGAGTTGCTTGACCTTTCCCTTGGCCTAGGGTTGATTTATTAGTCATTATGTAGGGTTTGGGACTCGGGGTAGATAAAATAGGGGAAAATTTTAGGGTTTGGTCTTTCAAAAATTAATTAGTTGAATAGAGGAAATCATAAAAAATAAACCTTATCTAATTTTTAAAAAGGTTTCCAAAAATATAAGAAAATTGGAAAATTTCCAAAAATTGCACCCTATGGAGCTGAATTATGAAAAAACATAAAACCATTATAAATTTTTCAAAACAAGTCAAAAAATATTGAAATTTGGAAAGGAGATTACATAAACAAAAACAATTGAAGAAAAAATTCACTACCAATTTTGAGATATATCTGAACCTTCACAATTAGGTTTTATGCAATGCTGGACGAGATCAGGGTCTGATACCACTTGTAATGAAATTACTTGTATAAATATGAATATCACCAATAATTAAACACCAAATAACATAAATATGCTAGTAGAATAGCTTAGCCACTTCAAGGGGGAAACCTCCAAACCATACACTAAGACTCAAATGCTCAATAAGATACCCAAATACTACCTACTGACCCCTATATATATTATTCCTACGATATTTCCATCACCAAATCCATCCCACTAATGATAATATAACATTTATGAAAGAGATACATCATTATAAGAAGTTATAATAGCCACAAGTTAGCTATATACATCTGATGTAAGATATATGATTAAGGGTGTAACAACGCTGGGATGATGGACACCTATGTGAAGAAAAATGTGGAGGTGATGGACACCTATGTGAAATAGGATGTGGAGGTGAAGCATAAATATGAAAAGAAGTTATGTGAATGGTGGACCTAGACTTGTGTCATGGACAAACAGACCTATGAGGACGAGTGTGTCACACATGAGTAGGAGATCTAGGCTCACATGGTGCTTTATGTTTCAAAGGTCCAGGGGACCTAGATGCTCTAGTAAGTTTGAGGGCCACCTCAATAGGAGGTTGAGGCCATGGTGTGCATAGAGGTACACCTCGGACAGTGACAATCTAGTTTTTATGCATGAACTTAAAACACATATGAGGCATGGAAACAATTTCTTGAGCGACCATGACCCATGGAGAACCGAAAAAGCATCTCACAATTATGGAGGTTTAGAGCCACAAGGAAAGGTACAAGCATGGCGAGATGACTGATAGTGACTACGAGTTTGACATAGCCATAAGATCTAGGCACTAGATATGAGATCTATGAGAGTGGATAGCCAATAGTGAAAAATAAGGAAATAGAACATGTATTTTGTTGAAATGATGGTGATCATAATTAGAGAACGCAATGATATGTTGTGATGAATTAGTGTGAGCAACTGGAAAATTGAGAGGTCTCAAAAGAGGAGGGACAACATCATATGCATGATTATTCGAGTATTTGAAAACATTATTTTCATGGTTTGGAAGAGGGTTGTTGAATATTTTAAGTTTTTTATTTTCATTTACTGGTAGAGAATTTGATGACTCAAGAAACTTGATTTTATTGTTGTCTAAGATATCTTGAATCAGATGGTGCAATTTGAAATAGAGATTAGTGGAATGTCCAATGCATTGGTGATACTCACATATGGCATTTTCATTGTAGTTGTGGCCCTTAAGGTGAGATGGATCCATAGTAAGTGAAGGAGGAAGTGTAATTAGGTTGTTGTCAATAAGTTTTGGTAATAAGAGTGGAACACATGTTAATTTTATAAACATATGTCGCTGAGGTTTCAATTGAAGCTTCTCAAGAGGAGATACAATGTTAATTGTGACCTTTTCTTCATTGACCTTGGTAGATGGTTTGAAAGGATATTTTCTTGAAAACTTGTTAGAAGATGATGTAGTTGTATGTACCCAAAATTGTAGGGTACTGTACCACTAGAACAATGTTACACATGCCCCAATGATGATATAGGTCACCTCACAAGGTGTTCGGAATCCAAGAAAGATCACCAAGTGTATGTTAGCATCCTAAGCACCTTTTCTAAGATTTGTGTACTTTTCTTTATCCTTTGCCTTTCTTTTTCTAGCTTTTTGACCTTTAGTGAGGAAACTGCCATCCTGCTAGGGCGGTAGTCCTGTAACTGCCACCCTGCTCAGGGCGACAGTCCTTTACGCATTCTCTAGCACGTTCTTTTGATCACGACTTACATAATTTTTCAACATTTACTAGCTTTTCTCAACCGCCTTAGCTCGTATTAATGTTTTTATGTTCCCTAGAATAGTGTTTCTTCATTGTTTAATGGTAAAAGAGTTCTAATAGGAATCACCTTTGCGTGAATGTGAAATCTATAAATAGTCATCTTGTTTTCAAGCAAATGGCCCTTCAACTTCTCATTTATATTTTTTATTCTTTCAATTTCTTGCTTAGAATTTTTTTTTTTTTCATGTTTGCATCCATGCTAGTTTTTCCTTTGTTGTCAGAAGCCATTTGATCTTCTTGCTTCAGTCTTGTTCATTGTTATTCATAGAAATTAGTTTAGAGCAGTGTTTCACTCGGAATGTTTCGTTCCTTTTAGAAACAAATAAGGGTTGGGGCTAGGAGGAATACCTGTAGAATGTCGAGATGATGTGCGTGTACTGTAGAGAAAGATTAGGCTGACTGCGAAGAACTCCTTTTTGTCTTGGAAGGACTACCTGCAAATAAGAACACAAGACCACAAGATTTTAATTAGACAATAAATGAGGAAACTGCCTTGGGCCCAGGAAATATAAAACTTCCTTTCGAAGGTGGCCAGTTCCCTTGCTAATATGAATTAACACAAAAGACTATAAGATATCAATTAAATTGCTTTGTTGAACTGGGTAGGGGAAAGGATGGTTATTGGTTATAGTCAGTATAACCGATGGCGGTTACTGATAACCGATGTCGGTTACTGATGACCGATATCGGTAGAGTCTAGGATCTTAAGGTTAGTTGTTTTGTGGGGTGGTGGTGTTATTTGGTAGTTGTGTTATTTGTAGGGCTGTATATAGGTAATATTAGGAAATAGGGTGATGAGATCTAGATGAATGACAATTAGATGCAATGACACGTTGGGTAGTGGATCCAAGAATGGATTTGTGAGGACTTATGATTCAAAAAGTAGAAGAAATGTTATTAAAGAGTACATGCAAGAAGTAGCTTACTGATTATTCGCGGAGATGCAAGTCCAAGAGCTCTGATGGTAAAGGCAAAACTGAGGTAGGATGGTCTGGCACACAGCAGATCAAATCAGCTGAGTATCACAGGGCTCTGGTATCCAGTTGCAGTCCTGGGCTTGCTCTCCCTTGCTGCTAACTCTCCTTGTCTCTTCACTTGTCTCTGCTCAGTCAAGTAAAGATCAGGGTTTTCTCGATCGCTCCTGATGCTCTTTCTTGATTCAAAGAATCCTTTTCTCTGATCCAAAAATGAAATTCCGATCCTTTGTTTTTTGTTTGGGGAGGCCATTTACAGGGAACCGATGGCGGTTACGTAATCGACGGCGGTCGAGTAGGAACCGGCATCGGTAAGGAAAAAGTAGGCTATTTTTAGTAAAACAGCCCACCTTCCCTACTTTTCTCCTGAGAGATCAGTTGCGGGCTTGGTCAAGTGACTAGAAGGTCGGTTTTAGGTGCGAGAAAGGGGTCCTTAGTCATGGGTGTAGGTGTAGACCAAGTTTTAGGTTTTAATTAGGTTAGTTTAGGATTAGGGCTAGGTCATGATGAGGTGGCAAAATGAGGGTGGCAGGTGAGGTGATGGGGATTGTATCAATTACAAGGTAAATAAATAATTGTTTAAGGTTTAGGTAATGAGGTTAGGTTGCGAAATGGGATGCGGGTCATAAGGGGTCGTAAGACACGAATTTGGTGTCTACATTAGCCCCTTATTGTCGTGTAGCTTGTGTTGTAAAGCTACATAGACAATAATATGAAGTGGTTTCTCCTGTTAAGGATATAGGTAATCCCCCTCAAATCTATCACGGATTGAGTGAACGGGAAATCAGGGATAGGGTTGATAAAGGGTACATGTTGTAGAGAGGATGGTAAGGTGGTGGGGGAGGTCCAAGGCAACAGACGCATGTTGAAATGCAATAGTGTGACTAGGGTACATGATTTGGCGAGCAAACCAATAATGTATAGGCAAAGGTCGATAGTTTATCCAAACAAGGGTGATATAATCCTGGTATCCAAGGCATAGGAAGTAGCTCCAGGGTATATAACAGGTAAGGTACAGGAATGTTTAGGCATGTTCGACAGTACCAAATGGTTGGTTTGGTTGAGATAAATGTCACGGTCTAGGTCTAGGCAAAGTTGGTCGACAGATCAAGTCAAGGACCCTAATCATGCTAAAACACGAACAGGGGAGCTCGATTGAACAAAAGGTACAGGATGGATGGATAAAATAAAATGTTGATTGTGGGTATGGTATTGAAGTGATACGGCCGTGGGTCAGGCCAAGTTGTTAGGTTACAGCCTTGGGTTGGGCCGGATGGTTAGGGTGAGGCCTTGGGTCGGGCCAAGTTGTTGGGGTGGCGGCTTTGGGTCAGGTCGGATGGGTAGGTTGAGGCCTTGGGTCGGGCCAAATGGGTAGGTTGAGGCCTTGGGTCGGGCCAAATGGGTAGGTTGAGGCCTTGGGTCGGGCCGAATGGGTAGGTTGAGGCCTTGGGGTCGGGCCGAATAGGTAGGTTGAGGCCTTGGGTCGGGCCGAATAGGTAAACAAATGGTGTTCAGCAAAGGTGGATATAGGTGATATGTGGTTAAAAAAAGGGGCAAATGGTAAATAAGGGAAAAAAATTGGGGGGAAAGTTGGCAGAAAAACTGATGTCGATTCTACATGACCGATATCGGTGAGGGGACCGATACCGGTTCATTAGGGCAAAATGAAACCGATATCGGTTATGGGCGAAAAACCTATAAAAAGAAAAATACGGCTTGTCATTGTCACTTTTGTTATTTGAAAACCAAATTGATTTGTCTGACATGGAGAGTTGAGATTGGAGGTTTTATTGAGTGAGGTGGAGCTATTTTGCTGGAGGAGTGAGTTGTTTGTGGGCCCGAGTGAGGAGGAGGCAGCAGTTGATTGGCCGGGGACCCAGCAAATCAGAATTGGAGCTATGGCACAGGCAGGAGGAGCAGGAGGGGCTGGACCAGCTGGACCACCACCACCCATCCCACCACGATGACGTGTCGTCGTTCAAGTAGGTTCGGAACTCTTTATTTTGTGCATTTGAATGGTATTAAGCTAAATTGGGGGTTTGGGTAGAAATTTACATGTTTTAGGAAATAATGAGTAAATGGACGTAATTTGAAAAACGAAGAGGATAGATGGTAAAATAGGGCAAGGCGGCTGGGTGGGTAGGTTTTAAGGGTGTTTGGGTGGGTAGATAAGTAGAAAAATGTAAAAATGTGGGTGGGGGGGGGGGCCGCGCGGGGGTTCGGCTCTGGGAAATGACAGTGACCGATGTCGGTCGCTAAGCACCGGCATCGTCGCAAAATTTTAGGGGGCTGGAAATGTGTGGGTGACCGGCGTCGGTCGGTGATTGACCGGCGTCGGTGGGAAGAGGGGCCGTGGTCGTTGTTTGGGACCGGTACTGTCCGGGGGTTTATTGAGGGTTTGTGTGGGTTTGTTTTGTTTGGGTGGGGTGGGTTTGGTTTTGGGCTGGGTGGGTTTGGTTTTGGGCTGGGTTTGGTTTTGGGTTTGGGGTGGGTTTTGGGTTTTGGGGTTGGTTTGTTTTGGGTGGGGTGGGTTTGGTTTTGGGTGGGTTTTTGGGTTTTGGGTTTGGGTGGGTTTGGGGGTTTTGGGTTGGTTTGTTTTTGGTGGGGTGGTTTTTGTTTTGGGGCTGGTGGGTTTTTGGTGGGGTGGTTGAAGGTAGGTTGCTAGAGGGGTGGTATTAGTTGGGGTGTGGTTTGGGGGATAAAAGGGGGTTTAAGGGTAAAGTAGATGTTGTGATAAAGAGTAGGTCTAAGGGTGTGGTTGGTTTTGCCAGGCACGTCAGCAGTTGACGATGCGGGATAGGATGTCCTCGGGTTGGGTGGTTTGGGTTTCCGGGGGGGTGGGTTTTTTGGTTTTGGGTGGGGGTGGTTGGTGGTTTGCTGTTGGGGGGGGGTGGTCAGAGTTTGGGGTGTGGGGGGGGGATTGGGCGGGGGTTGGCGGGGACTCGGGGTAAAGTAGATGTTGTGATAAAGAGTAGGTCTAAGGATGTGGGTTGGTTTTGCAGGCACGTCAGCAGTTGACGATGCGGGATAAGGATGCCCCCGCTGTTGGTGCGGATGCGGCCACATGTCATCTGCGGCTCATGGGGATCATGCGCGAGGTGGGACTCGGCGGAGTCCACGATACAGAGCTATTGATAGAGATCACAGCCTGATGGTCGCCCTCATCGAGAGATGGGATCCGGCGACAATGTGTTCCATCTCCCGACTGGAGAGATGACCATCACATTGGAGGATGTTGTATCGCATCCTTCGACTACTGCCGATCGAGGGAGAGCAGTGTTTCCAGGTAGATTCGGAGACGGCGATGGACAACATCCTGCAGGTTTTTGGAGATGCAGCCGTGCAAGCCGCTACTTACCTATCACAGCGCGAGTATCGGGTATGGTGACATGTACCGTGCGCACCGACACGAGACACGGCTGGCTGTGCTGATGATGATTGGGATCACCTGCTTCGCCCTCCCGGACTCAGAGGGAGGCCGCTTTCCACGAGCATTGATGGGGTGTTGGGTTGTTTGAGATGGTGGAGGAGCATACTTGCTATGCGTGGGCACCAGTGTATCTGGTGCACTATACAGAGAGCTCTGGGGTTATCGCCGATGCGGCGATTTGGTATTTGTTCGACTTTTTTACTTCACTGTTGGGCATATGAGCACATCATTCATGCATCAGACCAGTAGGGCTGCCCCAGCAGCCAGGGCCACAGGTTATATAAGATACGGCTTTCAGAGGTGGTTGGGAGTCGTGGGGCAGCCACGAGCAGTGCTTGCGGGGAGAGACGTTGCCTACTACAGGCATTTATTAGAGGGCCTGACAGCGGTAGATATTGTATGAGACCTTACAGAGGTCATCACCCTCACGGAGGAGCCCGCTTATACAGTTGCGTCTGATCCAGTACAACATTCTGGATAGCAGACGGAGGCCTGGGAGAGTACGAGAGGAACCCCTAGAGAGGGTACGCAGGCAGATGGGGCTGCGACAGGGACGAGCCACCTCCCTTCCCTCAGTACAGGAGGGATGATGTAGAGGCCCCACTGCCTGCACCACAGCCCTTGGATCCAGATTGGGTTGCTGAGAGGCCAGCAGATGACACAGTAGATGATGGCTGGTGGATACAGGAGCATACATGGTGTGGTTGGCTGGTCATAGAGCGGCCGAGGGTAGCCACAGCCCTAGCACAGCCAGACTTGGCAGCTGTGACACCGGCCAGATCCGTGGGTTGGTTGGGCAAGCTCTTACAGGGACCTGTCAGCTGACGGACAGCAAGGGAGAGGTCGTTAAGGGGCTTCCCCAGGCGATAGGTCAAGAGATAGGGCAGAAGGCACCACCACAAAGGAGCATAGGTCAGACGAGGTGCATGGGCGCTTACCAGGGGCAGCAGCGCCACATGCAAGCAGGCTCAGGCTTATCGCCAGGCAAATAGGGGTCCATACAGGGGCAGCATAGCCCAGGGGGCACTGTACAGGATGCCATGGGTTACCAGGCACAGTACTGACAGCAAGCATACCCACCAGCTAGAAAGAGCCGACAGTCAGGCACACATTGTAATTTGACAGAGTAGGGCTTTGCATATGGGGTAGGCATAGAGACGGACCTCTTCGGAGTTGAAAGAGTAGTGGAGTATAAAACAGTGCACTAGGTGCGGCAACCACACCAGGACGTTGTAACGGAGACCTGAGGGACAGCAAGCCAGAGTTTCAGGGGCCCCGCAGGCGGATGGGCAGATCCAGATGGTCTGCGAACGAGTACCAGCTAGACAGAGCCATAGCTTGGTACATATTTACTCAGGTACAGATTCAGTTCATTTATTTTAGAGAGGGCATGCGACAGAGAGCAGAGTTGTCATGGTAAGGTACAGGCGAGAGCAGAGGGCCCCAGTCCTCACCGAGGGGTCAGTGGCTTGGAGACTGAGCGGGGGATTGGAGATTAGAGCGGCAGGTCCCCGGCATACAGACTATGGAAAAGGGGGGGATATTGACCCGATAAGGGATTCAGAGGGGGGGGGACAGGTAAGTGATTATTGGGGCAGGGACCGGGGAGGCATGATATAGGTACGACCCGGCCCTGATGCGTAGCTCTTCATTGGGGTACTCAGGCTTGCAATTACAGGGAGCATTGGAGTGCTGACAGGCACTTCGGCCACAGACAGATAGTCCCAGAGAGCCCGGGGCATGGAGGTACGGCAGGACCACACACATTGCAGCGAGTACCTCTTCATACCAGCACAGGTGACAGGCACCACAACCATAGGCGCAGCCACAGGCCCCCTTACAGGTGGGCCACCACTTGCCAGTGAGTGGGGTTTTGGCATTTGCACCACCTCCCCAGCACACGGCTGGGGTTACTAGTCTGTTAGGTGGAATAGGGGACCAGCCCCAGCTCCTGATTGGCAGGAGGGTGGGAGCTATATGGAGGTTATAGTGGAGGCCCCGATACTATCAGATGATATCTATGGTACCGGAGTTGAGTATCAGCCTTATGCAGCTCATAGAGCAGGAGACCCTGTCTCCAGCCAGAGATCTCAGGGAGGAGATTGTCAGGGCAGCCACAGCTAGGCCGTGGTGTCTGTGACAGGCAGGAGGCGAGAGGCACCACAGGGACCAGTGGGGAGAGGTGCTGAGGGTGGTGGGGAGAGCTGAGGGAGCCCGGGCATGGTTTTTGTATTTGTATATTGGATATGGGCACCGGTTCTGCGAACCGGTTATGTTTATAGAGGCCTGCGTGCCTACATATTATCGTTATTCATTCATTCATTTATTGTATGATACCGGCCTGCGAGCCGAGTAACGAGGTTGTACAGTTGGTACCGGCCTGCGAGCCGAGTATATTTTTGATATGAGGGACCGGCCTGCGAGCCGAGTCGAGATTATTGATAGTTATTGCGGCCTTGTGTGCCGGCTTTGTTGGATTATGAGATCACAGAGGCCCCGATGTAAGGGCACAGTGTATATTTGAAAACTTGTATATATATATATATAGATGATGTTTTGATCCATATGCAGTGTTCAAAATGTTTTTTTAAGTATTTCGTCAATGGTTTTTGGTATATAGAATGTATGATGAGTTTAATTGACATGTTGATATATGGATGATGTGTTATATGATGAAATGTTGCATGTTTTGGGGCTGGTTTTTGACATTGTTATATATGTATCTGATGAGTTGGATCCAAATGATGTATAGATAGATAGTTTTTTGTTTTGTTTTGGTATCCTTAGTTGATGACTTGTTTTGTTTTTGTAAAATAGATGATGTTAATGAAATTGTAATGATATGTGTGGTGGATGGACAAATATGGATAATGGTGATGAGATGCAGGAAAAGAGGCGTGGGGCGCGACAAAAATTAGGTAAAAAATGAAGAAAAGAACCATGTTTCAAAAAGGCAGGTGTATAACCGATATCGGTTAGATAACCGACGTCGATATTGGGTAGTATAGATAGTAGACCGATATCGGTTACATAACCGATACCGGTTATTTAGGTATGAGCTTTTCTAAAAAATAAAAAAGCTAGGGTGGCAACTTAAGTTCTAATTTTTGAGAGCCATGCAAGAAGTTAAATACGCGAACGCGACGCTTTTTTGACGACTGAGACAGGTAATTGCATGAGAGATTTGAGTGATTAAGGAGAAAAGAGACAGGGAAAGTGAATGTGATCTGAGATTCAGAAGAGGCAGAAAGGAAGGTTTGAAAAAAGGTGGTGATCATGGCAGAACGAGGAGAAGCATCCAGCAGGCAGGGACAAGAGGGAAGACAAGGCCACCTCAAGCTACTGCAAACCCAAGAGGTAACGTTTTGGTTGTGATTTGACTTCTGCATGTTTTGTGAATAAATGGGGAGAGTAGTATGTGGTAGATATGAGAAAAAAAGATGATAACAAGGGTTATAAATGAGGTGAGTGTTACGTGGTAGGTAATCAAGGGTTTCGGGTATGTCTGTGTATACAGAGAGGGAAAACGAGCAATTTATTGTCGTAGGTGGTTTGTTTAGGCAGGTGTATGAAAGTAACAGTGACCGATATCGGTTAGGGATAACCGGTATCGGTTACTCAACCGGTACCGGTTAGCTGTAAACGATACCGGTTGCTGTAGGAATTTCCAGAATTTGAGAAAAAACCCGGGGGGATTTGAGGAATTGAATGGTTGTTTGTTATTTGGATGTATGCAGGCAGAGGCAGGGTTGAGGATGAATGATAGTGTACCAGCGCTGTTGTCACGAATCCGAGCGGATGTAACGCCAGCTGAATGGACATTGATAAATCGTTTGGGGTTAAGTGGAATCGCTATTATTCACGAATCGCACGTAACCATGCTATGTTACAGGCGTTGATTGAGAGATGGAAATCCTGAGAAAAATACCTTCTATCTGCCAACAGGGGGAATGACAGTAACATTGGAAGATGTGTTCCGTATTTTGAGACTCCCATTACAGGAAAACCAGTATATCAGGCATTACCTAGCGCGGCACGGGGAGCGATAACAGCAGTATTTGGTCCATACGCACGAGATTTACACACAGCGAGGTTTGTCATTTACATATGGGATAATGTATGCAGCACACCCTGAGGAGACAAGGTTAGCAGTGATATTAATGATAGCGGTAGGGTATTATGCGTTACCGGAGGGGGAAGGGGGAAGATTTCCAAAGGCATTGATGTGTGTTATTTGGGAGATGATAGAAAGGAACGTGACTTTTGCATGGGCACCTGCATATTTGGCGGAGCTATACAGGGGTTTAATGGGCTTGTAGGCGAAATCACAGGACGACACTGGATTGTTCATACTTATTACACTGTTGGGCCTATGAGCACATTGTTTGTGTGCGACCAATAGGCCGACCCATCCAGTCAGGAGAGAACCGGAGTACAGAGGTTGGGATTCAGACGATGGGTCCAACAGAACAAGAGGCAAGATCCCAGGCTGTGACGGGTGACATTGAGTATTAGGCAGGTAGGTATGGGAGAGGGTGACGATTGCGGATATCTGTTGGCGGCCTTACGGGAACTATATGGTAACAGAGAATATAGCTGAGGAGTTTGAGGGGTGTAGAGCGATTGAGGTGGATCGCGGGGCACAGGCCAGGTGAGTATGAGAGGATTCCTCTAGATCGCGTGCGGCGACAATTTGGATTTGTGCAGGATATACCCAGGCTTATAGACCCTATATGAGGATCGATGCAGAGGCAGTATTCTCACCTCCCCAGCCAACACCTCCAGAAGGGCCTGAAGAGGTAGCAGCCGATCGCAGGGTAATGGATGCAGGAACGACAGAGGCCTATAGATTATGGTGGGTAGCAGAACTGCGAGGTGTATACGTGATCGTCCTGACACATAGCGGGTGATTACAGCAGAGAGGGATCGTCTGCAGCGTTTGGTTCAGCAGCTCCAAAACGGCAGGTGAATGAGACAAGAGGATTGTTAGTGGTTGCGGAGTCACGGCGGAGAGAGACTAGAGGCTGGAGTCCTCCATGCGAGAGGGCGTATTCATATGTTACAGGAGAGATTGGCAGATCAGTGGGCGGTACCAATAGCCGTGGTACCTTTGAGGACAGAGAGGCCTGGCGAGAGGGGTCGACGATCACGATCATCACCTAGTTCGGGATGAGGTGTGAGGGTCTAAATAAATGTTAGCAAGGTATAAGAATAAAAATAAGAGTACCGACCTGCGTGTCGATGATAGAGAAGATGTATTTGTTTAACATCTAAATAAAACGAGATATGTATGTTGATTTGAGTTATAATAATAAGAATGTTTTCGTTTTGACTTTCGGTGTTTTGAAAAAGGATAAAGAGGAATGTGATTAAATAGAAATACACAAAAATATTTATATTTACCACACATGATAGGTTATGGTAGGGGATGGTCGAGCTAACCTTGGGAGACCCCATGTCTCCGAGTGCTGCCTACATAGCCCATTGCACAAAGCAAGGAGGGGCCTCAGACCGATGTAGTTCTCCCTTAGGATCAGGGAGAGGCGAATTCAGGCAATTTGGTACGGTTTAGGCAATTGGTTGGTTGGTAAGAATATTGATATTAATATTGGTAAGGTAAGGTTGTTTGGTGTCGGTAATGAATTGGTGATGTTTGTAAAAGGTATAAGGGAAGCGAAAGTTAGCCTACCCAAGTAGAAGGGAACCATGTCCTGATTAAGATCAACACACAATCCTAGATGCGAGGCAAAGCGGAAAGAGTGCTCCGTAGGTGAAAAGAGCTAAACAAACCACACAACGTAGAACGAGCTTGAAGCCCTAGGTACCGTGCATAGACGAGAAGTCCATAGGTGAAAAGAGTTGTATGATCACAATATATCGGGTGTACGTTACGTCCCTTGAGTTGAAACAAATGGTGAGGTGAGGTGGATGATATAGCTGAGGTACAGAGAACTTATTACACAAAGTGAGTGTGTTCTGACGAAAGAGAACCTACCCTAAATAGACAAGTCCATGACCCAAAAAGTTCTTTTGAATGAGGCTTTTTTTTACTGAATATAGACTGATCGATGCGGGAAGTCTACAAGGGATATTGATTGTGCTATTCTTGAGGTCTTCACGAAGCTGATCAATGCGAGAAGCTTCTGATAAAGGCTGACTGTGTATAGCTGTCCTTCGAGGGAGCAGTCTATTTATAGTAGCAGATATGATTTTAGTGCATAGCTGTCCTTCGGGGGAGCAGTAGCTATATAGAATAGCAGCAATATTTGGCATATAGCTGTCCTTCGAGGGACAGTCTATATATAATTTAGATGACTAGATGTTCTTTTGGCGTGAAGCATCTAGTTTGGTAGGAAGTTTGACTCAAGAAAATCCCATAAGAATACGGCTTATTTTAAATACTTTGAAGTCATGGACTAGACTAAAAAAGGGGAAGGCATCGTTTAGAGGGAGGTGAGAATCAAACTATGTGAGCTTGATTTTTTATTATGAGATGTAGGAAAAAAGTGCATGTGGTGGTATGTGAGCTCAAGGGACGAGCAGTAGGTAGATAAGAAGTGATATAACACTAAATTCAACAGTAGAATGGTCGAAGATGCAGGCATTAAGGGGTTCAGGCTCAGGTTTTACCATTAAGCGAAGCTAAACGATAAGTGCCTGATCCATAGGTGTGAGTGATTATATAAGGCCCAATCCAATTGGGAGCAAATTTTCCACGTTTGCTCTTTTCTAGTTTGGTGACATGTTGATTCTCTTTGAGGACAAGATCACCAACCTTAAAGGTACGCTCATGAAGTCGCTTATCATAAGCACGCGTTTGATGCGTTTTTGATAGATTTGAAGGTGATCAAGAGCTGTAAGACGACGTTCGTCAAGAAGCTCCAATTGGGCTAACCGCTCTTGGCGGAAATCATCGTTGGTGAGAATATCCTGAAGAGATATTCTAAGGAGGGTATTTGTATTTCGAGAGGCAAAAACAGCCTCGGTACCATATACCAAAGAAAAAGGTGTGGCATTAGTAGAGGTACGAATGCTAGTACGATAAGCCCAAAGGGCAAAGGGAATGTGATCGTGCCAATTTCTTCCGGATTCATTGACAACTTTCATGAGGATTTTGGTTAGGGTTTTATTAGAAGATTCAGCCTGACCATTGGCCTGCGGATAGTAAGGCGATGAGAAACTAAGTTTGATACCAAAGTTGTCACAAAGGTCTTGTAACAACTTCTTTTTTAAAGATTTACCATTATCTGTTATTAGGCGATGAGGAATACCAAAACGACAGATAATGTGATGGTTAATGAATTCGACAATTTTTTCCTTTTTTGATTGAAATGAGTGGAATGGCCTCCACCCATTTTGTGTAATATTCGGTGGCTGTGATTATCCATCGGTGACGTTGTGAAGAGGACGGGTGAATCTCACCAATAAGGTCTAAACCCCATTGTGAGAAGGGCCAAAGATCTCGTGCGACCTGGAGCGGGTGGCTAGGAGTATGTTGAAGGTTGGCATGTTTGACACATAACACAACGCTTAACATATTCGTAGCAGTCGTTATTGAGAGTAGGCCAATAATAACCAAGGCGAAGGATTCGTTTAGCCACGGCAAGGCCACTAAAATGTCCACCACAAATCCCATCATGGACTTGTTGGATGGTATAGGTGACCTCCGCGCCGGTTAGACAGCGAAGGAGGATACCATCAAAGCCACGTTTATAAGGAGTCCCCCCATGACAACATAACGCGAAACACTTTTAAGAAAAGCGCGTTTACCGTTACTAGTAAGGTCAGGTGGGAGAATAGAGAGTTGTAAGGTAGTCGTGAAATTGGTGATACCAAGGTATCCTGGCGAATTAGTAGACACAGTTTTTTATCATACAAACAACCGGGGCTGATAAGATGGGGGCAAAGAGTTGTTGGACCACGACGAATAATTCAGAGTCAGTTGATGAAGCTGGAATTTGCGAGGCTAAGCAAGCCATAGTATCCGCACAATTTGTTAGTGGAGCGGGGAATGGTTTGGATAGAATAGTGAGTAAATAAGGCTAGAAGTGAGTCCACGTAGTATTTGTACTTTTGAAGTTCCTCATTTTTACATTGGTAGATGCCCATAACTTGATTGACTACCAATTGAGAGTCGCCAAAAATATTGATAGATTTGATACCTAAGTGCATCGCAACTTGGAGACCCAGAACAAGGGCCTCGTATTCCGCTGTATTATTAGTGTGCAAGGGAAATCAAGTCGGAATGAAAGAGGCATAGTTTTCGGCGTCGAGAGGAATAAGAACAACGCCGGCTCCTCCACCGCGTTGGCATTTGGATCCATCGAAGAAGAGGTCATTTGATACGACTCTTCCTCCTTGAGTGAAAGAGTGGCGATGAGTTCGTCGGGGAATGTAAAATTGGTAAATTGTTCCCCAGGTAAAGGGGCTTCCGCAAGTTGGTCTGCGATGGTTTGTCCTTTGATTGATTTCTGGTGGACGAACTCAAGGTCGAGGTCGGCGAGGAGCATGAGCCATCGGGTGATGCGTTGGTTTAGATGAGGTTTGGCATACATGTAATGGATGGGGTCTGTGTTGGTGATGACGAAAGTTTTGTGATTCAGAAGGTAGTGTCGGAGCTTGGTAGCCACGAATGATAGGGCTAGGCACAATTTTTCTACATGTGTATACCTAGTCTCTCCATAATCCACCAAAGTACGACTTATATAATAAACGGCTTGTTCTCGATTTTCAGAGTCACGATGTGCAAGCATGGCCCTACAGCGTGGTCAGTGGCGGAAAGGTAAAGGTAGAAAGGGCGGTCGTCTTGAGGTGGGATAAGCACGGGTGGCTGCAAGAGATAAGTTTTGAGAGCTTCAAGGCTTGGTGGCACTCTTCACTCCATTGAAATTCAATGTCCTTTTTTAGGAAGGTGATGGAAAGGTTGACATCGATCCGAGAGTTGGGAGATGAAACGTCGGATAGATTGTAACTTACTTGTAAGCTACGCAATTGTTTGAGATTAGTAGGTGGGGGCATTTCTATGATAGCTTTTGACTTTAGATGGATCGACCTCAATGCCACGCAAAGAGACGATAAAACCAAGAAGCTTTCCCGAAAGGACACCAAAGACACATTTCTTTGGTTGAAGACGGACAGAATATTGTAA
The DNA here is from genome assembly GCA_019776745.2 of Taxus chinensis. Taxonomy (NCBI): domain Eukaryota; kingdom Viridiplantae; phylum Streptophyta; class Pinopsida; order Cupressales; family Taxaceae; genus Taxus; species Taxus chinensis. Next base: position 886,349,402 of record CM034146.1, on the reverse strand, counting down.
CAGGCGATCAAAAATAATTTTTTTTAAAACATCGAGATGTTCACTGCGATGTTTAGACTTGCCAAGAAGATCGTCGACGTAATCTTCAAGGATAGTGTGCATAATGTCATGAAAAATGTAGGTCATAGCCCGCTGATAGGTCGCACCACATTCTTAAGGCCAAATGGCATTACACGGTAACAGAAGGTTCCCCAAGGAGTTATGAAGGCAGTTTTGTGTTGATCGGCAGGGGGCAACCAAAATTTGGTTGTATCCTGAAAAGCCATCCATGAGAGAAAGCATTTCATGACCCGCAGTGAGATCAACAAGTTGATCAATACTTGGGAGGGGGAAGTCATCCTTAGGGCAAGCGAGGTTAAGATCCCAGAAATCCGTGCATATCGAAGTCCCCCCGTCGCAATTTTAGTGACAGGTACGATGTTAGAAATCCATTGAGGATAGTCAATAGGCAAGATGAAGGAAACAGAAAGAAGTCGTTGAAGCTCTTCTTTGACCAAGAGGGCAATGCGTGGATGCATTTTTCTCAATTTTTGTTTGACTGGTTTGGAATCGGGGTTTAGAGTGATGTTATGGACGGCAATGGTAGGATCAATTCCTGGCATGTCAGCGTAGGACCAGCGAAAGCTTGGTTGCGAGCACGGAGAAAGTAGTAAAGGCGACTTGTTCTGATGCGTTAAGGGATTGTCCGATCTTCACAATGTGAGGATCCTCCTCCGTGTGGATGTTGATTTCTATAGTAGATTCGTTCAGCATGGTTTGGGTTTCAGAGATGGTAAGGCTCGTTGAATATAAGAATCATCCGCGCCAAGGTAAGTGAGGATGGAGTCGTCATCCTGGCACTCAACAACATTAATCAAAGGCGAATCCTCTTCGATCATGTCTGGATACAGAAGGGGAAGAGAAGATGGGTCCTCATTATCGCGTTGATAAGTGAGAGGACCTATGAAGATAGCATTTATGAAAAAAAAAAGTTAGGAGGGATAGATTCAGGGTCTATAGATTCTCGTGGGTGATGATGGCAAAGTGGGTGATGATGGTTTGGTAGGGGTGACGTCGTCTTCTTCCAGAATACAGCTGACACGAGGTGTCTCCTGATGTAGGTGTTTCAGGAAATCCGAGACCACTGCGATCATTGTGTTTGCGGGTAGTCACGGGAATGAGTGTATGTCGGCCTTGTTCGTAAAGACCAAAACCAAAGCCTTTCCAAGCACAGCGAGTCAAGAAGGTGAGGGCGAAACGAAACGATTTGTCAAGTATTGAAAATCAGATTGGAAGGGAACCACACACCAAGAGGAGGTTCAGGGTAATGGGAAGGATGCGTCAACACCCCCATACGTTAGGTTGGTGCGGCAATGGGGGGTGGTCCGTAAGAGATTACCTCCCCCACGCGACGGTCGGTAGGTGGGATGTGCATGTAATTGTCCGTACTCCTACGGGGTAGGGAAAGAACTAACGTTATATAGGCGGTACTCCCCCAGCGTAAGGCGTTGAAAAACATCTACTAAGGGGTCGGAGGTTGGGATGTTAGCTGCGGGAAGGGAAGTGGTTTTTTGCGACGGTGGTTTCATCAGTTGAAGGCGTAGGCGGGTTGAGGTGGATGGTTGAGGTACATTTGAAGAGGATGGTTGGGTTGAATGTATGGGTGTCTTGATTGGTATAAGCACATCGTTAGGGCGGTATAACATATTGCAGGTTTTAAAGGGGGGAGGATCAGCTTTTTACGGTGTAGGACTTCCCCTCGTACTCAAATTTTATGCATCTATGTAATGTTGAGGGAACGCATCCCATGGCCCGGATCCAAGGACGACCCAGCAATATATTATATTGGAACTCTCCCTCAAGGACATAAGAGTTCGGGTAAAGTACGTGGTCCTACCCGAATGTTGAGGATCACGGTGCCTAAGGTAGAGGTAATAGCGTCATTGAATGACCGCAACATGATGGGGTTGCACACATGTAGCTAGAAGGGATATTCATTTGTTGAAAAGCTTTTGAAGAGATGATGTTTAGGCTAGCACCCCCGTCAATCATAACACGACGTACACGAATGTCCCGGACGTAAGCTGAGATGAACAGGGCAGGGTCAGGATCTTCTGTACCAAAATCGACAATTTCATCTTCAGAAAGAAACTGACTGCAGCAGCTTGTGGTACAGAGACAGAAGTGGTTGGGGCGGTGGGTTGTTTGGTGAGAGAGGCAACGTGATTGGGTGTTAGAATGGAGGCAACGGGCAGGGTTTCATTAGGTAAGACCTCGATCCCCTGAAGAATTTCAACGAGAGCTTGTCGATGAGATTCAGAAGTCTGAATGAGATCATATAGTGTCATTTTTACAGGTGATTGGTGAAGCTGTTTGATCATGGCTCGATGGGCAGCTCCATTAGAGACGGGTAAGCGGGTCCATGAATAACCACTTTGGGTGGTGGTGCAATCGGGATGCTGGACGGAGAAGGAGAGGACGCAGGTGTGCTTTTCGCTTTCTCATTGTTTTTCTGCGCTCGAGTAGCAACACTAATCATATTAATCTCGTAGACCTGAGATGAAGAAGATGATTGGGATAAATCATGGTCTTCAAGAGTGGGGTTGTAATAATGACAGATCTTGGTGAGGCGGGGGACAGATGGTATAGGAGAGGGAATGGAAACTAAAGGTCTCTCCCTTCGTAAGTTGTCTTTCTTAACCTTTCTATCTGGGAGAGGTGACTGACGAAGGATGGTTTTTTAAAGCTTTGCATCCCTCCACATCATGTCCTGGTGTGCGGTGATAAGCGCAGATCTTAGACTCATCATAACCTATAGGTCGAGTTTAGACGGGTCATAAGGTCTAAGTGGGGGTAGGGAAATGGTCGCATTCTCTACTAACATAGCAAGGATTTTGGCGTAAGATCCTTTGAGTGGGTCAAAATCAGAAGAGGATGAGGGTATTGATTGTTTGGGGGTTTTGGTAATGTTTGGGCGTGGTTGGTTCGTATGGGTGGTGGTTTTTAGCCGAGGGGTTGTGACACGTGTTTTTCACTAAACGTGGTTTCTTTGGCGCAGAAGCTATATTGGATGATGAGGCCACAGATGGTGTGGTATCAGAAAACAACCACGGGGAAATAGGAGTGACCGAAAACAAATCTTTTGATGATGGAATTTGTTTAGGGTTGATAGGTGGACAGGATACGCGGAGTGATAATGTTGATATACCCTTTGATCCCTGTATGGGTGCAGAAGGCGTAGGTCATTTTGAAGAAAATGCAGGAGGTATGATATATTGGTGCAAGGTGGAGGATGAGGTCCCAATATGGAAGGTAGGTATGACGATGATGGTTTTTGATTGTGATAGAGGCACGGGTTGAGTGTATCTCCTAAGTGGCGGGGCGGCTTTATTCTTGGACAAATCTAGTCGCTTAGCGGGTGTGTTAGACTGGGTATGGGTAAGGTCCCAAGTGTAGGGGAAGATTTGGTTAGGTTAATAGAAGTGGTGGATGGGATATTTGGTATAGTAATTGGCAAAACTGTGTTTTTTTAGCTTACATTAAATACATTCAGCAGAGGGAAATAATTCTATCTAGTTATTTTATTGTTTAGATTTATGATAGAAGTAATTTATTAAAATTAGAGGAAATTAGTTATTTGTGTATTTCTTCTATTTTTCTAGAACGTATAAAATACAAAAATATTAGATTAGATTTGTTTGTTGTTTTTATTTGTTTTATACCCTTTATTTAAATTAATGTTCTTTCAACTAAGTAGAAAACATTCAAATAATCAAACAATAGGGAACTTACGATACCATACTTAGCCTCTAATTTCCCTTTGACCAGTTCAACTACTAGGAATTCACACTACCCGATCTTAGTCCCTGATTCTCCTATAGTTTCCATCAGCACCCCTACAATAACCTTGGGAGGTTGAGTGCCCCTAAAGGTCACATGTTGATTTTTAGTCATACAATTACCTTTTTTCCCATCGGATTTGATGGAAATAAAAGAAATTATCCATTTGGGTAATCCAATTGAGTGGATCCTTTCCATCAAATTTACACATTTCCAATTTTGGAATAATGCCCTGCCATTGGTGAGGAGATCCACCTAAATGAGTAAAGGATCCTCCTTGATTAGAGTGATTGGACCTATGTGATCATTTCTAGAGGAACCCATATGACTGGAATTAGGAGTTGTGTTTGAAATATCAAGCAATAACTCTTGCTTCGTTGCATGAAAAATTGTCTAAAGCTCACCCCTAAGGCTACCTTTCAGATGAAGAAGCTCATTACTAAGGTCATCCTTACCATATTATTTATCCTTTCCTGAAGTTGGATGACCAATCATATGCTCCCGAACTAGAAGATTCTAAATCCATATCTTCCTTATTTTGGGTTATCATGGAGTTGTTTGACCTTTCCCTTGGCCTAGGGTTGATTTATTAGTCATTATGTAGGTTTTGGGACTCGGGGTAGATAAAATAGGGGACAATTTTAGGGTTTGGTCTTTCAAAATTAATTAGTTGAATAGAGGAAATCATAAAAAATAAACCTATCTAATTTTTAAAAAGGTTTCCAAAAAATAAAGAAATTGGAAAATTTCCAAAAATTGTCACCCTATGGAGCTGAATTATGAAAAAACATAAAACCATTATAAATTTTTCAAACAAGTCAAAAAATATTGAAATTTGGAAAGGAGATTACATAAACAAAAACATTAAAGAAAAAATTCACTACCAATTTTGAGATATATCTGAACTTCACAATTAGGTTTTATGCAATGCTGGACGAGATCAGGCTCTGATACCACTTGTAATGAAATTACTTGTATAAATATGACTATCACCAATAATTAAACACCAAAGAAACATAAATATGCTAGTAGAATAGCTTAGCCACTTCAAGGGGGAAACCTCCAAACCATACACTAAGAATCAAATGCTCAATAAGATACCCAAATACTACACTACTGACCCCTATATATATTATTCCTACGATATTTCCATCACCAAATCCATCCCACTAATGATAATATAACATTTATGAAAGAGATACATCATTATAAGAAGTTATAATAGCCACAAGTTAGCTATATACATCTGATGTAAGATATATGATTAAGGGTGTAGCAACGCTGGGATGATGGACACCTATGTGAAGAAAAATGTGGAGGTGATGGACACCTATGTTGAAATAGGATGTGGAGGGGTTGAAGCATAAATATGAAAAGAAGTTGTGTGAATGGTGGACCTAGACTTGTTGTCATGGACAAACAGACCTATGAGGACGAGTGTGTCACACATGAGTAGGAGATCTAGGCTCACATGGTGCTTTATGTTTCAAAGGTCTAGGGGACCTAGATGCTCTAGTAAGTTGAGGGCCACCTCAATAGGAGGTTGAGGCCATGGTGTGCATAGAGGTACACCTCGGACAGTGACAATCTAGTTTTTATGCATGACACTTAAGACACATATGAGGCCTGGAAACAATTTCTTGAGCGACCATGACCCATGGAGAACCGAAAAAAGCATCTCACAATTATGGAGGTTTAGAGCCACAAGGAAAGGTACAAGCATGGCGAGATGACTGATAGTGACTATAAGTTTGACATAGGCCATAAGATCTAGGCACTAGATATGAGATCTATGCGAGTGGATAGCCAATAGTGAAAAATAAGGAAATAGAACATGTATTTTGTTGAAATGATGGTGATCATAATTAGAGAACGCAATGATATGTTGTGATGAATTAGTGTGAGCAACTGGAAAATCGAGAGGTCTCAAAAGAGGAGGGACAACATCATATGCATGATTATTCGAGTATTTGAAAACATTATTTTCATGGTTTGGAAGAGGGTTGTTGAATATTTTAAGTTTTTTATTTTCATTTACTGGTAGAGAATCTGATGACTCAAGAAACTTGATTTTATTGTTGTCTAAGATATCTGAATAGATGGTGCAATTTGAAATAGGAGATTAGTGGAATGTCCAATGCATTGGTGATACTCACATATGGCATTTTTCATTGTAGTTGTGCCCTTAAGGTGAGATGGATCCATAGTAAGTGGAGGAGGAAGTGTAATTAGGTTGTTGTCAATAAGTTTTTGGTAATAAGAGTGGAACACATGTTAATTTTCTAAACATATGTCGCTGAGGTTTCAATTGAAGCTTCTCAAGAGGAGATACAATGTTATTGTGACCTTTTCTTCATTACCTTGGTAGATGGTTTGAAAGGATATTTTCTTGAAACTTGTTAGAAGATGATGTAGTTGTATGTACCCCAAATTGTAGGGTACTGTACCACCAAAACAATATCATCACAAGGTGTTCGGAATCCAGGAAAGATCACCAAGTGTATGTTAGCATCCTAAGCACCTTTTCTAAGATTTGTGTACTTTTCTTTATCCTCTGCCTTTCTTTTTCTAGCTTTTTGACCTTAGTGAGGAAACTGCCACCCTGCTAGGGCAGTAGTAGTCCTGTAACCACCACCTTGCTCAGGGCGACGGTCCTTTACGCATTCTCTAGCACGTTCTTTTGATCACGACTTACATAATTTTTCAACATTTACTAGCTTTTCTCAACCGCCTTAGCTCATATTAATGTTTTTATGTTCCCTAGAATAGTGTTTCTTCATTGTTTAATGGTAAAAGAGTTCTAATAGGAATCACCTTTGGGTGAATGTGAAATCTATAAATAGCCATCTTGTTTTCAAGCAAATGGCCCTTCAACTTCTCATTTATATTTTTATTCTTTCAATTTCTTGCTTAGAATTATTTTTTTTTTCATGTTTGCATCCATGCTAGTTTTTCCTTTGTTGTCAGAAGCCATTTGATCTTCTGCTTCAGTCTTGTTCATTGTTATTCATAGAAATTAGTTTAGAGCAGTGTTTCACTCGGAATGTTTCGTTCCTTTTAGAAACAAATAAGGGTTGGGGCTAGGAGGAATACCTGTAGAATGTCGAGATAATGTGCGCGTACCGTAGAGAAAGATCAGGCTGACTGCGAAGAACTCCTTTTTGTCTTGGAAGGACTACCTGCAAATAAGAACACAAGACCACAAGATTTTAATTAGACAATAAATGAGGAAACTGCCTTGGGCCCAGGAAATATAAAACTTCCTTTTGAAGGTGGTCAGTTCCCTTGCTAATATGAATTAACACAAAAGACTATAAGATATCAATTAAATTGCTTTGTTGAACTGGGTAGGGGAAAGGCTGGTTATTGGTTATAGTCAGTATAACCGATGGCGGTTACTGATAACCGATGGTGGTTACTGATGACCGATATCGGTAGAGTCTAGGATCTGAAGGTTAGTTGTTTTGTGGGGTGGTGGTGTTATTTGGTAGTTGTGTTATTTGTAGGGCTGGTATATAGGTAATATTAGGAAATAGGGTGATGAGATATAGATGAATGATAGTTAGATGCAATGACACGTTGGGTAGTGGATCCAAGAATGGATTTGTGAGGACTTATGATTCAAAAAGTCGAAGAAAATGTTATTAAAGAGTACATGCAAGAAGTAGCTTACTGATTATTCGCGGAGATGCAAGTCCAAGAGCTCTGATGGCAAAGGCAGAACTGAGGTAGGATGGTCTGGCACACAGCAGATCAAATCAGTTGAGTATCACAGGGCTCTGGTATCCAGTTGTAGTCCTGGGCTTGCTCTCCCTTGCTGCTAACTCTCCTTGTCTCTTCACTTGTCTCTGCTCAGTCAAGTAAAGATCAGGGTTTTCTCGATCGCTCCTGATGCTCTTTCTTGATTCAAAGAATCCTTTTCTCTGATCCAAAAATGAAATTCTGATCCTTTGTTTTGGTTTGGGGAGGCCATTTACAGGGAACCGATGGCGGTTACGTAACCGACGGTGGTCGAGTAGGAACCGGCATCGGTAAGGAAAAAGTAGGCTTTTTTTAGTAAAACAACCCACCTTCCCTGCTTTTCTCCCGCCAGAGATCAGTTGTGGGCTTGGTCAAGTGACTAGAAGGTCAGTTTTAGGTGCGAGAAAGGGGTCCTTAGTCATGGGTGTAGGTGTAGACCAAGTTTTAGGTTTTAATTAGGTAGTTTAGGATTAGGGCTAGGTCATGATGAGGTGGCAAAATGAGGTGGCAGGTGAGTGATGGGGATTTATCATTACAAGGTAAATAAATAATTGTGTAAGGTTTAGGTAATGAGGTTAGGTTGCGAAATGGGATGCGGGTCACAAGGGGTCATAAGACACGAATTTGGTGTCTACATTAGCCCCTTATTGTCGTGTAGCTTGTGTTGTAAGCTGCACGGACAATAATATGAAGTGGTTTCTCCTGTTAAGGATATAGGTAATCCCCCTCAAATCTATCACGGATTGAGGTGAACGGGAAATCAGGGATAGGGTTGATAAAGGGTACATGTTGTAGAGAGGATGGTAAGGTGGTGGGGGAGGTCCAAGGCAACAGACGCATGTTGAAATGCAATAGTGTGACTAGGGTACATGATTTGGCGAGCAAACCAATAATGTATAGGCAAAGGTCGATAGTTTATCCAAACAAGGGTGATATAATCCTGGTATCCAAGGCATAGGAAGTAGCTCCAGGGTATATAACAGGTAAGGTACAGGAATGTTTAGGCATGTTCGACAGTACCAAATGGTTGGTTTGGTTGAGATAAATGTCACGGTCTAGGTCTAGGCAAAGTTGGTCGACAGATCAAGTCAAGGACCCTAATCATGCTAAAACACGAACAGGGGAGCTCGATTGAACAAAAGGTACAGGATGGATGGATAAAATAAAATGTTGATTGTGGGTATGGTATTGAGTGATACGGCCGTGGGTCAGGCCAAGTTGTTAGGTTACAGCCTTGGGTTGGGCCGGATGGTTAGGGTGAGGCCTTGGGTCGGGCCAAGTTGTTGGGTGGCGGCTTTGGGTCAGGTCGGATGGGTAGGTTGAGGCCTTGGGTCGGGCCAAATGGGTAGGTTGAGGCCTTGGGTCGGGCCAAATGGGTAGGTTGAGGCCTTGGGTCGGGCCGAATGGGTAGGTTGAGGCCTTGGGTCGGGCCGAATAGGTAGGTTGAGGCCTTGGGTCGGGCCGAATAGGTAAACAAATGGTGTTCAGCAAAGGTGGATATAGGTGATATGTGGTTAAAAAAGGGGCAAATGGTAAATAAGGGAAAAAAATTGGGGGAAAGTTGGCAGAAAAACTGATGTCGATTCTACATGACCGATATCGGTGAGGGGACCGATACCGGTTCATTAGGGCAAAATGAAACCGATATCGGTTATGGGCGAAAAACCTATAAAAGAAAAATACGGCTTGTCATTGTCACTTTTGTTATTTGAAAACCAAATTGATTTGTCTGACATGGAGAGTTGAGATTGGAGGTTTTATTGAGTGAGGTGGAGCTATTTTGCTGGAGGAGTGAGTTGTTTGTGGGCCCGAGTGAGGAGGAGGCAGCAGTTGATTGGCCGGGGACCCAGCAAATCAGAATTGGAGCTATGGCACAGGCAGGAGGAGCAGGAGGGGCTGGACCAGCTGGACCACCACCACCCATCCCACCACGATGACGTGTCGTCGTTCAAGTAGGTTCGGAACTCTTTATTTTGTGCATTTGAATGGTATTAAGCTAAATTGGGGGTTTGGGGTAGAAATTTACATGTTTTAGGAAATAATGAGTAAATGGACGTAATTTGAAAAACGAAGAGGATAGATGGGTAAAATAGGGCAAGGCGGCTGGGTGGGTAGGTTTTAAGGGTGTTTGGGTGGGTAGATAAGTAGAAAAATGTAAAAATGTGGGTGGGGGGGCCGCGCGGGGGTTCGGCTCTGGGAAATGACAGTGACCGATGTCGGTCGCTAAGCAACCGGCATCGGTCGCAAAATTTTAGGGGCTGGAAATGTGTGGGTGACCGGCGTCGGTCGGTGATTGACCGGCGTCGGTGGGAAGAGGGCCGTGGTCGGTTGTTTGGGACCGGTACTGGTCCGGGGTTTATTGAGGGTTTGTGTGGGTTTGTTTTGTTTTGGGTGGGGTGGGTTTGGTTTTGGGCTGGGTGGGTTTGGTTTGGGCTGGGTTTGGTTTTGGGTTGGGTGGGTTTTGGGTTTTGGGTTGGTTTGGTTTTGGGTGGGGGTGGTTTGGTTTTTGGGGTGGGTTTGGTTTTGGGTTGGGTGGGTTTTGGGTTTTGGGTTGGTTTGTTTTGGGTGGGGTGGGTTTGGTTTTGGGCTGGGTGGGTTTTGGGTGGGGTGGTTGAAGGTAGGTTTGCTAGAGGGGGGGTGGTATAGAGTTGGGGTGTGTGGTTGGGGGATAAAAGGGGGTTTAAAGGGTTAAAGTAGATGTTGTGATAAAGAGTAGGTCTAAGGATGTGGGTTGGTTTTGCAGGCACGTCAGCAGTTGACGATGCGGGATAGGATGTCCTCGCTGTTGGTGCGGATGCGGCCACACGTATCTGCGGCTCATTAGGCAATCATGCGCGAGGTGGGACTCGGCGGAGTCCAGCGATACAGAGCTATTGATAGAGATCATAGCCTGATGGTCGCCCTCATCGAGAGATGGGATCCGGTGACCAATGTGTTCCATCTCCCGACCGGAGAGATGACCATCACATTGGAGGATGTGTATCGCATCCTTCGACTGCCGATCAAGGGAGAGGCAGTGTTCCAGGTAGATTCGGAGACGGCAATGGACAGCATCCTGCAGGTGTTTGGAGATGCAGATGCGCTACTTACCTATCACAGCGCGAGTATCGGGTATGGTGACATGTACCGTACGCACTGACACGAGACACGATTGGCTGTGCTGATGATGATTGGGATCACCTGCTTCACCCTCCCGGACTCAGAGGGAGGTCGTTTTCCATGGGCATTGATGGGGGTGCTGCTTGAGATGGTGGAGGAGCATACTTGCTATGCGTGGGCACCAGTGTATCTGGTGCAGCTATACAGAGAGCTCTGGGGTTATCGCGGATGCGGTGATTTGGTATTGTTTGACTTTTTTACTTCACTGTTGGGCATATGAGCACATCATATGCATCAGACCAGTAGGGCTGCCCCAGCAGCCAGGGCCACAGGTTATATACAGATACAGATTTCAGAGGTGGTTGGGAGTCGTGGGGCAGCCACAAGCAGTGCTTGCGGGGAGAGACGTTGCCTACTACAGGAATTTATTAGAGGGCCTGACAGCAGTAGATATTGTATGGAGACCTTACAGAGGTCATCACCCTCACGGAGGAGCCCGCTTACAGTTGCGTCTGATCCAGTACGCATTCTGGATAGCAGGACAGAGGCCAGGGGAGTACGAGAGGATACCCCTAGAGAGGGTACGCAGGCAGATGGGGCTGCGACAGGACGAGCCACCTCCCTTCCCTCAGTACAGGAGGGATGATGTAGAGGCCCCACTGCCTGCACCACAGCCCTTGGATCCAGATTGGGTTGCTGAGAGGCCAGCAGATGACACAGTAGATGATGTTGGTTGTACAGGAGCATACATGGTGTGGTGGGCTGGTCAGAGAGCGGCGAGGGTAGCACAGCCCGCACAGCCAGACTTGGCAGCTGTGACGGCAGAGAGATATTAGCTTAGGGGTTAGGTGCAGCTCTTACAGGGGCAGCTTGCTGCTGCGCAGGCACAGATAGGGGTCTTACAGGGGCAGCTAGCCCAGGCTTAGGTACAGGCACAGGCAGCACCACCACCAGCAACACAGCCACAGGTGCAGGTACAAGTACAGGCAACAGTACCAGCAGTAGCACAGCCACAGCCCCAGGCACAGGTACAGATACCACCGCCAGTAGCGGCACAGCCACAGGCACCACCAGCATAGGCACAGGGGGTACTAGCAGTAGGAGTCCGGGGACCAGCCCCAGTACCGACGGTGGCACGGGATAGATACATGGAGGTGAGAGTGGAGGCCCGGTACTATCAGGATGTTCTTGATAGTACCAGAGCTGAGTATCAGCCATTTGCGGCACACCGAGTGGAGACCTCACGTAGTCAGAGATCGCAGGGAGGTGCTGCCACAGCCGGCATGTCTGTCACAGGCAGGAGGCGAGAGGCGCCACAGGGACCAGCAAGGAGAGGTGCCGAGGGCGGTGGGGAGAGCTGAGGGATCCTTGCATTGTTTTTGTATTTGTATATTGGATATGGGCACCGGTCTGCGAACCGGTTATGTTTATAGAGGCCTGCGTGCCGGCTTTGTTGGATTATGAGATCACAGAGGCCCCGATGTAGGGCACAGTGTATATTTGAAAACTTGTATATATATATATATATAGATGATGTTTTGATCCATATGCGGTGTTCAAAATGTTTTTAAGTATTTCGTCAATGGTTTGTGATATATAGAATGTATGATGAGTTTAATTGACATGTTGATATATGGATGATGTGTTATATGATGAAATGTTGCATGTTTTGGTGCTGGTTTTGGGACATTGTTATATATGTATCTGATGAGTTGGATCCAAATGATGTATAGATAAATAGTTTTTTGTTTTGTTTTGGTATCCTTAGTTGATGACTTGTTTGTTTTTGTAAAATAGATGATGTTAATGAAGTTGTAATTATATGTGTGGTGGATGGACAAATATGGATAATGGTGATGAGATGCAAGAAAAGAGGCGGGCGCGACAAAAATTAGTTAAAAAACGAAGAAAAGAACCATATTTCAAAAAGGCAGGTGTATAACCGATATCGGTTAGATAACCGATGGCGGTAGTTAGTAGACCGATATCGGTTACATAATCGATACCGGTTATTTAGGTATGAGCTTTTCTAAAAATAAAAAAGCTAGGGTGGCAACTTAAGTTCTAATTTTGAGAGCCATGCAAGAAGTTAAATACGTGAACGCGACGCTGTTTTAACGACTGGGACATGTAATTGCATGAGAGATTTGAGTGATTAGAAGTGAAGAGACATGGAAAGTGATTGTGATCTGAGATTCAAAAGACAGAAAGGTAGGTTTGAAAAAGGTGGTAATAATGGCAGGACGAGGAGAAACATCCAGCAGGCAGGGACAAGAGGGAAGATAAGGGCCACCTCAAGCTACTGCAACCCAAGAGGTAACGTTTTGTTTGTGATTTGACTACTGCATGTTTTGTGAATAAGATGGGGGAGAGTATGTGGGTAGATATGAGAAAGAAAAGATGATAACAAGGGTTATAAATGGGGTGAGTGTTACGTGGAGGTAATCAAGGGTTTCGGGTATGTCTGTGTATACAGAGAGGAATAAACGAGCAATTTATTGTCGTAGGTGGTTGTTTTAAGCAAGGTGTATGAAAGTAATAGTGACCGATATCGGTTAGGGGTAACCGGTATCGGTTACTCAACTGGTACTGGTTAGCTGTAAACGATACCGGTTGCTGTAGGAATTTCCATAATTTGAGAAAAAACCCGGGGGGATTTGAGGAATTGAATGGTTGTTTGTTATTTGGATGTATGCAGGCAGAGGCAGGGCTAAGGATGAATGATAGTGTACCAGCGCTGTTATCACGAATCCGAGCGGATGTAACACCAGCTGAATGGATGTTGATAAATCGTTTGGGGTTAAGTGGGATCCAATATTATTCACGAATTGCACGGAACCATGCTATGTTGCAGGCGTTTATTGAAAGATGGAATCCTAAGAAAAATACCTTCTATCTGCCAACAGGGGAAATGACAGTAACATTGGAAGATGTGTTCCGTATTTTGAGACTCCCAATTACAGAAAAACCAGTATATCAGGCATTACCTAGTGCGGCACGGGGAGTGATAATAGCAGTATTTGGTCCATACGCACGAGATTTAACACAGCGAGGTTTGTCATTCACATATGGGATAATGTATGCAGCACACCCTGAGGAGACAAGGTTAGCAGTGATATTAATGATAGCGGTAGGGTATTACGCGTTACCGAGGGCGGATGGGGGAAGATTTACAAAGGCATTGATGTGTGTTATTTGGGAGATGATAGAAAGGAACGTGACTTTTGCATGGGCACCTGCATATTTGGTGGAGTTATACAGGGGTTTATGGGCTTGTAGGCAAACTCACAGGACGACACTAGATTGTTCATACTTATTACACTGTTGGGCCTATGAGCACATTGTTTGTGTGCGACCAGTAGGCCGATCCATCCAGTCAGGAGAAACCGGAGTACAGAGGTTGGGATTCAGACGATGGGTCCAGACAGAACAAGAGGCAAGATCTCAGGCTGTGATGGGTGACATTGAGTATTACAGGTAGGTATGGGAGAGGGTGACGATTGCTAATATCTGTTGGCGGCCTTACGGGAACTATATGGTAACAGAGAATATAGCTGAGGAATTGAGGGGTGTAGAGCGATTGAGGTGGATCGCAGGGCACAGGCCAGGTGAATATGAGAGGATTCCTATAGATCACGTGTGGCGACAATTTGGATTTGTGCAGGATATACCTCAGGCTTATAGACCATATATGAGGATCGATGCCGAGGTAGCATTCTCACCTCCGCAGCCAACACCTCCAGAAGGGCCTGAAGAGGTAGCAGCCGATCGCAGGGTAATGGATGCAGGAATGATAGAGGCCTATAGATTATGGTGGGTAGCAGAACTGCGAGGTGTACGTGATCATCCTGACATAGTGGTGATTACAGCAGAGAGGGATCGTCTGCATCGTTTGGTTCAGCAGCTCCAAACGCAGGTGAATGAGACAAGAGGATTATTAGTGGTTGCGGAGTCACGGGTGGAGAGACTAGAGGCTGGAGTCCTCCATGCGAGAGGGCGTATTCATATGTTATAGGAGAGATTGGCAGATCAGTGGGCGGTACCAATAGCCGTGGTACCTTTGAGGACAGAGAGGCCTGGTGAGAGGGGTCGACGATCACGATCATCACCTAGTTCGGGATGAGGCGCGAGGGTCTAAATAAATGTTAGCAAGGTATAAGAATAAATTAGAGTACCGACCTGCGTGTCGATGATAGAGAAGATGTATTTGTTTAACATCTAAATAAAATGAGATATGTATGTTGATTTGAGTTATAATAATAAGAATGTTATCGTTTTGACTTTCGGTGTTTTTGAAAAAGGATAAAGAGGAATGTGGTTAAATAGAAATACACAAAAATATTTATATTTACCACACATGATAGGTTATGGTAGGGGATGGTCGAGCTAACCTTGGGAGACCCCATGTCTCCGAAGTGCTGCCTACATAGCCCTTTGCACAAAGCATGGAGGGGCCTCAGACCGATGTAGTTCTCCCTTAGGATCAGGGAGAGGTGAATTCAGGCAATTTGGTACGGTTTAGGCAATTGGTTGGTTGGTAAGAATATTGATATTAATATTGGTAAGGTAAGGTTGTTGGTGTCGGTAATGAATTGGTGATGTTGTAAAAGGTATAAGGGAAGCGAAAGTTAGCCTACCCAAGTAGAAGGGAACCATGTCCTGATTAAGATCAACACATAATCCTAGATGCGAGGCAAAGCGGAAAGAGTTCTCCGTAGGTGAAAAGAGCTAAACAAACCACACAACGTAGAATGAGCTTGAAGCCTTAGGTACCGTGCATAGACGAGAAGTCCATAGGTGAAAAGAGTTGTATGATCACAATATATCAGGTGTACGTTACATCCCTTGAGTTGAAAAAAATGGTGAGGTGAGGTGGATGATATAGCTGAGGTACAGAGAACTTATTACAAAGTGAGTGTTCTGACGAAAGAGAACCTACCCTAAATAGACAAGTCCATGACCCAAAAAGTTCTTTTTGAATGAGGTTTTTATTTTACTGAATATAGACTGATCGATGTGGGAAGTCTACAAGGGATATTGATTGTGCTATTCTTGAGGTCTTCACGAAGCTGATCAATGCGAGAAGCTTCTGATAAAGGCTGACTGTGTATAGCTGTCCTTCGAGGGAGTAGTCTATTTATAGTAGCAGATATGATTTTAGTGCATAGCTGTCCTTCGGGGGAGCAGTCTATATAGAATAGCAGCAATAATTTGGCATATAGCTGTCCTTCGAGGGAACAGTCTATATATAATTTAGATAGCTAGATGTTCTTTTGGCGTGAAGCATCTAGTTTGGTAGGAAGTTTGACTCAAGAAAATCCCATAAGAATACGGCTTATTTTAATACTTTGAAGTCATGGACTAGACTAAAAAGGGGAAGGCATCGTTTAGGTGAGGTGAGAATCAAACTATGTGAGCTTGATTTTTATTATGAGGTGTAGGAAACGAAGTTCATGTGGTGGTATGTGAGCTCAAGGGACGAGCGGCAGGTAGATAAGAAGTGATATAACACTAAATTCAACAGTAGAATGGTCGAAGATGCAAGGCATTAAGGGGTTCAGGCTCAGGTTTACCATTAAGCAAAGCTAAACGATAAGTGCCTGATCCATAGGTGTGAGTGATTATATAAGGCCCAATCCAATTGGGAGCAAATTTTCCACGTTTGCTCTTTTCTAGTTTGGTGACATGTTGATTCTCTTTGAGGACAAGATCACCAACCTTAAAGGTACGCTCATGAAGTCACTTATCATAAGCACGTTTGATGCATTTTTGATAGATTTGAAGGTGATCAAGAGCTGTAAGACGACGTTCGTCAAGAAGCTCCAATTGGGCTAACCGCTCTTGGCGGAAATTATCGTTGGTGAGAATATCCTGAAGAGATATTCTAAGGGAGGGTATTTGTATTTCGAGAGGTAAAACATTCTCGGTACCGTATACCAAAGAAAAAGGTGTGGCATTAGTAGAGGTACGAATGCTAGTACGATAAGCCCAAAGGGCAAAGGGAATGTGATCATGCCAATTTCTTCTGGATTCATTGACAACTTTCATGAGGATTTTGGTTAGGGTTTTATTAGAAGATTCAGCCTGACCATTGGCCTGCGGATAGTAAGGCGATGAGAAACTAAGTTTGATACCAAAGTTATCACAAAGGTCTTGTAACAACTTGTTTTTAAAAGATTTACCATTATCTGTTATTAGGTGATGAGGAATACCAAAATGATAGATAATGTGATGGTTAATGAATTCGACAATTTTTTTCTTTTTGATCGAAATGAGTGGAATGGCCTCCACCCATTTTGTGTAATATTCGGTGGCTGTGATTATCCATCGGTGACGTTGTGAAGAGGATGGGTGAATCTCACCAATAAGGTCTAAACCCCATTGTGAGAAAGGCCAAAGATCTCGTGCGACCTGCAGTGGATGGCTAGGATTATGTTGAAGGTTAGCATGTTGTTGACACATAACACAACGCTTAACATATTCGTAGCAGTCGTTATTGAGAGTAGGCCAATAATAACCTAGGCGAAGGATTCATTTAGCCACGGCAAGGCCACTAAAATGTCCACCACAAATCCCATCATGGACTTGTTGGATGGTATAGGTGACCTCCGCGCCGGTTAGACAGCGAAGGAGGATACCATCAAAGCCACGTTTATAGAGGAGTCCCCCCATGACAACATAACGTGAAACACTTTTAAGAAAAGCACGTTTGCCGTTACTAGTAAGGTCAGGTGGGAGAATAGAGATTGTAAGATAGTCATGAAATTGGTGGTACCAGGTATCCTGCGAATTAGTAGACATAGTATTTATCGTACAAACAACCGGGGCTGAATAAGATGGGGCAAAGAGTTGTTGGACCATGACGAATAATTCAGAGTCAGTTGATGAAGCTGGAATTTGCGAGGCTAAGCAAGCCATAGTATCCACAAATTTTTTAGTGGAGCGGGGAATGGTTTGGATAGAATAGTGAGTAAATAAGGCTAGAAGTGAGTCCACGTAGTATTTGTACTTTTGAAGTTCCTCATTTTTACATTGGTAGATGCCCATAACTTGATTGACTACCAATTGAGAGTCGCCAAAAATATTGATAGATTTGATACCTAAGTGTATCACAACTTGGAGACCCAGAACAAGGGCCTCATATTCTGCTGTATTATTAGTGCAGGGGAAATCAAGCCGGAATGAAAGAGGCATAGGTTCAGCGTCAAGAGGAATAAGAACAACGCCGGATCCTCCACCGCGTTGGCATTTGGATCCATCGAAGAAGAGAGTCATTGGATATGACTCCTCCTTGAGTGAAAGAGTGGCGATGAGTTCGTCGGGGAATGTAAAATTGGTAAATTGTTCCCCAGGTAAAGGGTCTTCCGCAATTTGGTCTGCGATGGTTTGTCCTTTGATTGATTTCTGGTGGACGAACTCAAGGTCGAGGTCGGCGAGGAGCATGAGCCATCAGGCGATGCGTTGGTTTAGATGAGGTTTGGCATACATGTAATGGATGGGGTCTGTGTTGGTGATGACGAAAGTTTTGTGATTCAGAAGGTAGTGTCGGAGCTTGGTAGCCACGAATGATAGGGCTAGGCATAACTTTTCTACATGTGTATACCTAGTCTCATAATCCACCAAAGTACGACTTATATAATAAACAGCTTGTTCTCGATTTTCAGAGTCACGGTGTGCAAGCATGGCCCCTACAGCGTGGTCAGTGGTGGAAAGGTAAAGGTAGAAAGGGCGGTCGTCTTGAGGTGGGATAAGCACGGGTGGCTGTAAGAGATAAGTTTTGAGAGCTTCAAAGGCTTGGTGGCACTCTTCACTCCATTGAAATTCAATGTCCTTTTTAAGGAGGTGATGGAAAGGTTGACATCGATCCGAGAGTTGGGAGATGAAACGTCGAATAGATTGTAACTTACCTTGTAAGCTACGTAATTGTTTGAGATTAGTAGGTGGGGGCATTTCTATGATAGCTTTGACTTTAGATGGATCTACCTCAATGCCACACAAAGAGACGATAAAACCAAGAAGCTTTCCTGAAAGGACACCAAAGACACATTTCTTTGGTTGAAGACGGACAAAATATTGTAACAAGCGATCAAAAATAATGGTTAAAACATCGAGATGTTCACTGCGATGTTTAGACTTGCCAAGAAGATCGTCAACGTAATCTTCAAGGATAGTGTGCATAATGTCATGAAAAATGTAGGTCATAGCCCGCTGATAGGTCGCACCAGCATTCTTAAGGCCAAATGGCATTACATGGTAATAGAAGGTTCCCCAAGGAGTTATGAAGGCAGTTTTGTGTTGATCGGCAGGGGCAACCAAAATTTGGTTGTATCCTGAAAAGCCATCCATAAGAGAAAGCATTTCATGACCCACAGTGAGATCAACAAGTTGATCAATACTTGGGAGGGGGAAGTCATCCTTAGGGCAAGCGAGGTTAAGATCCCAGAAATCCGTGCATATCTGAAGTCCCCCCATCGCTTTAGTGACAGGTACGATGTTAGAAATCTATTGAGGATAGTCAATAGGCAAGATGAAGGAAACAGAAAGAAGTCGTTGAAGCTCTTCTTTGACCAAGAGGGCAATGCGTGGATGCATTTTTCTCAGTTTTTGTTTGACTGGTTTGGAATCGAGGTTTAGAGTGATGTTATGGACGGCAATGGTAGGATCAATTCCTGGCATGTTAGCGTAGGACCAAGCGAAATCTTGGTTGTGAGCACGGGGGAAAGTAGTAAAGGCGACTTGTTCTGATGCATTAAGGGATTGTCCAATCTTCACAATGTGAGGATCCTCCTCCGTGTGGATGTTGATTTCTATAATAGATTCATTCAGCATGGTTTGGGTTTTCGATGGTAAGGCTCGTTGAATATAAGAGTCATCCGCGCCAAGGTAAGTGAGGATGGAGTCATCATCCTGACACTCAACAACATTAATCAAAGGTGAATCCTCTTCGATCAATGTCTGGATACCGAAGGGGAAGAGAAGAGGGGTCCTCATTATCACGTCGATAAGTGAGAGGACCTATGAAGATAGCATTAATGAAAAAAAAAAGTTAGGAGGGATAGATTCAGGGTCTATAGATTCTGTGGGTGATGATGGCAAAGTGGGTGATGATGGTTTGGTAGGGGTGATGTCGTCTTCTTCCAGAATATAGCTGACACGAGGTGTCTCCTGTGTAGGTGTTTCAGGAAAACCGAGACCACTGCGATCATTGTGTTTGCGGGTAGTCACAGGAATGAGTGTATGTCGGCCTTGTTCGTAAAGACCAAAACCAAAGCCTTTCCAAGCACAGCGAGTCAAGAAGGTGAGGGCGAAACGACGATTTGTCAAGTATTGAAAATCGGATTGGAAGGGAACCACACCAAGAGGAGGTTCAGGGGTAATGGAGGATGCGTCAACACCCCCATACATTAGGTTGGTGCAGCAATGGGGTGGTCCGTAAGAGATTACCTCCCCCACGCGACGGTCGTAGGTGGGATGTGCATGTAATTGTCCGTACTCCTGTGGGGGTAGGGAAAGAACTAACGTTATATAGGCGGTACTCCCCCAGCGTAAGGCATTGAAAAACATCTACTAAGGGGTCGGAGGTTGGGATGTTAGCTGCGGGAAGGGAAGTGGTTTTTGCGACGGTGGTTTCATCAGTTGAAGGCGTAGGCGCGGTTGAGGTGGATGGTTGAGGTACATTTGAAGAGGATGGTTGGGTTGAATGTATGGGTGTCTTGATTGGTATAAGCACATCGTTAGGGCGGTATAACATATTGCAGGTTTTAAAGGGGGGAGGATCAGCTTTTACGGTGTAGGACTTCCCCTCGTACTCAAATTTTATGCATCTATGTAATGTTGAGGGAACGCATCCCATGGCCCGGATCCAAGGACGACCCAGCAATATATTATATTGGAACTCTCCCTCAAGGACATAGAAGAGTTCGGGTAAAGTACGTGGTCCTACCCGAATGTTGAGGATCACGGTGCCTAAGGTAGAGGTAATAGCGTCATTGAATGACCGCAACATGATGGGGTTGGCACACATGTAGCTAGAAGGGATATTCATTTGTTGAAAAGCTTTTGAAGAGATGATGTTTAGGCTAGCACCCCCGTCAATCATAACACGACGTACAGGAATGTCCCGGACGTAAGCTGAGATGAACAGGGCAGGGTCAGGATCTTCTGTACCAAAATCGACAATTTCATCTTCAGAGAAACTGACTGCAGCAGCTTGTGGTACAGAGACAGAAGTGGTTGGGGCGGTGGGTTGTTTGGTGAGAGAGGCAACGTGATTGGGTGTTAGAATGGAGGCAACGGGAAAGGTTTCATTAGGTAAGACCTCGATCCCCTGAAGAATTTCAACGAGAGCTTGTCGATGAGATTCAGAAGTCTAAATGAGATCATATAGTGTCATTTTTACGGGTGATTGGTGAAGCTGTTTAATCATGGCTCGATGGGCAGCTCCATTAGAGACGGGGTAAGCAGGTCCACGAATAACCACTTTGGGTGGTGGTGCAATCGGGATGTTGGACGGAGAAGGAGAGGATGCAGGTGTGCTTTCTTTCGCTTTCTCATTGTTTTTCTGTGCTCGAGTAGCAACACTAATCATATTAATTTCGTAGACCTGAGATGAGGAAGATGATTGGGATAAATCATGGTCTTCAAGAGGTGGGGTTGTAATAATGACAGATCTTGGTGAGGCGGG
Source organism: Taxus chinensis (assembly GCA_019776745.2). Taxonomy (NCBI): domain Eukaryota; kingdom Viridiplantae; phylum Streptophyta; class Pinopsida; order Cupressales; family Taxaceae; genus Taxus; species Taxus chinensis. Next base: position 886,328,059 of record CM034146.1, on the reverse strand, counting down.
GACAGATGGTATAGGAGAGGGAATGGAAACTAAAGGTCTCTCCCTTCGTAAGTTGTCTTTCTTAACCTTTCTATCTGGGAGAGGTGACTGACGAAGGATGGTTTTTAAAGCTTTGCATCCCTCCACATCATGTCCTGGTGTGCGGTGATAAGCGCAGATCTTAGACTCATCATAACCTATAGGTCGAGGTTTAGACGGGTCATAAGGTCTAAGTGGGGGTAGGGAAATGGTCGCATTCTCTACTAACATAGCAAGGATTTTGGCGTAAGATCCTTTAAGTGGGTCAAAATCAGAAGAGGATGAGGGTATTGATTGCGCGGGTTTTGGTAATGTTTGGGCGTGGTTGGTTCGTATGGGTGGTGGTTTAGCCGAGGGGTGTTGACACGTGTTTTTCACTAAACGTGGTTTCTTTGGCGCAGAAGCTATATTGGATGATGAGGCCACAGATGGTGTGGTATCAGAAAACAACCACGGGGAAATAGGAGTGACCGAAAACAAATCTTTTGATGATGGAATTTGTTTAGGGTTGATAGGTGGACAGGATACGTGGAGTGATAATGTTGATATACCCTTTGATCCCTGTATGGGTGCAGAAGGCGTAGGTCATTTTGAAGAAAACGCAGGAGGTATGATATATTGGTGCAAGGTGGAAGGATGAGGTCCCAATATGGAAGGTAGGTATGATGATGATGGTTTTGATTGTGATAGAGGCATGGGTTGAGTGTATCTCCTAAGTGGCGGGGCGGCTTTATTCTTGGACAAATCTAGTCGCTTAGGCGGGTGTGTTAGACTGGGTATTGGCGAGGTCCCAAGTGTAGGGGAAGATTTGGTTAGGTTGATAGAGGTGGATGGGATATTGAGTATAGATACGGGGGGTGAGAGTGAGGACATAGGCATTTTGAGTTTCTGTAAACACTTCGGGTATATGGTAGAGGTATCGGGATCGGTCATCTGCATTTGAGTAGAATAGGGAGTACTCAAACGTTCCCATAAGATTCGTCTATCTTCTGGAGAATGACAGTCTTCAGGTTTGAATTGTAAATTTTGTACGGAAGAAAGGTGGGTTGTGATTCCGGTCCACTGTGGGTGTGATACAGGGGGTAAACGAGGCACTGTATCAATAGATGTCAAGAGGTCAACCGGTCATTGAAAAGATTTAGGTGATGAAGAACTAATAGGTAAGAGGGCATGTTCGAGAGGATCCGTCATGGTTAAAGAATTTGGTGATGTCGGTGCAAGAGATTCCTCGTCTAAGGATGTCAAAAGGAGTGGCGTACCTCCCTCTTGTGCAGCAAGAGGGGTAGAAGGGGAAATCTGGGAAATAGATAGGTTAGATAACATCCGTTCACAATCTTGTAGGGATGTGGTATAAGAAGACTCATCGATGGGAAGAGAAGTCTGGGCAGTTAACTCCTTTATGGGTAAAGGAATGATTTCGCTTTGGTTCGATGGTGGTAAAGGAGGTTCGGGCTCCTGTGTTAGTGAAGAGGCTTGATTCAAAATTTTCTCGATAGAGGCTTTGGGCTGGGTATCAAAGACTGCATGGATCTCATGAACACTCTCCTCGGCTAAGATATCCTGGTTTACGTTGCTGTTGGAAGAGTGATTCGGGAATGGTTTGTTAAAGATTTTCAAATTTCGGTTGGCAGGGGCATTAGGATTATCGAGGGTTATATCCCCTCTGTCAACCATTTCCTGCACTATGTTTTTCAACATCTTGCAGTTCTCATGACTGTGTCCCTTCACGCGGTGGAAGTTACAGAAGTCATTTTCTTTGTACCAGGAAGGTATGGTGCGAGTGGAATCAAACCCGGAATGAGGTTTAACAGGAGGTAATGTAATGGCTCCTGCTTTGAGCAATTTTTCCAATATCACACCATATGTTTCTCCCAAGGGAGTGTAGTTGATGGGCTCGGCTTTGTACTTATAGGTGGTTTTTGGTGGAGTATTGGACGGTGCTTGAGATTTGACCATCACCGCGTGGACAGCTCCTTTTGATTTAGAAGAAGTGGACGCGTGAGGAGTTGTGGTATTTGGTTTATTGGTAGAATCAAGAGTTCGGAAATTGGGGTTTTTGTTACGCAACCACAATTTCTCTTCCTCTAAGGCTCGAATCTCTAGTTTTCGAGCCATAGTAAAGGCTTCATCGAATGTATGGAAAGTTTGAATTTGGAGAGTAGGAGAAATGTGCTTAGCACATGCCCGCGTGAAAAGTTTGATAAGTTCAGTCTGAGGCAAGGCATATGTAAGTTGGTTGATAAGGCCGCGCCATCGTCCGACGAAATCTGTGATAGATTCGTCTTCGAATTGTCGAATGGCATAAAGGTCGGTGATGGATACTTTCTTAGCAATGTTAATGGAGAAGTGATCCAAGAAAGATTGGGCTAGTTGGTTAAAAGAGAAGATTGAGTGCTGGGTTAAAGCACTGTACCACTCCAAGGCAGGTCCTGATAAGGACATGGGAAAGGTGCGGAGTAACAAGGCATCATCATGGGCAATCAAATAACAAGCATGTCTAAATGATCGCAAGTGTTGTTGAGGATCCTCTTTACTATTAAAACGAGTAAATTTCGGCAACTCCCATTGAGGAGGATATGAATGAAGGGGGACAGAAGGGTGAATGGGCTCCCAACAAACTTGCTCGTATGTCAAGGCGCTACGACTTCCTGAAACAGAAGCCTCCAGGTTTTGCATTTTTTCCATCATTTGTTTAATTAGATCAGTAGTTGGATGAGATGATGGTGTGGTTGTGGTAAACGGAGGCAAATTGGGCCAAGGACCACCGCTAGACCCTGGTGGGGTTAATTGTTGATAAGGTGTGGAGGACGAATATGTTGAGGCAACCGAATAGGGATGTCCCATATAGGATGTTGAGGTCACTGGATACGTGTATGGGAATGAAAAGGTAGGCGGAGCTTGAGAAGGAAAGCTCGTGTGGATAGGTGGCAAAGAGCAAGTCATGAACGGAGCAGTCTGCAAGAGAGATGAGGTAGGGGCAGTCGGCGGTAATGATATGTGGGGTCTGAGGTTAACCAACGGAAAGCCAATCTAAGTCATATGAACCTCTGAAGCCGTCTGATTGGGAGACGGGGCTAGAGATGCAGGAAGCAAGGCGGTATTATCAGGCGGAGTGGGAGCTAAATGAGCAGCTATACTAATAGGCATACCAACAAGGAGCTGACCATCAAGCGTACGGTCAGGGGTATGAGACAAATAGTATTGTACAGCGCTAGAATTAGCATCTAGAAACTTGGCGAAGTCCTTATCTCCCACAGGAATTTTAGGAACCTCGCTGGTATCCGTAGGATTCCCCACAGAATGTGAAGGGGGTGATTCAGGCAAAGAAATAGAGCAAGCATGTGAAACCATGGCGGCGGCTTGCTTTCGAGTGATAACAACCATGGACAGGAGTTCACAGTAGGGTTTCAATCTGTCAGGAATAGAAACAAACTCAGACTGGTAAAATTGGTAGGTTGCTGGTTTGTCAGGAATTGGAAAAGACAGTAACCGATATCGGTCTAGTAACCAATGTCGGTTATACTATAGCCGACGTCGGTCAGGTAACCGATGTCGGTGTAAGAAGTCTGGGCTAACAAGATATAAAAAGGCTACTAATTTGATTTTTAACAACGTTTAGTAAACTTGTCCAATTATTGATCACAGAAGATAGAGTATGAGAAAGAAAATAGAACTAAAAACAAGCAAGATGCACACGCAAATCCAGAGATTAACCCCAGGGTTAATTTTAATTATCGTGGGCTTATGCCTTTAGATGTAGAATGATGTAAGAATCCTAAACAAGAGACTTAGGGGAAATGTCAAGTTGTTTTGGCTTATAAGGTTACCTCAATCGGGCGGAGGAATACCGCAGAAAAAAGGGGGGATGTTTGAGCTGTTGTGTTAATTGTGAAGTGATTCGGTATGTGTTGTGCAGTGAATGTAAGATTAATTTCCTGTCAATACCGTGGATATCACCCCCACGTGTACGACCTGTTACTTAATCTACGTTCACTAGAATTGAAAAACAACAAGCAGGAATGCAATGCACGTGTTTTGAACCCAAATCGAAAATTATGTTCGATGAAGCAAGAGAGATGACTTTCACTAATGTGAAACTAGGAAAGCAAGACAAATTCTTTACGAAATATATAACAAAAGCAACAACAACAAGTATGCTTCCTAAAATGAAAATAAGCAAGAGAAACAGAAACCCAAGATGGGTCCCACCGGGCGTGCCAAAATGTTTCACTCGGAATGTTTCGTTCCTTTTAGAAACAGATAAGGGTTGGGGCTAGGAGGAATACCTGTAGAATGTCGAGATGATGTGCGCGTACCGTAGAGAAAGATCAGGCTGACTGCAAAGAACTCCTTTTTGTCTTGGAAGGACTACCTGCAAATAAGAACATAAGACCACAAGATTTTAATTAGACAATAAATGAGGAAACTGCCTTGGGCCCAGGAAATATAAAACTTCCTTTCGAAGGTGGTCAGTTCCCTTGCTAATATGAATTAACACAAAAGACTATAAGATATCAATTAAATTGCTTTGTTGAACTGGGTAGGGGAAAGGCTGGTTATTGGTTATAATCAGTATAACCAATGGCGGTTACTGATAACCGATGGCGGTTACTAATGACCGATATCGGTAGAGTCTAGGATCTGAAGGTTAGTTGTTTTGTGGGGTGGTGGTGTTATTTGGTAGTTTTGTTATTTGTAGGGCTGTATATAGGTAATATTAGGAAATAGGGTGATGAGATCTAGATGAATGACAGTTAGATGCAATGACACATTGGGTAGTGGATCCAAGAATGGATTTGTGAGGACTTATGATTCAAAAAGTAGAAGAAATGTTATTAAAGAGTACATGCAAGAAGTAGCTTACTAATTATTCGTGGAGATGCAAGTCCAAGAGCTCTGATGGAAAAGGTAGAACTGAGGTAGGATGGTCTGGCACACAGCAGATCAAATCAGCTGAGTATCACAGGGCTCTGGTATCTAGTTGCAGTCCTAGGCTTGCTCTCCCTTGCTGCTAACTCTCCTTGTCTCTTCACTTGTCTCTGCTCAGTCAAGTAAAGATCAGGGTTTTCTCGATCGCTCCTAATGCTCTTTCTTGATTCAAAGAATCCTTTTCTCTTATCCAAAAATGAAATTCCAATCCTTTGTTTTTGGTTTGGGGAGGCCATTTACAGGGAACCGATGGCGGTTATGTAACCGACGGCGGTCGAATAGGAACCGGCATTGGTAAGGAAAAAGTAGGCTATTTTTAGTAAAACAGCCCACCTTCCCTGCTTTTCTCCCGAGAGATTAGTTGTGGGCTTGGTCAAGTGACTAGAAGGTCGGTTTTAGGTGTGAGAAATGGGTCCTTAGTCATGAGTGTATGTGTAGACCAAGTTTTAGGTTTTAATTAGGTTAGTTTAGGATTAGGGCTAGGTCATGATGAGGTGGCAAAATGAGGTGGCAGGTGAGGTGATGGGGATTTATCAATTACAAGGTAATTAATAAATAATTGTGTGAGCTTTAGGTAATGAGGTTAGGTTGTGAAATGGGATGCGGGTCACAAGGGGTCGTAAGACATGAATTTGGTGTCTATAAGCAGAGTAGTGTCATTTGTAGAATGAATTCATTAGAGTTGTAGGTTGTGTTCTTCACAGAAGGTAGATTCTAGAATCTCTCGGTACACTTATGTTGTATTCCCGCAATAAATTCCGCTAGGAATTACATACACCAAGCTCTGTCACTTGCATTGTCCCTCTCCTACTTGCATTATATTCGGTCTATATCCAAAGCTGTTATTGTTCAAATACATTCTTCTATTGATGCTAGCATATACACACTCTTATGGATTCACGTGAACACAAAGGAACGAGGAGATCATTCTGAGGGGACAAAGTCATACACTACTGGATTTGTAACTGTTCTGCAAATTCTATGTTTTATCTGTCAACATTCTAGTTAAAACATATCAAATAAAGTAGTGAATTATTTCATTTCAGTTAAATTTCACTTTCAATATTTCTAGGGAAGATGTGGGGATTGATAGTTTCTCAGGAACTATGATTCATTCCTCACTTCTGAGGTAGGATCAAGAGTCTTTTAATTAAGTTAATCAGCTATTTAGTTATTTAGGATAAACCCACAACTGTAAAGGCAAGTAGCTACACCGAGCTACCTTGCTTGTTTTAATTTTTTTTATTAGATTAGTTATCATTTTTTGAATATATTAGATTAATTGCTCTTTTAATTCTATCAAAAATACAAAAAATAGAGGAATATATATATGTTGTAGACATATCTTGCATAATTAATTTATTTCATTTCAGTTAGGTTTATATTGATCTTGTATGACAATCACGGGACCTAGGGTGCCCAGGGAAAACATTTTTGACCCAATCATGCCTCAACCAAATATTTTTGTAGCATTAATTGACATAGACCAAAATCTCAAAATTCAGGTCTTTTGAACAACAACAGACCTACAAGAAATCAGCACACAGCTAAGAGGATTAAACATAGAAGACGACAAAACACACACATTCTGGTCAAATCAGCCAAATTATAGACTGCCTTGATATATTTCCATATGACTGTAGAAGGACTTAAAAGATAGTAAACATTCGGTTGTGATCCACTAGTCCCATAGCTAGACGCAGGAGACCTCCTTGTTGATATAGACACTAGCTTACATATCCAAGTTGCTAGAACACTTGTTAGGTACTTCGAGAAAATCGTGCAACTTCTAGTTCTAAACGTAGAGGCGGAAAAGGCATATGATTACTGGATACTTGGAATCAGGGATTGACTCTTCATATGACCATAGGAGGTCCTTAACAACCATGAACTTACGGTTGTGATCCACAGGTCCCACAACCCAATGGGCCTACAAATCAATCAAGTATTGACACCAGCTTGCGAACGCTAGTGTTTAGGTCCTCTCCACTTCCACTAGACATTATCACATAACTATCATTATTAAATGTAGCAGCTAATCAAGCTAAAGATTTCTGAACTAGACCATAGAATCATCCATAAAGCACCAAAAGATCCACTACACATTTAGCCATTCCATTTTCATGACCTTGTCAGGAGATATATACGAAGCATCCATAGGTCATCTTCCACGTATCCCACAACCCATAAATCGGATCACAATAGAGCTCGATATTGATTGGAACCTTCGAGCAGCTATCCTCACTGAATGATCTATCACACCAATTTTGGTTAGGAGGGCCTTCTTTACCTTAGATTCGTAGATCCCATTATTACGTGTTGAAGACATAAGATTACATAACTAGTTTATCTACACCCCATGTATATTCCATCCCCACCGGCTATCTCGGCATGACCTCAAGAGGTCGGGTGTGAGGAAGAGTTACTTGTAGATTCCCATGCTCGTTGGTCACTTTTCCATTGTACAAAATTGGTGAACCTGACGTGAAAGGAACAATTTCTTCACTTTCACACTCTTTGTTTTAGTTTTATCCACCTTCGCTTCTTCCCATTATTCTGCGGGTATTTATATACCCCCAAAATATGTCGGGATACAATGCATATGGAAGACCTCTCCTAGGTCTTGAAGCATACTATGATCAATTAAATAGACAACCATCACCCTCGCTCTCAGCATGGGGTGACAACTATTCAACTAACCAATTTTCAACACAAACTCCACCTCAAAGGACTAGATATAGTTCTTCTTTCCAAATAGAGGAGTTGGATCAGCTCACTCAAACACAACAACCAGAGCCTTCAGGCTCAAACAACATGACACTCACTAGAGAATCTGGTTCATTTCCTCAGGTGTTGCTTAGACCACAAATTAGTAGATAGTCATATCCATATATGTTTTTAGATGACGAATACTTAGCACGTTATGCTAGGAGTGAACAACGCTCTCAAAATATGTACCCACCTATAGGAGGTTTGCAAACACAACCCAAGGTCTCATTCCAAGAAAACACCCCCATTCCTCCACCTATAGGAAATTCCCTCGGTGAAACTTGCCAAGGCACCGATCAATTCATAGCAGGGTACCATATGCCTATACAACCTCAAGATATAAAAAAACCGCCACTAAGGCAAAATATCGTTTCTTCACCAAACAAGGTCATCTCAGCCTTAGTTGAGAAGGTTAGAGGGTTGAAACTTGCTCAAGCAAATCAAAATTCATAGTTCATGCAAGCAGGAACTTCCAATCCTCCACATCATCCCAGCTAAGTAGACCTCCTCATAGGAATAGGCACGTTGGGCATGCCTCCTCAGTATTTACAACAAATGCCAACTAGAACCACGTTTTCTAACACCACTCTAGTTGAGAATATAATACCTCCCGGTTTAGTAAAAAATAACCCATTCCTGAGCAATGCTCCTCCATACTTAAACATGTATTCGGAATCACCACATGGAGATATGTTCTCTTCTCCCGGCATGTTCGCTCAAACACAAGGATTTCCTTATGCCCCTACAAATACATATGCTACACCATATCAACAACCCATTCCACCTCCACCCCCTCAACAAGCACCATCAATGGTCGAAACCTATACGATAGGGACTTATTTAGAATATTTGAAAGAACCTTTAGGCTTCACTATATGAAGCGTCATGCTTCCAAGACCCCTCCCTGATCTACCCAAGTACATAGGGGAGGGAGACCCAAATGCACATATCAAGGCCTATGTCACAACCATTTGAGAACTTCTCCCTTGGGATGGAATTGTTGCTAAAATATTCCCCAAAAATTTAGAGGGTATCACCATCAATTAGTATTATAGAATACCTGAAGCCTCAATACATTCATTTAAACAACTCATTTCAGAGTTCATCAAGGCGTTAGGCATGAACAAAATGTTGAGAACATGAATCAGGGAATTCTTGCATATTAAACAAGAACACAATGAATTTGTTGCTCATTTCATCCAAAGATGGCATACAGTCCTCTATTCTTCATAAAGCACTCCAAATATGGATCAAATGAAACTATGTGATTTATTCCTTCATTCTCTCAATAGAGAGATAAAGGAAGAAGTCCAGAAGTTCCCACTAAGAACTTATGATGAAGTTCTTGAGAGCGTTCTCTAAATAGATCAAGCTGCAATAGATAGCGGTCGCAAGACATATGGAACAAATGGGAGGTTAATCATCCCCAACCAAAACACTATGACCTATCCTACTACCACAAATTCCAATCAAGGACCTAAAATCCTTAACAAAAACTGTGGAGTGACAACATATGGAGTGACTAACCAAACTAAAAGAGAAAACGTTGTAAATGTTCCACCACTAGTTAACAATCAATGAAACAACAATTTTACCCCAACAATCAACGCAGTGGATTTTAATCGTCCCCAATGACAACAACAACAACATCGGCAGATCCAAACATAGGGTCCAAGTCAAAACTCAACTGGATATCAAAACCAAAATCAAAGGCAACAAATGCAAAACTTTAATCCTAATAATCAACAGTTTAATCAGGGTTTTGGACCACAGCACATGCCAAACCAACAACCTAGGAGTTATAATCCCAACTCGTATTGTGGTTTCCACAAAATTTGAGGCCATGACACTACAACTTGCTGTGATTACAATAAGTTCATGCAACATTTTCCAGAAGAATAAAGAAAACTCTTCATAGATATGTTCTTAACAGATTTTGTGACACCTATGCCAAATACTTTCACAGGGGCAGTTTCCCCTCAAAACACACCTCTTAAGATCTTCAATGATCCACTTCCAAATCACAATAACAATAATAAATTCAATCCAAATGGGATGAAGAAAGGCGTAATGATAGGAAATAACGATCATAAAGCCTCAACTTCACTAAATCCACCTGTCGCACCACAATTAGGAAATCAGCCACGAACCAATATAGTTTGTCTAGTGGAGTTAGATACTAAGCTACACATAGAATCCATAACAAGAACACGAGAATATTCTTCTCAACCAAACCCAATCTATCCACTAGAGCCAGATAACATTAAGAAAACATTGGTAAAACCCATGGGTGCTTATGATTTAATCAATTACTTAACAAAGACCTTCTCTCACATATCCTTTTTGGACTTGTTGAAAAACTCTCCTGCCCATAGGGCTGCTCTTTTAGAATCATTAGGTCTAGGTCATTTAATTAACATCACTCCACCTCCTGAAACACAAGTAAACCATATAGACTTCGATATCCACCCTCCAAGGCAGCCAGATAGGGATATCAAGTTTATATTCAACATAAACAAAATGCTAACAGATGCTAAAATTACACATAGAGGTGATCCGTCCTTGCATTTACAGGTGTGGGTTTATAATAATTACTTTAAATGTGCAATGGTTGATGATGGGGCAGTAGTTAACATTGTCCCCTTCTCTTTCCTTCAAAATCTAGGATATGGAGAAACAAACTGTTCCACAACAAGAAATACGCTAAGAGGTTATGATAGCCTTAAGGCTACTTTAATTGGGACTATAATATTACCAGTCACCTTAGGACCCAAGACAATCCTCACCAATTTTTATATCATAGATCGGGAAACCAACTATAATATGATCCTCGGTCGACCATGGATACATTGCATGAAAACAATCCCTTCTACGTTATTCCAGGAAATAAGATTCTTACACCTAGGAAAGATATTCGTAGCAAAAGGTGACCCAAAACCATTCGACATACACCTAGCAGACCTGAATAAAAGACCAGGCATTCAATCTGAGTTTAAACTCCCAACAAACCAACTTAACAAACCAATCGACTCAAAACCGGAAGAAAAATTAATACCTACAATAGAACTAGAAATTACAAACCTAGTCAAGGGCATCCCAGCCCTCAAGGATGAAGCTAACATTGTAGAAACAATGTCATTAGGAACTACTGCAAAAATTATCAAATTATTGGAACAAGATCTACCAATTTTCCTACCATTTGATTCCACAAGTATGGGATGTACCCTAGGAGTTGGTTCTCTTCCAGCAAAGGAACTTTGCATGGTAGAAGTAATCAAAACAGAAGAAACAGATGCAAAGAATGTCCCAGCATCCATTTTTCCTAGTAAATATTGAACTCTCCACTTTGATGGAGCTAGATGTCGCTATGGAGTCGAGGCAGGTGTGATCTTTACTTCCCCTGAGGGAAATATCCTACCTTTTGCTTTTAAGTTAAACTTTGAATGTACAAACAATGGCACTGAGTATGAAGCCCTCCTCCTTGGCCTCATCATAGCCAAAAGGATTGGTGTTAATGATATCATAATATTAGGAGACTCGTAATTAGTTGCAAACCAAGTCTCTGAAGTATATGAGACTAGAGCTGAGCACTTACAGCTCTATAAAATAGTGGTATTAGATCTAAGCAAAGGATTTGACTTCATATCCATTGAGGCAATCCCATGAGAACAGAACCTTATCGTAGATTCAATAGCAACCTCAGCTTCACGTTTTACCCCAAGTAATGAGTTGGAAGATACAAGTTTCAAGGTATCACTTCGTACTGAACCATTGGTGAAGAAAATATCAAAAAACCCTCTTCTAACACATGTAGCTAAGAATGAGTCTTCTATCTTACATCATGTTGACAGTGATAAAGTCACTCTCGAATATCTAAAAACCTATGCAGAGCTACACCTTCCTCACTATATAGTTGATCTTTCCCTAATACCACACTCCTCTTCCTACTTTGGAAATCCCATTGTAGAGTCTCCTCCACAGAAGGATCTCGATATATACGAGATAGAAAATGGAGAAAGCTTGGAACTACCTCCAGCCCCACCTAAATTTGAAGAAGGTAACGCTTCTTTGATAGAAGAAACCATTGACATAAACATTGGAATAGAGGAAGAACCAAGAATTTTGAAGTTGGGATCCTTGTTAACTCTGGAAGAAATAGAAATACACACCCAAATCCTCAAAAAATATCAAAAGTATTTTGCATTTAATTATAAATAAATGACTGGTATCGCACCACAAGTTGCAGTACATAATCTCATCACTAAACCATATGCGAAGCCAATTAAACAGAAGTCAAGACCAATGAAGCCAAAAGTGGCTCTCATGGTAAAATAGGAAGTAGTAAAACTTCTCCAAGTAGGATTCATCAAGCCCATTGACTATTCACAATGGGTGTCTAATATCATTCCTGTCCTCAAAAAGAATGGGAAGATATGCATTTGTATAGATTTTTGGGATATTAACAAAACTTTTCCCAAGGATGAGTTCCCATTACCATCCATTGATGTTATCGTTGATGCAACAGCTGGATTTGAACTGTTGTCCCTCATGGATGGGTTCTCAGGGTACAATTAAATCAAAATATCTGAAAAATATCAAGCCAAAACCACATTTATAACTCCCTGGGGAACTTATTATAATGCTATCATGCCATTTGGTCTTAAGAACGTCAGTGCTACGTATCAGTGGGCAATGACTTATATATTCCATGATCTTATCCATAAAATTTTGGAATCATATGTGGATGACTTGTTGGCCAAGGCCAAGAAATGTTGTGATCATTCGGAAGTTCTCTGTATCATCCTCTCATGACTAATTGAGTATGGTGTCACATTAAACCCACAGAAGTGCGTGTTCAGTGTAACAGGAAGAAAACTTCTAGGATACATTATATCTTCATGAGGGATTGATGTTGATCTGACCAAAATATGGGTTGTTCTTGAAATGATTCCACCTTCGGATGAGTCTATAATCAGGTCATTTCTTGGGAAACTCGATGCAATCCAAAGGTTCATCCCAGATTTAAGCTTTTACATTCATCCAATCAACAATTTACTCAAGAAATATTATAGCGTCGATTGGACTGAAGATTGCAACAAGGCCTTCGAAGCAGTTAATCACTTCTTCTTGTCACCACCCACACTAATGCCTCCTAATCTAAACCTCCCTTTGATCCTATACTCACGAGCCACTCATGTCTCATTGGCCTACATGTTGGCTCAAGAAGATGATGACAAACGAGAACGCGTGATCTATTTAATTAGCCGAACGTTGCTCGATTATGAAACACATTACACACATGAAGAGAGAGAATGCCTTGCCATAATTTTTGCAACAAAATGTTTAAGACATTACATGTTAAACCAGGAAAAAAGGGTCATTTTAAAGATAGACCATTTACGAACATTTCTCACACAAGGATCTTTATCTAAAAATGCTAACCATTTCATAACCCTAATGGGAGAATTTGAGTTAACATTTGTAAACCAAAAATCCATTTATGGAAAAATCATTGCAGACTAGTTAGTTGACAATCTACTATATGGAGGTGAGCTAGTAGACCTAAAATTTCCCAATGAATGTGTATACTTTGTCAAAACCAGACCCCCCATTTCTACATGTCCCTAGTATTTTGATATCATCAATTTTATCATGGACCATACATACCCAGAAAGTGCCACGTCACAACAAATAAGGTGGTTACGCATTATTACCACTAAATATGTTGTTTTATACCAAGTACTCTATCATAGATCCTTTGATGGCATGCTTCTAAGATGTTTTGACATAGAAGAATCCAAGAGGATTCTTCATGAATCTTACTGTTATCCAAATTCAACCCCAGGGTTGATTTGATAACAAACATTAGAATTCTCAAGTCCCAAGAAAATGGATTGATTCAGGGAAAAAATCATGTTTCTAGGGTCCCCTCAGATTTTTTCTAACTCCCTTGGCGGAAGAAGGAAAGAGAAAGCTCTAAGAAAATGTGAAAAAGTTGCAGAAAATAAGCTTGGGACAGAAAAAATTATGAAAATCGGCTAAGTCCTAGTCCTCGCAATAGTCGAGACATTTGGGACGTCGGGGCGCGAATCAGCTGAAAGCCTCCCAGGCAGTCCGCAAGGCGAAGGAACATCTAGGCTGCAAGGACGCGAAGGACGTAAAAAGGCGAAGCAGCTAAGAGAAAAGGAAGCCCATTTTAGGAAATTCAGAAGAATTTGTCCCAGACAGTCCGGGACAGTTGGGACAAATGGATGCGAAGGACGCAAACCGGCCGGTTCGGCCGAAATTGGGAACTTCAACACTGGGACAGTTGGGACAAAGGGACGTGTGGGACGCGGATAGCTGAAGGATCCAAAAGCCAATCAAGCAATGCCATGTGTCATCAGCTGAAATGAGGGACAAGGAAGCCCATTTCAGGTGGATCAGGAATTTTTGTCCCAAACAGTTTGGGACATCCGGGACATGGAGACATGAAGGGTGCGAAAAGCCGGCAGACCCGTGGACCAATCAAATCACGACATGTGTCACAAGGGAGAAAGTCCAAAAGTCAAAGGCTGAGGTTTCAGGCACTGACCTGAGCAAATAAAAATAAGACACGTGTCCAATGAAGCGGGGAAAGATAGAGAATTACGCATCCAATCAGCGTTTGACATGTGTCATCTAGGTGGCAGAGCGCGAGAAAGATTTTCAAAACACATTTTCACCTGTTTTGTACCCTAAATCTTTAGATCGACATATCTTTTGATCCTGAGCTCGGATTTGCACGTTCTTTATATCAACAAAAAGATTATGAAATTCTCTACATGATTCTAGGGTTAATCTTGAACTTTGGTGTAGTCTAGAGAGAGAAAATTGAGAAACAGATCTGACGCGTGTTCATGGCCAGAAGTGACATTTCAACGACCAGATTTAATGTAGAATGGGTCACATTCTCCTGTAATTCGGTAAAAATGATAGGGTATGGGTTTGTAAGGTCCCCCATATTGTTTTAATGCATCTACAGTTGAGGAGGGATGGGCTCTCATGTTTTTGTATGTTTCTTTCTTCTGGGCTCGACCCTTGCACTGTAAAAGCTAGATTTGGCTCATTACCAATAGGGATCATTTTTTTTGACATAGCAACTTCTTCTTTCACCTCCAGTAGGTGGTTGATGAAAGAATCAGACCTCTCTAAAAGATTGTAACAGTTTTTACCTCTCTGAGGTTGTAATGCAGTGATTTGTGTACTAGAAATGATAATACAAGCTTTGTGAATGGTTTTCAGTCCTTTGTTTGTATTATTTGCTTCATTTCAGATCCTAAGTTATATCTTATCAGTCTGTGTATGTTTCATGTTGAAAATCTCTGGTTTGTGTCTATTTTCTTGACAAAAATGTTTCACCACTCCTTTTGGTGCATCACCATCTTTAGTTAGTTTCAATTTCTTGCACTTCTACCCCTGTCTCCTTGCAAGTTAGAGTAGGATTAGGATCTAAACCTCTGTAGTTGTGCAAGCATTAGATCTAAATCAGAGGAGTTTGAGGAGCCAGCCTCTAATCTGGAGATTCCTCTCTTAGTTTCACAAGTCCCACGCTTGGAGAGAGGTTTCCATGTTGTGCAATCACACTAGATGCTAGAGTGATCAACCTAGAAACCTGATCTGCATCCAGGGGTGTTGTGAGTCTACAACAGCAGTTTTGGCACACCCAGTGGGACCTAGAGGTCTCATTTTTATTACAGCAGGGTTGTTGTGCATCTGCTGCATTTTTCTTGCTTAAAAAGAGCTATTATTTGCATATCTGGCGACTCCCAGGGGAAGAATCGATTGGTTCTAAGAGCAGGCCTGAAAACTCATGAGAAGAATCACCACAAGTTCAAGAGTTGGAGAAGAAGAAGTGTTGTTTGAATACTTGAAATTATCTCCAAGAAGAAGGCAAAGAGGAAGAAGGATTCAAAGGTCTCCATCTCCACCAAACATAACTCTCTCAACTCCTCCACCTGACAGGCCTTTCATTCAGTCAACAAGGGTTTTAAGACCAATCAGAATGGCTCAGAACAACCCCTACGTCAACTTCACAGGTAGCATCCCACTTACTCTCAATGCACAACATCCAGTTCCTATTACAGCTTTGAAGAACATTCCCTACTTCACTAGAGAAAATCAGACTACTCCAGGTGATCATGTTAAAGATATTGTTAACCTTTGTGTAATTCATGAAATTAATGAAATACAAGTGGCTGTCAAGTTACTGGCATCTTCATTCAAGGGTAAAGCATTGCAATGGTTTAGGAGCCTTGGAGCTGGTTCTATCACAAACTGGAATCAGCTGTGTATTGCACTTCACGAGCAATTTGGAGAGAAGGGAGACAACTTGTCTCTTTTGGAGCAGCTGACAACTATCAAGAGATCCCCCAACGAGCAGCTGACTGACTTCAACTTCAGATTTCAAAGATCTTGGGATAGGATTCCAGTGGCAGTCAGGCCAACAGTAGAAGGTGCTTTTCTATATTACCTTAAAGCTTTGAATTCTGATATTTCTATGTTAATTCAATCTATGTGAGGCACAACCTTACCTGCTGCTTATAGCATTGCCATTAGAGCCGAAAACTGCCTTATTCAAGCTGGTAAACTGGCTCCTAGGCCTCCCATGCCCTTGTATCCAAACTTAGAAAATCCAAGCACTAGTCAAGCACCCACTTTGGCTTCTGTTCCCACCCCTAGAAATCAAAGTTCAAGTGAAACTTCTACTTCATCCTCTAGTGCTTCAAATGAACTCCAAGAGGTCATGAAACGGTTACAAAACCTAGGCAATGAGCTAGTTACTCTCAAGAGGCAGCAAGCCCAAGGTTTCAGACCTTCTTATCAACCCCAAGCTTAGCCTAATAGATAGCCATACCAACCGCAAAGACCACCTAATCCAGCTACAAATATGAATCAAACAAGGCCTCCTGCCAATAGACCATTCCAGCCCTATAATCCAAATGCCATATCTACCTCTAAGGCATTAGTGCCAACACAGAACAACATTGCTCAAGAATATGATTGGTGTTTTCCATGCAATGAGCCTCATAACCAATCCATGTGCTTCAATGGTGCTCTCAATCAAGCATTGATGGTGACAACTACTGGTGTGGAGGGTGAGGGCAGTCAAGGAAACAGCCAACAACAAGAAACATTCCAACAGCAATCAGCCCCAAATGACACCACATTGGTGAACTGGCAAGCAGAAGATTTCTGTGGCATGAATCAAGCAGTTTCTCAAAGTGTTGCAGCCAACACAAGGTCAAAGAGGAGAAATTTGGGTGAAGAACAGCCATTAGCCCCAGCCAATCCACAACCTTCCATGGCTCCACAAATGATTGGCAAGCAAAGTCTAGTTTCAAATGCACAAGGGCAGCCAAGAACAGCCCCTAGGCCAACTCAAATACCAGCTGTTGCTGCCCACATGCAAGGAGAAAATGTGCAAACCAAGGGACAGCAAAGAGATCCTTCATCACCATTCAGTATCATTTATCAGATGAAGAAGACAAATGTCAACATATCAATGTGGGAATCCCTATCTATCCCAGGCCAAAGAGATCTGTTGCAACCTGCCATGAAGGATTGGCCAACTTCGAATTAGCAGGTTCAGATGCAAGACAAAGTGCTTATAAATGTTGCCCAGCCTGAAGGAAGTCACGGAGGACAACAAGGTAAAATGTTGAAGCCCCCTCCTTTTTATGTTTCATTAATCATTGGAAATCAGCTAGTACATAATTGCATGATAGACTCCAGGGCAAGTAGCACAGTAATGCCTAAACAAATAGCTGATCAGCTAGGGCTCCAGTATGAAATAATATCTAAAGGGGTAGTGCAGCTAGATGGGACAGCAATAGCAACAGTTGGAGTGATTAGAAATTTGTGTCTTACCTTGCACGCATGTCCAAATGTTGTTGTCTTACGTGATGTATCAATCATAGACCTTCCACCACTCTTTGCCCTTTGCTTGTCAAGGGACTTCACAGCCAAGATTGGGGGGTATTTGTCTGCTGATTGGTCACACATGCTATTCAGAACAAGATATGGAATTAAGGCCACAATCAGATCCGAACCTATTGCAAAATTCCATATTGAGCCTTACACTCCAAGTCAGATTAATGCCAATTGCTCAACATTTGATCAAGAAGATCATCCTAGCACTGATGAGGCTGACACCAAGGTAAGAAGTATCCTGGATCTAACTCTTGACGAATGGGAAAACAAGATACATGCTTTTGATCCCTATCAAGAAGTAGAAGAATTTGCGCTAGGATTTTATTGTTTACATGAAGGGAATCAACCTCTCCCTAGCATCACCAAGCCCGGATCACATAGAAAAGAATGGAGTATGGCAATTTTTCTTTGATGGGTCAAGGAGTAGACAAGGTGCAGGAGGAGGAGCTATGCTCATTTCACCGCAAGGTATAAGGTATTACTCAGCCTTCCATTTTCTAGTTTTCCTTGCTCAAACAACACATCTGAGTATGAAGCCTTAATTTATGGACTACACTGGGCAATGAAGAGAGGCATCAGGAATTTACAAGTGTTCAGGTGATAGTGAGCTGATCATCAATCAAGTCAAAGGAAACAACATGCTACCAAAGAATGACCTGCTGAAGAACTACAAGAATAGGGTATCGGACCTCATTGAGGATTTCGAAGATTTCAGCATCAATGTCCATACCCAGGAGAGAAAGAATGAAGCCGCGGATAGGCTCGTAGTAGTTGGAGCTGCATGTTTGATGTGGTTAGACAAGTATCAAAAGGGAAAAAAACACAGCCATCATATCCAATGTGATTGTGAGGCCAGCAGTTCCAGATAATAATATAAGCTGGCAGGTGTTTGAGAACGATCAACAGATCGTCAATTTTTTACAAGAAGAGGCTGAAGTTCTCCAGCTAAGAATCAGGATAAGACTAGCAGCAGCAGTATGGGGGTCAAGTAGTGCAGCTGCGGACAAACAAGCTTCCCAAAAGGTTTCAGTAATGTTGGAATCTATCTTCAACCCTAATGATCTAGTTCCAGTAAGAAGAAAGGATAACATATCAGGTCAAGAGGTGAAGATTCAGAGCCAATTTTTGGTTGGAAGAAGGCAAAACACTTACAAATTGGTAAAAGTAAGTACACTGAGCAGGAGAAATCAGATTTCATACAGCTTTGCCAAGAATTTCCAGATGTCTTTGCTTAGAGCTTATGAAGATCTTGAGAGGATTCAATCCGAAAGTTGGCACAACATACCATAGAATTGGATCCGGAATGCTAAGCCCATCAGGCAGAAGCAGAGACCTGTTAATCCCTCACATTGAGCCTCTAATGAGAGAAAGAGCTAAATAAGCTAATAGAGGCAAGCATTATATTCCCGATCAAGCACTCAAGCTGGGTTGCTAACTTGGTCCCGGTCAGGAAGAAGAATGGAGAGATCAGGTTGTGTGTCAACTTCAGAGATTTGAATAGAGCCTCTCTCAAGGGATCATTATCCACTCCCTTCCATGGAGCAAATATTACAGGTGGTAGCTAGTGTCAGAAAGGTTTTCACTACTCGATGGCTACTCGGGCTATAATCAGATTATGGTGAAGGGAGGAAGACCAATTCAAGACAACCTTCACAACTAAATGGGGCACATATGCTTACAAGAAGATGCCATTTGGGCTATCCAACATGCTGGTGCTACCTTTCCAAAGGGAAATAGACGTGGCATTCAAGGGGTTGATCAACAAAATAGTTTTGATATATCTTGATGACATCACTGTATTCTCCAAAAATGCAGTGGATCACCTTTTTCACCTCAGGAATGGTGTTTCAAAGGTGTAGAAGAGTTTGGGGGTATCTTTG
Source organism: Taxus chinensis (assembly GCA_019776745.2). Classification (NCBI taxonomy): domain Eukaryota; kingdom Viridiplantae; phylum Streptophyta; class Pinopsida; order Cupressales; family Taxaceae; genus Taxus; species Taxus chinensis. The sequence goes on along the minus strand of CM034146.1, from coordinate 886,308,512 downwards.
AATCCCCAAAAAATGCATATTCCTGGTTCATGAGGGGAAACTTCTAGGCCATATTGTCTCAAAAGAGGGACTGGCAATTGATCCAGAGAGAATTGAAGCCATAAGAGTACTACCATTGCCAAGTCACAAGAAGGCTCTTCAAAGCTTCTTGGGAAGGATCAATTTTGTCCACAGGTTTATCCCAGATTTTACAGCCCTTGTCAAGCCCATCACCAAAATGTTAAAGAAGAACATGGCTTTTTATGTGGATAGCAGAAGGCAAGGAGAGCTTCGAAGCAATCAAAGAAGCTATCTCTCAAGCACCAACTCTCATCAACCCAGACTTCTCCAAGGATTTCATCCTCTATGCATTTGGAGGTGATGACACTATTTCTGCCATTCTAGTACAGCAGAACAAAGATAATGATGAGCAGCCGATTGCCTTTTTCAGCCAGAGCCTAGATGACTGTGAGGTGAGGTACTCTTTTATTGAAAAGCATGTACTTTTAATAATCAGAAGCTTGAAGAAATTCAAGCATTTAGTCTCAAACAACAAGGTCCAGTTGCTGGTCTCACATGCTGGAGTTAAGGACTTCCTCCTCAACAAGGATTTGAATGAGAAAAAGGGGCAAGTTGGATCACCCATGTCATGGAATATGACATTGATATCAAGATCACCAAGCTGGTAAGAGGGAAAGGACTGTGTGAGCAGCTGGTTTTTGGGGAAGCAAAAAGAATTATGTAATAAAGAAGAAACTGTTTTGACAGTCCCAAGACATCCATGAGCCGAGTGGCAGGAAAGAAGAAGGCAATGCCTACCCTGACTCTTTGCTGGAACCCAAGGTATTATGCACTTCCTAGGCATAGGCCTAGTGTCCTCCCAGAGATGAACAAGACCCAAAGGAGACATTTTAGATTGCAGGTTGTTTCGTATGCCATTTTTGATGGAGTTTTGTTCAAGAAAGATGTGACTGGAGTGCTTACTGAGATGCATTAGCACAAATTAGATTCAAAGGGTGTTGGAAGAGTTTCATGGTGGACCAGCTGGGTGGCCATTTTGCACCAAGAGTGACAGCTCTAAAAATCATGAAGGCTGGTTATTATTGGCCTAAAATCTTCAGTGATTTGCTATGCATGGATCAAGAGGTGTAAGAATTGTGCATTCTTCACAGGAAAAGAGAGACTTGCTACCCTTCCATTGCATCCAATCTCAGTTGACCAGCCATTCATGCAATGGGGTTTGGACTTCATTAGAGTCATTAATCCCAATTCAATCCAAGGGCACAAATGGATTTTGACAGCCACAGACTACTTCACCAAATGGATAGAAGCAGTAGCACTCAAAGAGGTGAATGAGTCTAGCATCTTAGACTTTTATGAGGGGATAACAACCATATTTGGTGTACTTGCCACAATAATCTCTGATAATGCATTGGCATTCATTAGATCCAGAGTGACTGAGTGGGCTGTCAAGAACGGTATTTACCTAAGTACTTCATCAAACTATTACCCTTAGCATAATGGCCGGGCTGAGTCTACAAACAAGAACTTGTTGAGGATCATTAGGAGGACTCTTGATGAGAATCAGAGGTCTTGGCATACCAAACTGAAATCAGCCTTATGGGCTGATAGGATCACTCCCAAAAGATCCACACGTAACTCTCCATTCAGGCTTGTCTATGGAAGAGAGGAAACCTTGCCTATGTCACTTGAGTTGCCAACAGTTGGAACTCATGAAGTAGCTGGAGTTGCTTTAATTTGAGTCCATGGAGGTGAGGTATGCAGAGTTGATGGAGCTGTAAGAGATTAGAAATCAGGCATCCCAAGCAATGGAAAAGGATCAAGCTTTGATCAAGAAGACCTTTGATAGAAAGGCCAAGGATAGATCTTTTCAAGTTGGAGATTCTAGTGTTGAAATGGGGATGTGGATAGAGAAAAACTGAGAAGGCATTCAAAATTTGATGCCATTTGGAGTGGCCCATACATGGTCACAAAGTGCAAAGAACAACAATGCTTTCTAATTAGCCTCATTGGATGGTGAAGAACTACAGATTCCAGTCAATGGAATCTATCTCAAGTGTTGCTTCTAGAGGGAAGTTCACTACCTCTGTAAATATTAGAGTTAGATATTCTTTCCTCCAAGTGCTTGTGCACATTGTTTTGACTGTAGGTTAGTTTTGTTTTCCCTAAGTGCTTTGGCACAGCTTGCTGTCCATGGAGATGTTTAGCAATCCTTGCTTTCATTAGGTGACATTCCATCTTCCCTCCTTACACATTCTGAGTCAGTTAGGGTTCTGAACAGAATATTTGATAACTCCATGCCCAATGGACTGCTTCTGGCTACTGGTATCTTTTCACCTAGCAGGCAGGTGATCCCCGAAAAGTCACCAAATTGTTATTCAAAGTTCACCCCCCAAGGGTAAATTTCGATAACATGCATCAGAGTTTTCAAGTTCCAAGTAAGTAGGATCGATTCAGGGAAAAAATCGTGAAATTGGCTAAGGTCCTACTCCAAGCCACCTTTGGGACAAAATGGACATCAAGGCGTGGATCGACCGAAAAGCCTCCAGGTGGCCCACGAAGTAAAGGGAAATCTGGGCCGCGAGGACGTGAAGGGCGCGAACCGGTCGGTTCAGCTGAAAAGGAAAATTGGATAGCAAAGGGACAACCGGGCCGTTGAGATGCGGAAAGCTGGTTCAGCCGAAGGTCCTAGAAAATTGACTAACTAGCTCAGGACATTTGGGCCTTGAGGATGTGAACCGCCCGGTTCAGGCTGAAAAGGCAGAACTTTCACACTAAGTAGTCAGGAACATCTGGACTGTGAGGATGCAAAGGACGCAAAGGGCGCGAAAAGGTGAAGCGGCCCAGAGCAAAGGAAGCCCATTTTAGAGTGGTTTGGAATAATTTGTCCCAGACGGTCCGGGACAGTTGGAACAAATGTACGTGAAGGATGCGAACTGGCCGGTTCTGGCCGAAACAGAGGAACAACAACACTAGGACAGTTGGGACAAATGGACGCGCGGGACGCGGATAGCCGAAGGAAACCCGAGTGCCAATCAGATCAACGACACGTGTCACCGGCCGACATGAGGGACAAGGAAGCCCATTTTGCGAAGATCGGGAGTTTTTGTCCCAAATAGTTTGGGGACATCTGGGACATGAAAGACACGAAGGGCGCGAAGGAATCCAGCAAACCCCGCGGACCAACCAAATCATGACACGTGTCACAAGGGAGAAAATTCCAAAAGGTCAAAGGGTGAGGTTACAAGCATTGACCTGAGCCAATAAAAAGAGGACACATGTCTAATGAAGCAGGGAAGGAGAGAGAATCACGTGCATCCAATCAATGCGCTTGCCATGTGTCGTCCAGGTGGTAGAGCGCGGGAAAGAAATTTAAAAATCACGTTTTCGCCTGTTTTGTGCCCTAGATCTTTAGATCGACATATCTTTCGATTCAGACCTCAGATTTTGCACGTTCTTTATATCAATGAAAAGCTCATGAAATTCTCTACATGATTTTGGGGTCTAATCTTGAATTTTGGGGTAGTATGGAGAGAGAAAATTGAGAAACATCTCCGACACGTGTTCATGGCCAGAAGTGACATTTCAGCGACCAGATTTAATGCAGAATGGGTCACATTCTCCTGTAATCCAGTCAAAATGACAGGGTATGGGTTTGTAAGGTCCCCCATGATGTTTTAATGTATATGCAGTCAAGGAGGGATGGGTTCCCCATGTTTCTGTACATTTTATTTCCCCTGGGCTCGACCCATGTAATGTAAAAAGCCAGATTTGGCTCATTTCTAAGGGGGGAACATTTTTCTTTGGATAGCAAGCTTCTTATTTCACGTGTAACAAGTGTTTTTTGCAAGTATCAGACCTCTTCTAAAATTGTAATAGGTTTTCTACCTTTTGATGTTGTAATACAAGGGTTTTGACAGTGGAAATGACAATACAAGCTCTGTGATCAGTTTTTAGTCCTCTGTTTGTGTTGCTTGTTTGATTTCAGACCTCTGATTACATCTTATCAGCTTGTGCATGATGTTTTTATGTTGCATTTTATGGTGCATCACCATCTTTAGTTAGTTTCAATTTCTTGCACTTCTACCCCTGTCTCCTTGCAAGTTAGAGTAGGATTAGGATCTGAACCTCTGTAGTTGTGCAAGCATTAGATCTAAATCAGAGGAGTTTGAGGAACCAGCCTCTAATCTGGAGATTCCTCTCTCAGTTTCATAAGTCCCATGCTTGGAGAGAGGTTTCCATGTTGTGCAATCACACTGGATGCTAGAGTGATCAACCTAGAAGCCTGATCTGCATCCAGGGGTGCTGTGAGTCTGCAACAACACTTACAGTGGGATATGTGGGGGCCACTTCAGTGGTCACACCACCACTCGTAGAATACATTGAATGGGATATTTTTGTCCACTCTCGAACATGACGTAATGCAATTTATACGTAAGTGCCACAAATGCCAAGAATTCTCCCACGAGATTCACATGCCAGCACAATCCCTGCAATCAATAGCAACTTCGTGGCCCTTCTCCATGTGGGGTCTAGACTTGATAGGGAAATTATCTCCCTCATCAACTGATGGCCATAATTTTATAATCACAACCATGGAATATTTTACCAACTGGGTGGAGGCCATGCCTCTCACCACTGTACCAGGTTCGGTGATTACCAAATTCATTTTGAACCAAATTATCTGCAGGTATGGTGTCCCACAAGTCATTATCTCAGATAATGGCACATCATTTAATAATGATGAGGTTTGTGAGTTATGTAGCAAGTTCAAGATAAACCATCACACAACCTCTCTTTACTACCCTCAAGCCAATGGGTAAGCTAAAGCCATAAACAAAACGTTGAAATCTATTCTCCTCAAAATAGTCAAGGAGAACAAACGAGATTAGCATTTAAAACTATATCTGGCCTTATGGGTCCACCGAACCTCAATAAGAACACCAATAGGAGCAAATCCTTTCTCGTTGTTATTCAGAGCAGAATCATTTCTCTCACTTAAGGTTGAAATACCTAGTCTCTGCATCTCATTACAAGGGATTCTAAATGAAGAAGCTTACAGGGAGGCATGCCTCTCTCAACTAGAAATCCTTGATGAGGCCAGGGTAAATGCCGAACAATGGCATAGAGCCTATGCTGACCAGATGTGCTAGTAGTATAACAAACGATTCTATGAGCGAGAAATATATGAAGGAGATCTAGTTCTAAGACTAGACAGCCAGATTGATAAGAAAACTGGCGAAGGAAGAAAGTTCCGGCCCAAATGGTTAGGCCCATACCAAGTCATGAAGGACTATGGAAATGGTGCATATCTCTTGTGCACACTAGAAGGTGAGGAATTTGGTGAAACAGTCAATTCCTTACACCTTAAGCAGTTTTACACATAAAACATCAAAGTCATTACTAGTACATTATAGCTACCTACATTGCATTAGTATTTTAGCTGCTTCATTTTGTCCATTTCATAAAAATGATAATCTAGGAGCTTACTCTTAAAACAATCTGTTATAACTTTCTGAGGATATTGGAAAAGATATTCATATCGCACCTCTTCAAACATCATTAAATATTTTCAAATCTTCTCATCAATTTTGATAGATAAACATTGACGGAAACCATACCAAGACCTACATACTTGGATTTGATCTTTCTTTCTACTAGGTAAAGTTGTCCTTGCCTACGGTCTATTCTAGAAGCTTCTTGGTGTCACATCTATCCCTCTTAAAAACTCTTGGGAAAAAAGGATATCCTAAAGTTATAGATCAGAAATGTCAAAATCAAATGAAGTCAAAAGCACCAAGAAAACAAAATATTTTATTTTACACACTTCTCTTCCCCATCAACCTTCGGTGATAAGCCCGCATCTCTTACTGGTGATGTGAGGTTGGGAAAGGAAAGGAGTGCCGTTACTCGCCTGTATCTTTCCTTTGGTGATAAACCCATGCTTCTTACTAGTGGCGTGAGGCAGGGTGTGGGGGGTCTAGTCACAAAAACTAATAAATCTTGGTATGCTAAAAACACAAATCAAATTATGTTAGGAGAAAGAAAATATCCAAACATCCAATTTCCAAAGAGATCAAATCCTCAAAACCAGATTTTGTCAACCAGGGTTGCCATTTATGAATCTAAGTCTAGATAAACTGAAAGGTAAGTGGCCTTCTAAACTAAGTAGTAGTTCTGAGTAGGGTGGGTGTGTAGGTCCAAATTTGGTTCTTGTTCTTGGTTTTTCTGTCTCTCATCATTCCATTCAATCAAACTCATACAACTTGTGCCCTTCCTAATTCTTGGTGTTGAGCCCTCACGTCTTACTAGTTGCGTGGATTTGGGCTTGGGGCAATTTCATCTCTTTATCACTATGCATTCATCACGTTTTGCAAATATAAGAAGGAATTACAAACATTTACCTAAAGAGTGCAAAAGTTCAGTGCTACCATAAGTTAGTATCATCTCATATCAACATTGCAAAAACATATAGAGTAAAACATTCTATTTACTATCATTTGTTTTCCATTAGCATACATTCTGGAAACATGAAAAGAAAATATTCTAAAAACATCTAAAAAGACATTTAGAAAATGAGTCACAAAATTTAAGTTACTAAGATTCTAGATCCAAAGATATATATATATATATATATATATATATATACAAATCAGGTTCCGTATACAATGCCATCATGCACTAGGCATGGTCAAAGCGCTCAATGAGCTAGGAAAGTACAAAAAATACTCATATAAAAAACCTAACAAATGTCACTACAAAAAGAGCCAAGTGGCCTCTCAATCCCTATGGGATCCCTCAAAAGGCACACAATCACGTCTAGGACTCCGGCTACGTCATGTGCTCTAAGTGCACTGAGGGCTCGTGGTCCCCAAACAGTAGCTGTAGTATCACTATGAGAGTGTCTCCTTTTGATCAGGAACTCTGCAGCCCTATTCCCGGCTACCTCGACACAGAGGGAATTCACCATCTTGGCCACATTCCAGATAGGGGAAAAAACATATCGGTATGCCTACCGGCTGTTGAAGGCTCCCCTACATCCACGGATAGCTCAGTACATGAGTCTTCTCCATGGGGAGCATCAGGGTATCAGTACATACCCAGCGAATCAAGTCTCACCACTCATCAGTGGTCTCTATAAGCAAAGGAGAAAACAAATTAGAAAACAATCAAAATTTGAAACCAAGGATGAACAAAAAGAGAGGTAACAACTAAGGAAACTCTAGCTATAAACAAATATCAAAGGAAGATTGACAACTCACTCAGATCTCTAGGCCTCCAAGAAGGATCTCTGGGATCCGTGCCTGTCATGGATGTCACTTCCATTAACTGGTGTCCCCCTCCTACATCTAGGGCAACATGGCATCCTACCACAGACTTCATCCTCACTATCCTAGGTCCTGATAAAGTAACTTCTCTGAGACTAGAGTCACCCTCTCCACACTTCTGCTCTGCCTTCTCGGTTTGTAGGATATCCTGAGTGTCATGCCACTTGGGATTGCTATCCCTCTTCCCCACCTGACTCACTGATCTTCACATGTCCTCAGTCTCCTCCTCTCATCTCTCCCCCTATGAACTCGTCAGACTCAAAGTCTATATCAATGGGGTCATCACTACTATGGGCAGGACCGGTGGCAATCTGAAGTAAAGGTGCTTGAGGAGCACTGGCTCTCTCTCAAGTGTGTACCACCCCTCCTAGCTGCAAAAGGGGATTCCATGCGGAGTAACAATAGTCCAAACCCAGCCTCTATGACCTCCCCTAGCCTCCCGAACTGATTTGAAAATTGGCACCATTGGAGGAAGCATGTTAATGTAAGCAAGGCCGAACTACTGAGGCACTCGATCAAAGGGGTGTATTTCTCTACCTTCCCTGTCCTGTCCACAAGCTACCCTATAGTAGAGAAGGAAATCAAAGTAAAGCATACCTCCTCACCCCACAACCCCACCATGGCCTGATAAGGTGTGGCCTCCATATCCGTCAGTAGTCAGGGAAGTAACTAGCTTGATGGGGTGCCTCTAAGCATCTGTCATCCTTGGTCCATCTAGTTGCCCTAACATGGCCCCGAGATTTGTTGCACCTCTATGTGCTCTCCCATAAGGTATAATGCACTCATAGACCCAGCTCATAACTAAGGTTGGATGGTTCAGTGACTATCCCTATAATCAAACCCACCCTGTATAAGTCATGATAGGTGGTCCCAAGTATATCGGCTCCCCAGGCATAAATCTGACCATGTGCCTCAACCTGTGCAATGATGGGGGCCCAGTAGTAGAGAAAAGTATCCCCTCCCTTATCCCTGATCAATCTCGAAACAAGGATTCCCTTAATGGCCTGGACAGATCAGAGGGATGGGCAAGCCAAGAATAGAATGGACCTTCATCCCCTTTTTCGAACCAGTGGAGACAACTGCATCTCCCATATAGGCGGGCCCACTGATTCACCTGAGCTCTGGATACTGCTGTATCAAATGAAATTCTCCTCCCAATAATTGGGACTCCCAAAATGTGGTAGACATCCTCTAGGGTGATATTCCAGTCATCCCTAACACCTAGAAATCAGAAGGTGTTCTGATCTGCATCCTAGTAATAAAATAAGTCACATAGTATGTGACTGGTAGGTGCAACATGCAGGGGACTCGTGTGATCCTCAATATACCTGCCCTCTAGAGAATATCCTGCTCAGCCTGAGAGAGTGCATCTAACACTACTGGAAGCCAATCACACTCCTACTCTCAGCTCCATCTAATGTACTCTTCCTTCTTCTACAAAACACCCAAAAACATGCAAAAAGAAGCAAGTTAGTGTCAAGATTGCATTGGAAAAATCATTAAAGCAAGTAGGAGCACTAAAAATGTAAAAATAAATTGAAAATAGTGTTGTTTTAACACTCTGTAGAGGACCACCGCCCTGAGTAGGGCAGCGGTTCCATAACCACCACCTTGAAAGGAAGCGGTCTCGTAACCACCGCCCTACTCAAGGCAGTGGTCCTGTCCCGCGACTACAAACGGGTTGCATGCTCTAAAAATGCTCAAAAACACAAAAATTGACCATTTTAGCTAAAACGAAAGCCTACCCATTAGGCATCCCCCCTAAGAGACACATTTAAAACTAACATTTCTAAAAATAACCCCCCCCCCCCCACAACAAATATTTCATCATTTTAACATTTTGGGTGTAAAAACGTTAAATTGAGAAGAACTAACCTGAGATCTCGCAGGTCAAGGTTCTGCTCGTGAAGGCATGATCACTATCTCGATACGAACGTTTCGACTATACTCTCATCGAAAACCATCAACATGGGTCCCAGAGCTCAAAAACTATCAAATCGACACGCACAAATGAATAGGAAAATAAGCCCATTTTATATATATATGGTGTTTTGACTCATTCTGAATGCCCCTTTCGCAGGTTTAGAGCGCCGACGGAGGTAATTTCTTATCCCCGCGCAAATGGTAAATCCTCATTTCATACTAATTTAGTATTTATTTTTCAATTTATTTTATCTATCTACACTTGAGTCCTCTTTCCATTTTGCAGGTAGCGGGAAATTGGATGGCGACATTTTGACACACAGACGTGTCAAGTATAATTTCTAGCTTCCCATTTTGGGACTGCCATACTCAGACCCACCGTTTTATGCCTCTTCATGGTTAAAATGCTTCTCTAAGGGGGCAATATGTACATACCCAAAATTATAGGGAACTGTACCAACGGAACGATGTTACACATGCCCAATGATGATACAGGTCACCTCGCAAGGTATTCGGAATCCAAGTAAGCTCACCAAGTGTATGTTAGCATCCCAAGCACCTTGTCTAAGCTTTGTGTACTTCACTTTATCCTCTGCCTTTCTTTTTCTAGCTTTTTGACCTTCAATGATGAAACTGCCGCCCTGCCAGGATGGCAGTCTTGTAACCACCACCCTGCTCAAGGTGGCGGTCCTTTACACATTCTCCAGCACATTCTTTTGATCACGACTTGCATAATTTTTTAACATCTACCAGATTTTCTCAACCGCCTTAGCTCATATTAATGTTTTATGTTCCGTGGAATAGTGTTTCTTCATTGTTTAATGGTAAAAGAGTTCTAATAGGAATCACCTTTGGGTGAATGTGAAATCTATAAATAGCCAACTTGTTTTCAAGCAAATGGCCCCTCAACTTCTCATTTCCATTGTTTAGTCTTTCAATTTCTTTCTTAGAATTCTTTTTTTTTTCATGTTTGCATCCATGCCAGTTTTTCCTTTACTGTTAGAAGTCATTCGATCTTCTTGCTTCAGTCTTGTTCATTACTGTTCATATAAATTATTTTAGAGCAGAGTAGTGTCATTTGTAGATTGAATCCATTAGAGTTGTAGGTTGTGTTCTTCACAGAAGGTAGATTCTAGAATCTCTTGGTACACTTGTGTTGAGATCCTGTAATAAATCCCGCTAGGAATTGCATATGCCAAGCTCTGTCACTTGTGTTGTCCCTCTCCTACTCGCATTATATTTGGTCTATATCCAAAGCTGCAATTGTTCAAATACCTTCTTCTGTTAATGCTAGCATATACACACTCTTCTAGATTCACATGAACATGAAGGAACGAGCAGATCATTCTGAGGGGACAAAGTCATACACTACTGGATTCACCACTATTCTACAAATTCAAAGTTTTATCTATCAAAGTTCTAATTAAAACATATCAAATGAAGTAGTGAATTATTTCATTTCAGTTAAATTTCACTTTCGATATTGCCAGGGAAGCTATGGGGATTGATAGTTTCTCAAAAACTATGATTCATTCCTCACTTATGAGGTAGGATTGAGATTCTTTTAATTAATTTAATCAGTTATTTAGTTATTTAGGATAAACTCACATTTGCACAGGAAAGTATCTACACCAAGCTACCTTGCTTGTTTTAATTTTGTTATTAGATTGGTTGTCATTTTCTGAATATATTAGATTAATTGCTCTTTTAATTCTATTAAAAATTCTATCAAAAATACAAAAAATAGAGGAATATATATATATATATATATATATATATATATATATTGTAGATATATATTGCATAATTAGTTTATTTCGTTTCAATTAGGTTTATATTGATCTTGTATGACAATCACGGGACCTAGGGAGCCCAAGGAATACATTTTTGACACAATCGTGCCTCAACCAATTCTTGTTGTAGCATTAACTGACATAGACCAAAATCTCAGAATTCAGGTCTTCCGAACAACAACAAACCTACAAGAAACCAACACATAGCTAAGAGTAATAAACATAGAAGACAAAAAAGCACACACATTCTGGTCAAATCAGCCAAATTATAGACTGCCTTGATAGATATACATATGAATGTAGAAGGACCTAAAAGAGAGCAAACATTCGGTTGTGATCCACTAGTCCCAAAGCCAGATGCAAGATACCTCCTTGTTGATATAGACACTAGCTTACGTATCCAAGTTGCCAGAACACCTGTTAGGTACTTAGAAAAAATCATGCAACTTCTAGTTCTAAATGTAGAGGCCGAAAAGGCATATGATTACTGGATACTCGGAATCAAGGATTGACTCTTCATATGACCATAGGAGGTCCATAGCAACCATGAACTTATGGTTATGATCCATAAGTCCCACAACCCAACGGGCCTACAAATCAATCAAGTATTGACACCAACTTGCAAACGTTTGTGTTTAGGTCCTCTCCACTTCCACCAGACATTATCACACAACTATCATTATTAAACGTTGCAGTTAATCAAGCTAAAGATTTCTTGACTAGACCAGAGAATCGTCCATAAAGCACCAAAAGATCCACTACACATTTAGCCATTCCATTTTCATGACCTTTTCGAGAGATATATATGAAGCATCCATACATCATCTTCCACGTATCCCACAACCCATAGATCAGATCATGGCATAGCTCGATATTTATTGGAGCCTTCGAGCAGCTATCCTCGCCAAACGATCTATCACACCGATTCAGGTTAGGAGGGCCTTCTTTGCCTTAGATTCACAAATCCCATTATTGCATGTTGAAGACATAAGATTACCTAACTAGTTTATCTACACCCCACATATATTCCATCCCCACCGGCTATCTTGACATGACCTCAAGAGGTCGGGTGTGAGGAAGAGTTACTTGTAGATTCCCATGCTTGTTGGTCACTTTTCCATCGTACAGTAGCTTGATCTTGATACTTGATTTTACCCATAGTGAGAAACTTACTTTCACAAAGCTTAAAAGTGTGACAAAGGTGATCAAAGGAAGGAGAAGTTTCAAATATGATACTATCATGTAATGATGGTAAGAGAATCTTAATGAATAGATCTTGTAATTTAGAGTCAGAAAGCGCATTAGTCATCCTAGGTTGTTCTTATAACGTAATACATAGTACACTAGGTTCTCATAGATCATTTCTTTACTTGTGCTAGTTGTGCATATGATATATTTGAACTAATGTTGATGGAGAAATGATTAAGGAAATCATAAACTAAATGCATGAAAGAGTTACCAAATGCACATGTAGATCATAAAACGAATGCATAACGTAGTCTTAGAGACTCTAAGGAAATATATTTGCTAATAGAGTGTGATCATTGGCATATTCTAAACATGCCACATGAAATACATGAAGATGCTCTTGAGGATCACCATGACCATTGAAATTTAAAAGCTTAGGAACTGTAAATTTTTGAGGAAGTGCATACGTGGAAATGATAGGTGGAAAAGGAGTATGAAGAAGAAAAGTGGAATCAAGAGATGGAGAAGCATGAGAAGTAGCTTGTTGGAGTTGATGGATTTGAACTTGAAGATCTTAATAAAGAAAATCTAATTCTTGAGTGCCATAAGAGGTAACTTGTCATGTATGTGAAGTGAGAGGTGCAGTGAAATGGTTTTGTACACACCAAATTTGGGTCACACTCCCCTTAGTCCCCTTTTATTAATTAGCATAACGTATTCACCTAACCATTACCCCTTACCCTACATTCATATTAATTTAATTACTTACAATTGAATTAATGTTCATACTCACATTATTAATTAACTTAATTACTTTAATTAATTTAATTTACACCTCACCTAGACACCTCACCATGGACCTATTCCTAGCCTATTAATTAACGAAGATTGGGTCTATACTTATCTTAAACAATTGGGACTCTTTCAAACCCTAAAATTAAATTCCTATTCCCTCTCCAACAACACTCCCACTTTTCTAAGCATCAACCCTCACTTGAGACCCAGATTAGTAATCAAATCACACTAAACATAGTAAAGATCAAGCTATTTTTGGTAACTTTGAATAATTCACCCTAACCGATGCCGGTTTATCCTCGACCAACGTTGGTCACCTAAACCACCATCAGTTTCTTTATATTAAATTTTACAACTCTTTACACGGGTTGTTCATTTAGTTATTGGAGCCTTATTACATTCAAGACCAAATATTCAAATCCCTCCTACATCCAAATGATGAACACACATAACCACAGTGCAAGATAAGCACCCACTTCTCCTTCCAAAGAATTGGAATACTCACGGGAGCACATAGTTTGTATTTTCATGGCACTAGACTAAAGCACCTCCTCTCCGATCAACTATAAACCATTTCAACTCATAGGATCTGCAAAGTACCAAGTAATTACTATGATTTTAATCATTTTTGCTTATCCCATTGTAGATCCTTTACTTCTTTCAATATTTTATTTCTTATGTTACCTGTACATCACCTTCTTCCCACCAATTCATTATTCAACCACCCCAAGCCTTTTGGCCCTTCTAAACCTCCTTCTTAGTATTCCTAAGTATTCTTATCCATATTACAACCAAAACCACACTACCCTCACTCTTTTTTCAATCACAAAGAGCCTAAAAACTTATTTTTAATAGTTTATTACCTATTGCCTCTACCGACTTCGATTCCATAACTATCGTTGGTTTCATCCCCATACCAGCATCAGTGACCTGACCAATACTGGTCTCTATGTCATTTTATATTCTCAGACCAGCAAGCTTCCTACTCACCCAAAACCAACCCACACCTTAACCAATCAGCCCCAGACCCTTACCAAACCTTTAACAGACCTACCTGACCTGAACAAACCTTGGTTCTCGTTAGATTTAGTGTTATTTTGATATCTATCATAAAATATAGTGTATTATGTGTATGAAAAACCTAAATCATTACATTACAATAGGACCTATTTGTTTTCATTTCTTATTCACATTAAATTGTTATTAAACAGTGAATTGATAGCCTCTTGAGGAAACACCACACTTTCTGGATCTAACATACACTAGGCAATCCATTGTTATATGTTATTTAATACTCTTTTTTGGTCTTGATTTACATCTACAGGTAGTTCTTCACAAAAAATTAGTTCTCTATGATCAACTTAGATAATGTTAACAATGTTTCTACCTTCCACCTTTGCCTCACAGGTATTCCTCTTAACCATTTACCTTCTATATGTTTCATCCTAGAAAGCGTAAAACTTATTAGACAAGATGCATACATTAGAAGCATCTGTCTCTGGCTCACGTAACTCTCTAACATATGACGAGATTTGCAATGAGCCTATCCACCCATCCATTCCAATTCATCCATACCCTACCCATTGGGAAATTCCTAAATTCAACTAATTCAAATGCAAAGAAGAACCGCAACAACACTTGCACTCTTTTAAACATGTTTGTTATCTAATTGCTCATGATGACATTTTGCTCTTATGGACATTCCCAATGTCCTTGATGAGACCAGCTTTAGATTGGTATATTTCTCTACCTAGGAACTTCATCTTTTCATTTAATTAGGTAGCTCAGGATTTTCTAGACCACTTTTCTATTAAAATTGTCAAGAATGTCACCATGATTGACTTGTATGCGACATGACAATATGAAGATGAATATATCACAAATTTTTTTGCTCATTAGCGGAGCCTAATCAACCAACTCACATTACAACTCCCTCAAACCGAGTTAATAGAGTTGTTCACTAAAGCTTGAGTTAGACACATCTCACCAACTCTCTAAGTTCAAACCTTCTAAATGTTTGAGGAGGCATTCACCATGGCCTAGAAACTTGAAATCTGTGTCATTGAAGAGAAGAAGTTATAATTATGTAACAAGAATGTTGCATTTGAATCAAATGATACCTCTTCTTCTTCCAAACCACAAAATAATTATTCTAAAGCAAAAGGATTTGTCAACGTAGTAGTTTTGAAAGTCGGCCCATCTCATCGATCCAACCAATCAAAACCTTCTTCCAACCTTTCTCATGTTCAGGATTTTTAGTTCAAGTAGGAATAATGAAAATACAATCCCATAAGAAAACCCTACTATTCAGTTTTAGAAAAACTTCTAAAATCTAGAGAAATCACTCTTCCAACCATCAAACCACATATTGGTTTTGATCCTTCTTGTCCTGCGCCTAAATGGTAAAAATAAAATGACTACTGCAACTATCATCACATTAGAGGTCATAGCGATGATAATTATATAACTTTAAAAAACATCGTCAAAGAAATGTTAGATAATGGAGATATCGTCTTAGATAACCCTAATGCATCGACTAATCAGAACCTTCAGATCTTCAAAAAGTTGTTCCCAAATCACACCCCATCATCTAACCAAACTGGAAAAAATTTGACCAGTGATAGTAATATTTTTTAAGTTCATTCTATTTTTGACATCATAATAGCTCCTTCTACTCAATTTCCTCCCATTCTATCTATCAAGGAGATTCTTGCACAAGTTCCTTCATCCACGAAGGGATCTATTTCATCTGCTCCTCTACCCATGGAGGATTCCCCCTTATCTTCTCCTCCACCCATAGAGGAGTCCACCATATCTTTCGATGTAGTTACCCCACTCACCTCTCAACCTAATGAACAACCCACAATACTTACTCTTCTACTGACGAGAGAGTCATGCTTACCTTCTTCTTCACCAAAAGAAGAACCTACCTCATCCAACCTACCTTCTCCCCTACTTACAGGAGGTCCATTAGTAGCTTCCCTTCTTATTAGTGACAATTCTTCACTGGCTTTCATGGATCCTGTTGAACTGCTCTTGTCTCTTCTACCCACAGATTCTGAAGCCAACCATTTCTTTGTCTCACAAACATTATTTACAAGGATTACTACCAAATCAACATCATTCCCCCTATATCAATGTCATTTTCATGTTTGGCCGACCGCTTAGATTATGTTGACAATTCCATGCTTTGGGGATGCCTTCGACTGCCTATCTCAACTCAAATGCAGATGTCCACTGACACTTCCATGATCTATCCAAAGGTGTTTCAGACAACCAAACCCACCATGCCCATGCCTGTTGCAGCTACCCCTTCTTTATCACCTTCACCCACAACTAAACCTTTACCATCAAATGAACTTTTTCCTATGCCTAAAACCTTACCTGTACTTATATCTTCCTTCATGTCCAGACCCATTAGCACACACATTCCAAGTCAAACTATCTCATAACAGAATACCATATGTAGTTATAATTCTCATAACACAATACCATATGCAGTTGTAATGACTCAGTGAAACACCGATCTCTCGTTTCATGACTTGGTATTAAACCAATCTCTAATATTACTAAGTAATGTGTATACAATGTATACTTGGTTCCTTAATCTTTTGAGGGTACCCAAGTGTTATGCTTAAGAGGCCTATCTGAATATCTATTTCCTATATTCATTTGAAATCTTGTTTCTTAAACTAGGTGACATAGGACAACGCAACCAGCAGTTTGTGATATTTTGGCCAAAGATTTTAAACATGTTTATCATGTTTACATTCCTATATGGAGTACTTGTCAAACAGAATAATTCCTTCACCACACTTGTTATGTTATCTAGAGGGGTCTTCACTAACTTCTGTCAGTCCCACTTGATTCAAATTTTAACCCTATACAAGGTTAGCAACATTCCCTAGTGTGGAGGACTACTCACAATGACTAAGGGTACATAGACATACTCAATCGACTCACGTTGATTGGGTGTGTCTAGTTATCCTAAGTCAACATGAGTTGACCCTGACACTAGATCATGTCCTTATCTCTGCATAGGGCAGAACTGTGATCCATTCATGCACTTATGTTAGTCACATTAAACAAACTATGTGGGGTGTTGAGACATGTCAACTACATCACAGTATCCCCATAATGACTCCTTTCATTATGAAGGTACTATGATGTAGTTGGTGTGTGTTAACATCCAACTAAGTTTCCTCATCTTAATGAATATACCTTAGATTGAAAGTTCAATTTCTCATTAATCACTTCATTACAAATTAATTAAAGCTACGCCATAATGATTCAACTAGGTCCTTTAACCTATAAGGTTACAAGATGAAACTGCGTTTGATGTAGATATGCAGATTAAATTTGCTTCCTAACCCATTTAATTACATGTTTATGTTTATTATACAACAAACAACTTGAATCATGCTTTTTTTACATAATAGATCTTGCATTTATGAAAGTGTTAATTAATTTCTTACTTATTTTAGCCCTACCTTAAATAAGTTCTATGTAACCCTTTTATTTTAGACTTTATGGAAATAAAGTATAATTTTCTTTTTTATTTCCCTTCCTATAATTCCTAATTTTGATTAAGGAAGTCTGCTTAAGAAAGAACACTTTCAATTATTTACTTACAGTAATTATGATACTTTTAACAATATCTTAAGTTGTGTCTATGATTCATAGTATGGAAAGTATCTTTCTCCCCTATATTATGGGATAATGTCCATATATAAACAAATTGCACTTTATTAATTATAATCAAGGTTTAATACACATACATCCATATAATTCAAATACAGTATTTTTGTAATGGTCGAGTATCTGTATAAGAATGTCAACTTTATAAGTTACATCTCTACTTGAGAAAATAATACAAATAACAACTTAGATTCCTACCCCAACCATTCCATATTATTTATGTATATTAATTTCCCTCCTTCATTAGGATAATACATATCAATTCATCCCAATTCATGTCAAGAAAGTATTACAAATAATTATTATTTAGAAGTCATCACATATTTTATCCATCAAGGAGTGATACATTTACTGAATTCAAAAGTGTTTCAGAGATTGCAAAGTACTAATACAACAATACAAAACTAAATCTTATTACAACATTCTTTTCCATCAAGTACATGTAAAGTAATGAAGCCACATATCATCAATCAAGTATGCAATTTCTTTAGAAAAAAATATGTAACTTCTTATATGTCTTTCTCCTTTTGTCTTTTACGAAATCAATCTGCAAAATTGTTAGCACGTGTGAGTTCATTGAACTAAGAATGATAAGCACTATATCATTAAAATTATGTTCTTTTAACTAATTGTTTCATAAAAATAACTTTGTTGTTTATGAAACAGTTCAGAAAACACAACCAAAACTAACAAAAAACATTAACCAAAAAGAATACAATCTAAGAAGAAGAGAAATATATGTTTTAAAGTTTCTAATCAAGTAAGGATTAATTAATCATCCTATCCACCCTATCTATTCATCAATAAACTCTTTTCAACATGCTAGAAATAAAACAACAGTGTTAAAGAAAGGGAAATTCATGTTTCCTCCTATATTTACCTTATCATTCAATTTCCAGATTAAGATGCCTCATTTACGAGCTCTATCTTCTGAGAAGTAATTATAGATATACAAATTTACCTTTTAGAATTTGTATACAGTTTTACCATTTCAAGTAAACACCCAATCGATACATGAAGAAATAATAGTCAGTCACAAAATTATTTCCGTCTAAATCACAACTAAAGTAGACTCAACAAGATTCTAAGTTATATTGATTAAATTTTCATTTCAGTGTTCCAAATAAGGAATACATAATCAATTAAATCAACAAGCTAACTCATGGAAGAAATACTCTAAAAGACCTGAGTGGGTTCATTTCCAATCTAACTCAAGGATTAGTCATAATTTACACCTTACAGTCCTAATAACTTGCACACTTAAAGAATTCTTAAATCCAAAAAAGAATGAGGTGCCAATCAGAGTCGCTCAAGTTTCTACCAATCACTAACAAGTCCAAAAAGGGAAAAATGGCAAAAATTTCATAAACAAACTAAAACAATCTCATTCCTTACCTTATGTTAAAGTTCACTCTCAATATTGCTTACAAGGATAACATATGATTACATTCTAGAATGGAGAAAGATACTTCAACTCGTATCCTTAAGAGATTCTTTAACTATACAGTCTAACGATAACAAAGTATCCTATGAATTCTAGCCATTATATTAGTTATGAAGAAGGAATTAGTTAAACATTGAACAGATTCATTTTCCCAACCCCATGTTAGATCAGCTCAAGAAGAGAAAACTGTAAATTGACAAACCTTCCTTTAAATAAAAAAAAAAGGAGAAATAAGGAAAATAAGGAGGGAGCCTCAAACTTTTCTTCATTCAAAATAGTTCATTCATCCTATTCCAATGTGGTCAAATCAAAAGGGAACATACCACTTTAGGAGAAGATCAAGTCCAAAACTCAATGTTTAGAAAGATCAATGAGCTCATACTGAAATACAACAAAATCAAGCTTGGTTAATCACCATGATCCAAGAAAAGAATGGTAAACCAAAACATACTGTGAGTAAAATAGTCTACCCTTCCTCTACAAAATTAAGAACCCCCATTCACTTATTCAACTAAATAATAGAGATTTGTTTCCATAACATGGAATCTTAGTGAAAGGAATGGTAAGAGAGTACACACAAATCTAGTTCAAGTTTGACCTTCAAAAAACTAAAAATTTCAAACCTGGAAAGAGAGAAATAATAATCAAACCACTTCTTTTCACAAAATTTTGACAACAGACAACGATTTAGGGAGAACTTCCCAAAATCCACAAGGATCTAAAACCAAGCTCAAAAAGGGCTTAAATGGTTTCCATATTTAGTTACGAAGTGGGTAATTCCTCAATTAACCTACCATTTTAAAGCAAGTGAAAATAGACTAGAAATTCCCACTGTCATTACCCAGTAACTAAATCCATTCAAAAACATGTTATTCTTTCAAATGATGGTGTATTTCCTACACAAGGAGTCCTTCAAGGTTTCATTTATTAACGTTAAAAATAAGACATGCAAATCATAACATAAGTTTTTCCTTAAACAGAAAAAAATGATGGTCTTCAAAGTCTACAACAGCAAGTATTCAAATGCAAAAACTAGAACAGCAAGGTTCCAAATAATAATTTTGATATCAACAAGTTTCATATATCTAAATATTTCCTCAGTGATAATGAGCTAACTGTTCAAGCAAGAATCTTCAGATTCTACAAAACCCAAACACATACAATGTAATAATACCCAGTAGTCAAGAGATTTCTTGATTGATCAAAAATATTTTTGAGCCACTTCTCTAATGACTTGAGCAAAAGCAAAAATTACCCAGAAGTATGAAACGATACACCCATATTTCACTTCCAACTAATAAACCAAAATCAAAAAAGCATCCAAGAAAACAAATCAAACACCATTGAAGCCAAGAATATGTAATCACATAACAGAACCAGAATATTTCTTAAAGAGAAAAGTTGTTTTTATGAACATTTAAGTAAAATCATAAAACTTAATGGATATGGCCCTGATAGAGCTTCAGTCTTCTCTTTTTTATAGAAAATCTCCAATCAAAGCTTAAATTATTTCCCTCAAAATTCCAACAACTCTTAAAACCTTCTTCTTCTCATTCTTATAGTTTTCACTGTGCTAACTTCTTCATAAAAATGGCATGCAAGACAAGGGTATTCATGCAAGAATTCAAAATGGAGCACAAAAACCACATATAGCTCAAGCTTGAAAGACCAAATGACCAAAACAAAACCAAAATTTCTCTTTCTTCTTCCTAGGTAGTTTTCACCATTTTCAAAATATTAAATGCAAAATAAGACTATCAGTCCTTCCACTTCTCCTGCCACCACCACCTCAATGTTTGGAAATGGCTAAGTTCAAATTTGCATTTAACTAAAACTTGGTGGAGATGCCAACTCATTCCCCCCAACTTTCCTCATGCCTTCGTCAAATTTGGCAATTCAAAAGAGATAAGACCATATCAATTTCTTAATAAATTTCTAGGATTTGATGCCACATACATCCCCCTCTCTATGTCATCCCATAGGCCCATTTTAGTTTAGCCAAACATTAGGTTAGGTTCAACATTATGTTAGGAACTAACATAGGTCCTTAGGTCTAAGTCTTTAGTCTTATGTCCCTTTTTAACATCTCATACTAACAAAATAACTTAGTATCTTAGGTTAGGTTACACTTTTTGGATAAAGTTCCTAATTTAACGAACATAGTTGAATTAAGTTCCATGTTCATAGTAAAAATTGCATCTCACTTTAACCAAAAAGAAGAACCATATTAATACCTGAATTCAACTATGAAGTAAAGATCCTTGGAGATCAGATCATTCATGACCAAAAGGTAAATAAATTAGAAGCATACCTTTGATCAATGAGATTGATCCAAGGTAATGTTGTTCTGCGTCCCAATGAATTTTTTAAAACTGAAACTCAATTTCTCATTCCCAAGCAGTGAATTATTTTGCATAAAAAGAGAAGAATTGCTTCATTTTGTATCCAGCATAAACATGGTAGAATTGTACCTATTTCAGCAGATAACATATAGCCTACTGTAAACATGATTCCATAGATCATAAGAGTACACCGTCTTAAGACAAGAATCACATGTCAACGTTTGCACCTTCCAAACAGAATTCATCATAGATATCATCCATGTTAGAGGTGTTACATCAAGTCTACTCCATCCTCCTATCAAACTAGATTTAGCCACATCCTCACAAGCCATCACAAAGACTATTCCCCCACCTAAGAGGAAGACCCAACCTCTTAGGCCACATACACTGTCTACACCCATTATCCTTATGTCACCTTCACCACTTCCATCTATCATAGGTCCCTACCTATCAGCCTTGGTCAAGCAGTCTCCTACCCAAGGTAAACCAAAAACACAGCAGCCCACCTCCTCATCACGATCCTCTGTTACACCCAAATTACCTCCACATCTTATGCCTTTACCATCACCTACATTATTTCTACCTCATATACCTACACCACATCTTGTATCCTCCTCATTACCCATGGCATTCCCTTCTCCTCAACCAGTCCCTTCCACATTGCCTCTTACCACAGCCTTCACCACACCTCCATTATCACCTTGTCTAACTCATCCGCTTCCACCATCTATCTTCCCTTCTACATCAAACACTCCTTCTTCACCTTTACCCAAAAATGTGCAACCAAATCCCAAAACCCCACTACCGTCTAAAGATGTAGTTAAACCTATATCACCTTCAAAAACTAGTTCACCTATTATACCTTTACCCAAGAAGGTGCAACCCAAACCTAAAACTGTACTATCTACCAAATAATTAGTAAAACTTACTCAACCTCTAATTCCACCTCCAGTAACACCTCTCCCACCAAAATCACCCACACTTCCATCCAAAACCATACTTACTTCACATTGTGATCCATTGGTAGGGTCATACGTAAAAATATTAGCTAATCTTTTGGAAACCTCCATCATCACATTGCCACCACTTACACCTTACGACCCACTCAAACCTAAACCATAAGGGTTTGATGATACAAAAAATTTCACTTATCATCGTGTGTTAAGGAATGATGTGGAAAATTATAAGGCTCTTAAGACTATTCTTCTCTAACTATTTCCTCTCGAAGAAAAATTTGACGATGATTATCTTTTAGACATGGACCATATCCACCTACACCTATCACCACACAGCCTCATCCCTTACTTATTCAGCAACACTCATCTCCACCTCCAAAACCCTTTTATCCTCCTCCAACATTTGAGATCAATATGGTCTACATCAAAGATATATCCAAACCTCCACCAAAATGCCAATGCGCTACATTGCTTTCACAAAACCATTATATTCCCTCACAATATTTTTCTCATTCTTTCGCTACACCTTTCATGACTTAGCTTCTCCTTCACCACAAATAAATGTGGTTCAAGGTGTTACTCAAGCCCAGAAGGAAAAAGGAAAGGAGAAAACAACTAGCTCATCTGCTACTCCTATAACCAACATTCCATCTACACCTACACCCAAAATCACCATCCGTGGACCCGCATACCCTTTCTCTAACACAGTTGCCCATTATACAATGCTTAAACAATTACATTATTATCGTCTCAAAATTTCTTTTTACGACCTCATCCTAACCTCTAAATCTCATTATTAGGCCCTCATTAAGGTCCTACAATCTATTGAGGTTCTACCTAATGACCCTACGCCTATTACATTTATTATCAGTCCTCACCACATTGCCTCTCTCACCACTTCACCCCCTTCCTCTCCTCTTTCTACAACTCATCAAGTAGCTTGTTGGGCCCCTAAAATATTGACTAAGTATAAAAATACACATGGGCATGCAATAAGAAAGTTTGTAAGGTAGGGATCTATGAGGGTTTTAAAAGGACCATGTTATGTGCCAACAGAACAAGGTTTTAGGACTTAGCCATATTCAACGTATCAGGAAGGACATGATAAAATCATAACCCACCTACACATGATGAATGGATAAGGTGCCATCCTGGTGACAGGTTGGCCTAGGAAGGAATATGCCCTATGTTGAAAGCTTCAAGAAGACCATCATGGCAAGTAGTGGAGAGCTCAATCCTGGAGGAGCATACTCCCATGGAGGACCACATCTGGACACTTGGTGATATATCTGAAGCCTTAGAAAGGTGGTTTGGCAGTTCAAAGAGCCTATTAATATAAGTGCCCATAAAGGAATAAAGGGAGAAATCAATAGAGAGTAGAGCTCTGCAGAAATGCTACGAGGAGTTATATTGGTTTGGATAGATAAAATATAGGAGAAGGATGCATCAAGGGGCTTGGGATTGTAAATTTTCTTTTTGAGAGCTAAGGAATGTAGATCTAGTTATCATGTATGACTTCGCTTTTCCATATTGTAATGTTCTATAATGAATCTAATGGATGTAATGAGGTTACCAACTTATTTGAATATGATCATTAATGATTATGGTACATCCTCATATCTTCATAGTTCTGTTTCATGGATATTTATGAAATGAGTATGAATCCTTATGCATTTTTCTTTCTATTTGATTTCAGTCCTATTTTTTTAAAGTATCTTTCTATTTGGAATGGACTGCATTGGTCTAGAAGCCGTTTTGAGCTCTATGATGGTTACATGTCTTGTTTCCACTCACTCTTTTTAAATTCCTATCATATATGATGTTTCCCACTAAACTCACATAAAGGAGAGACTCGGTGCCCGCGCGTGCCTCAGGTGAGCACCTAGCACCCACTGGGTGATAGGCTGATGCACATGGGGTTCCCTTATTCTTGGGTGGCTGTAAAAATGAATACATCTTGGTTCTATTGTTGGGACCCCTCTTTTCAGAGTTGTAGTGGGAAATGGAATACATCATGATCGGTGCAACAAGTGATGATAGAGCATTTAACCCTGGAAAGGGTTGAATCATGGTTTAAGAGCACAGAGGATGAATTTGCTTAGATATTTAGCACTGGACCTGAGTTTGATGCACGTAGATGGGTAGAAGAGAACCTCTACCATTATTTGTATGAAACTTTTTTCTGTTACTTCCTAGTAGAGCCATATGAATGGCTCTCGGCATATGCATCTAGATCAAGCTAGTATTATAGATCACATACATGGACCCAAGAAGAGTACTAGAGGCTATAAGATGTAGATATGACATGGACTTGTGATGTGGATCATTGGTGGGAAAGGAGTACTGACTAGCTACACCCTGAAATATGTTATTTCCACATATTTTTGTCTAAACGTTGTTGAGTTTGAGTTTCTGTGGGAGCCCAAAGGATCATTTCTACGTGTTATCTTGCTAGAAATGAGGATCTTATTTATTACCTTGAGTTTAGAGGCATTTCTGATGGCTGGCTAAACCATTCTTAACACTAAGCGAGGAAGCTAGGGTGGAGGATGATGACAGATATCACGACTGAGAAAGAAAGGGAGGAGAGACAGCTTAAGTATAGTGAATCATGTGAAAAGGAGATTTTTAGACAATGCGAGGTTGCAAGTGTGATGGATATATGGAGGCAAATGTTGTGGGAAGGATTTGAGGTTCACGCAGAGGATGTGGAACCTGAGCAGTCTGTGTTACCCCACTTGGCAAGAACATAAGAGAGACCCCTTCATCTTCTGATGAGAGTTTTTCATGTGGAGAGAGAAGAGTCATTAGCGTGTATCTAAACCCACCTAGTGACCAAACCCTGGTGCTTGGTTTTTTAGATCAAGGGAAGAATATTGTTAACCCAGCTAGTATCAGTGGAAGTGACTGATCTGTACCCAGGAGATATAATTTCTCATTTGGGACTTCTATGGTTACACATACCATTCCATTGTTTGGAGGAATTTTCAAGCAGAGTGTGGATACACAAGCTTTTGGTCTCACATATGGGAGCTATGTGGGGTACACTATTTGTAATGGGACATTATCACAGACCATTGGCACGTAGTTCAATGGAAATTTAGGGACCCTAGGCATGACCGCTTCAGGCCCATTACTGGCTGTAGAAGGATCTGGAGGTGGAACCAATGGGACTGGGGGAACAAGACTTGGTGGATCTGGTGGATCTGGTGGGTCAAGAGGCATAGGGACCTGGTGGATCTAGTGGATCCGATGGTGGGGGAAACATCAAGGGAAACCAAGACTCTAGATTGGGAGCACAAGGACTCTAACCACCCCCCTCCCCCCAAGTGTTTTTTGAGATTTCTTTTTACTTATGAGACTACAAGTGTATTGAAGATGCTGCGGAGCATTTTCACAAGTGTGAGTTGATATGGCACACAAAGGGGATCACAACCCTGGAATGAAAGGCTAGTTAGTTTGCAACAATGTTGTAAGGGCACGCGTATAGTAGGTACATGAAGTATGACCCACATCAGATGGTGGTTAATTACACTACATTAAAAAATTCCTTCCTAGCAGAATTCCACATCCCTAAGTTTGAATAGAAAAGCATCAGCGCCCTTAAGGAGATTTAGCAAGGAATGGCAGAGAGTGTGCAGGAGTATGAAGTACAGGTTAAGACTCTCCTCTCAAAGTTATCCTATGACATTCACCCCTCATAGCATGCTCAATGGTTTGTTGGAGGGTTGATAACACCATTTAGAACAGCATTATCCCATAATACTTCCACTGGCCCGCATAAGGCATTAGAAGTTGCCCTGCATGCTGAAGTTGTTGGGAGCATTGACACTGGTGTAAGTCAGTTTCTAGAAGCTCAAATCACTACTATGGCTAATCACTTGGAAAATTTATCTGCAAACTTAGCTCATGAGACTCGTAGTGGAATGTGGTGTACAAGGTGTGAAGTAGAGGGGCATGTCAAGCACAGTTGTCCTCGAAAGATAGTACGCGTCATAGTAATAGACTGTGAAATTTTTCATGGGGACCGTGATGCTAGTAGATTCCCTTTCTACCTTACGTAATTCGGAAGAATGTATCTTGCGTACTATAAGATCTTCACCTCTACGACCCATGATACCAAGGATTTTCAGCTTATCGACCATATCCATGAGGCCATTAACCATGGTGTGCGTCAGAACATCATTTCCAATAGTTCTAAGGGTGATGATTTCCGTTATGAGGAGCGCGCAGGTGGAGGTGTGCATGAAAGGGGATTCCGTTGGTCATGGTAACTATGGAGGAAGAAGTGAGTTCCCATGTGGAACCTATTTTAATTGTGGGATCTACAGACCACTACAAGCGTGAGTGCCCAAAATTATTACAGTTCTCATGGTGTGGGAAGAAGCACAAGTATGAGGAGTTCCTTGAGTTGTTTGAGCACATGATTCAGCAACACCAGAAAGAAAAGGGTGTTGTAATGGTAAGCATTAAGAATGTTGGCCCACAATGGATGCCACGGGTGACACGTGCTGTAGGATTGGAACCTATTATGGTAAAAAACAAGAGTAGAGGTCGCGCACGGAAAGGAAATGCCAAGGTAGAAGAACCTGGTTTCAAGGGAAGAATTGGTACATGGGAAGTACCTAGACCCTATGCATCAGAAGGATGTATATCAAGAAACCATGGACAGCATTTAGAGTTTATAAGGATAAACCCAGTGTCTAAAGGATCAGTCTAGGAGGGAGGAGAACATAATGAAGGTTGAGGCACTAAAGGATGACCTAGATGAGGTCAAGGAAATATGTAAACTTCTAAGGCAAGAGAATATTATTCCCTTGCTAGGAGCATTGTTGAGAGAGAAGGTACCACACACCAGAGAAGAGTGCGAGAGGAAGGTATTGCATGCAAACCTTCCTCCTCACTTCCTTGACCATGATAAACAGATCACGTTAAATGCAATCATGGATGGATGGCTACTTAGTAATATCCTCATTGACATAGGTGCAGAGGTCAATGTTCTCACATTGGATGCATGGCATCAAATGAGAAGACCTACATTACAGCCATCTTTGAATGTGTTGCATATGGAAAACAAAACGAAGGCAATGCCCATCATTGTCTTAAAGGATGCAGCTATCACCATTTAGGGGACTAATTTTACTAGGGACTTTGAAGTCTTGGTACTCACCAAGGTAGACAATTTCCCAGCATTACTTGGGTCTCATGGTGCTATAAGAACAATGTGGATCTTGGTTCAACAAGGGCTGCATAAGCTTTGAAAATGAGGAGGAACGGGTCATCATACCCCTAGCTAATGAAAAATAAACACCCTATACTAAACCTTTAGGAAAAAAGGTCCTGGATAGAATATATATGTTCTCAATCAGGGATCCAGAGGTAATCCATCCCACAGAAGGAGTTCTCTAGTTTTAGGATGCCCAGTCCCTAAGTGACACCACTCGTATAGCATGCAACAATTGGGTGTATGGGACATATGAGTTAATCAGATGACATTTGAGAGGATCGCTAACAAAGGTGATAAAGGTGTGTACAATCCAGTGCCTAGGAGGAAAGAAGCTACCTAAGTATTCAAGAGGAGCCTTCCCTGAGATCTTTTTGTAAGAGATGGAAGCTCAGTGGAAGAAGGAGAATGAACGAAGAGGGATGTTAAGTTATGTCCTACTCAAACATTTTTTGTGCTGGTGGATGACACATCGGGATAACCTCTTGGAATGGTGTGAGGTGATAGTTTCCTTCTCCATAAGGTTTTGCAGGAGCAACGCTCCCACGGTTATAAAAGACTACCATGGTAAAGAGATCGCTTCCTTCCATATCCAAGCATGTGAGATGGCCTAGATGGGAAGCACAGAAGCATTGTCACCTTCATTATGGGTTCACAAGTTATATTCTACCCTATAAGGTTGTGCGTGTGCATGGTAAATTCATGTTGAGACACGTTGTTAGACAGGGAATTGGCAAGATTTAGCGGTTGATCTCATTCAAACATTCAAATATCAGAGTACAAAACCCTTGGTGGATAAGGTGTTCCAGATTATCAAGTTCCTTACCATTGGGGATAGCTCCATGGCAGAGATAGGCTACTGGACTTGCTAGATGAACTTGGCTTGGAGGTGCACTTTGAGGAAGAAGAAACAGAAGAGATACGCTTTGAGCATGTGTGTATAGAGAAAGAAAAAGGAAATATGGTTTATATAATTAATGGGGAAGATGCAGAAAACTTAGACATTAACCATTCAGTAGGGATGCATGAGGTGTTAGATAGTTTTGATGAATGGGAACATGCCTATCATGAACCTTTAAAGACAAAGAAGGTTAACATTGGCTCAAGAGTAGAACCCAAGGAGGCAATCATTGGAGACTATTGGTCAGAAAAAGAAGTCTCTTAGATCATTGATCTTTTACGTGAGTTTGAGTATTTATTCCCGTGCGTGGGTATCATGAATTAAAAGGTGTTCACCATTCCTTTTGGAGAAATGAGAATTAAGTTGAAGGAGGGTGTGCATTCCTAGTCTAGAAGAGACCATATCCAAATGAATCCTAACCTGAACGCAAAGGTAAATGAATAAATAGACAAGATGATAGCACTTGAACATCATTGGAGCTATTGAATAGTCAAAGTGGATAAGTCCAATGGTAATTAGCATAAAAAAGGATAGAAAGGATAAGGATCTACGTTGATTTCATAGGAACCTGAATGCAGTGTCTATCATTGATCCTTTCCCAACCCCATTTACTAAAGAAATTTTAGAGGTAATGGTAGGACATGCAAGGTCTACTCTTTCATAGATGGATTCTCGGGCTATTACCAGGTAAGGATCATGAAGGAGGACCAGAGGAAGATGAATTTTTACCACTAAGTGGGGAATTTTTTCCTATAAATTCATAATTTTTGGGTTGAAGAATGCACCTGTTGTGTTATCACACATTTTGGTACAAGCTTTCAAGGACTTCATCTATAAATTTCTTCAAGTCTACCTGGATGATTGGATAGTATATGGGCTATTGAAGGACCATTGTGAAAACTTAAGGTTAATGTTTGAAAGGTGTCGGTGGTTGATGATATCCCTAAATATTAGGAAATCTGTCTTTACTACCCCATTTGGAAAATTATTGGGACACATCATATGTAAGTAAGGGCCTTCTAGTAGATCCCACAAAAGTTGTAGTAATTGTGGGATTAAGGGAGCCTACTAGTCAAAGTGCAGTGCATGTAGATTTCTTGGGCATACGGGGTACTATAGGAAGTTCATCAAGGGATATGCTAAGATCGCCACACCTTTAGAAGAGTTGTCTTAAGCATAAAAGTTGCCTTTCATTGGGAAGAGGCGCATCAGAAGGCATTTGACACTTTAAAGGATAGGCTTGTCACCATGTCCATACTACGATTCCCCTCTTGGGATAAGCCCTTCCATGTTCATGTTGATGCCTCAGGGACTGCACCATTGGAGTATTACTTGCACAACCTAGTGAAGGAATTGTTGATCATCCTTTGTGCTTTGCAAGCAGGAAGTTAGCACCACCGGACCAAAATTATACTGCAACTGAGCACGAGGCATTTTCAATGATCTACGCGCTTCACAAGTTCAAACAATATTTTCTAGCAACCCCTTTTATGTTTTATACTGACCATATGGCATCAAAATATTTAGTGAACAAGCCCATTCTTCAAGGTCACATATGTCAGTGGGTACTATTATTCCAAGAATTTGTGTTCACGGTGGTTGTCAAACCATAGGAAAAAGTAATTCTAGACCTTATCATTTGTCTAAAATTGATTTAGGGGAGGACATGGAAAGCATTGAGGATACCATGTCTAGACGAACAACTATTTAGGTTACGGTGTGCACCCTTAGACTTAGAAGATATCACAGTATTTCTCAAAACAGGTGCAGCATGCCGGAAGGGATGAAGGCATTTTATAAAAAGTCAGTTAGCTATACATTCCACCCCCTACATGTTGATTAGTGGGGATTTATAAAAACTAGGATGTGATGATATTTTGCGATTGGTGTGTGTTAGAACATGAGTTCCTAGCCATAATAGAAGAAGTGCACAGAGGTAGTGCAGGTGGACACTATGTAGGTGACACCACTGCACATGCAAGATATTAATGGCTGGATTATTGTGGGAGACCCCATATAAAGACTATAAGGAATATTGCAAGGTGTGTAACCATTCTCAGTGCTTTAGCAAACCAGGGCGAAGATATGAAATGCCTTTGTGCCCTATTCCCAACACTAAGCCATTTGAAAATTGGGCTATAGACTTCGTAGGCCCTATTACACTAGCCCCATGCATAGGACTGGATCACGGTATATAATCACTTGCACAGATTACTTGACAACGTGGGAAAAAGAAACACCCACTAAGGATTGTACAATAGCTACTGCAACAAGGTTCCTATGGTAAAATATTAATAAAAGGTATGGATGCCCTTTGAGTTTGACTAGTGACAGGGGTACACATTTCTTGAATGAGACAAGTAAGGATTCTGCTAGTAGAATTCATGGTGGATCATAACAAGACTACACCTTACCATCCATAAGAAAATGGAACCATGCGAAGGCGTTTAACAAAATACTTAGTCACACGTTGACTAAGATCTATGTTATGTTGGTAGATAGGATTGGGATAACAAAGTATCTACCATTCTTCTTTGGGCATATAGGACAACCTACAAGAGGTTGAATAAGGCCACACCATTTCAATTGATGTTTGGTGTAGAGGCTATCCTACTACTTGAATTCATGTTACCTTCTCTACGTATAGCGTGTGTAGTAGGATTAGATGATGAACACGTGTTGGATGAAAGAATTGACAAGTTAATACAATTAGACGAAAGACGATCACTCAGCTACGTGGAGCCAGATAGGACTGAAAAAGCAAAATAAAAGGCATGTCATGATTGTCACATTAAGAATAAGAAGTTTGAGGTTGGGCAGATGGTCTTACTATATGATTCAAAGTTTCTGTACGCCATCCTGGGAAGTTAAAATTCCATTTCTTGGGCCCCTATATCATCTCGTACATCCTTGATTTAGGTGCATGTACCAGTTACAAGCACTGGATGGGACAAGATTGTCCAAGACACTTCAATGGAAGTAGGCTAAAGCCCTACTATAAATAAGTCTTCTTGGTATTTGTAATAATGAAATATTGCTAGTTAGTTTAGGATTTCCCTTAATGCATTTTGATTTCTTGTGTTTCCCTTTCTCATTGTTGTTTTGTGTTGTTCCTTGGGTGCCAGTGGTAACCTCTTTAATTTTTTAAAGGTTGTGTATGCGCAGAGGACCATGCATCTTTTTAGTGTGGGGTATAATAATGTAGAGGAAAGTTTAAAGTGGGAAGAACCAGGAAATATTGCGTTGGAAATCCTGATTGGATGGCCCTAGGAAAGGAAGTGCATGTAAGGGAAAGGTGAAAAAGGATGGTTAGTGTCAGGGTAAGGCTGCATTTTGGATCCACGTACAAAATAGGAAGAAGTGCAAAAGCAAACACGAGGTAGGCGAGAGAAAAAATCATGATGGAAGTACCTTCGGTGCTGCTGACGTGCACATGCAAGAGTCTCCTATCAAGATGGATTGGTTACACGCTAGAAGGTTGGGGGATTTTCCACACAAGGATTGGGCACATGAGTTAAAGTGATTAAAGTCAGGATTTGTTGAAAAATCTGCATTAAGTGTTAAAGTATGGTGGTAGGTAAGGTAACATTTAATGTTAAAAAGTGGGAAAAACTATAAATAGAAGGTTAAAAACTTCATTATTTACATTACAAATACAAAGAAGGAAGAGATTTTGTGAACTAGGGTTTCCAGAGTTGATTCGTGTGAAGAAAAATTGGAGAAATTTAACCGTGAGTGACTATTTTGGATCTATAAACTAGGATGTGAAAGAGTTTACGGGCGTAGAGAGAGTTGTGGAGAAGTGTCGTCTTATGAAGGGGATATTCTAGTGAGGGTTTGAAAGCTAGGGTACATGGTTGAAAAGGATAGTTTCTTCACAAGTTAGAGATCTAAGCTTAGAAAGGGTAGAGAAGCAAGAGCAAGAGAAGTTAGAAGTGCAAAGACAACCTATACAATGACACCCAAGAAACCAATAGTAACACCTTAAGAAGGGTAAAGGAAAGGGAAAGGGTAAATAACAAGAAACTACCACAAGTACCAATGAAGAATGGTATGGAGAAATGTAATACCCAGATGGGGTTTTACTTGGAAAGGAGTGGGAGTCCCATTTAAGAAACATGATAGTAAGTGAATTACAACCATCAAAAAAACACGTGACTGAAAAAGGAAATGGCACTAGAGTTAGTGCACCCGACAAATAAGAGGACACCAGAAGGGTTACCCATTTATAGCGATGAAGTAAAAGTGAAGTTAGAGAAGGCAGGATTGTTGCAACTCTATGAGTTGCCCTACTTGGGGAAGCTTAAGCACCTCTATCAGTGGCTGATGTCACACATACATGAAGACCACTTTCACTTCACGTGCGGAACAAGATGCGCATAAGCCCTCAGCTGATTTCAAAATTCATGGGTCTTATATGTGAAGGAGAAAGTATAGAGGACGACCTATGTGACAAATAATCCATCAAAGAAGCCATGTTGCATATGCATACAAGAAGGGGTTAAGTTACTTTGATATTGATAGATATCCATGACCCGGTGATGAGAATGGCCACGCACCTGGTAACCAAACTTAATGATCAAGAGAGGTGGACACAAGTGAAAAAATCATGGCTCAATGTTTGTAGAAGGATATCGGAGGGTACCATCTACAACTTGTCTGTGTACATCATGGATGAGATCATTAGCAGCACACAGGAGGGTGACAAGATACTTTTTGGCAATGTCCTCTTAACTTATTGTGTTTTTAAAGATCAGATTGCTAGATGTGGAAAATAATTTCATGTGTGGGAGTACCTAGAGGAAGACCCCTCGCCTGCCAAGAGATTCGAAAAATATACTTGCAATAGCATGATGACTGTTCATAAGGTGCATCTTGAGAAATGGTATATGCATTCTTGAGAAATGCATTCGGGGCAGAGTGGAGGATCCCGGAAGCAACTGCCAAAGCTCACAGAGGGAGAAGTTGAATTCATAGTATACCAACACTTCTACATTGGTAGATTTAGGTTGGTTGATGAAAGCATGAATCCCATTGTGTAAAATTCCATTTTCCTTCACCACTCAATAATTTTAGGTGGGGGTAAACAGGTTTAAGGAATCTAAGAAGTTGAATGTTTGACCTTGGAAGTATCGATTGGGACCACATGAGAGATGTGCAGGACGTTGGTGTACCCCAAAAAGCATGCAGTACGTGGAAAAGTATGTATCGTATGAAGTTCAGATGATGAAACACCATGACTTTTCCTATTGCAGGGAGGTCCACGGGGCTGTGTATAACTTTGCATAATGACCAAGTTTGAGAAGGGTGCTTATCTGGAGAAATAAGATAGCTATACCTGAAGGCATAATAGGTAGAAAGAAGACCATACCCAAGAAAAAGGAGTATATAAGAGATAAAGAAAAAGGCACCAAGTGTCCAAGATACTCAAGCGGTGGGTGCCCCATGAACAAGCACTAGAACAAGTACTTACATGCATGTAGGAAGAGGTCCCTAGTCATAGAGGAGTTGCCAGAGCAAGGAAATCTTATGACAGAGGAGAAATCACCAGAGGAGGAAGAAGAGAAAGTAGAATCTCCTATACTGGAATCCCTCAATTAGGAAGAAACAGAAGCTGATGGAGGAAGCTGATTCAGAGGAAACAAGAGAGCTTGGAGAAATACAGGGGTGAGAGGGATGACGATGAAGAAGATGAACTTAAAGGGGACCAAGAACAACATATTTTTAGCATGCATGATTTGGAAGAAGAAGGTGAAGAGGAGAAGAATGACTATCACTTTGTGTGAAGGAAGGGCAGCTAGGAGGAGGAGGGCACCCTAGACATGGGAGGAGAGGTTTAGGTTAGCGCGAAGGGTTTAAAGGACTCCAAACCTCACACATGAGTAGATAAACAAGGCATCAGAAAGAGAAGCAATGAAAATCATTGAATTCTTGATAGAACAAGACTTGGAGCACATCACTGAAATAGTGATGAATGAAGATAAGGAAGGGAGGATAGGAAAAGACCACGGTAGCGTGGGAGGCCCCAGTCTAATAGTAACTATTCCTAAGGGCACACGTATAGGTGAAAAGTGCATGGAGATGAAAATGTCGATAATGAGCTACAGTGATGATCCAAACAAGGTGTTGCGCGCACGCTTCCAAAGCACAGTCCCAACAGATCAACTCTTGGAAATGAATTCATTTGATGAAGAAGGTGCATACCCTAAGATGAGGAAAATGATCTTTCATGGGAAATTGAGTCCCACATTGATGAGCCAGAGTTTGAGGTAAGCCAAGGGGCACTAATGAAGATACCTGAGTTAAAAGGAGATAAGCCCTTGGTAAGCGCTTAGTATCTTTTGGATGAAAAAGTTTGTAATGCGTTGAATAAGGTCTCAGTTGAACTAGAAGCTAGGTTATTCGAAAGGAATGAAAACGTAAAATTTCTAGAGGCAAAGATAGAAAAGAGGGAAGAATAAATAAAAGAGAGGACCAAGAACTTAAAGTAAGAGGAACTAATTAGCACGCACAACTAAAGCATGAACTAAGGGAAGAAAAGGTAAGGGTGCGTGAGGTATATAAGAAGGTAGAATCCATCACAGATGCCATTATTTTGAAGCATCCAGACCTAACACCTCCCACGAAAAATTATGGATCTTCCCTTGAGTGCCTTGAAGACTTAACACACATCCTCACCATGGAAAGGAAATATATGGCCTTAGAATCTGTGGAAGAAGTAGCAGTGTGCACTTGGAGAAGGAGGACAAATTAAAGGTTATAGCAATCATTTCCTAGTATAGCAAGGTTCTTGATGATGTAAAAATTTCTACCCATACTACTGAGGCCACGTATGATAATTGCAGAGATAGAGATAAAGTGGCAAGTATTCTGGTCACCACTCATGAGGTAGAGCTCAAGGAGTTCCAAGAAAAGAATAAAGGAAACAGAGCAGAGTGGGAGAGGATCTAGGCCGAGGTCGAGAAGAAGTTAGAAGCTATTGAAAACCTTAAGAGGTTGAATTAAAAACCAGCTGAAGGAATTATACCCACATATTACAAGAAGGATGGATGCATGCTTGAGGATGTGGGCAAGGAATTGGAAGGAATGGTTGAAACCTTGAACAATCGAGGAAATGGACTAGGGTTTTGAGGAGGTAAGCACCCTAGTCGGTGACCTCTACCCAGAGAGCACAAAATGAAGTTGATTCCTGGAACAAGTTAGAGGCCGAATTGCGGAAAATATTTTCCTATCTTGTTGCAGTAATGACAACACTTCCCCATTCTTTCATTTTTCCTAATTCTTCATTCCCTTATTCTTTTTCCAAGACGTTAAGTCTATTGTAATTCTTTCTTCATTGAAAGAAGTGTTCCCACAGGGCAGAGAACAAGTAAAGTGTGGGGTGATGTTGGGCCCCTAAAATATTGACTAAGTACAAAAAGGTGCATGGGCGTGCAAGGCCTAAGTTGAAGGGGTGGATATGTAAGAAGAACGCGTGCAAGGAAGGGTTCTAGGAGGGTCTTAGAAGGACCTATGTTATACCCACTTGGTAGATACAAGGTCTCAGGACTTAGCCATATTTGGTGTATCGGGCAGACACGAGAAAAGTGTGACCCGACCTGTGCATGATGGAGTGGATAAGGTGCCAGCCTGGTGACAGGTTGGCCTAGGAAGGAATATGCCCTGCGATGGAAGCTTCTAGAAGACCATCATGGCAAGGAGTGGAGAGCTCAGGCCTAGAGGAGCATGCTCCCATGGAGAACCACATCTGGACACTTGGCGATGGATCCGAAGCCTCAGAAAGGTGAGTTGGCAGTTCAAGGGGCCTATAAATACAAGCGCCCATAGAGGAATAAAGAGAGAGATCAATAGAGAGTGGAGCTCTGCAAAAATGTCAACCGTGAGGAGTTGTATTGGGTTGGGTAGATAAAATATAGGAGAAGGATGCATCAAGGGGCTTGGGATTGTAAATTTTCTTTTGAGAGCTAAGGAATGTAGATCAAGTTATGATGTATGACTTCGGTCTGCCATATTGTGATGTTCTGTAATGAATCTAATGGATGTAATGAGGTTACCAATTTATATAAATATGATCAGTAATGATTTTGGTGCATCCTACATATCTGTCATGGTTCTATTTTATGCATGTTTATGGAACGAGTCTGAATCCTTGTGCATTTTCCTTTTCTTTTTTGATTTCAGTTCTTAATCTGTTAAAGTATCTTTTCTGGTCTGGAATGACTACGCATAAGTCTAGAAGCCATTATAAGATCTATGATGCTTGAATGTCTCATTTCCACTCACTCTCCTTTAATTTCCTGGATCATAGGTGATTTTTTCCCACTCAACTCACATAAAAGTAGAGACTTAGCACCCACGCATGTGCCTTAGGTGAGAACGCTCAGTGCCCTACTGGGTGATAGTCCGTTGACAAGCACAGTGTTGCCTTTGTTCTTTGGTGGGTGTAAAAATGACTACATCTTGGTTCACATCTTCCAGGACCTCTTTTCGAATGTTGTAGATGGGAAATGGCATACATCATGATTTGATCCTAATCCACCCTAGTGATGACAAAATGCCTAACTTTGATAATATATGTGTTTGATAGCATTATGACTGATGGAAGATTCTAGCACTGGAACATGATTTTGATACCATGCGTAGATGAGTAGAATGAGAATCCTCTACCAATTGCAGTTGTATGAATAACCTAGTTATGTTGCATTCATTTAACAATTTAGGATGACTTCCACCCTTGACACCATCATTCTCCACATTCATCCTGGCCCCCCATGCCATTCCTAAATTATTCTATGTCTTAGAGGGGGAATTCTGACGTACAACCTACTGTTTTGCCAACCATTGGATTTAAGCCATTTGTTTGTGCTTCCTTCAACCTTACACCACTATTTTAAAATTTGAACATAAAGGTTGCAGAACTATACCATTTTTGTGGGAGCCAAGACCTTCATCATTCAATACCTGTAATATGTTCTATCGACCCAATGAAGTATCTTATATTAATTTGAGTTTAGAGGCATCTACCACCCTGGCTACCACTTCTTCTTCAGTCACTTGCTCATCCACCACTTCTGGCACTACATCTTCCACAACAAACTCCTCTATTCCCACCGAGAGTCGTAGCTTCTACAGCTGACCCATCAACCAGCCCATCTACTTCTCAAACATCTAATGCTTAGTCTTCCCAGCTCATCGAGTGATTCAGCTATCCCAGCTACCCACATACCAACTATGGATCCCTTAGAAGGTGTTTTTCAACACCTCACTTTGGGAGAGTACCACCTTTATAACAATGACACATTCCTTACTCCTCAAGAGTATGGTAACCTTCATCAACACCCACGATATGATCACCACGTAGGAGAAAAGATTTTTGGCTATGCATCCTCCCCACCTTAACACCAACCTTAACATATGGGAGACTTGATATTTCTAACTTAGTATCACCCGAGACACCTTACCAAACTCAACCATTTTCATTCTGATCTCCAATCTCTCATTAATTGTCTGCTTCACCCACACCTTCCTCCATCAATGTGCTTGGATTGGATTTGGATTTAGCTTCTATGAACAAGGTCACCATGACTGTCACATCCTTGGACCATGGATCTGTAAGCATAAAGACCATAGTGGTATCTAGTGGATTTGGTCTAAAGCCACCTTCCAAGAAGGCCCAAACCAAACTCATTACCAAGAGATAAACCTTCAGCCACCCCATTCAGTCTACTTCACCATGTCTTCACCTACAGGAGTATATGGATCCAGAATCAATTCCTTCTAAGTTTTTTTTTCTAAACACCATTTCCCTAGGGATCTCTAACGTATCAGTGCACGATGGAAAGGCCCCCTCTTCTCTTGCCTTCATGTATACTGACATGATCAATCACAATACACCTTCTATATCAACATGGTTCAATGTTAGGACAATGAGTGTATTCTCACCTATCTTGGTGTGGAAGATTATTATATTCATCAGTCATTGCCTTCCTAAAACGTTCAAATCCTTGAGTTGAATGAATCGACCATCAAAATCAACATTCACACTCAGGAATGACCCACAAGATTCTAAAGATAGGCCAATCTTTAAGATGTTGCTGAATAAGAATCTTTCATTTCTTTCACTCATAGCATCATAGCAATGGTTTTTCTTGGTCCTATGCCGATATGCTCCATATTGACCCAAAAGCTTATGGTCCATAATATTTCATAACCATTCCTGATGCCAAACCCATGAAACAAAAGCTGTTGAAAAATGCAATCCTCGCATTATCCCTTATTGTCAAATAATAACTCCAATGCCTCCTTTACATTTCCTTCATTTGTAACCATTGATCTATCCATAATGAATCTCATGACATTGTTCTTGTCACAAAAGTGATAGGGGGACTCCACATTTGCATAAATTTTTGTGACCTTAACTTGGCTTGCCCCAAAGACGACTTTCCTCTACCTAGTATTGACCAACTAGTTGATCTCACAATCAGCCATGAGATGTTATCACTTATGGATGGTTTCTCAAGTTATAACCAAATATTACTCACCCCAGAAGATCAACACAAAACCACCTTCATCACTCCTTGGGGGACCTTCTGCTATCATGTCATGCCCTTAGGCCTTAAAAACACTACTACTACATATCAACAGGTTATGACTTATATCTTTCACGACATCATACATAGCATATTGGAAGGGGATTATGTTGACAATCTTCTTTCCAAATCAAAACATCAGAGCCCACAACACCTTGCATTCCTTAAGGTTGTCTTTAATCGTCTCATCAAATACTGAATTCAACTTTAACCTAAGAAGTGTGTCTTTGATGTTCTCTCAGATGTAAGATCCTTGGTTTTATCATTTCTTTGTGTGGCATTGAAGTTGATCCTACTAAAATAAAGGCCATTCTCATGATGCCTCCACTTACTAACCTTCGTCAACTTCATAGTTTGTAAGGCAAGTTGTAATCTATTCATCAATTTATTTCTCATCTTTCTAACTACTACCATCCATTTCATCATTTTCTCAAAAAGAATGTCTCCTTCAAATGGGATTATTAATGCCACAAATCCTTCGACACCTTTAAACAATACCTCCATGAACCACCTATGCTCATTCCACCTAAGGATGACCAACCATTTTACCTTTACATTTCTACCACTGATCATTCCCTGGGTGTCAGGCTCACTCATCATGATGAGCAACATAGGGAGCAAGCAGTTTATTATATAAGTCATACACTTTTAGACTATGAGTAGATATACTCACGTTGAAAAAATTATGTTCATATCCTTAGTCTTTTTCACCACTAAACTTATCCATAACCTACTCAACCACAAAACCTTCGTTGTCACCAATACTTGACCCTTACATTATATGTACGCTAAGCCTTACCAACATCAACGTGTTGTATAGTGGCTCATGCTTCTTACAGACCTAGATCTCGAATTCATCCATCAAAATTCTATCAAAGCAAAAACCATTGTTGACCAACTCGCAGATGCACCTCTCTCAAGAAATCAATCTTCTAACTTTGACTTCCCTGATGAATCCATTGCTACCCTCTCCCCGGATGATACTGTTTATGCATATGACCTTGTTTTTCAATTGTTCCAAATTCTAGCATGGGGCTGGTGCAGGATTTATCATCATTCCTCTTGATGGTGAGCATATGCCATTATCTTTCAAACTATATTTTAATTGTACTAATAACATATCGCCGAATATGAAGCACTCGGGTTAGGTCTTCAAACCAACATAGCCTTAGATGTTAAATCAATTAATATCTTTGACAACTCTCAACTGGTTGTGAACCAAGTTAATGGTATATACCAGTGTTGTAACGAGATACTTTAAAAGTATAAGCATCATGTTGACATGATTTTGACTACCTTTGACCATTATAAACTTCAAACCCTCCCGTGTTGCACTAATAAATTTGTGAACACCATGGTCTATCTCACTTCTCAAATACCAGCTTCACCCTCCGAATCAAAAATATTCATCATAGTAATAAATGTTGCAACCACCTCCTTATCCATTCTGAGATTTTAACTTTGTAGGAAATATTGAAACTAACTCAAGTGACCTTTGGTATAAGCAGTTTGCTGACTACCTTTCCATTTCAGTTCTACCTCTGAGATCTTACTCGTAATGGACAACGAGCCTTCCTCAAAAGTATTTCTCGCTATGTCATCATGGGTGGTATTCTCTATAAACATGGCCTTGACAGTATCCTCTCATGATGCCTTACAAGTTTTGAAATCCCGTACACAATCAACGAAGTTCACGACAGGATTTATGAAGGTCATTTCATTGGCTTCATTGTCACTGAACCCATCCTTCACCTCATCTATTACTGGCCAACCCTAAACCGAGACTATTGTGACTATATCAAATGTTATGTAACATCCTCATTTTTATATATTAGAACAAGTAAAAAAAAATTTGATAAATGCTTCCTGGTTCTAAATACATAATTTAGATCTCACCAATCAAAACAACCATTCTTATAACAGATAACCATATGCAGCTGTAATGACTCAGAGTACCTCCGATCTATTCATTCCATGACTCGGTAATATACCAATCTATTCATGTGTATTAAGAGTTGGCGTTTTCACTTTAACACAATACTCTTGTAGTTCTCTTCCCTAATCTGGGATTCAAAATGCTCTGTCTAAGGAACCTATCTGGATAATTGTTACCATTATTCATTGGCATCTCATCCCTTAGACTAGGTGACTTAGGACAATGTAATCAGCAGCTTGCGATACTTTGGCCAAAGATTTGAAACATACTACTTATGTCTCGTATTCCTTAATGGCATACTCATCAATCTGGAATACGTCCTTCACCCCATTCCTATGTTATATAGAATGTCTTATACTGACTTCTGTCAGTCCCTCCTATCCCAAGTTATTCACTCAGAAACAGATTAGTAAGGTGATAACGTTATATGGATGCTCCCGAGGACTAGGGATACGATGACATACTGGGTCAACCCTAGTTAAACCAGTGTGTCAAGATACCCCGAGTCTCCTAGGCAGCCTTATAACGTGACCACATTCCTAATCGGTCCCAGAGTAACTTGTTCAAGTTTAAGGTGTAAATCTTAATGATCAATGCAAAGGGTGTTGTCATAAGTCACCTGCATTGTTGTATCTTTGAGAAGATCCTAATCTTCTCAAAGGTACAACCCTGTAGTTGACTTGTGCCGTCAACCTTTAAATCCGCCTCGAAAAGATCTACTTATTAAAAAGTGTTACATACGTTGAGTTAAATTATACCATAAGACGCTCCCTTTAAGGGTAGTCTTTCCCAATCCCCGGGTTCCTCACCTTAGAATGACCTTTCTTAATAAAACCCAATACACAAGAGAAGTTATTAAGACTAGAGGTCCCATCAAGGAGTTCATAGAATATACATAATTCTAAATCAAACGAAATTGGAGAATTACTCCCATCCTTCACATGAGATTGCTAACCAAACCCTTTCTAGGTTTATATCAGTTCTCATAACTGAATTTATATCTTACTTATTAGTATCAAGATATAATGATTAAGAATCCAATTAAACATTGTCCTGGCTTAATCAAGACTAGGAATTAATAATTTAATTCAGCTTGTTTAGCGTCCTACTTAGGTTTATTTTTACCCTCCAGAAAGACAGTGATCTAAATTTCAATTTAGCTTTAGATAGAACATACTAGAACTGCTAAACAATCATAAGTATTCAGTCACATATTCTTGCAAGCTTACATTGATAATCACAAAAGTCTCCAAATTATACAATAATAACAAGCTCTCAAGATCATTTGAACCGAAGAAGGTCAAACTATCAAGATAAGAATACAAACACATAAGTAACAAATATCTCTCTTTATTCCCTTCAGGCTAATCAAATACATTTTATGCTTTTAGCATACTTGATACAATTATTTCAACAGAAAAAGAACATCTTTCCTCATATAGTACATTTAGAGAATCAAGCTGTAATTCATCATAAAACCAAATTAAACAATCTGAACATCCTATCAGATCTGCGTGCTTTTACCACTTACGGCAACCATCTGCAAAAAAATTCAACATGAGTCAGTTCGATCAACTAAGCATGATAAGCACTAACTCTTAAAACAATTGCAATCCACCAACTGTTTTCATTAAACACCCTGTTTAAATGAAATCACTTCACCAAACAAGTAAACATTTTTCAAACTATGCTCTTGAAATACAACAAACTATACACGCGTAACTCACATTATAGTCACTAAATAGTCCTAGATACCTTTCAAATATTTCATCAAAACGTTAGTGACCAAGAAGACAAATGCATCTAAACAACTATCCATCTGAATCCCAAGGACAGCAACATCAGACGAACTAATATATTCAACATATAAATGAATATCATAACCTTTCATGATTCCATCAGCATGTTAGAACAATTCCAAAAGTTAGATAAAAATTATATCAACATATACTTTACAACAGAAGAGAAATCAAATGAATCATACATATTTCCCTCAGAACAAGCTCATGACTGTACCGTCTCTCCAAGAGCAAAGCATTCACCTTAAACACATGTGAATAAATCAAACGAGGCCACCAGAAGCATCACATTTTGGTTAATATTTAAATTAAACAATATCCTGTAGCTTACTAACAGTACAGCAGCTCTCACGCCAAGGCAGTGATGAGTATTCTATCCTAAATAGACTCCACATAACCTTCCATATTATTATAGGAACGAGAAAATAGCTGGCGCAATTGCTTGTCAAGGCACAACTTTTAACTCTTTATCTCAGTCAAGCACAAGACAAGAAAAACCTCAACAACAAAGACGTAATCACGCACAAACATGACAACAATCCCTCTCTGCAACATACGGCTCATTCTAATCCCTACTAACACTGTAAGGCTTTAGATCCAAGGTCGAAATCAAAAGAACTTCTCTTTTATCGCAATCAACAAGAGACTCATTATCATTAAAGCAAATGATGTTTCCCTATGACTATGCAGAGATATTCATATGAAATCCACGCAACATGCACAGCCTCATTTAACTGGAATTATTTAGAAAGGAAACATAACATACTGTATTCACATCTGAACTCATTCAGAGGTTGAAAAGTATGGTATTCATGACCCACTTCTATAGAGGCCAAGATACATGATGTCTATATATAAATTAAGGAACCCAACAGAGCCAAAAATAATAAGTGTTCATAATCAAGCTTATATAGAAGCAGAAACACTGGTTACCTATCAAGGATTTCAACTGAATCCAAACAACAGTATTACGATAAAGATTCTACAGAAACCGATGTACAAGCTAAATATAAGTTAAGGATTCCAACCTTGCCAACAATGGTAAATATTCACAATCAGGCTTATACAGAAGCTAAATACTGATTTCGTAACAAGGAATCCAACTGAGCCTCTACAACAATATTCGCTCAAGCTTACACAGATAGGAAACATAAAAAGTACACCAACTGAGTCTGTACCAAAGTTTCATTGCTAAAGGAAGGTATTCATTACAAGATAATAGAAGTCGTAATACCAGTTACCCCTCCAGGACTCCAACAGAATCAAACTACCAGTATTCACATACATGGCTTCTACATTAGTCCTTAATATACGTACCATTCCATGGACTCCATAGAGTCATTTTGTATATAAATAAATATATTTCAAACTATCAATGGGTTGAATCCCATAATCGCAACACAAGGGGGGGAAAAACAACTTCTACAAGGTCGCATTGAAATACTGAAAACACAGCAAGTTATCCACTCACAAATAACTTTTAGTATCATAGCAAAACCCAACAAGATTCAGTAACCACCACCTCTAATAACCACGACAGAACTTACAAAGAAGTCGAATTATACTGAACATTCAAACAAAAATCCAACAGTATCCTTTCCGACAAGTATGAACAACAAGTATCAACTGTAGCCTAAACCCAACAAGGAAACCATTCATGGGATCTCAAAGAGAAGGTTTACTATACCTTCTTGCATGTATTTCACAAACTTTATCCAGAATTCAAAACACAATGAGATAGAGCAATAGTTCGAAACACAATACACACCCATCAAGGGTTAAATTGAAAAAATCGAACCAGTAAGAAGATACAATAATAAAATCACACAAAGTTACAATAAAAACCATCTGAACCCAAAAATCATCTGAACAAAGTTGTTCTAATGAAATC
The DNA here is from genome assembly GCA_019776745.2 of Taxus chinensis. Taxonomy (NCBI): domain Eukaryota; kingdom Viridiplantae; phylum Streptophyta; class Pinopsida; order Cupressales; family Taxaceae; genus Taxus; species Taxus chinensis. The sequence goes on along the minus strand of CM034146.1, from coordinate 886,263,705 downwards.
ATTTGAAAGAGAGTAAGATTTTTAAAGGTTAGGGCCTAACATGCCTGGTTATTTGCTTAAAAATCCGAAGAAGACCATTGAAAGAGCTCGAGCCTTCTCTTCTTTTTCCAAGTTAGATTCACCAAAAAAAATTTGTTATTTCCATGACTTATAAATTTTCCTTGCCAGAGAAAAGAGCGAGTTACACTCATATTTGCCATGCAACTCCAAGAAGAATGGTACGAAGAACCAGTGATCAGACAAAGGGAAAACCGGAGCGCATGAAAAACCAAACAAACTACTAGTTTTCCATTTTGCATGCCTTCCTGTGAAACCCAAGCTCGAAGACCGAGCTCATTAATTGCATTTACTCCAAATTTCCTGCTCAATCTCCATTGCCACCGACCACCATAGTTGGAAATGGACAAATGAAATTCAAAGACCATATCTAACTTTGGTGACTCTGCCACGTCGGCTCTTGCTAGCCATTTAAACTTCTACCAAATTACCTATCCTCCATGCTTATCCCTCCATTTAATGCCATAGAAACTTCCGCCCATGGCTCGCACCCTTCCATAGGTCCCCTTTCTTCCTTGTTCATTAGTTAGGTTAGTAACATAGGTTAGGATTTAAGATGTGACTTAGTCTAACCTCCATAGCACAAAGTTACTAACTTAGAACATTTATCTTATAGCTTAGGCCTAGGTTAGATTAACACTAATCTAACCCATAGATCATAGTTTAGTTTTAGGTTACTAACCTTAATAAATCCAGTTTAGGTCTAACATTTCAAATGCTCAGAAAAAGAACCTACAACATACATTCACGAACAGGATTCACTCTTGCACTGCCAATAGGCTAGTGAATTAAATGTATCTGAATTATTACCTGGTCCACGATCAAGACCTTCCTGATATTACGATATCGGGAACCAATTCATTTAACATGATCAGCCTGAGTTAGACTCCGGAACATTTTATTCAACGCATTCAGACCTTGCAACCTGCGAAAGGTCTATAATTTTAGTTCATCCCGAATAAACTTAAATCATTACTTGTATCAATGCCACTGATCCAAGGCTGGGTCTTATATATGGATAACTCCATAATTCATTCCGAGATCAGATTAAACTCAGGTGTAAAATGAAAGAATTAAAAGAGTCCAATTATATTCTGACTCAGTCAAAGATCTGCAATTTCAAAGAAGATACAATCCATATCAAGCATGACTTCTCAATCAAAGGAACACATCCTTTTTACAAAAGAAATCACATATCAACACTTGTATGCTCAGGAGGAAGTAACAACAGTTCAGGGTGTTACATGTTATGTGAATTGTCAACAACATGCTAATCTTCATCACACCCCTAGTCATTCCTTATAGGTCACATGAGACCTTTGGCCTTTCTCTCAATGGGGTTTGGATCTTGTCAGAGAGATTAACCCTCATTCTTCCCAACGTTATCAATGGATTATTTTCACTATCAAATATTACACTAAATGGGTGGAATCTATACCTGTCATTTCTACAAAAGCTGATAAAATTTGTGAATTCATCAACCATCACATCATTTGTCACTTTGGTGTTCCTCGCCGCCTCATCACTGATAACAGAAAACAATTCAAAAACAAAACCATACGGAAACTTTGTGACGCCTTTGGCATTCAACTCAGTTTTTCTTCACCTTATTATCCTCAAACAAATGGCCAAGTTGAATCAACTAACAAAACCCTAAACAAAATTATTATGAAAGTGATTGATGATATGGGTAAGGATTGGCACACGCACATTCCTTTTGCCTTATGGGCTTATCACACTAGTATTCACACCTCAACTATTGCCACACCTTTCTCTTTAGTCTACAATACAGAGGTTTTCTTGCCTCTTGAAGTCCAAATTCCATCACTTCGTATCTCACTCAATGATGATGGTTTTTTCCAAGACCATTTGACACACCTTGAGTTATTAGATGAACATCATCTAAATGCTCTTGATCTCCTTCAAATCTACCAAAAATGTATCAAACGTGCCTACGATAAACATGTCCAAGAATGAACCTTCAAGATTGGTGACCTCTTCCTAAAGGAAAATCAACATGTAATAAAAGTGATAAAAGTAAATGGGGCAAGTTTATTCCTAATTGGCTTGGACCCTACATTGTCACTCATACTTATGGATCGAGTGCTTATCGTTTATCCTCTCTTGATGGTAAACCTGAACCTAAGCTCCTCAATGCCTTGCATATTCGACCATTCTACTGTTGAATCAAGTACCATATCACCTTTTTTTATTACACACTCATCCCTTCAATACCCATTCCTTTCATCTACCTCTTTTAAGAACCAATGACTAAACAAGAGTCTTGTGATTATCCATCACCTTTTAGCCTTATCTTTAATAGGAATATCACATGGATACTTTTCATTCTTTTAAGAATCGAATCCCATGGTCATTCATCACTTAAACCCTCTCTTTCATAGTTAACCTTTACGTGTTATGGGTTTGCCTTAATAAAAGAAGCCTATACTCCTTTATAGTCTCGTCCATGACCTAAAAATCCAAAAAAGTTTAAAAGTAATATATGGGATTTTTAAATTCATTTCCTTTAGTCAAACTTCTAAAAAATAGATGAATCCCTCAAAAAGGACATCTATCTTTCTATCTTGTTGATATAAATTGGTTGTTCCCTCGAAGGACAACTATAAAAATCTAGCCATATTATACATAGTCTATCCAAAAATAAGACTATTTCTGAAAAATAAAAATAAAATATTCTGAAGCTTCACAAAGACCTCAAGGGGTCATTCTATTCATCCCACATAGAATTCCCACATCGATCATTAAATCAAACAAAAGAAAGAGAAAATACAAAAAATCAAGAGAAGTACAACTTTTTCGTCATGGACTTGCCTATTTCGGTTTTGGGTATCTTGTAGAAACAGCATGTTGTCTCACAACAAGGTTACACTAAATAGTCCATTTTACCTCATATTCCTTTCTTTCTTATCTTCTACCTACTCAAGGGATGTGCCTCAAATGTGACATTTCATGATCATGTAACTTCCTTCACCCTTAGAATAGTTAATCATGTATTGCCTTTAGGGGTTTAAGTTCATCAACCCATCCTCAGTATGCTTGTTATGGTCCTTGCCACTTTTGAAGCATTCCACCTCTTTCACCGTTCGTCTCTTTTCTTACTTATTAATTTTTCTACGCAGGACTAGACCTTCGACACCTACATTTTGTGATTTCTTCTCCTTCAACCATTCCTATTCAACTAAACTCAACCATGCTTAAAACCTACCAACCCATTCATCATCCCCATCATATTCTTCCCTAGATTAGGGGAGAACTACATCGGCCTGAGGCCCCTTTTCATCAGGGCTCTGTAGGAAGAACTCCTACAGCATGGGGCCTTTGGAGGATAGCTCGACCAATTTTACCCCTAACCAATTTTCCCCCTTTACATTCACATTCAAACCCAATTAGTTTCCATTTATACAATAACTTGGAAATTAATATATCACAAAAACATACATTGTTTCATCATATCCACCCCTTTATAACCTCAACCCTATCACACCTACATTATTTAACATTTCCATGATATCAATTACTTGGAAATTTAAACATAACCTACATCCAACACATTATTCCATTAAAATTAGTAACTTGGAAATTTTTTTACTGAAATCATACCTATACCTAACTCGATCATGCATATACCTCACTCAACCATGCCTGTAACTAACTCCATCATGCCTATACCTAACTCAACCATACATACATCTAACTCAACCATGCCTACATGATCTAGACTCAACCATGCCTGACTCACCTAGTTTCCATAATAATGAAAAACAATGGAAATGAAAACCAATACATCATCAGTCCAATAATCATCATCAACTATATAAAAAGGAATGTTTGTGTATCAATACATATGTACACAAGGATACACAAAAGGAGCTTAATTAATATCATTCACATTTTATTCTGATCCATAATGGCTTCTTCGCATCTTTCTCCCCTGAACCTTTTCGTTGCAAACCCTATAATTGGTGATGCAGCAGTTTCTGAGTGCGGTGGCAAGGGTGGATCTCCTTCTACTTCCATTGTGGGCGGCAATGGATCTGGTGTGGTCGGCATCATTACTAGTGGTATCCCTTCCCCTTTGCCTCCTCTTTAACCAGGCATCTTCCATGATGGTGGTATGGTCATTCCTACAGGGAAACAGACATATGCTTCTACTTTTGCTTTGATCTCTAGGCCCTTTTCTGCTGCTAAAACTACTCCCACAGTCTCCCTTGGGGATTCAGTGCTAGCAGCTGAGGAATTTTTTTCCTCCAATGGTCTAATCTATAATTTTAATGGTCTCTAGCCTTATCTTCCACTCCATCATTCTTGAATCACATCGAACTGGTGCCCCCTCATTTCTGGGAGGATTGATATTTACCCTTGTGCAAGGGGTTTTTTTATTGTGGCCTTTAGCTCTAACAATGCTAGAGATGTAGTTATTTCTAAGCTATGGGAACTACAGAATCATCACTTGCTGATGAAACCCTGGTTCCCAAAGTTTAATCCACTTTCAGCCTTTTTCAATGTTAAGCCATTCTGGATCCATTTGCCCCATCTACCTTTGTAGTTTTGGAGAAATGGCAGTTTATTTGCTATTGGTGATGCTTTGGGTACTTTTTTATCCATTGACTCCAATACGGATACCTTCTCTCATACCACCTACGTGAGGATTTTGGTGGATCTGGATACTTTGGTTGATCTTCCGGCTTCTATTGATCTCAAAGTGTGAGATAGGGTTTGGTCTCAACCACTCAATTATGGACTGCCCTTTAGATGTAGAAAATGTTTTAACATTGGGCACCTAGTTGCTGCTTGTCACATGGTCAAGTAGAAATCTAAAATCGATAAGGTCTCTTAGTGGAAGGATGCCCACCAAAATATTTTATTTGTTGAGAAGGAAACTATGTCTACTACTGATACACAAGTCAATGAAGATAGGGTTTCTAGTCCAACCCCATCGGTTGCTCCTTCAGTTGTTGGAGTTTTTAAGATGGATCATGAGCTGACATTGATTCCAGTTGCAGTTATGGAATGTGCTAAAACTAGTTTCACTACTGAAAACTCCATTGACGGTATCTTGGATTCCTCAATTTTTTGACTTCCAACTCCCTCAGATGCAAACACATATCCTAATAGGAGTGAAGAATGGGCAGTCGTTAAATGTAAAAATAATACCTTTTCTATGCATGATCCCATGTTAGGGACTCTTCTTCATAATCTGGTTGTAGTTTGTGCTTTTGGTGCTTATGCTTGTTGTGTTCTGCTCGTGGACTTCTTCTTTTCTCCTTCTTTCCCCCTTTGTTTTTGGGGTTTTCCTCTCTGTTATGCTTAAATGTTTTATTCAACCTTGAGGGCCTGTTGTACTAGGATGTGGGTCCTACCAAAATCCTCAAATGTTATCATTTTCCAAAAAAGCATTTGTACACAAGGATAAATCATCAAATTGTCTCAAAAACTCTCATATACAATCTCGCAATCTTCGGCACACAGGCAAGTATATATATCAAAATCACAATGCAATCTCATAAATATCTCATCCCCATCTGAGGCCCTCCTCTCCACTCTCACATATCTCCTCCTCTCACCCTTTCAACCACCCTGCCAGCATTTCTTCACCCTCTACTAGTCCCTGTCCACCCACCATCTCCTCCTCCTTGCGCTCAGTTGGGCCTAATCTATGAGATCCAGTAACCTCACCCTGACCCTATCTCTAAATCCGATGACCCCCTATGCTACCTAAGTTGTGAGTCCTAGATTTGGTCCTCTCACTGGCAGCATATTGGGCTATGTGCTCAGTGTATGATGAAACATCAATACCTATTATGGTTAGATGATCCTGGTAATAATGAGCCTCATTCAAGGAATCCATGAACCTAACCATAAATACATTCTGGGGTGTTGTTATCAACCTAGCTGTAATTTGTGAACTCTACCCCACTAATAGAGGATCTTGTCCTCTTGCCTGTACTATGGGACCCTATCCCAGTGCCTATGTTGGTACTTGTGCATCTACCTGGGCCTGTAGGGCCAAAACCTTTTCCTGATCGGTTGCCATATGACCCTATAAACCAATGACATGTGTCTGTAACATTGTTACCTATGCACCATCCCCTATGGGTTCCTATGTAGGAGCCTATGCCTGGGATGTTGCTAGTTGACCCTGTAACATTGTCACTTATCCTGTTATGGTGGCTACATGTGCCTGCACTGTTGTCAACTACACCCCTAAAGAAATAACATACCTCTGTAATGTATCTCTCTTAACTATAACTGTAGCTAAGTCTGGCTGACCTAGCTGGGGTGGTAATGTCTGTAGCTGGGCTACCCACCATTTTTTGTACCCATCTGTTATACCAATGTCATTTATCCTCATGTCTACCGCTTGTTCCTCCTGCCCTACAAGATCTGTTGGATGTGGCAGAGATTGTGGTCGCTCAACATCATCTCTTCAGTACTGAGGCAATGGTAGAGGCACATCTTGTTGTAGTCTAAACTAGCATCAAACTCTATCCACCATAATCATCTTATGCTCACTAGCTTGCCTTCCCTATATCCATATGATCAATTGTATGCCCTACAACTCATGTACCATTCCTCTACAAGAAGGAAAACCAACATAGCATTGTCATACTATATCCATCACATACAGACTCTCCAACTATCATTTATAGTAATTCATGTCATTTTGTGCCCCCACTCATGGATTTCCACCTACTGACACCCATCTCATGTATCCTTCTCTCATCCAACCCTGATACCACTCTACTATTGATAGTCCCTGTGGGTGCACAATCACTATGTGCTCATATGCCCACAGTAGGAATGTACAACAAATTTCATATCATCACATCCTCTAATAAGCCCACAGCTCCCTATATAGCTACACTAGATATGCAAGTGCCCATGCAAAACAAACTCACTCCTTAACCATATCCTACAAAACCCCCATCAGTGCTTGGGAAAATTGACCACCCTCTAAGTCAGCAAGTGTGTAGCACCCAATGGCCTCCATCAACAGTACTACCAAATGAATCTCATGCAGATGTGCATCATACATAGCTCTATACACAAGGTTGGCACTATGTTCAGTCAAGTCACCTACTACATACCCAAACACTACAACCATCGAATCAATTTTCGTAGCTAACGCAATCTGATATATAGGCTCTCCCACAATTGGTAGCTACATACTTCTATATACACCCTCTAGCATGATAGTCATCTCACCAGTGGGTAGATGGAAGGTATTGGTCATTACATCCCATCTATCAATGAGAGCAACCATAAGACTATGATCTCACCTGATATGCCTATATCTCCTGATGTCGATTAGTCCAACATCTCGCATATGAGTCCACTCATCCTTCATGATGTTGGGTCACATCTACACCAATAATGGTGGTACCCTATCCCATGTCGTCAACTGGTGATGTTCATGCTTCCATACCACTCAAAAATGTCAAGTACTCACCTACTTTACTCATTTCATCACCCCTACCTACCCCCATCCCACACCCATGTTTCTCTACCTACCTATTCATTTCCTAACTATTTCACTAACCTATCATCAATTTTATATATCCTAAACAAGTCTTCATGTTCTATTTCATCACCATCCTTCTTTTAATATTTGACTTAATTTTCACCTAAACACACACCTATCCTTTCCTACATCAACCCCGTACCTCTCTTTTATCTTTGTCTACCCCATTACCTACTTACTATAGTCATTATTTTACCCTCAATGCTTCTTTTTAACCCCAAGCACACCAGCCTATCATCTAGCATATGTTGGGTGCTCACCTGAGGTGGGCGCAGGTGCCAAACCCCTCCTCTATGTGAGCTTTGCAAGAGATTTCTGCCATTAATGGAGGATTATTTATAGAAACAAAAATACATTTTTCTACTTTAAAAAGGAAGAATATATAACTAATAGATCTACACATTAATGCATCACAAAAGCTAATAAACATTGTAAGAAGTACAAAAAACTATATATGAGTCATGATAAGCCAAATAACATGAGGGTTTACACCCATAAGCAAGTTGTACATAATAGATCCATATATATTGATTTAACAGAGTTCTAGTAGCCATATTACATTCAAAAGGGTCATCCCAGACCATATTCATCAAATTAAAAAGACTCAACTCCTACAAACCTATCTAATCAAAGATCCTAACTATGTTTTTCCCCATTATATCCCTTATTATAGATCCCAGTACCCATACATATGTTTAATGGTATCCTTTATAACCCTCTAGCACTAAGTACTCTAAACCCTAGTGCCATGAACTACAAACCCTTAGTATTTCCTAACATTTCTACAGCACTTCGTTACTCTCCTTCTCTTTCTCTGCTCCCCTTTGCACTTTGCACCCATATATCTCTCTATCTCTATTCTTTGCACCAAGCACTCATTTAAATAGGACCATCATCCACCACCATGAATTATCTTCTAAGCATATCACATGCCAAGTTTCAATGTGGTCCTCCATTAGCAAATGCTTATTCTCTTTGTAAACCTTACACTAACTATAATGATGCCTCTGGGAATATTTTGTGCATGGAATATCCTCTTCTTGACCTCCAAGGTTCCAAGCTAGCACCTTATCCACTTATCATGCCTAGTCAGGTCCTCACATTTTTCCTTAAGTTACTCCATGATGCTAAATATGGCTAAGTCCTTTAAACCCTTGTTCTACCTCTTGTGCATGCCCTAGTTTCACTTAAACCCTTCTTAAACCCCTTTTTCCTACATGTTTTTCCATGATCACCCTTATATTTATTGATCTTGTGTAAGTGCGCCTCTTGATACTTAGCCAATATTTTAGGGTCCAACATCACCCCACACTATGCATGTTCTTCGTCCTCAGAAACATTCTGCTTCCTCAAAGAATAAAGGATAGAGGTATTAAAACAATTAAAGAATGGAAGAATAGAAGAATATGCTATTGTTGCATGAGTGGGAACTCCTTCATGGATGCCTCAATGTTCTCCCAAGCATGTACTTCCCCTTGTGCCTACTAAATTAGGTCACCCACTAATGTGCTTACTTCATCAACACTAAGTTCCTTGCTCTTAACTTTCAGCGTATCTACAATGCTTTCCAGTTTCTTGCTAAGATCACCTAGTGCATCCATCCTGCAAGTGACTTAGGGGTATAGTTCCTTTAGCTTATTCTTAATCAAACCCCGCAAGGTTTTGATTACTTCCAACTTCTTCTCAACTTTGGTTAGGATCTTGTTGTGCTCTACCTTATTAACTTTTTACTTTTCCTAAAATTCTTTTAGATCTGCCTCATGTGTAGCAACCAATATGTTTGTTACCCTATCTCTGTTGGCATGGTTGTTATACATGGCTTCAGCCATCTATCTTGTGGTCTTTACTATGGTAAGGAACTCAGAGTACTAAATCACTGTCTCCCCAATCTTCTACTTTTCTTCCTCCTTCTAGTGTGCCACCACCTCCTCTGCTGCCTCTAATGTGAGTGGTCACCTTTCTATGGTGAGGATGTGGGTTAAGTCTTCCAAGTAGTTCATGGTTGACTCGTATTTCTGCTGAGGCGGAGCCAGGTCTAGGTACTTTAAGATAATGGCATATGAAATGGCCTCAATCTTCTTATGGACTTCATGAATCTTTTCCTTTTCATCCCTTAGCTTGTGCCTTAACTATGCACTAATCAATTCCTTATGTTTTATTTCTTTGTCCCACTCATTAATCTCCAGATTATTTTTCTCAAGCTCTTCCTCCAAGACCCTTATTTTGTCATTTATGTCGAAGATTCTTTTCTTCACCTCCATTGATGCTTTGTTGAGTGTGTTGCAAACTTGCTCATCAGATAGTTATTTGGAAATTTACCAAAGGGTTTACTCCCTTAGCATCTGGTATCTTTATCAATGCATCTCGATAACCTCAAAATTAGGTTCATCAACATGGGACTCAAAATCCCAAGACGACATTTTTTGTGTGCGTGGGTATGCACCTTCTTCATTAAAAGAAGACCAAGCAAGGATTTGGTTTGTGGGTATGGTACATTGGAAGCACGCGCATGCAGTACCTTGTTTGTATCATTAATATAAGTCATTTCTTGTCCCTACATCACTATTATGCCCTTTCCACCTATGTGCACTACCTTAGGGAATCTTACTACCAAGTTGGGGTCTCCACCCATGCTTACATACTCCTTTCCCACACTCATGGTTTCCTCAGATTCCTTCAACTCTTCTTCAGCACTTCACTCGACTTCATGCTCCACAAAATTTTGGATAATTCATGTCGCTTCCCTCTCTATAGTATTATCCATATGCTCATTGGTCGGAGTTAGGGTCTTCTGATCCTTCATGTTTACTTCCTCCTTCCCCCCTTTGTTATGAGTGCCTTCCTCATTCTCATCCTTCTCTTCATTTCCTTCTTCATCTGACTTGTGTACATCGTACACAGGATAATTCTGATCCTCATCGCACTTGTCATCATCTTCATCACTCTTATTTTCCTCTATGCTTTTTGTTTCATCCGAGTCAAACCCTTTTTTCACCCTCTGCTTCTTCCTTACTGGTGATTCCAATTCAAGGGACTTCTCTTTTTCTTCTTTCTTGGGTGACTCTCCCCTTACCATTGACTCTTCAATCTACGGTGACTCTTCCTTCTATGGTGACTCTTCCTTCTGTGGTGACTTTTTTCTCATGGGAAACCTCCTCCAATGGACGTAAGTACTTATGCACATGCCTGACTATTGTGCCCCTACTATATGTATTGTCTACATGCTCAGAACCTTTTTCTCAGGAGCCTCTCCTCTATCTCTTTTCTTTGGCACAGTATTTTTTCACACGGTGGGGTCCTCAAGAATGGAGGCATCATCTTCAACATAAGTGCCCTTTTCATACTTATCCCTTATGTGCAAATACACCCTCGTTGTTATCCTCCCTACAACATGTAATGTTACTAGTTTCAACATGTGTACATCATAGAGACATACTTCTCCACATAGGCACACTTCTTGGGGTATATTAATTTCCTGTGTAGCTTATGATAGTCTTGATCTACTACACTTAGATAAAATTTGAGTTTCTTCACCTCTTTGAATTGATTAACTTTGGCCTAGAAGTACTACGTTGTGAAAGAGAAATGCAATTTACACCAAGGACTCTTGTTGTCATCTACCAAAGTAAATTTGTCAATACAAAAATGTTGGTATACAGAAAACTCAACCTCTCCTTTTACTAATGAGGTTAATTGCTCAGTTATTCTCCATTCAGCCCCAAATGTGTCGTGCATCCACTTATACCACTTTTCCAAGCATGCCTTATGAGCGACCGTCATGGCGTCACAAGTATACTGTTCAAACCTCTTGGTAGAGGAGGGGTTCTCATCTGGGTATTCCTAAACAAACTTATCCGGCCTATCGGTCACATTATTAAACATGATCTTCTCTCTATCACACGTGGCATTTATAATCTCCTCTGTAATAAAAGTTGAGAGGTTATACATGGATCCTTTTGAGATATTTTGGCACACATTCAACCAGGCCTTGTTGATCTATGTCCATCTCTCTTTCCCATTCTGATTTTTAACAAAGCATGCAGCCATCCTCATCACCAAGTCAGTAATTACAAAAATGTCGAAGTAGAGCGAACCCTTCTTGTAGTCATAAGCCTAAACAATCTTTTTAATGGCTTCCTTGTCTTCTAAATCATCTTCTAATGAATATCCTTCATAGATAAGGCCGGTGAACTTAGAAATTAGTTGGGAGGTTATGTGTATCCTCTGACCTATGTAATAGAAGTGGTCTTCATTCACGCACAACATCAACCATTGGTATAGTCGCTCAGGCTTGCTGAAATAGGGAAACTCGTACAACTGTAACAACTCATCCTTCTCCATTTTTACCTTTACCTCATTATCATAGATGGGCATTCCATCTGGTGTCCTCTTCTCTATAGGGAAAACTAGTTCTAGTATCACTTCATTTTCTATGGCACCCATTTTATGGTTGTAATCAATAACCGCCATCTTCCTGAAGTGAGACACCTATTCTTTACCAAGTAATACATCATTTGGGTACTACATTTCTGTGTACCATTCTTCTTTGAAACTGGTATAAACAATTTGTTTTCCCTTGCCCTTCTTTGGTGAAACATTTGCTACTTTCCTTACTGCAATTCCTTCATTGGGTCCTTAAAAATTCTTTCTCTCTCCTAGTCCTATCTCTGATCAAATTTTCGGCTCCACTCCTTTGCAAAAATTCCTTCAAACCCCATGCCTTAGCTATGCAACCCTAACCTAGAAATCCCTTTTTCCACAATATGGCGTAACACCTATGGGATTCTTCCACACAAACTTTTCCGCTTACACACATGTACTTCTTTCCACTCTGGTTTGTTGATCAAACTAGTTATGCATGTAAATCTTCACAACTTTTCTCAAACTTTCTTCACAAGGATGCCCTAGTTTGTGAGAGCTCTTTGATAACTTAAAACGTAAGATAGAAAATAATGCACCTGTACAACGGAAAAGTAACATGCAAGTGTGGGAATCTACAAGTAACTCTTCCTCACACCCAACCTCTCGAGGTCGTGCCGAGACAGCCGGTGGGGATGGAATATGTATGGGATGCAGACAAAATAGTTAGGCAATCTAATGTCTTCAATACGCACTAGCGGAACTTGTGAATCTAAGGAAAAGAAGGCCCTCCTAACTTGAACTGGTGTGATAGATCGATCGGCAAGGATGACTACTTGAAGTCTCCAGTCAATATTCGAGCTCTAGCGTGATTCGATCTATGGGTTGTGGAATACGTGGAAAATGACCTGGGATAGTTTCGTGTATGTTTCCAGATAAGGTCATATGGTGGATGGTAAATATAGTTGACTCTATGGATGATTCTTTGGCCTAGTCCAGAACTCTCTTGCTTTGTTAGTTGTTATATCTAGTAAGGATAACTGTTTGATGATGATAGGTGGAAGTGGAGTGGATCTGAATACTAATGTGCGTAGGCCAATGTCTATGTCTGATTGACTTACAGATTTGTTGGGTTGTGGGATTTGTGGATCACAACTGTAGACTCTTGGTTATTACCGTCCTACTATGGTCATGCGTAGAGTTAGTTCCTAATCCCTAATACCCAGTAATCGTATGCTTTCTCAGCCTCTATATTCAAAACCAATAGTTGCGCGATCTTCTCAGGGTGCCTCACAGGCATTCTTACAACCTGAATTCTTAGGCTAGTATCTATGTCTGTGAGAATGTCTCCTGCATCTGGCTGTGGGACCAAAGGATCATAACCAAAGGTTTTTCTCTTTCAAGCCCTTCTACAATCATATGAATGTTGCCTAGGGTAATCTATAGTTCGGTTGATTTGACTAAAACGTGTGCGCTCGGTCGTCTTCTATGTTCAGCCCGCTCAACTGGGAATTGATTTTTTGCAAGCTTACCATTATTTGAAAGACTTGGATCCTAAGATTTTGATCTATATCAGTTATTGTTGTGATGAGATTGGGCTGAGACACGATTGACTTGAATACGTATTCCCTGGGCTCTCTAGGTCCCGTAATTCTCGTGCAAAAAGCAACAATATAAAATGAACTAGAATAAAATGAAATTTAACTATGTGAAATATATCCATAGCATATATGATTTCTCTATTTTTTGTGTTTTCTGATGAACTTTAAGAATTTAAGAAAGCAGCTATTTAAAATATCTAGAATTGACAGCTAAAATAACAACTTAAAACAAACAAAATAACCAAGTGTAGCTATTTATTTGTGTAATTTTTAGATCTATTCTAAACAATGAAATAACTTATCTAATCTATTTGTAAGACTCTTGATCCTACCCCAGAAGTGAGGAGTGAATCATAGTTTCTCAAAAACTATCAATCCCCATAGCTTCCCTGGCAATATCGAGAGTAGAATTAACTGAAATAAAGTGATTGGCTACTTTATTTGATATATTTCTAACTAGAACTTTGAAAGCTAGAACCTAGATTCTACAGAACAGTGGTGAATCCGATGGTGTGTGTGATCTTGTCCCCTCAGTGTGATCTCCTCGTTCCTTCGTGTTCACGTAGATCTAGAAAAGCATGTAATGCTAGCATCAACAGAAGTAGATATTGGGATAAAGGTAGCTCAAAATACAGACTGAATACAATGCGAGTAGGAGAGGGATAGTGCAAGATTACAGAACTTGGCTTATGTAATTCCTAGCGGGATCTATTGCGAGTCATGCAACATAAAGCGTCCAGAACCTGAAACTATCATGTTTGAAGAATAAAACCTGCAACTTTAATGGCTTCCTAAGATATCCTACTCTAATGGATTGGATAAAATAACAGCAGTGCTTGCACAAGATGGATATGTGGCTTACTAACAGTAAAACAATGCTAACTAAGCATGCAATGAAAGAAATTAAGAATTCTAAGCAAGATGAAAACTAAATTTATTGCAAAGAAAAATCAAAGGAAAATTTGAGGGGCCATTTGCTTGAGCACAAGCCATCTATTTATAGCATTTGCATTTACCCAAGGTAAAATCCAAATAGAACTCTTAAACTATAAACAATGGCAAAACACTATTCCAGGGAACTAGAATCATAAATGCAAGCTCATGGCAGTGAAAGAAAGCTGGTAAAACATTGAAATTATGTGAGTCATGTTAAAAGAGCTTTCCGAGAAAATACATAAAGGACCGCCACCCTGAGCAAGGCGGCAGTTACAGGACCGCCGCCTTATTCAGGGTGGTGGTCACAAGACCGCTGCCCAGGCAGGGCGGCGGTTTCGTTACTGAAGAGAAAAAGGCCAAGAAAAGAGAGGAAAATGGAAAAACAAAGCACGCGGGGGCTATTGGGGGCATGCGGGATGTTAATGCACACTTGGAGATATTTTCTGGATCCCGAACATCTTGCGAGGAGACCTGTATCATCATTGGGGCACCTGTCACGTTGTTTCGGTAGTATAGTACCTTACAATTTTGGGTACGTACAGAACCCCCAATCTTCTATTTATAACTTTTTTCTCTTCTCTACAATAAATGTCATGCCACCTACCAACATACTTTCACAATAAAGGCTGATTTTTTCCAACTCCAATTTTCACTACTTTTCCTCCGCGCTCAATCCTACACGAACACTTCTGCAACCTTCTGACGTGCAACTACCTTGACCATATAATTCTTCACACTTTCTCCCACACTCAATTCAATTCTTCCTCTATGTCTTAGACCAATTTCTTTCTAATTTCTACCTCATATTTCCCAAGCACTTTTTACCCTTGTACATGGTTTCTCAAAGCCTTTTGACACCATCCTTCCCTTATGTTCACCTTATCCACACGTAATCTTCCAATCCATGAGTTTTTTATTTTTCAACCCAGGCCATCCATAACCATAGCTTCCAGCACTTGTCATATCACTCCACCCCACACAAAAATTGATGTGTGGTCCTCTACGCATAGAAAACTTTTGAAAATAAAACATGGCTACCAATGCACAAACACGCACAAAACAACGCAACAAGAAAGGAAATCACAAAGAAAGGAAACTACATCAAAATAAAACCTAGGCTAACTGAAAATACTGCCATATTTACAAACACAAATAAGACTTATTTATAGTAGGGCTTTAGCCTACTCCCATTGAAATGGTCTAGAAACTGTGTTTTATCTAGTGCTTATAACTGGCAAGTGCCTGAATCAAGTATATAGGATACAATGTACAGGCACATCTAATGGACTTTGAATTTCCCATGATGGCACAAAAATTTGGAATCATACAAGAGAACCATCTGCCAAACCTTAAACTATTTGTTCTTGATGTGTCTATCATGTCATGCCTTCTGTTTGGATTTTTCTGTTTTCTTACTCCATCTAGCAATAACCCACCTCTCATCCAACTGTATCAACTTATCAATCCTCCCCTCGAGTGTTTGTTCATCATTTAACCATCCTGCATGTGTTATACACAGTGATGGTAACATGAATTCAACAGGTAACATAGCTTATGTGTTAAACACCAATTGAAAAGGTGTGGCCTTGTTCGGTCTCTTATAAGTAGTCTGATATGACCATAACACAATAGAAACTTTATCATCCCAATCCTTTCTTCCCACATCACAAATTTTGGTTAACATGTGATTCAGAATTTTGTTAAACGCCTCAGCAGTCCTAGTAGCTTATGGGTGGTAAGGGGTAGCATTGTGATGGGCTACCATGAATTCTACCAATAAGATTCTAACTATCTCATTTAAGAAATGAGTACCCCTATCACTTTTTAAGCTCAGTGGGCATCCATATCTAATGATTATATTTTCCCACAAGAACCTAATTGTTATTACCACTATGTAATACCTTGTAAGTGTCACTTCTGCCCACCTTGTAAGATAATTTGTGCATGTAATGATATAGTGCGAACATGTCCTTCGCACGGGTGGAGAAATAGGGCCTACAAAGTCAATTTCCCACTTCTCAAATGGTTCTACACTATTATTCAATATTAATGGCATTTCATCTCTTTTCCCTGGTTTACCAAGGTGCTGGCAGTGATCATAGGCCTTGCAATGCTCTATATAATCTTTATAAACCATTTCCCACCAAAATTCTACCAGAAGGATCTTGCACACGGTTGCATTCCCTACATAGTGTCCTTCTGCAATTCCACCATGTGTTTCCTCCATGATTGTAGCACACTCATGCTCTAACACACACCGATGCAAAACCTCATCATGGCCTAGCTTGTATAAGTATCCACTAATTAGCATGTAGGGCACGATGCATATGGCTAACTGCTTCCTTTCCAAAATCATCATTCCCTCCGATACCACACTCATTTTGAGAAACACTGCAATATCTTCTAGTTTAGAGGGTGTGCCATGTAATTTAAACAGTTGTGCATATAACATTGTATCCTCGATGCTCTACGTGCCCTCCCCTAAGTCGATCCTTGATAAATGGTCAGACCCTAAGTTACTCTTACCTAGTTTTACAACTACTTTAAACTCATACTCTTGAAATAGTAGGACCCACCGGCATATGTGCCCTTTTAGAATGGGCTTGTTTACCAAGTACTTTAGTGCCATGTGGCCCATGTAGAATATAAAGGGTGTTGCTAATAGATACTTCCTAAATTTTTGCAGCATTTAGATCATTAACAATGCCTCATGATTAGTAGTATTATAGTTTTGTTCTACTGGGGTTAGCTTCCTACTAGCAAAGCACAAATGGTGGTCAATAATTCCCTCTTCAAGTTGTGTTAAGATTGCTCCAATCTCCATCCCTAAAGTGTCAACATGTACATGGAATGGCTTATCCCAAGAGGTAAATCATAATATGGATGCGGTAATAAGCCTATTCTTTAATGTGTCAAATGTCATATGTTGCGCATCTCCCCAATGAAATGTACTTTTGTGCTTCAGCAACTTTCCCAAGGGTGTAACAATTTTTGCATACCCCTTAATAAATTTCTGATAATACCCTATATATTGGTAGGATCCCCCAATCCCACAATAAAGGCAAATTTTGTAGGATCCACCAACAATCCTTCCTTAAATATGATATGTCTCGAAAGGGTTCCAAATGGGGTGGCGAAAACACATTTCTTATTGTTGAGGAATATACTCAACTGTCAACATCTCTCAAACATCAACCTAAAATTGTCATAATGGTCCCTCACTAATTCATATACTATCCAGTCATTTAGGTAAACTTGTAGAAACTTATGGATGAAATCCTAAAACGCTTGAACCACAATGTGTGAAAACATAGCAGGCACATTCTACAGTCCAAAAGGCATGACCATCTAGGCAAAACTTCCCCATTCAGTGGAAAAAAAATTCTGTTCTTGGTCCTCCTTTATAATTCTAACCTGATGATATCCCGAGAATCCATCTATTAAATAATAGATCTCGCGCCCGGCTACTCCTTCCAAGATCTCCTTAATGAAGGGGGTTGTAAAAGGGTCAATGACACATACCCCATTCAAATCCTTATAATCAATGCAAATTCTTATCTTTCCATCCTTCTTAATGTTGATGAACATTATATTTATCCATTTTGATTCTTCAACATCCTTAATGATGCCTGATGCATGTTAGAGTAGGTATTTACCTTGTAACACCATGAACTGTTGTTACTTTCTCCTTTGCATTCAAGTGTTGATATGTGATTTTCCCATATGAGGATATGTTCTTTTTGTTTCAGGAATTCATGCTTGATTTGGTTATGTCTTTTCTACTCTTAAGATCTTTGATTGAACTGGAATATGCTTGGATTCTTTTTCTTTCATTCCTCGCATATGAGTGCAATATGATTTCTAGGAGATTGTAGACTTATCTATCTCTATGACTCATCCTTGGATCAATTGCGTTGATCCAAGGAATGTTTTAATTATATTCAGGATGAACAATTATGTATTGACATTTTCATGAATTATTAAGTTTGACTGAACTTAGAATATATAATTTATTTTAAACCTCCTTCATATGAAAACATTTCCGTAGTGGAAAGTTTTGTTAGATTCCGGAAATTAATCCTGGCATGTCATTGCAATCGGAATTTGGTTTCAGTCATTTTGACATCAGAAATAACTTGGACCTTAAGCCAGGTAAGATATGTGAGTTTCCCATCTAAAGCTATTTTATTTGATGCAAATCCAGAATCTGATCTGGGAACGTTGTATTTTATTTGAATTCTAAATGATGATTTTAGCCTATCTAAGTGGACCTAAGCTAGAATCAGAAAGGTTATTAGTTTTTAAATCTAAACTTTAACCTATTGTTGCAAAGGTTAGTTAATCTAACATAGTCCTAAACTATGTACTTGATATTACCTAAGGGTTATCTAAACCTAATACTAAGGTGAGTGACTAATGTTATATCCTAAGGTGTTAAAATTAAATTTACCTATGATCTAACCTAAGTCACTAACCTATCCTAAACTAGTGCTATGAAAAGGAACCTAAGGGGTCACAAGTTTTGGGTGGTGGTTTCTATGGAATTTAAGGTAGGGATAAGGTTGAGAGGACAGGGAGTACTACCAAGGTTAGTGGAGATTGATTTGGTAAGTGGGGGCTTATGTGGCAGCATCTCTAAAAATGGAAACTCTTGTTTATATGAATATGGAGCTTGCCAACTTTGGCGGGCGGTGGCAATGGAAAATGGGTGGGAGAAATGAATTTAATGTAATTAAATTTCATGGGTCCTCGAGCTTGGACCACTTTGAGAGACATGCAAAGGGAATTTTGTTTGGTTTTTTCATTTTTCCTGCTTTCTATTTTTCACTCTGCATGAGCACTGGTTTTTCGAACCAGCAATTTACTCTTCGTTGCATGGCAATTTTGAAATTTTCAAACCTACTTCTTTTTCGTGGGGAATATATAAGGCATGGAGGAAGCAATATTTTGTTGTTTAATCTTTCATGGAAAATAAGAGAAAGGGCAAGCTCATCCAGAGGTCTTCTTCGACTTTTAAGCAACACTATCAGGCATGATAGGCCCTAACTGTTAAAATATTTATTTCCTTTAAATATTTTCATTAAAAGAACTCTGTTTTGATGATATATGTGCATTTTTGCTTGACTGGTAACAATGATTTGTGGGTTTTATGTAAACTTGGGTTCTAGATTGAACGTGGAAAATTTGGGTTCTGAAGGAAACTTGTTTTCATTGTTCTTTTGTTCCTTTGATGTGGATTAAACTTGGAGTTCTTTATCCAGTTGGAACTATCTCATTACCTTTCTTTGTTGTGTATTTATAACTAAGTAAACTATACCAGACTCCGTAGGGTTTTCTTGGTGATGAAATTGATGAATGTGTTCGATTTCTTATGATCCTTATTGTTGTTAACGACCTGGTTGTATTCGCCGATCAGGGTTTTTGTAAACAGTTGTGTTTCATACCCATTTGGGTAAACAACTAGTGACTGTTGTAAGCTCTTATCTGATTGATTTATTAGATTAAAAATTTGTCCATGGAAGGAAACGTTTTAAAAGACTACGTGTTTTTAATACTATGGTAATATTTTATTGCTTTGGCTATGAATGGAGTAATAGATTGTTTGCTTCGCCATGAGAAACTCTGACTGTAACAAGTTCATGTTCAAGGAAATTGGTAAATGAGCTCGTGGATGGGTTGTTGGTATACTCTGTAAAACTTGACTGTTACAGGTTGCGTGTTTTGGAATTATTGAATTATTTAAATCTGTATCTTCTCTTGTGAAGGAGTTTGATTGCTTTTTAAGTTCGTAGGTACTACGAGTAATACAGTTTATGGTTTAGTTGTTTATTTTTAAGGTAACCATGAATGTTAGCAATACGAGTTTATACTAAAAGATTAGTCATTGAATGGATTTCATGTTCTTCTTGTGAATTCTTGTTTGATCTTGGAAAGGTTGGAATAAGAAATTGTGTTATCAATTTTGGGTTTTAAACATACTTAGAAATTGACATTAGAGTTGGAATGGGTTGAAGCATATGGAAGACCTATTTTTAATTTGACTTTTATTATATATTTATTATAATGGTTTGAACATTTCGACCTTGGGTGTTTTTGAAAATAGGATTTGAATACATTTATAAATACTGAATATTCAATCTTGTTTAGTGTATTATCATGAAATGGCACCGGATGATGAATCGGTCCAGCTAGATTGGTATTGGATTATTGTGTAATCAAGGGAAAACGTTAAGTTAACCTTACTTGATTTTAATCTCAAATGGTTTGAACATATGAAGGAAAGCATCATGTTTCCTTTGGATCAAGTTATATCGAGTTCGATAGGTTGTAATGTTTTATGTTAGATGTTGATATTGGTTTCATTGGATGTATAGTGGTAGATCCTGTAGGGATCTAAGGGTAATTCTATATGGTGGCTCTACCTAAACCGAACTGTTGAATGTACTTAAGTGCTAGAAATAGATTTTTCTTCCTTGATTAGACTTATTAAATGGTTATTATTTCTTGGAAATTGGATTTAGCTCTAAAACTTGGTTACGACGGTGTTTTGGTCATCTTTGTTTTATCTCTGAGTTGAAAAGGAAGGTTGGGAAGGGGCTTTAAAATAAAGAAAGTTATATTTATCTCTTCTTGAATGTTAATATACTCTTTCTTAGAATTATTTAAGGAACTCAATCAGTAAAGTTATGGGATGGAAAATTATTACATTAAGATGGAAGAAACATTAGGATTAGGGATCCTAATCTGGAAGACTCCTTTCATTTTACAACAGTGTTAAGATCTCGTCCAAACTTACTGTTTGTTATTTTATTTGCAAAGTAATTCAGTATTTATTGCCTTGCATACTTGTCATGGATTGAAAAATAAAGCATAATAAGATGAAGGACAGATTGTCAGGTGAACTTGCAAGTGGCAGTAATCCATTTCTTCTGTTTAAATTACTTTTGTATGAAACTGTTGGGATGAATACTTCAAGTGGTTTAGTGTTAAATAAAAGGTGATCAAATCATGATATACATTGTTTCAGCTTTTTCAGATGATTAGGTGCATAATAAATAAGATGTTCCTTCTTACTTTCTTGCAAGAAATGAGATGAATCATCTGAAATAGATTAAGTTGAAATTACATCTGTAACTTCAGTTATGATATGAAGTTGTATTATAATTTGGTAGGAAGAAAACTCAAAATGTATTATGATTTGGGATTGTGAAGATAATTGTTGGAATCAATTATACTTTAAATTTAGGACAAGTAAAATAGAATATTCTTTCAATCCATTTTGTTTTAACAGTGTACTAGGACTCTTTATATTGACTTCACTTTAAGTTAGAAAGTATGAAGTAATTGATGTCATTATAACAGGGTTGTTTAATTGAAACAATTAGTGGAATGTAATTGTTTTAAGGATTAGTGATTATCATGCTCAGTTCATTGAACTGACCCGTGCCAGCATTTTTCAGATGGTCTTCGTAAGTGGTAAAGGAAGACAAAATCTGATATGATGCATTGATTGTTCTAAATTGGTTCTTATGAAGAATTCTGATTTGATTTCTAAAACTACATCACGGAAAGAAAAGTTACCTCTTCTGTTTGAAGGCTATTGTCTTAAAGTATGCCCAAAGTGCATAAGTTGTAATTGTATGGGTTTGGAAATGAATGAAATAGTGAGAAATTACCTATGTGGAATGTGTAACTTATCTTTTTGGGATGATCTTCTTATTATCTATATGAATGAGTGTGCATTCTTATTGTTTTATATAATGGAATATAGATGAATTCCTTAAGTAAGCCATAGCTAAATATGTGGTTGAATACTACATTCTTGATTAGTGATTCTTTATAACTTATGATTGTGATTAAAACTGTAAATAAGATCACTGCATTTATAGGAAACATTGAGAGTGGGTTATGCCCTAAAATGTAACTATAAGAAGAAGAGGACTTTCCTCTCTTGTAATGCTCTAAATATCAAAGGAATATATGGTTATAAATCACTAAGACTTAACAATATTAAGTCTGATATGTCTCATCCTATTAGGTTGATACATTTCCTTCGTTGGATAAGTCATTTTTAAATAATGAAACTTAAATTTTTGTTGTCCTATTTGGTGGATAAAAGGTTGTTAGGTCCCAACTGACAACCAGGAAGCAATCTTAAGTTAATTAAGACACTATTGTAAAGTTGAACCCTAATTACAAAAAGGTAACTTAAAGAGTGTTGGACTCGGGGTTAGGGAAGGCTGCCAAAATATGTAGTTCTGTAACCCAAATATAACTTAACGTAAGTAATTCTTAGAGGTATGTACATCTTTTTGAGGCTATTCCATAGGATGTTTACACATGTCAACTGCAAGGTTGTACCTTCGAGAAGATTAGGGTCTTCTCGAGGATACAACAATGCTGATGACATGTGGCAACACCCTTCTGCATTGATTGTTAATATTTACACACCTGAAACTTGATCAAGATTTCTCTCTGGGACTGGTTAGGACTATAATCAGGTTATGAGGAAGCCCTTTGAGACTCAGGGTACCTTGGCACATGAGGTTAACTCTGGTTGACCCATTATGCCAATTTACCCTTAGTCTTTAGGAGCTCTTCATATCATGGACTATGATGTTAATCCGAACTAGAGTGAAACCTTGGGACAAGGGGACTGACAGAAGTCAGTATAAGACGTTCTATATAACAATAGAGTGGGGTGAAGGATGTATTCTGGATTGATGAGTATGTCATCAAGGAATAAGTAATACGAATAGTATGTTATAAATATTTGGCCAAAGTATCACAAGTTGTTGATTGTGTTGTCCTATGTCACCTAGTCTAAGGAGCGTGATGCTGATGAATATTGGTAATAATTATTCAGATAGGTTCCTTGGGTAGATCACTCAGAACCCATAATAGGGTAAGAGAACCATGAACATGAAGTATTTAGTAGAAAACTCCAAGCTCAATGTTACACATGAATAGATCGGTAGTTCACCGAGTCATGGAATGAATAGATCGGTGGTACACTGGGTCATTATAGCTACATATGGTTATCTATTATAAGAATGATTGTTATGAGAT
This sequence comes from Taxus chinensis, assembly GCA_019776745.2. Lineage (NCBI taxonomy): Eukaryota > Viridiplantae > Streptophyta > Pinopsida > Cupressales > Taxaceae > Taxus > Taxus chinensis. Next base: position 886,240,140 of record CM034146.1, on the reverse strand, counting down.
GTGTGCTCTAAATTATGTATTTAGAACAGAGAACATTAATCATGCAAAAAAAAATTCCTCGTTTCTAAAGTATTCAAATGGGAATGTTACATACCTTAGCTCATGTTCACCTAGGTACTTTATTTACCTTTATTGTATTTATCCTCACCCACTTATGTGTGTGGATATTTCTTTTATCTTATTTAGATATTAGGAGATATTATCTAGTTGTTAGGTATAGTTCTTTCCTTGATCTATGGTATTGACTAGTTCTTTCCTTGATCTATTGTATTGACTAGATCCTTGATGTCTAGTTCTCTCCTAAATCTATGGTCTTGACTAGTTCTTTGATGACTAGTTATTTCCTTGATTTATGGCTTGATCTACAACCTTGACTGATTCTTAGATTGTTATTCCTTACCTATTTAAGCAAGGCCCATTCTCAATGTATTGCATTGAGTTCCATAATAATATATGATATTTCTGCTCATTTGTTTACAAAGGTTTTATGTAAAGCTATTCTGGCAAATTGATTTCTTATTGATCATGGTGTTTGATTAGCATCTATGTTATTAGCTTGCTATGATCTGGTTATCGTTCCTTTCAATGCAATCATCTTTTCAATATCCTTCTTGACTTTGACTCACAAATTTAGATTCATTCAATAAGGTCTCTTCTAAATTGGGTGTGCACCTTCCTTTAACTTTATCTTCATTTCTCCCAAGGAGTGATGAACTCCTTTAATCTTATGGTACCTGCGCAGAAAAAAATCCTGAAATTCGTGCAACACATCAATGATCTTTGAAACCTCCTTTTTTATCCACTAATCTCTAATGGTATCCTCCTTAGATTCTGCCTGTGAACCAAGGTTAACCTTGTTGGTTTTTAGGGGTTCATGGTAGGTGCGCATTTGCTCATCAACACTATCCATAACCTCACATGTACCCATAGTATGGTTAACATCCAATCTCTCTACTTCTTCACCATCAATCACATAGACCAACTTCCCTTTCTCTTTTTCCATGCAAGCATGTTTGAGTTGTATTTCCTGTAGCTCTCCCTCATCGAAGTACACATCCAAGTCAAGCTCTCCCAACAATTCCAGTATTCTATCCTCCACCATGGCACTATCTCCCATAGTTAGGTGTTTGACAACCTGTAGCACCTTATTCAGCAATGGTTTAGTACTTCGGTACTCCAAAGCTTGAAGGAGATCAGTTGTCAACTCTTGTCAGTTTCCTATCTGATGGTGCATCTCTGAGTGAATGTACCATGTGAATGCATAGCCTTGTAAGGTGCAATAAAACTTATGCACCCATAAATATGGAGGTAATGCTTTTGCGCCTTCAATCTAGGCCTTTTCACATGCTTTGATGTGAAGCGAGGTAGGTTCCTTCCCATGATAGTATTATATAACAGTAGGTGCATTACTTCAAAGAAACCTAACAGAGAATGTGATCCTTACCTCACATAACTCTAGAAGGTTATCATGATTGTTCAGCCACTAACGTGTTGCAATCCCAAGTAAAGTATATCAAAGCATCCTTCTCCTTTCGATCTCACATCTCCATTGGGTCTCCATTGCTTGTAGGAAAACATCAGGGTCGGATCCCACAGTATAACTTGTTAACTTCTTTCCTCCCAGGAACCTAATTAATCTTTCCTTTGTTACTCTTATCACAGAGCCTCTTAACTGCTTTTTGACTAACGCATATGTCTCGTCTACCCAATTTTCACATGCCACACTAGTTGCATCACTTATAGATTGAACATCTACCCACTAAAAAACATCATCTTTTGTTTGTTGCACAGCCTTAAGGTCCCTGATAGTACACATATAAATTATGTCTAGGTCTTCTTCTCCAAAGGGGCCAGCATAGGGTGTTGACTTCCTATCCGTCAAAGTAATGATAACATGTTCCTCTTTGTTCTCAAAACTTATATACCACTTATTGAAACATAATCCAGCATTGTTCTTATAGCACCAACAGCACCCAAGTAATTTTGGAAATTTTTCCACCTTAGCAAGCACTAAGAATTTGAAGTATTCAGTGAATTTCACCCCTTGGATGGTGATAACAGCATGCTTTAGAACACCAATGAGTATTTCCTTTGTCTTATTAGCCATATACAACACATTTGAAGATGGTTGTATTGGGGGACTTCTCATTTGATTTCAGGCATCTAGGGTGACAACATTAACTTCCGATCCCATGTCAATCAGAATATTACTTAGGAGTAATACATCAAAAACTACATTCAAGGTAATCTCTTTATCATAGTCAAGGATGTGAGGAGGAAGGTTAGCATGCAAGACCTGCCTCTCGCACTCTCCTCCAGTGCTTGGTACTTTACCTCTCAACCATTCTCCTAATAGAGGAATGATATTCTCTTGGTGCAGCATCTTACACACCTATTTGAAATCATCTATATCTTACTGAGGGACCTCAGTGCTCTTCTTCTACTCCAACTTCCTTAATTTCTCTTTTAGACATTGGATTTCCCCTTAAAGACTTTTGATTATGTCCATGGTCTCTTAATAGACTTCCTTCTAATGAGAAGGTTCTAGATACTTCTCATGTACCACATCTTCTCTTATAATCAATGGCCTTTCCTTTGGTATCTCCCTGGTGCGTGCACCCTCATCTCACATCACCACTAGTATAGGTTCTAACTCTGACTTACATGCCATTCTAGGCATCCATCATTGATCATCACACTTTATGCTCACCATCCTAGCACACTTAACCTTCCACTTCTTTTGGCTCATGTGTTCAAATAATTATGGGCACTCCTCATACTTTTACTTCTTTCCACACTAAAATCACTATAGAAAATCAAGGAATTTGTGCTTATAGTGTTCCGTAGATGCTCAGTTGTAGCAAGTTCCATGTGGGAACTCACTTCTTCCACCTCAGCAGTTGCCACGACCTCTAAATCCTCTACGAATGCCTCTTCCATGATTCCCTCAATCTGTGTGCCCTTCGTAATGATGGCCCTTATCCTTCCAACTACTTGCAATACTAGTCTGGAACACACCAATATCAATGGCGTCATGTATTTGGTTAATCAATGTATAATCCTTGGTGTCATGAGTAATGGAGGTGAAAATTTTACAATAGCAAAATACATTCTTATAGATCACACACTGCAATAGCAGACACCTACTTACATCATGATTTTCTTGGCAAATCTCACAGTCTACCAGCATCATGTGTACCGATCTCTTAGGAAAATTGTCCTTTGTATTCCCTTCTACCTCATAATTCATACACCATAACCCAATGCGAGTCTCATGCGAAGAGTTCGTAAATAATTTCTGCAGATGTTTTTCCATTGCAGCAGATTGGGCTTCTAGGAAAGGACTAACTCCTATATCAACACTTCCTATTACCTTAGCACATAAGGTAGCCTCCAAGGCCTCATGTAGATCTATGAAAGTCTTCAGTGAAAGAACCCTCTTGAATGGTGTGATCATTCCTCTGACAAACCACTGAGCATGCTGCGAAGGGTGAATGTCATAAGATAACTTGGATATGAAAGTCTTGAAATGCGCATCATACTCACTGTACACTCTTTGCCATTCCTTGTTGAATATTCTTCAACACATTGATGTTTTTCTATTAAAACTCAGGTATGTGGAACTCTGTCAAAAAGGCATTACACAGTGAAATGTAATCCACCACTGTTTGGTGTGCGTCATACTTCCTGTACCAGTTATGTGTGCATCCTTGCAACATGGTTGCAAAATGACTTGCTTTTCACTTTGGGGTAGTGATTCCCTTTGTGTTCCATAGTAACTCACACTTATGTACATGTTCCATAACATCCTCAACACCCTTTTAATCAAGTAAGTGGAGTGACATCTCATAAAACACCTGTTGATGGTGTTGTGGACCTTTTTTGCTAGATCCAGGACCTTGATTCCCTCTAATGTTACCTCCACCACCAGACCCACTAGATCCACTTATGTCATCTCCTCCAAATCCACCAGATCCCCCTCCTGTCATAGGCAAGGGGCCTAACATAGTTGCACCCTGTGAACCCACCATTGTGCTAAACTATGCGCCGATAGTCTGTGATACTGAACCACTCCCAGATGTGTTTCCCGCACCTGCTCCTAGACTGCAATACTCAAACCTTTTGATCCCACACCTTTCCCAAATGTTGTTTCTAGAAAAAATACTCCCCAAACATAGGAAATGACTGTGCAACCATAGATGTACCAAATGAAAAATTATACCTCTCTAGGTGTTTCTTGACTACGAATACCGATACCAACTAGATTATTAAAGCTTATCTCAAGAACTAGAAAACTAAGCACTAGGGTCTAGTCACCATGTGGGTTAAGATGCACACCTATGACTCTTCTCCTTTCTTCATATGATGATCTATCTCCAGAGGATGAGGGGGTTTCTCTTCCGCATGCTTTCCAAGATGGGGTAGCTCAAACTGACTCAGGTTCCATGTCCTCTGCGTGAACCTCAAATCCTTCTTACAATGTCTACCTCCATAAATCCATCACTCATGATAGCTTCACATTGTCTTACCAACTCCCTCTTCTGAGATTCATTATACTTGATTTTCACTCTCCTCTCTCTCCATTTCTACCTTAAGGTCCACCATCCTTCTACCACGCCAGCTTTCGCGCCTTGCGCCTAGTCAGGATTTTAGCTAGCCATGGGAAAGGATTCCAAACTCAAAGTAATGACCAAGATCTTGATAGCCAATGGAATAACACACAAGAATGATCCTCTAGGCTCCCTCAAGAACTCAAACTCAGAAATCTCCAGGTAAGAATACGTAGAAATAGGGTATTAGTCAGTTTTCTGGTATAACTAGTTAGCACTCTACTCCACCAGTGATCAACATTGTCATGGGTCCATGTTAGATCGGCATCATGTACCAACTGCTTCTTGATATTCCTCCTAGTTCCAAACATGAGGTCTATAGTATCAACTCATCCTTAATGCATATGTTGATAGCCATTCATACAACTTTACTAGGAAACAACAGAAGAATGTCTCATAGAGTTCATGATACAGGTTATCCTCCACCCATTTTCGTGCATCAAACTCAGATCCAATACTAAACCTTTGAGAAAACTCATCCTCCATGTTTTTGAGCCATGTCTTTGATGTTATCCAAGGTCAAGTGCTCCATCATCACACATTTCTCTCACAATAGCTTCAAAAGAGGTCCCAACAATGGAACCAAGATGTAGTCATTATTTTACCCTAAATAATTCTTTCTAACCCCAAGTGCATTGGCCTATCATCTAGCATATGCTGGGCACTCACCCAAGGTGCACGCGGGCACTGAAGCCCCTCCTTTATGTGATATTTGAAAGAGAGTTCTACCATTAATGGAGGATTATTTGCAGAAACAGAAGTACATTCATCTACTTTAAAAAGGAAGAAGATATAACTAACATATCTACACATCAATGTATCACAAAAGCTAAATAAACATTGTAAGAAGTACAAGAAACCATATCTGAGTCATGATAAGCCAAATAACATAAGGGTTTACACCCATAAGCAAGTTGTATAGAATAGATCCATGTATATTGATTTAACATAGTTCTGGTAGCCATATTACATTCAAAAGGGTCATCTCAGACCATATACATCAAATGACAGAGACTCAACTCCTACAAACCTATCTGATCAGAGATCCTAACTATGATTTTCCCCATTATATCCCTTGTTATGGATCTCAGTACCCATACATAATGCTTAATGGTATCCCTTACAACCCTCTAGCACTAAGTACTCTAAACCCTAGCACTATGAACTCCAAACCCTTAGCATTTCCTAACATTTCTGTAACACTTCAGTTACTCTCCTTCTCTTTCTTTCCTCCCCTTTGCACTCTGCACCCGTATATCTCTCTATCTATGTCTACACTCTATAATCTTCATTATTTATTTATTCCAAGCACCTCTTTAAATAGAATCATCAGACCACCGCCATGACTTCTCTCCTGAGAAGATCACGTGCCAAGTGTTAATGTGGTCCTCCATTGGTGAATGTTTATCCTCTTTGCAAACCTTCCACTAACTGTAATGATGCCTCTGGGAATATTCCATGTGTGGAATATCCTTTTCTTGACCTCCAAGGTTCTAGGCTGACACCTTATCCACTTATCATGCCTATTCAGGTCCTCATGTTTTTACCTCAAGTGACTCCATGATGCCAAATATTGCTAAGTCCTTTAAACCCTTGTTTTTCCTCCCGTGCATGTGTCCTAGTTTCACCTTAAACCCTTCTTAAACCCCTTTTTCTTGTGTGCTTTTCCCTAAGCACCCTTCTATTTACTGATCATGTGTTTGTGCGCATGCCTCTTGGTACTTAGCCAATATTTTAGGGTCCAACATTGTGTGATATTTTGTATTTACTCACTAATTGGTACTTCTATCCCAAAATATATAATTTTGAGATCAAAGATGGGGAACTGGACACAAGAATTAAGTTTGAAAGTTTTCCCATGAATTTTGAGAAGTTCCAAGGTTGGGGTTACTCTAAACAGTAGTGTAAGGTGAAATTTTCTATGATATACAAATAAGTTCCTAAGTCTAGGAAGAAAGTAGATAAAGGAAAAGGGATAAATTCTCTAGCTCTGGCCCCAACCCTACCTATATTCATTTTCCAACCTAGTTACTCTACATTGCTCCCTCCCAGTGCCCAATTTTATCCATTTTTGCCCAAAATTCAAATTTCAAATTAAAACCCAAATTCTTCATTTTTACCTTACATTTTACACAAAAACAAACAATTTGAATTGAATCCTATCTCAACATGGCATCGCATCCTCAGTGGCACTTCTAGTCTCTAAACCGGTGGCTCTCTAGCCCCTTCTCCTACCTCTATCATGCTTGAATCAAATTGTCAGCCCTCTAACCAATCACAACGATCTAATCGATCTCATGGGTCCACTCACAAACACTCCAAATATGCCTTGATTGTAACTCTATTAATTTCACCACATCAAACCTCCTAACTCCTCTTTGCTTTTTGTTTTCCACAAATAGCAAAAGAAAAAATGGATCCATAAATATATTTTACCTTTTTTATCCCAAATACAACTTGATCGACATTGGTTTATCTTGACCGGTATCAATCACAAATAATACACCTAAGGAAGGGTTAGACACTCTACCTAATTATTAAGGTTTTCTAAATTCATAAACTAATCTATGAACACCAAGAAACAAAGGTGAATCCTCCAAGTATGTGAATAGAAACCTAGTTTGATCTTTTAGACATCCAGTTTGACTAGTACAACATTGAATCCTTTCCCCAAGTGTGGGACTTGCAAAATGAGAAGGAATCTCCAGTTTAGAGGTTGGTTCCTCAACTCCTCTAATCAGCTAGTTCACTTGTATAATTGCAGAGGTTTAAACTCCTAAATCTACTCTAAATTCTAAGGAGATAGAGATAGAGAATGCAAAAAAGAAATAACTAATGCTAAAAGGTGATGCACCAAAGGAGTTGGAGACACCTGATGCTGCATGAAATACACACAGAGCACAAAACATGCACAAATGCTCAAAATGTAATGAAAGATCAAGAAAGCAATGATAGATATATGAAAGGATCGAGGGATTTTAATCACAGAACATATATCAACATTTCAGATCCAATACAGTACATTAAAGTGATCCAGAGGCAAGAAAAGGTGCTGCATTACATGGAAAGGTAAAATTTCTTCACAAATTCTGCCAAGGAGGAAGAAAAAGGAAGTTGCAGAGTTGAAAAAGTGTCTCCCCTTGCAAAATGAACTCATTCTGAATGCTTTTACAGTGCAAACCACGACCCCAGGAGAGAGAAACGTGGGAAAATGTGCAAGGGGTTCAACCATTGACCAAAATGCCATCAAAATAGAATGGGTGACCTGACAGACCCATTCCCTAACATTTTTAACCATGCTGGGAGAAAATGTGAGCCATTCTTTATTAAAATCGGTGGTTGAAATGTCATTTCTGTTCATGACCACGTGCCAGAATTCTTTTTTTATTGTTCTCTCTCTAAAGTCAACCAAAATGTGGAATTGACCCCATAATCTTGTAGATAATTTCACCAGCTTTCCATTGATATAAAGAACGTGAAAAACTGAGCTCTGGATTGAAAGATATGGTGATTTGAAGTTTTAGGGCAAAACAGGGCCAAATCAGGTCGATGGGCAAAACAGGGCCAAGTCTTTGGACACGTGGCACGTCCTGATTGGCTACGGGCCTTCTAGGGGAAATTTTCCCACAAAAACTTCACCGAGCCATAACTTCAAAAATACATGGAGTTAGGAGGAAAACTTTACCTTTCTGGAAAGCTGAGAAAGAGATCTATCCAATGGTGTCATTTCTAGAAGGTTTTGAGTGCCTGAAAAGCAAAATTTTGTGACTGAGGCACAAGAGAGGGAAGAATGAGAGGAGTTAGCCACAAAATTAGTAGGGGGCACATTCTAGAAAAACAATTTTGGTGACTCAGAGGGGTCATCTCCCTGCTGGATGAAGTTACCAGTTGCCTGAAGCAATCCATTGGGCATGGAGTCATGAGTTATAGTCTGTAAACTGATCTGAACTTTGAAAACCTCCTCTCTGAGCCACTTGTAAACCCACTAAAATGGACTACGCTAGAGAAAAACCAGAACCACAAAAACTATGTACAAAACTAAAGGTCATACATGCTCCAAAATGGAACATGCAGAGTGTGCACAAGCACTTCTTTTACTGAAATCAAACCTACCTACTCTACCCTAATGGATTGGTAGCCTCTCTAGGAAGCACCACGCTTCATGGATCTAGCATACGCTAGGCATTCCACTATCATATACTATTTAATACTCTTTTGTGGTCTTGCTTTGCATCTACAGGTAGTCCTTCCTAGAAAAAAAAGGAGTTGTCTACCATCATCTTGGATAACATCAACAACATGTGCATTCTACCTTCCACCTTCACCTCACATGTATTCCTCAATCATTTTCCTTATATTTGTTTTGTCCTAAAAAGTGTAAAACTTATTGGTGAAACAGGTTTGTAGGAGTAGGAATGGAGGCGGGCATGATGTAAGTAGTTTGAACAGTAGGAGTAGAAATAGGAATGGAGGTAGCAATGGTAGTAGTTCAAGCAAGCTCAGTGAAAGTAGTGGCTTCCTCACAAGAAGTGTATGAAAGTAAATCTAGATCATGCGGATGCTCAATGATATGCTCTTGAAGATCACAAAGATGGGTGTGATTGAAGGGACCATAATATGTAGTCATGATAGAGGTTGGGTCATAAGGGATGGGTTCACTAAATGATTTGATAAAAATAAGCTAAGGTGAGATTACTTTGTTAAATTGTTATGTTTGCTACAACAAGCAAGATATGACAGTAAAGTACAGAAATGACTCAAGAAAATAAGAAAAGGAAGTGAAACCCTAAGTGCATTAGAGGGTTATATTACTTAATTGATTTTACAAATATCCTAATAGTGTGTGAAGGTGGAAGACTGGTAGAATGGTAGTACAAGACCTCAAAACTAAACCTAGAAAAGTGCAAGAGTACAAGAGGAGCAAGGATCGGAATGTCTGGATTGGTACCAGGGTGCCTGGGGACTAAGATCCCTTCCTAGGGGCTAGGGTCTACGTAGGAGGTCCAAAGATGAATTTTATAGGGTTTTCAGATGATCCAAAACCCTCATTATTTATCGTTAGATGATCACACTATGATCGTCGATGTCATTGATAACCTGTGATAAAGAGATCACCTCAAAACCCTCACAAGAACATCAAATCCTAAAAAATAAAGATGCAAAATGATGGTTCAAACTATTCTCAAATTTCAAATATGTGATCTTACAATTGAGTGTTGCACTACATCTCAGACCTAGTGTAGTTCTATATGTATGTGTGCATAATTATGGTGTCGCACTTAATAGTGAGCAAAGTAGCTAGATGTAAAAACATGTAATAGATGTGTGCATGGAATAAAATGAACTTCCCTCCTATGAGTGTGATGCAAAAAACTATCCCTTGTCCCTTGTAATGGTGCTAGATGAATGCAAATATGCTCTCAAGTTCTTGTGAGATGCAACCTTAGGTGATAGTATAGATGCTTAGAGCTTGGTCCTTCAATTTAGTCAGATAAATTTATATTTATATGCTTATCTTGTTCAAATTTTGTAATTGATCACTAAAAGTATGACCCCTAAGAGATAAGGATTCCCAATGGCTAGAAATGACCCAAAAAGGAGAGGGAAAAGTATAAAAAGTTCTAGGACACCTAAAGGGGATGAGGGTTCCTGGGCACTGGCATCTTGGCTAGGCGCTTATGTTCAAAGATAGAAAAGGTGAAGTATGAAGGGTAAGACTAGGCAGTGAGGTATGTAAGGCCAAGAGGGAGACTAGAAAGGAAACTAAGATGTAAATTATAATGATCAATTAATAATTTTCTCCTGTAAGAATCATATGAATAGTATTATGTGACTAGCGCCTAGTAATGTACCCAGAGTGTGTTATTTAGTGTCTACAGTAAGCCATGTATAGATATGATTCCCTTTCTTGAATTTCATCATTAAAAACTAAAAAGCTGGCCATAAAGTGATGATAAAAGTTTTAGAAAATATAATAGTTGATGTCACATTTTAAAACATAAGAGAAGAGGGAAAGAGGAAATAAGCACCCAAAGGGGGTGGTAACACCTAAGAGCTCATGTCCCTATTAGGTGTTAGTGTCTGAAAGGCTCCGAAGGTAAAATAAAATACACTAGCCTGGGTGACATGTCGTGCAATGTCCAAAAGTAAAGGGATAGTTCCAGAAAAGCAAAGGATAGAAGTATAAAAAGATAAATCAATTTAAATGCAAATCAAAACAATTGGTGTTAATGTCTAGTTTTCTTGCTTAGGAATCATGCATATAATTACATACTATAGGTGTGATCTAATATTACTAAGTGCATGTTTTGGTGTCTACATTTACCCCCACTATATATTTGTGAATGAATATTCAGTAGCATAAGGTAGATATAAATAACTTACCTTGTGGAGAGCCGAATGAGGTTCTAATCGATAGTGTGTTGAATGAAGATCATTAGATGTGTATCGTGGAATCTAAGGGGGGATAAGAACCCTAAGGTTGACCCTGTGTACATAGTGGAAATGATGTATGTGCTTGTAACTCAAATATTTCCTTTGCCTAAGCATCTTGTTCTTGAGATTTCTCCTTGTTCCATTTGTGTTGCCTTTGTTGGGATAAATATGGACTTGTAAAAGAAGAATAGTGTATTCAATGTTTATGGTATACGAAATTGAACTTTAACATAGAGAAATCAACATAGACATGTGGTATGAAAAACAAGCAAGTCAGGGATAGAATACGTATGAATGTCATGAACGAAGAGATATAATTTTTTCATGTGTGTTTTTTTCCTTGGAGATGGTTGGAAGAGTCAAGGGTGATCAATTCCTAAAGTAGTTTGAATATACAGAGGATTTAGGCATCTTGTCTTTATACTAAGGATTTAGACATCCTATCGCTAAGGGAAGAGTATTGGGAGAGTTGTAGGACTTTCCCTCCATCCATTGACACTTCCCCATGGATATATGCCACTTCATCATAAACCCAATGCAAAAATAGCCACATATGACACATTATTCCAAGCATATCATTGTCCTACATATGCCCTAGGTGTCACTCCTTATTTGGTACCTATAGAAAAAAATGTAAATTGAGAAAGAAGAGTACTTAGTTCCCTCCCGCAAAGTATGAAACTCGTCATTAATTTTGTTCCTATTTTATTGCATAGTAACCTATAATTGACTATTTTTTGCTCGATTTTGATAAAACTTATCATTGAGAAGTTGTTCAACTTACAAACTACTTATTTTTCCCCTAGGACAGAACTACCCAGGTAGGACATTAGTTCCCATCATTCTTATCTATTTTGGGTGCTTTTGTCCCTACACTTCTTTTGGCCCAAGTATGATTCTAAACCATTTTTATTAGCTATTACTTGGTCATATTTTGTTGTGTACTAGAATATGTCTAGTTTCTAGATTGTTGAGAGGGTGAAATAATCACCAAATGATTTCCCCCACTTGTTTTGGGTAAGTGATATAAACCAATGTAAGTGCAGACCTAAATGAGGAAAGTTGAAACTGATGTGCACATTTGAATAAGGAATCGTACAAATGAAAAGGAAATGTGCATGATAATAACCATGGCACATGTAAAATAATGGGAATAAGATAGAAAAAAAGTGTTAGTGAAAAGCAAGCATGACATAATGTAATAGAAACTAGTCAAAACACAAGTAATACAACAAGAGATCAATATAGTAGATGGTATCAAACATAGGACACCACTCAGGATTTCATCAGATACTCAAGGCCTTCAAGGCCATACAAGCAAATAGCAATCAAACCTAGGGAAAAACCAAAAAATAATAACAAACAAGAAACAATCATAGAAGACAAGCAAATAATATAACATGATTGGAAGTAGGCCTACAAGACAAATGTTACACATAAAACACCCATTAGCATGTTAAAAAAATTGATACTATGTCACAATGTATATAGCTGAAAATAGGAATGAAAGTAGTAGATACTTGTTGGCGAGAAAAATTTTGGGTGGAAAATTTTGTGGATTTCTTGTCAACAATCTAGGAATCAAAGCCCCTCTACTTAATAGGTGCAGCTTCTGTATTTACATGCATGAGAAAAGGTGGATTTTCCCAGTGGCCTTGCAGCTGGGGATCCAACAGGGACACTCTATTGTCCCTGAGGAAAAGGTAGCAATAACTTTCTAGAGAATACTTTGTCTTGAGATAGGGAAAGGGAGTGAGAATATGAGGTAGGATAACTAATGTTGTGGGTAGAAAATCAGATTCCTACACACACTAGTTAGAAATTTTAACCCATGCATTTATGAGAAGAAACAACCAAAACATCCATGCTACTGGCTAGAGGAAACCATGCATACAAATATGCACACATTCATATGTCTTAGAAAATAGAAAATTATTCCTTAACTAGCATTTCAATTAAAGTTGTACATAGTGTGGGAATGGAGGAAAAATAGTGAGGGGGAAATGGAAGAAAATGGCTATCTCCTTTGTTCTCTCTAAGTACAATCCACTCTCGAGTTTACAAAATCAATCACCAACCCTTTGAAATGAGAATGGCTTTACAATTTATAGGAAGAGAAAATACTCTTCATATACCCCCCAATGACTCTTCATATGTCTCAACATGACTTAAGACTCTTCACATTCTTAGGAAAACATTAAGTCCCTTTTTATAACATAAAGGTGACTTATTACATTAGGAACACTAAGACATATGAAAAAGTGCAACCCCAAAGCAAAATTAGAACATTGAGGAGAGAGAGAAAGTTGGGGGGAGAGAAGAGAGAGAGAGAGAGAGTAGAAAGAAGGAAGAACGATGTTGACGACAAAATATTTTGCCTTCAATAAAGCCCACTAATCCTTCTAGATGACTCGATGGAATGCTCCAATGTGATGAAGTTTGAATCTCTAAACTCCAAGAACCCTAAGAAAATCCTTCAACTCAACTCACAGATGCTTTGGATTGAGTGTTTAAAAATGTTGTTGAATGTTTCTACCAATGACCATGAACACAACTCATGAAGATTCCTTTAGAAGAGATAGGAACTCAAAACTGACCCTACCAAGTTGAATGAATTGTTCTGCCGATGACCACAACTTCCACCCTACGTATGGTATACCTGTCATCCAAACCATGTAGTGAGTGTCAAAAGACATTGTCGAGTTCCCTAGGATGGATCTCAAATGCCCTGTGAGAAATTCCTATGGATGATCTCGAATGATGATCCCCTTATATTCCATTGTGTCAAAACTACCCTCTAAGTGTAACTTACCATTAATAGCAAGTGCCCAAATGAAAGACTTACTATTTTTGGTAAGAGGTGAGTTTTGCCTCTTTTTGACCATCCTAATGTGATGAACTCCCTCATTCATTCTTGTGCACACTTCCTTCGCCTCGACCACTTCTTGGGGTGAATTACTATTTTTAGTAAGCACACATATAGGGGGCTTACTGTTTTTAGCAAGTGTTCATTTTCATTGTTTTCTACTATGGACAATCATTCTAGCTTCCTGGTTATTTTTAGTGCACACTGCCTTCGCCACAACCGTTTTTTATGATGACTTTCCAAAAATACCAAGTCTGTATAGGAAAATTTACTATTTTTAGAAAGTGTATTTCTAGTGCTTAGTTTGCAATGGAACATATTTTTTTGGACTCAAATTTTTGCTACAGTCACATCCTCTAAATTTCAATTGATTTCACCCACTAGAATGCTTGGAAATAAAATTTAAAATTTTCATCTAGCAGGCTTCGGGCCTGGAGCTGTCATGGCGGTTATTAATGGAGCTCGAAATTTACAGGTCTAGTTTTTGCCTCCGATCATGATGAAATTAACTCCATTGTGATAGTGTTTCTCATTTGGATTCTGAGTGTAATTTTTTAGCTCATTTTTATTTTTTAATTGAAGGAAAATTTGACGAATGTGAGCTAGGGCACAAAATGGGTTTTTTTTGGAACAAATGATTCAAGGCACCATCCGACCTCCCATTTTTTTCATCTTGATCATCTTGAAAAATGAGAAAGTCTTACAAAATACGGCAAATTTTTATATGATATTAACTTAAAAATAATAAATGAATTGAATTTTTATGGTTTGGAGCTCAAATTATGACCGCATAACTTTCAAATGCCACTTTTTTATCGGGATCACCAATTGTGCGTCGGAAGAATCAGTTGCCTAGGTAAGTGTATGATGTTTCACGAGGTATCATTTTTTCCACAATTTAGGGCATGGAAAATACCTTCCATATGTACCTTTTTGGGCTCTTGAATATTTATTAAGCTCCCATAATCCTTTCTTAAATCTCAAGCACTCCTTTGTGGTGTATGCTCCTTTAGGCCTGAAAACCCAATTCTACTTAATCGACTCCAAAAAGGCTCTATTGAATTGATCCTAATGCCTTTAAACCCTTTAGAACATTTCAATCCTCCTTATTTGTGATGAATTTCCCTTTTTATCCACTTTATTTTTAGTATGCCTCCCCATTGGCACATGTTATTTTTAGTAAGTGCACTGCGGGTGTCAAAACAAGTCTTAAACTTTTGGGTTTTATTTTGGGATTCCACACTCCAAATTTTGGATAATTTCTTCTTCTGAACAATTGGGAAAATGATATTTTCATCGGTGGTGGAAGAATAATGATGAAAAACATATCCCTCCATATCCCTAAAAAATAGGGACTTCATGGCGTGAAAACTAGTTTACGCAAAACTAGATTTTTCAATGATCGTTGCCTCCAATTTTCACGCGATTTCACCCGCTGGAACCTTGAGAAGTGAAGAGGTAGATTGTTTAATTTTTCACTAATTTTATTCATGTTATAGGTTATAATACTAATAAAAAAATACATCCCTCCATATCCCTAAAAAATAGGTACTTTATGGCGCGAAAACTAGTTTACACGAAACTAGATTTTTCAATTATCATTCCCTACGATTTTCACGCAATTTCACCCACTGGAACCTTGAGAAGTGAAGAGGTAGCTCACTTCCTTTTTCACTATTTTTCTTCATGGTTTATATTAATGGAGTCTTCAATCTTCATATATCAAAGAGGTGGTGATGGAGGAGAATGAAGTTACTTGCAGTTGAGAATGAGAGGGAGGCTAGGAAAAAGCATTTGGGAGTTGACTTTTGGATGCATGAGGAATCAAAAGGCTTAAGTTGGCTGGGGTAATTTTTTTTCCCCTATGTCCCTTTTCTAAAGGGATGAAATGGACATCAATTACCACTTTTTTCCTCATCATGACACTTGTTGATCATCCGTGCAGGGAGAGGGAAGGCTCAAACTTAGCTCTTGGGGGCTTAACTGGCAAAGGAGGTCATATTAGTGTTATGGGGCTAAAAAAGGGTTGGAAAAATTTTCATGTACCTTTTCTAAAGGGATGAAAGGGACATCAAAATTCACCATGCTCCTAGAGATGACACGTGTCCACTTCAAAAATTGGCTAAGTATGAGAACTTGAGAGTGAACTTGTAAAGGTCGTATCTGGAGTTCCCGATGGAGTTTCAAGGTGAAATTTTATATAAATTTGAATTAAAATGGTCTTAAAAATCCAATGTTTGTGGTCTTAGATATTTATTACTCCATTTATTCCTTGAAAATAGTATTTTTGTTCTGGCTCCATGACTGAGCATGATAAAAAAATGGATATAGACCTATTGCACCTAGGAGTTGTGAATAATATGATTATTCCATATTGTGGATCTCTGAATTCCCTTTCCATAAATGTATTTTTTAGCTCCTAACTCCTTCTAGAGCTCCCAAAATCACTTCCCAAAGCTCAGTAGCTTTTTTGGCCCTATGCACTGCCTAGGCCTAAGAACCTGTTTCTGATGAATCTACCCCAAAACTTCCAAATCTTCCCTGAATCTTCCAATATAATTTCCTTGATGTTATTATACCTTTATTTCATCTCCATGTTTAATTTTCCTTCTTCGTTCCACTCTAGGGGGTTACACTAGTCCTGGGAAGGCCAGTGGTAGCCCTTCCCAAAACTGCCCAAAATTGGCATTCTTCAAGAACTCCTAAAATCACCTAGGGGGATTGACTTGAATTTCCTAATCCACCTAGGGGACTATATTTACATCCATTGGAGGTTCATTATACTATTTTGGTAAGGCTTGATTCTGAGGATGGGTAGACTTGGGGGGTCTTAGAAAGGTAAGATTTGAAAATTTTGACACAGGGGTATCATTGTCATGCTTGAAAATTGGAAATTTTCTTGTTGTAAATTTACATGAAAACAATAATATAATTATAAAACCTGAATATAGATAAGTAGGGAAGGTAGATTCCCTTGAGAGCCTTAGTGGGGATGGTAGAGAATAGTGTCAAACATCATGCATCATGTGATAACCGGTAGACAGCATGCATTCACCTCAAAGTACTATGTGACTACGCATGTGTATATGTAAAATGATAAAGCATATTATGAATCAAAGTAACGTGATAGGAAAGATGCAACATAGAATAATATAAGTAAGAAACAATAGATGTAACCAATATCTAAACTAATATTTTTGTAATTTTTCCAATATTTGAATGTTATGGAATAATTAGAATATGAAATACTAGGACTAGGGGAAGGGAGCAATGTTTCCCCCAGTGTATGTGTGAAAAATGAGGTTCATAAAGGTAATTTTGCCCTCAAAAATCATGTTTAAACCTAGAATAAGAGTGTGTTATCAATTAGTGAGGGATAAATAGTATGCCCCTCACGTGTGAATGTCATAGGGATCTATCTAATAAGGATAGAAGGTGAGGGCCCATTATCTACTAATGTGAGAGAGGGATGCATGTGGACATGATGTGAGGACCTAGTGTCATGTGAGAATGCATGTGTTGAGATTTTTGGAGTAATATTATGTTGTGCATGTGGGGAATGAGACCATAAAGTGGGCCTAGATGTACCATGTGTAGTATGCATCCTATGTGTAGACCTATCTCTACGAGGTGGGGTATGGAATCAACGTATTCGTCATGGGCGAGAAGAAAAAGTCAAACATGGAGGAGATATAGATGGAGGTATTGAATTAGTACAAAAATTGATAGGACCTCTAGATTTATAAGTAGTATATGCCAAAGATATGGGACTATCATTAGTAGGTGTAGAAGTAGGTGCACTAGTGGTAGTATCAACTGAATATGTGACAGTGAGAGTTGTCAAAGATAAAGGGGCCCATGGTGGGATACCTCTAATAGTGAAAACGTGATACTCATGTATGAACTTAAGGCATAAATGAACTATGGATGGGATGACTTTGGCAGCCCTCAACCAAGGAAGTCCTAAAACCATGTCATAATGCATAACCTCAAATCTAGAAAAGAAAGACATAAACATAGTAAGAGGCCCAACAATGATTGGGAGAACCACATGCCCATAAGAAGTAGGTGATCCAAGTTTCATTTGGGATAATGGAAAGCTAGTAGATCGTAAGAAAGATAATTAACATGCATTACACTTGAAAGTAGGATGCACCATAACATTGTTAACATCATGAGTACCAACAAAATAATTAATGTGTAATCTATGATGAAAAGGAAGCATAAAAATTAACATCAATAAAAATAATGACAGGTGGAGGAAGATCAGTATTACCAACAAGAAATCTAAGAGGATGATCTGAAAATGATGGAGGTGGAACCGCATGATAAACATGATTGGAAGAAGATTCAGGAGTTATTTTTTCATGTTTGGGTATGGGTCATTAAAAATTTTAAGCTTGTCATTATCATTATCATATTTAGAAATAATAACAGTAGGCTCAGGTAGCTCAATTTCATTGTTGTTAATCAAATCTTAGATCAAGTTTCTAATCTTAAAAAATCCATCAGTAGAATGGCCATTACATCTATTGTAATCACAATATACCTTTTCATAAAAAAATCTTACCACGAGGACGATTAGGATATAGCTCAAGATGAGATGGAAGAGAAATTAGATTTCTTTCAATGAGCTAAGGCAACAAAATATGAGGTGGATATGGAAATCTAGTAAAATTGCACTGTGTAGGTTACAATTGGAGTTTTGTATGTTGGGATACAACATTGATAGTAGGCTTAGGTTTACTAGGTTTTCCTTTAAAGGAAAACTTGGCTTGAAATTTGTTAGTAGATTGATTGGAAGATTATCACCATACTTAATATTTCCCAGATAAAGTAACTTATTTTCACATGCTTTAAGAGTATGACATAAATGATCGAAAGAATGAAAAGAATCAAAGAACATACATTCTTACAAAGGAGGGAATAGACTTTAGATAAATAGATCTTGCAATTCAGATTCAGCGAAGACATTATTCATTTTGGAAATATTATTCTTAAAGTGTAAATCATACTCACTAAGATGCTCATTAGATCCTTGCTTCATTTTGGCCATTTGTACATATGAAATTTTAGTTCTGACGTTCATCAAAAAGTGGGCCAAAAATAGATTTGTTAGAGTGGTGAAAGATTTAACAAATTGTAAAGGAAAATCATAAAACCATTGCAAAGCATAGTCTTGTAAGCTCTTAGGAAACAACTTGGTCAATAATGTATCATCACAAGCATTATCCAAGCATGTAATATGAAATGATCTAATATGCTCTTGTGGATCTCCATTACCATTAAAAAGAGGAAATTGAGGTGAAGCAAAGTTGGGCGGAAGTGGATAAGAAGAAACTTTGGGTGCAAGAGGACTATATAGGAGAAGTGAAGAATCAAGAGATGGAGAGGAACACAAATAAGCATGTTTTAATTGATGAATTTGAGCTTGTAAATCATGGTACAAGGACTCCAAGGCATGGGTTCTAGAAGAAGAACTAGGTTGGATATGATAAATGATGGGGGAAGAAAGGTGAGTGTGAGGTATGGAAATAGGAATATGGATGATGGATGCACCCACATTGGTGGGAGGGGAGGAGAGTGGAATAGAGGATGTTAGTACAATAGTGGGGATAACATTAGTGTTTAGATAGGTGGATGAAAATATTCGTTGGAATTCTTCACGAGTAACAAAAATCAAGAGATCTAGGTTCTCATGATGATCAAAAAAATATGTGTTTAGGTCATTTAAATTTTTGGTAGTAAACTCATGAGAGGTGTTAGCCATGATAGGAAACAAAGAGATATGATATAGAGCATGCAAGGATCAGTTTCACCAAATGATTTATCAAAATTTAAATCTTTATCATAGGATTGAGATCTAATAGATAATATTAAAAATTCACAATATCTAACATGTAATGATAAACAAATGTAAGTAATGAGAGGATGAGAGTGAATTAACATGTATCTGACTATCTGGGATGATTCTCAGATGGAATAGTGTTGGAACATGATGGATTTGGATTGTATATGATTCATCTAGAAATAGAGATTTACAATTCTTCTAGACAGGAATGCTTAGAAGGTGACATGACCACCTGAGTGCTAGTGTCTGTATTGGGAGCTAGTTTCCTAGCTGTGAATCTAGATATGATCTTTTCAAGGTTTTATAATCTCAACTTTACTTCACTCTTTTTCACTCTGAATTCACCGTAGGGTTTCATTGTCATAATTTTACCTATAAAAAAAACCCTAGCTACTTGTACAAGGCTCAAACAACATTAGATGGATTAAAACATGCATATGCTTAAGTCATACTGAACTCAATGATCACCTTAATGTGATTTTCACTGAGTGTTACACTACAATTCAAACTCAATGTAGTTTTGGTGTGTGTGTGACATAACTATTTCCCTTGAATCTAGGTTAAGCTTGTTCCAATCGCGCCAAAATAGTATACTACAACTACTTTTCCTCCAAGATGAATGTGTGTGATGGAACTTAGATTTTTCCCTTCCTACGCACTAAACAATGCAGCCCAAATGAAATCCTTGAATGTTGCTCTTTGTCCAAGTAGTAGATAGGAAGTAATAACCCAATTTTCCTAGCCCCTTATAATAGAAAGTAAGTCATGTATATATATGATTCCTTTTCCTAAATTTAACCATTAACAATAAAAAATATGACCCAAAGTGATAATAGAATTTTTATAAAAGATAATGATTGTTGTGGAATTTTAAAACATAAGAGAAGATGGAAATAGTATAAAATTTTCTACAGGGGATAGTAGTGCCTAGGCGCTCATGTCCAAGTGTAGACACAAAATCACACACTTTGGGTAATTATCTAGTCCTTATTACATACTATTATTCATATGATTCCTAAGTAAGAAAAGTAATAACTAATCCATGTCTTTGGCCACCTTTCTTTGATTTTTGTTACCATTTTTGGTCTTGTATCCTTACTTTCTTAGTTTTCCTTTTCATACTTTGGCATTTGTCATCCTGGACACCAGTTCCCAACCAAAATACTAGCACCAGGCGCCCTCATCCCCTATGGGCGCCCTTGTCCCCTTTGTACTTTACTCACACTTTTTAGGTCATTTCTAGCCATTTGAGCATCTTATCTTTTTATTAGTCAGCCTTTTCAGGGTTAATTATGAAATTCAAGCAAAGGAATCATATAAATATAAAGTTATATGATAATAATAAAAGACCAAGCACTAAGCATTAGTTATCACCACCTAAGGTTGCATCTATCAAGGCATCAAAGAGCTTCATTGAATTCATCTAGCACCATCTAAGGGACATCAAGGGTTGGTTATTTTGCATACAATTCATAGGAGGGAAGTTCATTATATTCCATGCACACATCTACTACTTTTCTTTTCATCTAGCTATTTGCTCGCTATCAAGTGTGACATGCATAAGAGCCACCTAGGGCACGATTTCCACACACACAAAAAATTATAGTGGGTATGAGATGTAGTGTAATGCTCATTCATAAGTTCACCATTGTGACAGTTGAGGACAATTTAACCCCTCATTTTACATCTTTCTTTTTTATCATTTGATGTCTTTTTTCAGGTTTATACTTCATTGTAGCTTTCCAGAAATCTTGGTGTAACCTCAAAGTGACCAAATGTGAACAAAAAATGAAAAAATACGACACTAAATAGGAGGTTTCCTGAGATTTTCTGTAGACCCAGGTGCCTAGAAATAGGTCTAGGTCACCCGTAGGTGCCCCTGTCCCTCTCCAAGTGCCCCAGTCTAGCCTACTCCTCTAGATCTACATTTTACTAAGCTCTAGTACGGTGGTCGATGCTTCATATTTTCCATTTTTTGAACTCTATGTATCTTCCAGATCTCTATGAAACAGCTAAGTCATTTCACCTCTTCTTTGCACTTAGGGTTTTATACTCTATTGCTAAGTTTGCTTGGGTGTGATTTTTGGACTTAATTATTATTCATTTACTACTACAATAACATTTATATTAGGCTTACATTTTACATTTCATATTATCATTTTAGTGAACCCAACCTTCAAATTTTCCTTTTCTCTCTAGGTTTTTCTTCTTATGCTTGTCACCCATAGTGGTCATTTTGGGTAATTTAGACATCTCGAGCTTCCTCCATTTTCCCGTATGATTTCTAAATCAATGGCTGATATCTCTACATTAATGGCTATAACTGAAAATCCCTTTATTAACTCTCACAATGTTCCCTTGGTGAAATAGAAGCATTTATGTTCAAAGATGTTTTTACTTTCCTACTTTAAATTGATGAAATGAAATAATAAAAACAAAATCGACCTCAGAGGACAATGATATTTACCGATACCCACAAAGATGGATGTTGATGATAATGATTGATTGAAGTTGTTGAATCTGTATGTGTGTATAAGTCCTCATGTCCTAAGCAGCTTTGAATGTGGCCCAAGCTAAGGTAGATTTAATCTGAACATATTCGAAATAATCATACTAGGAATCCTCAGTCTCCTATTGGATTTCATGAAGGAATTTGATCTAATCTTCAATGTCTTGGTTGGTGTCAATAAATAGAATTATGTAAAGTATGAGCTTGTGTAAAATTTTGTATTATTCCCATAAGAATGGATGTCAGACTATTGGAAGGTTGTAAATGCTTATAATTTGATGCAAACGGCGAGGGACTACCATCTAACACAGAGCCATACTTACAAACAACAAACTAAATGCAAATGATCTGATAAAATATGATAAACTAATAAAAAGGTAATTTTGACAGGGATTGTCAATGATTAGGGTGAATCATTGGTGATTTCTGTGATTTTGGACAACTTTGTTAAGAAACAAGATTTAAAGCTATAAAATGATGTTTTTGATTAATTTAAGAGTTTGTTATGACTGAAAAGAGATATATGAGGATTGAATAATACCTTAGAGTGGATCTGGAGCTAAATGATGTCTCAAATCTTCAATGGGAAGAACCTAAATGGATAAGTTGTCCTATGACGTTGCTTGAAGTTTGAGTGATGAAAATGACCACCAAAATGCTTGAAAATGTTTGATGTTGATGCATGTTAATGTTTGAAGATGTATTGGATATTATAGTGTTAAAAAATGAAATGTAGGATTAAAAAGGAGGTCCAAGATTTGATATTGAATATCCATAAGGGAGAGCACAAACGTGTTGTAATGATCATTAGCGATTTGGTTGAATCGTGGGTGATCCACTTTTCTTGAGGAAACAACTACAAAAGTGGTTAAACCCACTTCTAATAAGAGGTTTTTGGTTCAAGATGTGGGTAAATGACTAAGGGGATGTTGAAGAATGAGTTGAGAAGGTTAAAAAGTTTGTGAGATCATTAAGAATGTGTTGATTTGTTTTTTTTCTTATACAGTTTTAGTTTTTAAGTGGTTTTAGGTTGTTTAAAGAGAGGTAGAATTAGATTTTATAGTTGTAATATGATATTTACGGGGTGTACAAGAATGTTTACAAGGATTAAATATGGTAAATTATTTTGGATCTTAGCATAAAGTATGTGTGGGTTAAATAATGTGTTTATATGGTATGATTTGATTAAATGTTATTGTCGAGGTAGTGTATGTGGTGAAAGAAACTAACAGTGCAAATTTTAAGTGTCTTCATTCTCCCCTTTGTTTCGAGTAGTTTGGTGTAGGAAAAGTGCTAAAAAAATGATTTTTAATAGTTTGATTTATATGGGTGATCCCCCTCAAAATGGGGTGACTACAGCGCAGTGTAAGGAACACCAATTTAATAGGTTTGTTATGAGTATGTTTGATATGTGTTTCAAAAAATTTCCCCATGATAGGGTATTAAAATGATGGATGTTACCATGGAACCGAGTGATAGCGGAACCAAAGGGTGCATTGTTTATGGACAAATGATTCGTGATAATAGGTTGTAAAGAGGGGGATGTCAAGTGATGTGGGGGCCAAAGGGATTGTGTCTCATAGACGTATGACATGTCCCGAAAGAAATTGATTTTTGATATTTAATTTTTCGAGGATTGGGGCTCCTTTAGATGAGATGATTTTTTGAAAAGTGTGATAAAGTGGTTTTGATTTATAAAATAAGGATTTAGGGAAAAAATATTGATGAATCATTAGTGATTCATAATGATTGCTGGCAATTAAGGTGAATCGCCGGTGATTCAAGGAATTGTCAATGATTGCTATGAAAGTTTAGGGGGGCTATAAAATCCCTAGCTCGGTGGTGAATAGTTCACTTTTGTGATTTGTTATTGTGGTTTAGAGAGAGTGAGTGAGTGAAAATGGTGGTTGGAGGGTAATGGCATTGTCAAGTAGGCATATGAAACCCACACAGGCAAAGGTGGGTGTCTAATTTTGTTATTTTTTTTTGTTTTTGTTTGTTTTTTGTTTTTGAGGGTATATAGGGTTTGTTTTTAAAATCACTAAAATCACCGGCAATTTAGGTAGATTGCTAGTGAATTGAATGAATAAGAAATAATTTGTTTTTATTGGTATGACTAGATTGATTAGTTAGTGACCCATTTGTTTTGATGAAGATTTTTTATTTTTTTGTAATGATGATGGTTTCTAATGTGTGTTTTTGTGTGTTTGTGGTTGCAGGTGGATTCAAAGCTGACTATTCAAGATAGGATTCTAATAATCCTAGAGGATGTGTGAATGGATATGTCAAATGATGATTGGAATCATGTGGAGGCAGTGGGTTTTATAGGGATGTGTGATTATAGATGCATCTATAAATGTAGAGGATTATTGTTGGCATTGATGGAGAGATGGGGTCCAACCACCTATACATTTTGGTTACTGATAGGAGATATTTCCAAGTTTCTAGTCCACGGGGAGGACATCTATTGTATTGATGACATAGAGAGAGAGAGAGAGAGAATGTGATGAGGAGATTAAATGGGGGTGATGCAGCTGATGTGAGGTATACTTTAGGGGGGTTTAATTATTAGACTCTATATTTTGTGAAGAGATAAGGTTGTACATATATGACTATGTTAATGATGGGTATTTCATGATTTTCTTTGCCTAACTCTAGAGGGGGTAGGTTTCCATGGATGATGACTAGGGTGGTTACTAAGATGATGGAGAAGCATATTGTGTTTGCTTAGGCCCTTGTATTACTAGTACAGACATACAAAGAGCTGTGAGCTTGGAAAGTCCACAAAAGATATGTGTTAGATGCAGCATTTTTGTTACAGTGTTCAGTGTTTGAGCACATTTCCATAGCATTTTTGGCACATTTCTAGAGCATTTTTGTTACAGTGTGCTAGAGTGACTATTGGTTATATGCGATGGTGGGTTGGTGCTTATGCTAAGTTTAAGAGAGCTCAATTGATTTTGAGAGGGGGGAGCGTGCCTGATCAAGTGGAGGGGGCACAAAATATTGTTGATGTTAATGATGATGAGGAGGGTGATGGAGATGAGGAGGACCTTGAGGCTACATTTGCACAGTTGACAGCTGAGAAAGCCACCATAGATGCTAAAAGAGATATCTTGTGGAAGGTGAGATATGACTTGATTAGTGTGAGGGATACTTTAATTGGTGAGAGTGATGGTGCCATAGTTGAGTGTGATGGACTTAGAGCATAGTTAGCTTAGGACATGACTGATTGGGATTGATATAGATAGCAGTGAGAGACCCTTAAAATTTATCTTGATTTTATATGATCTTTGATATCAAGTACAAAGTTATCATCTCATACCCAGGATAGTGGTAAGGTGGGTGCATAAGGCATGGTTAGCTATGCTCACTATTAGTCTTTGCGGTAAGGGTTGTCTTCTTATGAGGATATGGTGATACGGGACTCACATAATGTGATTCTTTTTGTTGATCACTTAACGTAGTAGGGGGAAAGTCTTAGTGCTAGTGTGGCAAGTGTGGACTAGCCACCTCGAGGATCTGTTAAAGGAGATGGAAGCATATAGGATGATTAACTAAAGATGGGAAATGTGGGGTAGTTAATATAATCTAGAACAACATATAAATACAGTAAATAAATATAGAAATGATCCAAGTAGCTTTTAAAATGGAAATGTTAAAACCTAAAGTGTAAGGAGAGTTAGAATGAACTCGGCTGATTAGAGGGGCTTGCTAGACTATGTTACAAAAGTGACTGGAAAAATAGATAGCATGAACAATTGTGTAAAGACCCTGAAAAGGATGAATCTGAGTTGTTTAGCTAGACTGGAGCATCTGGAAAGGGACTAGGGCACCTATGGGTACTTTGGTCTATAGAATGGGCACCCTCATCTATGTAAAAGATCCAAAACCAAGTTTCATAGGTCCAACAGGTGGTCCAAAACCCTCACTTCCTGTCGGATCAGATTTGTTATACTACTCTAGGATGTCGTTGGTAATCCAAGATGATGAAAACACTTGCAAGAGGCCATAAGAAGTATCAAAACCCTAAAAAAATAATGCAAATGAATGGGTCAAAATGACCTCAGCTTCCATAATAGTGGGCATACTAACTGAGCATTGCACTACATTTTGGACCCAAATATAGTTTTAGTATATATGTTTGTGCATCATGTGCCCTGGGTGCTCTTGTGTCAGTCGCACTTTGTGAAGTTCTAAGTAATAACTAGATGTAGAAAATGTAATATAATGTGTGCATTGAATATAATAGAATCCCTCCCTCTATGCTTGTGTGATGCAAATGAACCATCCTTTTCCTTGTGATGGAGCTAATGGATGCAAGTGATCTCCAAATGGATGCAACTCTAGGTGGACAATAGTAGTGACTAGTGTTTAGTCCCTCATTATGGTCTCATAACTTTATATTTATAAGGTTCTTTTGATCTAATTTTTTAATCAACCCCGAAATGGCCGACCACCAAAAAGATAAGAAGTTGAAATGGCTAGAAAGATCCCAAAAAGTGGTGAGAAAGTTCAAAAAGGATCAAAGCACCCCTGGTGGGACCAGAGTGCCTATAGGCACCCAGTACTATCCTGGGTGCCCCATTCAATGCTAAAATGATGGAAGATGACTGAAACATACTGATCATGTGGGTGTAAAATGTCAAGAATGACGAAATAAAATAGCAAAAGATGGTCAAAAGTGGGGGTTAATTAGTACTTTCTACACTCAAAAACCTTTAAAATAGTAGTATGAGACCTAGACTAAATAATGTCTAAAGTGCATGATTTTGTGTCTACATTTTCCCCTCCTTTATGTTGGTAAGAAAAGCTCGATAACATAAAGTAGATAGATATGTGTACCTAAAAATCCATGTAGAGTGATGTAGAAATGCATTGAATGACTAGACAAAGCATGGAATGACAAAAATATGATGGAGTGTGGAAACTATAGATGAAAAATCACAAAAAAGGTGATGAGATTGAACCTATGGCAGAAACACGTGTGTATATGTTGATGTGTGTGATGTACCTACATGGTTAGTGTGGTGTGTCCTACCATAAAGTGTTGTTGTTGCTGTTGCCCCCATTTAACTTCTCATTTCTCATATGACCGGACTTGCAAGGAGAAAACGATCAAGTAGTCAAATATGTATGTATTTAAAAGTGTAATGTAAATGTAAAGTACACAAATGAAAAAGTGTAAATGGAACATGTGCACCTGATCCATGTTAAGAAAGAGAGTATAAAAGGATATCTTGTATGGTTGGGGCTTTTTGGGTAATCTGACGCCATAGGCCAAAGAAGTACAGGGAGGAATTATGTTGTATCCTCTAACCTTTAACTGTTTCCTTGAATGTGTGTGAAGAGATCTCTTTACGTCCTAGTTTTTTGGGAAATCCGATGCCACTAACCAAAGTAGTGTAGGGAGGCACACCCACTGTAACCTCTGAGTTTTTGATTGCTTCCAAAAATGCTAAGGACACTATATCTTGTAAAATTTGTTATGTACGGGGTTTGTAGACTGATCTAAACCCACTCATTGTATGTAACCCACAATGTCGAGGACGGAAAGTGAACTGAACTGAATCAATGTAAATATGTTGTGTTAGTATGTAAAACCCCAAATGATGCCCCCCCTCTTTGGATGCACATGAGACGTCGTTGATAGGAGAATGTGGCCCCAAAAGAGGACCAACTGCATGTACTCTAAAACTATGCCCTGCAAGGGGAAGGGAATGTGCTTGGTAGAAACCAAGGCATGCAAAAACAAGAAGCTATCCAAAGACAAATGTTAGTACAAAAAACCATGCATATAGAAAACAATGCAGAAGCTATGCAAAGCGTTTATAAGCTACCAAGCAAAGAAGTAATGTAAACATGCAAGACAATAAATTAAGTCACACAAAGTGGGTTACA
Organism: Taxus chinensis; assembly: GCA_019776745.2. Lineage (NCBI taxonomy): Eukaryota > Viridiplantae > Streptophyta > Pinopsida > Cupressales > Taxaceae > Taxus > Taxus chinensis. The sequence goes on along the minus strand of CM034146.1, from coordinate 886,211,968 downwards.
AACATGGGACATCACTCATGATGTCATAAGACATGAAAAGGCCATCATATCCATATACAAACAAACAAGTGTGTACACTAAACATAGGGCAAGGCCTACAAACAAGAACAAGAAATAGCAGACAAAGTAACAAACAAGTATGGAAGCAAATATCACTGCATAACAAATGTTGCACATGAACCACCGGTTAGCATGTTAGAAAGATAATTAGTATGTCAAAAGCATGTATAACCAAATAATGTAAAGTGTTAAGTACAAAATGAAACAATATCACATGGAAGAGATGAATGTGTATGCCCCCAGCAATCAATGTAGGAAGGGTAAAAGGTGAGTATACATGTTGTGTGAAAAATTCTTGTATCTATGATCACAACTAGACAAAGGTGTGAACGTGCATGTGTGTATGGTATAGATAAATGACATACAATTAATCTAACTAGCATGTGTAATAAATTGACCATGAACAAGCAAAAGTAAGCAAGAGTAAAAGCAACCATAATATGTAATATTTTGTGGATGGATAGAATGGAATGCAAGATGGATGGTAGAATGCAAGATGGATGGTAGATCCACGTTCCCCTCGAGTGAATGGAAATGTATGTACTGAGGTTCATTTGGTTTTCCCTCTCAGCAGTCAAGAATGAACCGTAAACGAGAGTGTGTCATCTTGAAATGGTCGAAATGTGTTTGTGTCTAACACATTGTGATGAGTATGTATGTGTAATGATGATGATATTTGACATATATAAGATATGTTTGTGAACCTTATAGCTAAGTGTATATCAAGACAAAATGAATGTATGAGTGATGATTTATCCCTAAAGTTTGTATCACTACAAGATGAATAGTAAGGAGTGGTGACGTAGCCTAAAGCATATACCACTATAGGATGAATAGTAAGGAGTGATGATGTATCCTAAAGTGTATACCACTACAAGATGAATAAAAGCGAGTGGTGATGTTGCATAAAGTGTATACCACTACAAGATGATAGAATAGGTGACCATTTAGCCTTTAGCATATGTCACCAACCTAGGAATGTTGCATGATGGGAGGTCGAATGATAAACGTGTGAGTATGATAATGTCCATCTGATTTCTAAACCCTCAATAGTTGAGTATGGACTAAGGAACTAAATTGTGTCATAGGATAGTGAGTGCAAATCATAGAAGACAATGCATGTATGATGATAATAGATGACCATGTGAGGAGTAGAATGTGTAATGTATGATGTATAGGATGTAATGTGAGATGCAATGTACGATATATAATATGTAATGTATGATGTATACTAACGATTATAAGATGTGCGTGATGTAGTATGTAAAATGCTAGAGTTGTAGACCATGAAAGTGTTGTATATGTATGATGAATATTATTGTGATGTGTATGTATGATTGGAAAATGTGCAAATGATGTAGTCTAAATGTAAGATGTAGGATGTAATATGTATAGGTGCACAAAGGTTGAAATGATGTAGAATAAATATGGTATGTATGATTTATGATGCAAGAGGTATGAATAGACGCAGTGTGTAATACCTATTGTGTAGTGTGTGGGGTTCATATGTAGTAATCCCTCAATAGTCAAGTGTGAAACGAAGCAAAAGAGTGTGTCATTGGGTAATGATGATGCTAAAACGTGTGTATGACTATGCAAGATGAGATGATGCTAAGATTAGGTATATGTGAATGTTGAGAGTGTGATGTAGGACCATGCAAGGATGTGAATGATTGAGAAGTGTGTCTATGATTTTATGATGATGAGAGAGGGGGATATGAATATTATGCCCCCAAAGCATGTGTGATGAAAGAGGCAATCATGTAATGTCATCTAGGATATCATCACTCTCAGGATCATAGTCGAATGGATAAGCATTGGTGACTTGATAAGCAATAGTGTTTGGTTGATCACGTAATGAACAATTGAGACATAAATTATACATTTCCATAGCATAGTTCATCGGTGAATGGAGGAAGTAGAAAAATGTGTGCATACCAATGAGTGAGATTTTGTGAATGGCCAAGAAAATAACTAATACAAATGAATATGTGACCAAAAGGCATAGGAAATGAAATGTCTATATGATCTAGATCTAGAGTTCCCTCAATGTAATCAAGCCATGATCTCCCTAATGTGAGTGATTAAGAGTGGGTAGTGTGTGATAGATAGATCGTAAGATGAAAGATGCACAAGCCATAATCAACAGTAATATTAATAAAGCCATAATAAAGATTAGGAGCATATGGGGTAGGATAGAGATCCTCAAAATAAAAACCTAGGTGAGTCAAGCCCTCATGTGTACATATGGTATCATTTCATGTAGGATTAAATAAAATGTGTTCCCAATAGGATTTAATCATGAAGAGTGTGTAAGGAAATGGTTGACGTATTGATGTAGATGGTATACGTGAAGGTGCGGGTGATAGAGCGACATCCATGGACTGAACAGGCCCCTGATATGGAATCATAGTAGTTTTAGTAGTAGGTGGCATAAAAGGAACTACATCTATCACACAAATTTTACCATCAAGTGGTGGTAAGTGTGGTGGTTCTTCGATAGGTTGGGGCTCGGATGTAATATCTGTGCATGGAATGGGAAGACTAGTAGTAGGAGCCCAGTCAAAATACTGAAATGGATCACGGTCATAAAAAATAGTGTACTTGATGCACTCATGTAAGAACTTTACACAATTATGGACATTAGAGGTGAGAGATTGAATGACATGAATCGTGGCCTACCAAGTAGATAGTTGTAGGAAATTGGGAAATCAATAACAAAAAATACAGTGTGGCCAATCTTAGGACCAACGGTGATAGGCAATGTAATGTGACTGAAACATGGATAGACAGAACCATCATAAGCATGCAGTGAAACACTAGAGGGAATAACGTCACGAGTAGAAAGACCTAAAGCTTCAAGGAATGACATAGGACACAAGTTAAGTTCAAATCCATTAGCAATCAAAGTGTGCTTAACAGCTACATTATGAATACGACATATGTTATTTATAGGTGGGTCATTATCAAAAAAGTGAACATCAGCGGGAAGGTTAGACTTGAATACTATGTGTGAAGAGAAAACATTGGAAAATTCTTGATAAACTGAGTCTAGATGCATGTCAGCACGAATGCGAGTAGTAGTAAGAAAATGTTGGACTCTATGTAGTAAATCAGGATTAGCAAGCAAATAATCGTTGATGGAGATACTCATAATGACCAAACCTTAGGATGACAAGCAATGAATGAAGAACCTAGAAACATGAATAATTGAGTCAGGTTCACCAAAATGATTAACTAAAGATGGGAAATATGAGGTAGTTAATATAATCTAGAATGACATGTAAATGTAGTAAACAAATATAGAAATAACCTAAGCAACTATAAAAATGAAAATGCTAAACCATAAAGTACAAGGAGAGTTAGAATGAACTCAACTGATTAGAGGGATTTGTTGGACTGTGTCTCAGAAGTGACTGGAAAAATAGAAAGTAGGAATGACTATGCAGAGACCCCAAAAAAGGATGGATCTGAGTTGTCTAGCTAGACTAGAGCACCTGGAGAGGGACCAGGGTGACTACAGGCACTATGGTCTACAAAATGGGTGCCCTTTTCTATGTAAAATATTGATAACTGAGTTTTGTAGTTCTGGAAAGTGGTTTAAAACCCTCGTTGTGTGATGCATCATATTCATTGTACTACTATAGATGTCACTGGTAATCTAAGATGATGAAAAACCCTGTAAGAGACCACAAGAAGTATCAAAACCCTAAAAAATAAGAATGCAAATGAATGGGTTGGACTGACCTCAGATGCCACAACAGTGGGCTTACTAACTGAGCGTTGCACTACATTTTAGACCCAAATTTAGTTCTGGTGTGTGTGTGTGCATCATATGCCCTAGTTTCTCTAGTTTTAGTTACACTTTGTGAAGTAGCAATCAATAACTAGGTATAGAAAATGTAATAGAATGTGTGCATGGAATATAATAGAATCCCTCCCCTTATGCTTGAGTGATGCAAATGAACCAACCTTGTCCTTGTGATGTAGCTAATGGATGCAAGTGATCTCTAAATAGATGCAACTCTAGGTGGGTAATAGTAGTGACTAGTACTTGGTCCCTTATTATGGTCTAATAACTTTATATTTATGGGTTCTCTTGATATAATTTTGTAATTAACCCTGAAATGGCTGACCACCAAAAAGATAAGAAGTTGAAACGGCTAGAAAGCACCCAAAAAGTGGCGGGAAAGTTCAAAAAGGATCGAGGCACCCATGGTGGGACCAAGGCGCCCATGGGCACCCCAGTCAAGGCTAAAATGATGGAAGATCACCAAAACAGATTGGGCATGTGAGTGTAAAAAATCAGGAATGACGAAATAAAATAAGTGAAGATGGCCAAAAGATGGGGGTTAATTAATACTTTCTTCACTCAACAACCTTCTAAATAGTAGTATGAGACTGGGACTAAATAATGTCTAAAGTGCATGATTTAATGTCTACATACGAGGGTGATGGGAGTGTTGTTCATGATAGTGAATTTATTAGTGATATCCATTTTACTGGATAGTTATATGATATGTGTTGTGTTTTGTATACGACTCTTTTTATGAAGCCTTTGATATATATTTTTTGACACGCGGAGTGGGGGACTCCTTTGATGATGTACCTAAGACTTTGATTATTATTGTGTGTGTATGTGTGATGATCTACTTTGGTCTATGATTCATGTGTTGATTATGATGTATGTTTTTTAATTTATGCGATTGTACTTGTGGAATGTTTTAATATTTTTAATGCTTTTAATGAATTCTTTTTAATATGAAATTATTGTTTATGTATAGCTTGGTAATTTATGTGATTTGGATGGTGATGTATTAAGATAGTTGTGAATTTATATGTAATCCAAAATGTATGCTATCTTTATAGAATAGGAGTAAAGATGGAGTGATTGCTTTAATATTGGATTTGATACATGCATGATGGGTATGAAAATGTGAAAGCACTTGCACATTAGGCCTTAACAATAAATGTTTACAAAAGATTATTAGTATGTAGTTTCATGTGGGATCTTAGCTATAGAAATGGAGTGACAAGATATACCTTACTAGGACATGAAAGGGGTTTGACATGTGTAGGTTGTTGAGGGACAGTAGAGTTTTCTTTTTCGACAGTTTCATAGAGGTATTCCCTAGGTATACATTTTTTACTTGATGCAAAATGATCGATGCGGGAAGTTTTCTTTGACAGGAAAGCTGATCAATGCAGGAAGCTTTCTTGGGATCCTTTGATATTTGATTTTTTTTTAAAGGCCAATCGATGTGGGAATCCTTTTTACATGAGTAGTAATCCTTAGAGAGAGTGGTCAAAAAATTTTACTTTTGATTTGCTTTTTACAGATAGTCTTCCTTCGAGGGATCAGTCTATATTTGATAGGTAGTTGTCCTTCAAGGGATTGATCTACTTTTCTTTTTCTTTTGACAATATGATTTTAAATATTTTTCCTTCGAGGGATAGTCTGTTATTTTTTACTTTATTTTAATAAGAAACATCCATAGATATTTGTGAATTTGTTATGAGCTAAGGGAAAAACCTTAATATACCATTTCAAGGAGGGGAAAGAGATGTGTACATGACCTACACATATGTGCCCCATGACATGTCTTTATTTGGTACATAAGGTAGATGGATGTAATTATTGCGGGGTCCCTACTAAGGAGGAACTTATCCAGGAAAAATATCTGATGAACAGAGTCATGGTGCTCATCTTTAAGGTTTTGAGGATAGTGAAGGAAAAACCACATACTTTCTGATCATTATGATGAGAAGATGACTAGATGATAGTGGAAAGGTCACAAGTGCAAGGCATTCAAAGATTCCTTTTCAGGTGTACCATCAAGGGAGGTTAGGTGATACGCTCCTAACCCATACTTGTGAGTAATGACATGTGGACTGATCTAATTAGGGGAAAACTTTCCACATTTACTTTGTTCTATAGTAGTGATAGTTTGATTTTCTTTGAGGACGATATCACCTATTTTAAAGTCATGTTCTTTCACATTCTTATTGTATGCACATTTGATGTATTCCTGGTAAACTTGATGATGTTCAAGTATTGTTAAACATTTTTCATCTAATAACTCTAATTGTGTTAGACGGTCTCATCAGTATTCTTCATCGGGGATAAAATATTTGAGTGATACACAGAGTGATGGAATTTAAAACTCAAGAGATAAGACTGCCTCAGATCCATAGACAAGTGAGAAAGGCGTAGCACTTGTAGGAGTACGAATGCTAGTGCGATAAGCCTAGAGAGCAAACGAGATTCGGAGATGCCAATTCCTACATGCTTCATCTACTATTTTCATAAGTATTTTATTGAGTGTTTTATTAGAAGCTTCAGCATGTCCATTTTCTTTAGGATAGTACAATGAGGAAAAGCTAAGTTTGATGTTGAAAGTGTCACAAAATTTCTTATGAAACACTATCCATTATTTGTGATAAATTTGTGAGGAACACCAAAATGAAAAATGATGTACTGATATATGAAATTGATGATTTGATCAGCCTTAGTTAAAGTTAAGGGGATGGATTCAACCCATTTTGTAAAGTATTCAATGGTTGTGATGATGGAATGATGTTGTTGCAATGAGTAAGGATTGATAGTGTCAATGAGGTCTAACCCCCACTGCGAGAAAGGCCATAAGTTGTGAGAGGGTTGCAAAGCTTGACTGGGTACATGGATGAGATCTGAATGTTGCTAACATTTGATGCACTTTTTGACATATGCACAATAATCTTGATTGATGGTAGGACAGTAATAGCCAATTCATAGGACACATTTAACAACATTACCATTGAAATTTCCACCACATATACCGTCATGGACCTCTTAGATTGCTTTGATAGATTCATAAGACTTAAGAAACTTTAATAGAAGGTCATTAAAACCTCATTTATAAAGGATACCACCTATGATGACATAGCAAGCAGCGCATTGAAGAAATGAAAGTTTAGCATTTTTTGATAGGTCGGGGGGGAATTTTAGATTCTAAAAGATATTCGAATACTTGAGAGTACCACAAATCAGTTGGATGATTCTTGATAGTGTTAATGGAAGGGAGTTGATTTTCGTGTGATGGTTGATCCAATCTATGAATTATTACAAATAGTTTGGAGTTATCAATTGATTATTTGGTTGATAAGGGGATAGGAGATCCTAAAGAAGCCATGGTGTCTACAAACTTGTTAGAGGATTGCAAAACTCGTTTGAATGGTGTAATGATCGAAGTCTTTGAGGATAAATTCAACAATGGATTTATATTTTTACAGGATTTCATTCTTACATTGGTAATATCCTTTACTTTGATTAATGATGAGTTGTGAGTCTCCATAAATCTCTAAGATTTGAACATAGCACGACTGTGGTTTGAAGACCTATTATTAACACTTTGTATTCTTCCATGTTATTAGTGCACTCAAAGTTAAGTTTGAATAAAAGACGAATAGGAATCCCCAGGGAGGTATAATGATGATATCGGCCCCTCCCCCCTTGTTGGCATTTAGATCCATTGAAGAAGAGGGTCATTTTGATAGGGTGAATTCATGTTCGTTGATATTATTGATAGATTCATCAGGAAATTATTCATGAGGGAGATGAGTGTCAAAAAGGGGTGCTTCAACAAGCTGGTTTGTGATAGCTTGGCCTTTAATGGAATTTTGTGATACAAATTCAAGGTCAAACTCGGTCATAGGCATGATCCATTAAGTAATACGGTCACTATGATATAGTTTGGAATGTATGGTTTTAAGTGGGTTAAAATTGGTGACAACAAATGTTTTGTGATTGAGTAGATAGTGGCGTAGTTTGGAGGTTGCGAAGTATAAAGCACAACATAATTTTTTGACTTCAATATAACATGTTTTGTAATCATGAAGAGTACGGATTATGTAATAGATGACTTTTTCATGATTGTGCTCATCATGATGAGTGAGCATGGCTCCTAAGGCATTATCTATAGTTGATATGTAAAGATAAAATGTCTCCCCCCTCGCGAGGACATATGAGTACAGGTGGTGTATAAGAGGTATTGTTTGAGTTCTTCGAAGGCCTTATGACAATTAAGATCCCATTTGAAGTCAACGTCTTTGCGAAGAAGGTGATGAAAAGGTTGACAATGAGCAGAGAGTTGAGATATGAAACATCAGATAGATTTTAGTTTACCCTTGAAGGCTATGTAGTTGATTGAGATTTGATGGATGAGGCATTTCGATAATTGCTTTAATTTTGGTTGGATCTACTTGAATACCTTGAATAGATATGATGAACCCTTTAATTTTACTCGTGAGAACACCAAAAACACACTTAATAGGGATAAGACAAAGTAAATATTGAATAAGGAGGATAAATATTGAGTCGGGGATAGAGAGATTGTCTTTACAATGTTTAGATTTCCCTAAGTGGTCATCAACGTAGTCTTCTACTGTCTTGTGGATAAGATCATGAAAGATATATGTCATGGCATGTTGATAAGTGGCTCCTATGTTTTTAAGTCTGAAAGGCATGACGTAGTTATAGAAGGTTCCCCAAGGGGTAATGAAGGATTTTTTGTGTTGATCATAAATGGCAATGAGGATTTGATTGTAACCAGAAAATCCATCCATAAGGGAGAGAATTTTGTGGCCAACCGTTAGATTGAAAAGTTAATCGATGTTCAGAAGAGGCAAATCATCCTTTGGACAGCCAAGATTGAGATCCCAGAATTCAGTGCAAACGTGTAACTTACATGAGGCTTTGGTAAGGGGTACGATGTTAGAGACCCATTGTGGATAGTCAATGGGTATGATGAAATTGACAAAGAGTAAGCGGTGTAACTCTTATTTGATGAGAAGAGCTATGTGAGGGTGCATTCTACAAATCTTTTTTTGAATAGTTTGACGTTGGGATAAGTGACAATATTATTTACAATGATGTTAGGATTGATACCTGACATATCACTATATGACCAGGAAAAAGCTTGACTATATTTGGATAAAAATTGGGTGAAATCCTATAATTCATGTGGATTTAGTGACTGGCCAAATTTAACTATGTGGGGTTCCTGAGGGGTTCCTAGGTTAACATCGATAGTGTCTTCATTGAGAAGATTTTATGTGTCAGGTGGTAGGGTTTTATGGAGGAAATGGCCCTCTGCTCCCTTGTGGGAGAGGATATCTTTATCGTCACAACATTGGAGAATATCAATGGTGGGTGAATCTTCTTCAATCATTTTTGGCCAAAGGAGATGAAGTGTTTTAGTGACATGATTGGTTTGATAAGTTAGTAGACCTAAGGAGATAGCATTGACTAAAAAAATTTATATGGGATGGAGACGGTGTCATCAATGTCCATAGGATCATTAAATTTTGTGTATGGTGATGGTGCTAGTTATGTGATATGTAGAGATGCGGTATGTGTAGATGATTCAATAGTGGGTCTCTCATATCCTATCACATAATTTTTATGTGGTTTGAGGGAATTTTGGATAGTTAAATCATGTATTCCTTGTTCGTAACATCCAAACCCAAAGCCTCTCTAGGCACAACGATAGAGGTACATTCAAACAAAGGCTGAATTATATAAAGAGTTGAAATGTGACATAAATAGCATGGCATGGTGTTGCTGAATGGATTGTGAGGAAGGGTGGTCAACTCCCCCATAGACATGGTTGGTTTTTAGATATGCGGGGCCATAGGAGATTACATCTCTAACATTAGGCTCGTACATAGGTTATTTTTCTTGTTTACCAGTACATTTTAGGAGTAGGAAGTGAATTAAGCATGATGAGGTAGTATTCCCGCCAGTGAGAGACGTTCCATAACATTGTTGAGGGAGGAATAATTTGGTAGTTTTGGTTGATGGGATGGACGTGTTGGTATATTCTTCATCGGAGGATTTTTATTTTGATTTAGTTATAAGGACATCATTTGGACGGTATGTCATGTTGCATTCGGTGAAAGGGTTTAGATCTACAGGGACTGTGAATGTTTACCCTCGTGTTTATATTTAAGGGCACCAGTGAAATGTCGAAGAAACACAACACATGGTACAAATCTAAGGACATCCTAATAGCATATTGTATTGGAACTCCTCCTCTATGATGTAGAAGAGGTCAATAATGGTTTTGACATTGACTTTAAGAAGTAGAATGACCATCACCTAACGTGGGTGCAATTATGTCATTAAATGCTCGAAGTAGGACCAATGTTTGAGCAATGACGATGTTTGGTAGTCTAAGTTAGTTGAAGGTGATAGATTATATGATATTGGTAGTGGTGCCCCCCATCAATCATGACCCTTTTAATGAGGACATCATTGATTTGGGTGGTAATGAAGAGAAGCGAGTCATGATCTTCTGGTCAAAGTAATGGTATTTATGAGGATTCAAAGGAGATTGCAATAGATGCTTCAAGAGCACCTATAAATTTTTGTAAAAGAAATCAGGTCTTCTATACGCACTATTATAGATTGAAGGGATTTGATCATAGCTTGTTTATGTGAAGGTGATATCTGGACCAGTTCATAAAGTGACATTTTAACAAGAGTTTGGTGTAATTGTTTAATGATGACCCATTTTTACTGAAGTGGAAGATGGTGGAGCGGTGAGGATGGAGATTTTTAGTCTTGGGGGTGTGATGTGTCTGATTGGATGTCTCAGGAGTGAGAGAGATGAAAATCTTAGATTTATCATTAGATGAAGAAGAGGTGAGTTCCAAAGGTGGAAAGATGGTGAAAAAGGTCTTGGGTTTGTTTTGTTCTAATGGATTAGACTTGTAAGTACATGCGTTATTAGTGATGTGGAAGGCATTGATTTGGTTGGGAAGAAGTTTACTCAAATATCCCTCAATGGTTTTGGATGTAGATGTTGGATGGGATGTTTTTTATTCTCATGTAACTCTGAAGGAAGAAGACCCCTTACTTTCAAGTTTCTTAACAGTTGCATGAAAGGCTTTACAGTCTTCTACAGAGTGTCTTGGTTTTTTGATGGTAATCATAGAAAGATTAAAAATTATATCGAGAAGGTTTCCCAACCTCAAGAGCTAGATGGTTTAAGAGGAGGTAACACTATGAGTGATTATCGAAGGAGTTTTTCTAGAATTGTTGCATAGTGTCCTTTTTGATGAGTATGTTGAAGGTGACGATGTCTTTTTTTTTTTGAAATTTATGGGATAACTTACCTTGGATGTAGGTTTTTTAGTTTCTTATGGATGGATAATTTTTTATTGTGTGATGGTAATAGGTGATTTAGACGAAGGACGAGGACCTAGGATAAATAGTTGATACTTTTACTTTCTATGTTGACGAAGTGGTCTAGTTTCGAGATATACATGGTAAATCTTTTTAGACAGGAGTGGGATAGTCCTTTGAAGGGTTACATACGTTGGTATTGGGCCATGAAGTCATCAAATTAACTTTTCATAATCTATAAAATGGGTTGTATTTGAGATGTCTGTGAAGAGTCTATAAACGAACTAAGCGAAGAAATGGTGGGTGTAGATGAAGAAGGTTTATCTTTAATAATGGGTTTTTGGGGGATACTTCTGATTGTTTATCAGATGTGAATTTAGGAGGATTACTAGAGGAAGATTTGGATGCATATTTAGTGATAATTGATGTCTTATTAATGGTGGTTTATAGTATAGTGAGCTTATATGTTTGTTTGTTTGTGGGTTGACTATTCGAAGGGGAGTGATTCAAAAATGGTTGTTTGAAAAACATCAATATTCTAATTTTGGGTGTGTATTGGTATTATTTATATGTAGTTCACCCTTATCAATCAAATCCTGGGAGGACATTACGGAATGAACAACACCTTATAATCTTGTGGCCTTTAACTTTATGGTAACTTGAAATAATCGTTATCCATGTACTAAGAGGGTTTTGAAACAGAGGGTGTCAATAAGGTGAAATGGGCAGAGAGGAGATCATATTAGCAGTGAGAATTTTATCAAAAACCACACTATAGGTTTCTCCTATGGGAGTGTAGTTACATTGAGACCGGGAGTGTTCAGTGGGTCGAGCATTTCCTTGGAAAGCAGATTTGACAACTATGACATTAGCAGATGATTTAGATTTATTTGGATTAGAGGATGGTTTAGATGAAAATTTTGATTTTGGATTCTTGGGTCTAAGTTTGGCTCTGCCTTCTTTGAGGGCATGAAGTATCGAGTTTACGGGCCATGGTAAAAGCTTCTTCAAACATTTGAAAAGATTTAATTTGAAGGGTGGATGAGATGTGATTGGTGCATGAACGGGAAAATAATTTAATTAACTTTGTTTGTGGGAGAAAGAATGATATTTGATTAATTATACCCCTCCAGTGGGTGAAAAAATCTACAATAGACTCATCCTCAAACTATTGAATGGCATATCAATTAGTAATGATGATTCTATGTGCAATGTTGATCAAAAAGTGCTTGAGGAAGAGTTGAGCAAGCTATGTAAATGAGAAGAGGGATTATTGTGGGATGTTGTTGTACCAGTCAAGGGTAGGGTTGGCTAAAGACATAGGAAATGTCCTAAGGCATCAAGACCTGGTCATGGGCTATAAGATAACAAGCATGCGGGAAAGATCATATATGTTGTTTTGGGTCTTCTTTACTATAGAATTTGAGAAATTTCATAAGCTCCTAGTGAGGAGGATAAGCTTTGTACAGGAACACGACGAGTGAATAGGCTCATTACATATTTTATCATATGAAAGTGTGTTGTTTAGGACCCATGGAAGTGGCTTAAAGGGTTTGATAGCATGTTCACTAAAGCCCAAAGAGGGTCTTTCTATGGTGGGTTACGGCGCGTACTAGATGAGGATGAGCCAAACTGGTAAAATGGAAATTGATTAGGCTGTTTGTACAGTTGAAATTATTGAGGGATGTTTTGCTAAAATGGGATGTTTTGTTGGGGAACATGTGTAGGGTTGTTAGAAGCGGGTTGTAAAACTAAGGGTTGTGATGGCTGGATATATTGATATGAGATAGGGATGGATGTGTTCGAAAGAAGTGGTGTTTGTTGGGGTATGTGTTGGAAAGAAATAGATGTGTGGATAAATGAATGTGAGTGTGGGGGTAGCTGTTGAAAAAGAATGAAAGGTAACAACTGTAGACACCTAAATTTTATCACATTCCCCTTATCCCCTGATCGGATAACCAACTTAAAACATGGGAACCTAACCATGGCCCCTTTCACCCCACATTAATATTAATTTAATTATTTTAATTAAATTAATCCTCATCCTCACAAATTTCATTATTTAATTTTCTTAATTGACCTAGTTCCCACCTCACCTAGACACCTCACCCAACCATCTCACCCAGACACCTCACCCAACCATCTCACCCTAGACCTATTCTTGGCATGTTCCCATAACTAACTAAAACTAAGTCTTACTTGTCTTAATGAGCTAAGATTTGGTCTAACCCTAAAAGCACATGCATAATATTTCTCTAACCACATTCCTACTCATTAAAAGGGAAACTTCCATTCTGATCCATGAGAACAAACCAACTTGGCCCAAGAAATTAGAAAGATCTACCCATTTTAGTAAACCTAGGGAATCCCACCTTAACCGACGCTGGTCAAACCTAAACCGACACCAGTCAAGATGGAACCATCATCAGTTACCATTTATTCACCTTAACAACCTTGCTTGAGAGGTTGGCACATTTCGGACCAGAGGAGAGAGATCAGAGCTACATGTAAGTAGAACCAGCATCCTTTCAAGCATCTAGACATTCACAACTAGCACCAGGACAAATCCAGAAGCATTGCACTCATGGAAGCATTATGGGATTCACTGTTATAGTACCAAACACCATCCTTCTAATCAACTACCATTACCATTCAGCCATCCAATCTACATCACAGTAAGTGTATCCCTAACCAGCATTGTTATTTCAGTTACTAGCTTTTTGTTACTCTTGTTATTAATCTACACTTTCATGCTCATTCCTTATATCCCTTACCAACCTGTAACTCAACCATTTCCTTACCCACACCACCAAATCACCCATCCTCGCTTGTTGCTTATCCCTAAATACACTTGAGACTTCTATAAACCTCCTTATCCACCCTACCATCTCTATCAAATCCCGGATCAAACCTTACAATTATATCTCTTTGAGTTTCATACAGTCTAACCTTACCGACGCCAGTTATCCATAACCATCGTTGGTTATGCATAAATCATCACCGATCATACCAGACCGACGTTGGTCTCTGTGTTTTATACCCTGCCCAAGAACAGAGCCAAACAACCTCCTACCAATTGACCTAAACAACCCAGAATCAGACCCTGACCAGTCCCAGTACCTTGACAGTCACCTCATCCTTTAGATCCAACTATAGCCTAGCCTGTTGTGATTGGATTGGCTTGTTGTACTTGAATGAGATACCTAAATCATATCAACTATAGTAGGACTTTACTTATTTCTCACATTAATTTGTTTTAAACAGTGGATTGACATCCATCTAGGAAGTATCACACTTCCCAAAACTAGCATACGCTAGGCAGTCCACTGTCATATATCATTTAACTTCTCTTTTGTGGTTTTGTTTTCTATTACAGGTAGTTCCTCCTAGCCAAAAGGAATCTCTCACAATCGGCATTGGGTCAAGAAGTCAGAACGCATGCATCAACCTCCAACCAACCCATTTAACAGGTATTCTCCTAGCCCATAACCTATTTGTTTCATCATTCAAAAACGTAAAGAAAATGGTGAAACATTTTGGCACGCCCGGTGGGACCCATCAGGGGTTCTATTGCATTTTCTTCATTTCTAGGCAAAATTTGTGTGTTTGTTTCCCTTTAAAAGGCTTACATAGTAATTTTATTCCCTGAGTAATCCTCTCTTCTTTCTAATTGCTCTAAAAGAAACATTTCTCTTGGTGCATTTTAAAAGGAATCATTCTTCTTTCTTGCTTTCTACATTTAAAAGTGAAAGAGCATACCCTCTCCTATTCATCATTTGCTTCATCGAATGTAATATTTTCGATTTGGGCTTAAAATTGGTTGCATTACATTTTGATTTGACTGCATTTAGCTCACATTAAAATGAGGGCAACCTATATGCTGGAAGTCATGCCCAGCTGATGGTTGACACAAAGAATCGTAGAAATCACATTCTCTCTCTCTTCTGTCTTACCAAACTACACAAAATTGAAATATACACATTTTTCTTAAACAACATCTTATCTGGGAACACCTGTCCATGATCACACAATCATATTGGAAGGTACTCCCCAGCTCATGTACCTGATGTCGAGTCATTATCTCAGAGGATACAGCCCACCCCCGCCATAACATACCTGAAACCTCTCCTTTTAGATATCCTTCTTCGTAGGAAGCCTTCCTCACAAAAAACTCTATTCTAAATTCATGATTCAGTCTTCTAAATAGCATAATCTCAACACATTAAAAATCACTTGTTAGGTACATGTTTTTAGTGTTTGATTGACATGTGAATTTGAGGTGTGAGGATACACTTCTCCATTTTTTTCATTTTGTTGCCTTACACACTCCACAATCACAGTTGAGAGTATTCTGACTTCTTCTGAGTGTGTTAGGACTTCATTGCATCATCTCCAGACCTCTGGGTTGATTATTTATCTCACTAAAATTCACAACAATCCATTTTCTACATTTTCCAATTTTCACAGTAACCGGCATCAGTTACCCCTACCGGCATCAGTTGTTCTTAACTGTCATCAATTTTCTATTCTTTGGGTTAAATTGCCCCAAAGAACCCTTATTTCATTTTCTTTGTTGTCAAGGTGTTCCTGTGAGTCTCTGTACCTCTCTAGGATTTGATAAAAAATCATCATACAACTTGTTCATATAGCCATCAACAAACTTTGCTTCATCTAATAAAACTATTCTTGGCCTCTCATCAGTAACTGATGTCGGTTACCCCTGAACCGGTATCAGTCACTACCTTAACCATGCTCACGTTACCCTATCCTAAATCTCAATGATACTAGCTTTTTTCAAATCCACCATAAGCTTGCATTAATGATTCTGGCTCCCTGGAATAGTGTTTTGCCATTGTTTAGAGTTTGCTTTAATTTGTGTCACCTTCAGGATACAATCACCTGCTATACATTCATTCACATGGTGTTGAAGTAAATCCCCTAACGCTCTCATATTTCACTCAATTTAGTCAAACACTCCTGCCTAGTCTTTCACCACCCTTGTCTTTAGTGTTGTCCATGGATCCAACCCTACCTATCCACCATTGTGCATAGTGATGTTGATATTTAATCACAACTCCTTGATCATAATCTTGCAGCCTTGTTTTCAATACCTTTCCCACTCTTCAAATCAGGTTTTGTTCTCCTCAGGATAGTTTCATATATGGCATTTTATGTATCCATCTCTCCTATCCTTATTCCCACTTCTGCATCAGCCCCTAATAATGTGGTGCTATCCTTCACCTACTCGCATTGTATCCAGTCTGTTTCACAGCTAGGACTTTGTCACAATATCTACTTCTGCTGATGACCATTACATGCTTGTCTAGTATCACGTGAACACGTAGGATCTGGAGATTACACTGAGGGGACTAGATCACACACACCATCGAATTTTCCACTGTTCTGTAGAATCCAGGTTGTAGCTTTCAAAGTTCCCATTACAAACAATCAAATAGGTGTTGGTGACCCCTAATCACTTTATTCCAGTAATCTTATCTTCTCCATATTGTCAGGGACAGCTGTGGGGATTGCTAGTTTCTGAGAGATTATGATTCGTTCCTCACCTAGGTAATCGAGAGTACTATGCAAATAACCCCCTAGATCATATTTCATTATTTAGAATAGATTCACAGTTGCATAGACAAATAGCTATACCTCGGTATCTTGTTTGTTTTAATACAATGTTATTTTAGCTGTCAATTCAGATATGTTCAAACAGTTACTCTTAAATTCGTAGGAATAGTTCATCACAAAATACAAAAATAGAGAAATCATATATGCTATAGATATACTTAAAGAATTAAATTTCACATTGCTACAATTAATTTACATTGTTGCTTTTGTATGACAATTCATGTGACCTAGGGATGAGAATACGTAATCGATCCCATCGTTCCCCAACCCAATCTCATCACAGCAATAACTGATATAGATCAAAATCTCAAGATAAAATCTTCCGAACAATGGTAAACTTGAAACAAATTAGTTTCCAACTGCACAAGTTTTCAAACATAGAAGACAACCTGCATCACACATTTTGATGTTGAATCAACCAAACTATCAGATTACCTTAGATTCATATCTACATGACTATAGAAGAATTTGAAAGAGAATGGACATTTGATTGTGATCCTTTGGTTCCATAGCCAGACCCTTCTTAGACACTCTCACAATATAGATACCAACTTAAGAATTCAGGTTGCACGATGCCTGTAAGATATTCCAGATGATCAAACAGTTATTGATTCTGAATATAGAAGCTGAGAAAACATATGATTACTTGATACTAGGGATTAGGGACTAATTCCATACATGACCATAGCAATTACCTCAACAACCACGAATCATACGGTTGTGACCCACAAATCCCATAGCCCAATGAATCCATAGGTGAATCAAACATAGATGCTGGCCTACGTACACTAATATTTAGATCTACTCCACTTCCATCTATCATCATCAAATTAGTTATTCTATGTTAGACAAAGTAGCTAACAAAGCTAAGGAGTTTTGGACTAGGCCAGAACATCACCCATAAGTCAATTATATTTACTGTCTTCCCTATGAAACCTTAATCTGGAGATATTCAAAATCGAAACTATCCCAGGACATTTTCCAAGTATTCCACAACCTCATAACTGAAACGTGCCAAAGCTCGATATTGATTGGAGCCTTCGAGCAAGTTTCCTTGGTGATCGAACTATCACACCAGTTCAAGTTAGGAGGGCCTTCTTTGCCTTAGATTCAAATTTCCACTAAGTGCATGTCGAAGACATTAGATTGCCTAACTATATGTCTGCATCCCACATATATTTCATCCCCACCGGCTATCTCGGCATGACCTCGAGAGGTCAGGTGTGAGGAAGAGTTACTTGTAGATTCCCAACTCACTTGTCACTTTTCCGTCGTACAGTTACCCCTGACCGGCATCAATTTTCTTAACCAGCATCAGTTTTCTGTTCTTTTGGGTTAAATTTACCTAAAGAACCCTTATTTCCTTTTCTTTGCTATCAAAGTTCCTATGAGTCTCTGTACTATCTAGGCTTTGATAAACAATCATCATACAACTTGTTCATCTGACCGTCACCAGTCTTTGACCTCATTCAGTAAAACTATTCCTGTCTCACAATAACTGACCTCAGTTACCCTTGAATGGCACTAGTCATCCTTAACCAATGTCAGTTACCCTATCTTGAATATCAACTGATATATTACCCAAATCTACCTATATACACCTATTTTTTCATTTTCACTGCTCCTTGTGTCACTGATTGATACAGCATCACTTGATATACATTCATTCACATGGTGTTGACTCGCAATCAAGCTAACACTCTTACATTTCATGTGAAGTCGTCAACCACTCATACCTAGTCCTTCACCACCCTCTTTCCTATCACCCCTGGATCCAACCCTATCTACCACCATTTCCAGGTGATGAGGAATTTTCACGAATCCTTGATTAGAATCCTACAGCCTTACAGTTCTACCTTTCCCACTCTTCCACCTGGGACTCCTCGAGTCAGTTGATATATGGCATGCATATCCATCTCTCCTGCCCTTATTCCCACTTCTACATCAGCCCCTAATAATATTGGCATTACCTTCACCTCCTTCACCCACAGTGGTTTCACAGCTAGGACCCATACCCACTATGACCATTGCATCTATAGTATCAGTCACACCTGTAGTATATGTTGTCCCCTCATTGACCACCCAGACCATAATCCCATCCACACCCATTGTCTCACAAATACCCATTGCAACACAACCACCCATGGTGTCAGTGACCCTACTCCATTCTAGAATCTTGTCCTCTCCATCCCACAAACACTACCCCCAATCACTACTAGAGTCACTACAACCGTCCCACCTACATACACATACTATCAACAACCCCCTATCTCATCTGTCACCCATTCTGGATACATGCCCTCTATGTCGGTTCCCTATTCTCAACCTCCCTATTCGGCATCACCATACAATGGAATGCCACCCACATCATAGGTTCAATACCATTCCCCCTATGCCATAGGAGGTGCCCTTCCATCACAACCTACCAATGACCTCATCAAATTGATGATGGAAAGGATGCAGACACTAGAAGCATCAGTTTCTAGGCTCGCACAATTCTCTCACCTATGATGAAATCTGTAATGAGCCCATTCATCTATCCATCCCTATTCACCCATACCCTGTACATTGGGAAATGCCAAAATTCAACCATTTCAATAGTAAAGAAGACCCGCAGCAAATTTGTGGTCTTTCAAACATGGGTGTTACCTGATCACCCATGATGACACTTTACTCCTACAGACCTTCCCAATGTCCCTGACAGGACCTGCATTGGACTGGTACAGTGGGATACCAAGACACTCCATCTACTCATTTAATCAAGTAGCCCAAGCCTTCTTAGATCACTTCTCATCAACATTGTTAAGAAGGTTACCATGACTGATCTTTATTCCACATGATAGTACAACGATGAGTCTATCGCTGACTTTTTCACTCGCTGGCATAGCCTAATTAACCAGCTCACATTTCAATTACCTCAAACTGAACTCATAGAGTTGTTTACTCGGAGCTTATGCTAGACACATCTCACCAACCCTACAGGTGCAAACCTTTTGCACTTTTGACAAGGCATTCACCATGGCACAGAAATTGGAAATTCATGCTATCGAAGAGAAGAAAATTCAACTTCGTAACAAGAACATCACATTCAAATCAAATGATGCTTCTTCATCTTCGAAACCCCAAAACAACTATTCAAAACCCAAAGGATCTGCCAACACCATAGTTCTCAAGGCTGGTCCCCCTCATCAATCAAACCCAAGCCAAACCTCCTTCTAATCTCTCTCCCATCCAAGCTTTCTAGTTCAGATGAGAACAACAAAAGTACACTTCGATAGGAGAATCTTATTCTTCTATTTTGGAAAATCTTGTTAAGGTTGGTGTCATTACCCTTCCACCTATAAAACCACATACTGGTTTTGACCCTGAGCACCCCATGCCCACATGGTATAAGGAACATGACTTTTGCAACTATCATCGTGTCAAAGGTCATAGCGATAATAACTGCATCACCTTCAAGAATATCATCCAAGAAATGTTAGACAACAAAGATCTAGTCTTGGATAGCCTGAATGCACCCGCTAACCAAAACCTACATATCTTCAAGAATCCATTTCCTAATCATGCCCCATCTTCCAACCAAGCTGGTGACACTTCAAACAATGATAGTAATGTCTACAAGGTCCATGCTATTTTTGATGACATACCAGTTGCTTCCCAATTGCCTCATGTTCCTTCCATAGATGAAATCTTAGCCCGAGCTCCCCTACCTACACAAGAACCTATTTCATCTACTCCTCCACCCATAGAGGAACCCCCTTAATTTTCTCCTTCACCCATGGAAGAGCCTATAATCAGCACGCCACCTTTGACCCCTCAAATTTCTGAAGCAGTCGTCAGTGGCACCTCTCCTACTCATAGGAGATACATATCCACAACCTACACCATCACAAGGAGAGTCAACCTCATTTGGCCATCCTCTCCTCTACCCATGGAGGATCCTATAGAAATACCATTGTCTTTAGATGACCATTCACCATTAGACCTTCAAGATCCCACTGATCTTCTTTCAGCTCTCTTACCCATAGAGTCTGAGGCTAGCCATTTCCCTGTATCTCAAACACATTTTATGGGGATTTCTACTCAATCCACGTCGGCCCCACTTACAACAATACCATTTTCATGCTTGGCTGATTTCCTGGACTATGTTGATAGAGCCTTACTTTGGGGATGCCTTCTACTTCCTGTTTCAACACAAATGTAGTTGTCACTCACCGACACCTCCACTATCTACCCAAAAGTGTTTCAGAAACCAAAAAAAACACAACCATGACTATTGCAACACCTTCCACATCACCACCCATGGCCCAACTCACACCTCTTCCCATAACCCAACATACATCTACACCCAAACACCTACCCACACCTATATCATCTCCCTTACCTAAACCTATTACTACCTTAGGGGTCATACCGACAGCTAGCCTTACTCACCCACCCATCAAATTAGATTTAGCCACATCTTCCAAAACTAACACTAAACTTACCCCAGCCCCTAAAAAGAAGACCCAACCTCCTAGGCCTCATACACCAACCTCACCTACCACACCATTATCACCTTCACCTCTTCCATCCATCCTAGGACCTCACCCCTCGACCCTGGCCAAGCAACCTCCTTCCACCAGAAAACCAAGAGTGCAACAACCCATCTCTCATCATGGACCTCTAATATACCCAAGTGATCCACACAACTTCCACCCTCACCGTAGCCTTCTTACCACCCATACCTCCACTACCATCCATAACTTCTTCACTACCCATGACACTTTCTTCTCTTTCACTCACACCTTCTACCCAACCTCTACCAACCACCTCCGCAGCACCTCAGTTACCCCCATGGGTCACCCATCCTCTTCCACCATCTAATTTTCCTTCCACATCTCATACACCCATGTCACCTTTGCCCAAAAAGGTGCAACCTAAAGCTAAGAATCCGCTACCCTTCAATAAGGTAGTTAAATCAACCAAACCTTCCATTGCTAGCTCTTCTACCATGCCCATACCTAAGTAGATGCAACCAAGACCTAAGACCACTCCACACACCAAACTAGTAAACCAAACCATTCCCCCTCCTGTAAAGCCTCTTCCTCCACAATCAACCATACCTGTACCCAAACCCACATTCACCTCCCATTGTGATCCACTAGCAGGATCCTACGACCAAAATCTTAACCAATCTCCTCAAAACTTTTGTCATCACATTACCACCTCTTAGACCTTACGACCCACTCAAACCCAAACCAAAAGGGTTTGACAAAACTAAAATTTTCCTACCATCATGTGCCAGGACACGATTCGATGTAGAGAACTGTAAGGCTTTAAAAACTGCTCTTGTCTAATTGTGTCCTCCCGAAGAAAATTTTGACGATGACAAATCTTCTTGATGAGGACCCCATTTCACCTTCACCAATTTCCCCAGAGCCTCTTCCATTACCTACTCAGTGACCAATATCTCCACCCCCGCAACTTTTTGATCCACCCCCAAGATTTGAGATTAACATGGTCTCGTATAAGAGAGTTGGCCAAACCACCACCCAAATGCCAATGCCCCTACTCATTTCACAAGGATCATATCCCCCACTAGGGTTTTGTCCCTCATGCCACTATACCTTCCATGACACACCCTCTTCATCCACCTCCCCTCAAATTAACATGGTTCACATTACCACCCGTGCTCAAAAAGACAAGGGCAAGGAAAAGGCAACTGGCCCATCAACCAACCCTGTACCCAACATACCATCCACACCCATACCCAAAGTCACCATTTGAGGTCCTGCATATCCTATTTCCAATGGGGTCACACATCACACAATGCTAAAACAACTACACCAATCCCCCTCAAAATGTCTTTATATGACCTCGTCCAAACCTCTGAGTCACATCATCAAGCCCTCATGGAGGTCCTTCAATCTATTGAAGTTTTACCAAATGACCCCACACCCGTAGCCTCCATCATTACCCCTCACCACGTAGCCTCTCTCACTAATTCATCACCTTCCTCTATGCCTCCACCTACTCACCAAGTAACACCCTCAGCTTTTCAGATGAAGAGATCACTCCCTTCCAGTTTGATGACCCCGACCCCACTCTTTTCATCTCATTATTTATCGATAATATACACATACACATGTTATGATCAATGGTGGTGCTAGTATTAACATCATCTCCTCCCATGCATATGACCAAATGTGAATACCTACCAATTACATGCATGGTAACCCAGTTATGTTGCGGTCCTTCAATGATGCCATGACCTCTACCCTGGGTACCATTGTTCTCCATGTCCGTGTGGGTCCCCGCACTGTCCTAGAAATTTTCTATGTCCTAGAAGGGGAGTTCCAATATAACTTGTTGCTCGGCCGACCTTGGATCCATGCCATGGGTTGTGTCCCTTTGACTTTACACCATTGCCTCAAATTTGAACATGAGGGACATAATTACACCATCCCTGCCGACCCGTCACCTTTCAAGACCTGTAACATGCTATACCGGCCCAATGATGTGCTTGTACCAGTCAAGGCATCTGCCACTATCCCTACTTCACCTTCACCTACTAGCCATCCACCAAAACTGCCACTACCTCTTCTACATCTAACCTTGCTATCCCCACTGCAGCTGCAACCTCTACTGCTGACTCACCTATTTCCCCATCATCTAGCGAGTCATCCATCCCCGCTACCCACATACCAACTACTGATCCCTTAGAAGGTGTTTTTCAATGCCTCACTCTGGGGGAATACCACCTATACAATATCGACACCTTCCTCACCCCACAAGAGTATGGGAACCTGCATGCCAACACCCTAGTTATGACATCTGCATAGGTGAAGTTTTTCCTTATGGTCCTCCCCACCTTCACACTAATCTAACGTATGGGGGACTTGATATGGCCACCTATAAACCTGAACCTCCATCCCAAACCCAACCATTTTCATCTAACCTACACTCCCTCACTAACTGCCGCTTCACTCACACTTTCCTCCACTAGTGCGTGTGGAAAGGATTTGGCTTCAACTTTTATGAACATGGCCACCATACTGTCATTTCCTGTACCTCTCATAAACACAATGACCATAGTGGCATTGGTTTTGATGCACCACCTTCCAAGAAGGTTCACGTCGACCTCATTCAGGATGGGAAATCTTCCCCATCTCATTCACCCACATTACCATCTTCACCCACCGAGTCCATAGATCCCGAATCTATTCCTCCTAACTTTTTTTTTATAAACACCATTTCCCTAGGACCACTGACCTATCAATGTGATGGAAAAGCTCCCTCTTCTCTCCCATTCCTATATCCTGACATGATCGATGATGATACACCTTCTATTAATGTCATTCAATGTCAGGATGATGAGTCCATCCTCACCTACCTTGGTGCGGAAGACTCTTATATTCATCAGTCATTACCCACTGAGATGCAAACCATGTTGAATGAATCGACCATCGAAATCAACATTAACACTCAGGATGACCCACACATTCTAAAGATCGGCCAATCCTTAGATGCTACTAAACAGGAAGCCTTCACCTCTTTCCTTCGGGACCATAGCAACGTGTTTGTCTTGGTCCTATGCTGATATGCCTGGTATTGACCCAAAAATCATGGTCCACAATATCATAACCATTCCTGATGCCAAACCCATCAAACAAAAGCTGTGAAAAATGCATCCTCGCATTGCTCTTCTAGTCAAAGAAGAGCTTCAATGCCTTCTCTCAGTTTCCTTCATTCTACCCATTGACTATCCCCAATGGATTTCTAACATCATTCCTGTCACAAAGGTGATAGGGGGACTCCACATTTGCATGGACTTCCATGACCTCAACCTCACTTGTCCCAAAGATGATTTCCCCCTACTGGGCATTGACCAACTAGTTGATCTCACCACTGGCCATGAAATATTACTAGCTCCAGAAGATCAACACAAGACTTATCACTCATGGACAGTTTCTCAGGCTACAATCAAAGCCATATTACTAGCTCCACATATTGGAAGATTAACACAAGACTAACCACTTCATCACCCCTTGTATTATGGTTTCCTTAACCAAAGAAGTTTCTGCTATCGAGTCATGCCTTTTGGCCTCTAAAAATGCTTGGTGCTACATATCAGCAAGCCATGACTTACATCTTCCATGACATCATGCATCACATACTGGAAGATTACGTAGATGATCTTCTGGCCAAATCTAAACATCAAACCGAACACTTTTCCATCCTTAAAGTCATCTTTGACCATCTCATCAAGTATTGTGTGTGTCTTCAACCAAAGAAGTGTGTCTTTACGGTACTTTCCAGAAAACTCCTAGGTTTCATCATTTCTTTGTGTGGCATAGAAGTCAATCCTGCTAAAGTTAAGGCTATTCTGGAAATTCCTCCACCTACTAATCTCCATCAACTTCGAAGCCTACAAGGAAAGTTGTAATCTATTCATCATTTTATCTCACAGCTTTCCGACTGTTGTCAACCATTTCATCATCTTCTCAAGAAAGATGTTTCATTCAAATGGGATGATGAATGTCATAAATCCTTTGAGGCATTAAAACAATACCTCCTTCAACCACCAGTGCTCATTCCTCCTAAGGATGACCAGCCCTTTTACCTATATATTTCTACCACTGACCATTCTTTAGGTGTCATGCTCGCTCATCGATGAGCAGCACAGAGAGCAAGTGGTTTATTACATAAGTCATACCCTTCTTGACTACGAAACTAGATATACCCATGCCAAAAAACTCTACTTAGCCTTAGTTTTCATCACCACCAAACTCCTCCATTACCTACTCAATCACAAAACCTTCATCATCACTAATACTGACCCATTACACTATATGTATGCAAACCCTATCAACATCAACATGTCACACGTTGGCTTATGCTTCTTTCCAACCTCGACCTTGAATTCATTCATCAAAAGTCCATTAAGGGCCAGGCTATCACTGACCAATTGGCTGATGCACCTATTTCTGGGAATCATCCATCTAACTTTGATTTCCCAGACGAGTCTATAGCTACCCTTTCCCTTGACGAACCCACTTACCAAATGACACTCTTCTTCGATGGTTCCAAGTGTCAGCGTGGGGGTGGGGCTGGTGTTATCCTCATTCCTCTTGATGGTGAACCTATGCCTTTGTCTTTCAAACTCAATTTTGATTGTACAAACAATATTGTTGAATACGAAGCACTCGTATTGGGTCTCCAGGCTGCATATGCCTTAGATGTTAAGACAATCAATATCTTTGGTGATTCTTAGTTGGTCATAAACCAAGTCAATGGTATATACCAGTGTCGTAATGAGATACTTCAAAAAGTATAAGCAGCACGTAGACATACTTTTGACCACCTTTGACCATTACACACTTCAAACCACCCCACATTCTACCAATAAATTTGTGGATACCATGGCCTGCTTGGCTTCTCAGATACCTGCTTCACCTGCTGACTCTAAAATATTTGTCACCATACAAAGGCTACAATCACCCTCTTATTTACCTCATGAAGTTTACTCCATCAGAACCATTTCCCTGACCCACATGTGACCTTTGGTATAAGCAATATGCAGACTATCTTTCCCTTTCCATTCTACCCACTGATCTCACTCGTAATGGACAACGGTCTTTCTTAAAAGTGTCTCCATTTATGTCCTCATGGGTGGTCTCCTTTACAAGCGTGGCTTTGACGACATTCTCTTACGATGCCTTACAAGTTCTAAAATTCCCTACACCATTAAGGAAGTTCATGATGGAATTTTTGGAGGTCACTTTAGTGGTTTAGCTGTTGTAAAACACATTCTTCACCTAGGCTATTATTGGCCAACCCTAAACCATGACTGTTGTGATTATGTCAAACATTGCATGTGAAATGCCAGCAACATGCTAATCTCCACCACACACCTAGTCATGCCTTACAGGTTACACGAGACCTTTGGCCTTTCTCTCAATGGGGTTTGGATCTTGTCAGTGAGATCAACCCCCATTCTTCACAATGCCACCAATGGATCATAACCGCTACTGAATATTACACTAAATGGGTAGAGGCCATTCCCCTCATTTCTACAAAAGCTAAGAAAATATGTGAATTCATCAACCATCACATCATTTTTCGTTTTGGTGTTCCTCACCGCCTCATCACTGATAATGGAAAACAATTCAAAAACAAAACCCTACACAAACTATGTGATGCTTTTGGCATCCAACTTAGTTTCTCATCACCTTATTACCCACAAACCAATGGTCAAGCCAAATCAACCAATAAAACCTTGAACAAAATTCTTATGAAGGTAGTCAATGATACTGGGAAAGATTGGCATACACACATTCCTTTCACCTTGTGGGCTTATCACACTAGTATTCACACTTCGACTGCTGCCACACCCTTTTCTCTGGTCTACGGTACCAAGTTGTCTTACCTCTCAAAGTCTAGATTCCATCTCTCTGCATCTCACTACAAGACATGCTCAACGACGATGACTTTCACCAAGATCGTTTGGCACAACTTGAGTTATTAGATGAACGCCATCTCAATGCTCTTGACCATCTCCAAATCTACCAAAAACATATCAAACGTGCCTATGAAAAATGTGTTCACGAATGAACTTTTCAGGTCGGTGACCTCATCCTGAAAGGAAAATCAACACATAACTAAAGAGGAGAAAAGTAAATGGGGAAAATTTTCTCCTAATTGGCTTGGACCCTATATCGTTACCCATGCCTATGGATCAGGTGCTTATCATTTGTCTTCACTCGAAGGTAAACCTGAACCTGAGCCCCTTAATGCCTTGCATCTTCGACCATTCTATTATTGATATCAAGTCCTATATCACTTTCTGTCAGTTGATCACTCATCCCTTGAGCATTGTTCACCTTCCATATTACCCATTTTGAGGATCCACGACTAAACAAGAATCATGTGATTACCCATCACCATTTTAGCCTTGTCTTCAATATGAGTACCACAACTCTACTCATAGCATGATTCTCATGGATACTTTTCGTCTTCTCCCAGATGGAATCCCATGGTCGTTCATCACTCAAAACCACCCCTTTCATAGTTAACTCTTGTGTACTATGGTTTTGTCATCTAAACAAAAGCCTACCCTTCCTCTATAGTCTTGTCCATGACTTAAACATCCAAAAAAAAAAAGGGATACAACTCCTTGAGTCAAACTTCCAACAAAAGATGACTCCCTCAAAAGGGACATCTCTTCACTCTAATTCCACCGCTATAAATAGACTACTCCCTTGAAGGACAGCTATATCATAGTTATTTCACAAATTCAATAAAAATATCTAGAAGCTTCCCGCATCGATCAGCTTCACGAAGACCTCAAGGAGATAATATACTCATCCCATATAGACTTCCCGCATCGATCAGTCTATTAAAAACAAACAAAATGAAGAAAAAGATGAAATTTTCATCATGGACTTGCCTATTCTTGATCTTGGGTTTCTTGTTCCAAAAGACACGCTGTCGTACACTAAGTTATGCTAAACCACCTATTCTCACCTCCTTGCCTTTTTAGCCTAATTCCCTCGTTACTCAAGGGACTTGCCGCAAACGTGACATTTTGTGATTATGCAACTTTCTTCACCCTTAGAATGGTCCATTATGCAACGCCTTTAGGGTCTTACATTCATAAGCCCCTCTTAGGTATGGTTGACTCCTTAGGGTTCTTATCAATTAAGCGGCTCTTTTACCACCTCTTACCATTCACCTTCCTCATTACTTATTGATTATCCTATACAGGACCAAATTATCAACACTTATATTTAAAAACCACTCAACATGCTGTGACCTATTGCCTGTGACCTAAAATCAGCCATGCCTCAACCATGCCTGTGACCTAAACTCAACCATGCATGTGACCTACACTCAATCATGCCTATGACCTACATTCAACAATGCCTAACACTTACCAACCCATTCTTCTACTTCATTCTAATCTTCCCTAGCTTATGGGAGAACTACATCGGCCTGAGGTCCCTTTTCATCAGGGACTATGTAGGTAACACTTCAAAGGGCATGGGGCCCTTGGAGGTTAGCTCGGCCACTCTTTACCCTAACCAATTCCCCCTTCCCCTTTCCTATTCACATTATACCCTACTTAGTTTCCTTTCTATATCAACAATTAGAAATTAAACCAAACAAGACAACAATTGCTAAACATCTTTACCATCATAATTTACACATTCATTTCATCACATCTACCATTTCTATTACCATCCATCATACATTTTCCTAAAAATTATCTTAACATCACATCCATACCATCACAAATGTACCTAATACCTTAATGAATTAGAACATATGACCTAACTCAATCCATAAAACCTGACTCAACCATGAACCAACCTCACTCAATCCATGCCTAAACCAACCTGACTCCACCATGCCTAAATCAACCTGACTCAATCCATGCCTATGACCTGACTCAATCCATACCTATGACCTAACTCAATCCATGCCTAAACCAACCTGACCTCAATCCATGCCTACACCGACCTGACTCTATCATGCCTAACTTACCTAGTTTCCATCACATGTAAAAAATCATCATTGAAGTTACATATACTCATACACATCATACCATAAAACATCATCATCTCTATATATATCATCCAAATCTGAGTGTCCATACATATATACTCAACTGTAAAATCTATACAAATATCTCTCATCTACCATATAACAAATACAAAGGTCTCAAAATATTTGGTACGCAGGTCGGTATCATGTATACAAAAAATCAAAAACTCTCTCATAAACAACCTCACTATCATCAGCACACAGGCCGATATGTATCAAAAACAATCACAATACTATCAAAAATGATGATATCCCTTGTCTGCCCCTCGGATATCTGAGTCGGTCTCTCCTGACTCCTCTGTTGTTCATGTGTGGTGCCCACCAACCACCTCCCCTCCTGTTGTGGGCCTTTGGTCTAACTGTCAATGGCCCCTCACCTGGAGCTGGTCTCCGTATACTGGTAGCCTCACCCTACTCCTGTCTATGGGCTTGTCGCCCCCCTTGTGCTCTCCACACTGTGAGTGCGGGATCGGGTCCTCTCACTCAAGGCCTGCTGTGCTCGGTACTCTGCATATGAAGGGACATCTATCCCTGTTGCTACCAAATGATCCTGATAATACCTCACCTCACCTACGGCATCCCTGAATCTCACCATAGGCACTGTTTAAGGAGGTTGCATGGGTCTCATTGTGACCTGTGTGCTTGGCCCTATTAATAGCGGCCTTTATAATTGTACATGTACCATGGGATCTTGTGCCTGAGCCTGTACTAGTGCCTGCACCGATGCCTGTGCTACAATATGAGCCTGTAAGGCCAAAATCTGTGCCTGAGCAAGTGGCCAACTAGCCCTACAACCTTGTGACATGTGCCTGTAGGGTGGCTACCTGCCCCCCATCTCCAACTCCACCCTATGTGTGTGTCTGCCCCTATAAACCTATGATTTGGGCCTGAAGGGCCACCACCTGCATGCCTGTAACGTGGCCACCTCTGACTGTGACCCTATCAGATGTCCATGTAGACCTATAACCTAGGGCCTGTAATGCGGCCACCTATCCCTGTAAAGTGTCCCTCTAGACTGTGAGGGTCACCACATCTGGCTACCTTGGCCTGGGTGATGTTGCTCGCAGTTGCACTACCCACCACTATTTGTATCTGTCTGTGCAATCTGGCATCATCAATCTGTCGGTCCACTGATGGCTCCTCCTGCCCGATCAGCATGGTAGGTCATGGTGGAGACATAGGTCTCTCCACGTCATCCCTACTATATTGTGGGAAAGGAGGTGGTACATCCTGTAACAGCCCAAACTACCGACTGACCCTGTCTACAGGTATCAGCTCATGCTCTCCCCGCGTGACACCCCTCTATCCATCGAACCAGCTACAACTCATCTAACTCTATGGTCATGTGCCTGTATGAGGGGAAGCCCACATATGGCCTCTAAATAATGTCTACTCCATATAATCCCTCTAATATGTGCCTGTAATAGGCTATATCATGTGTAGCCCCAACAGCTCTATGCACTCCAGCAACCGGCACCCAGTGCTTGTAACCCACTCGAACCAAGCTGACATGAAATGTATCAGGCCGGGGCATACCTAGTGGCCTCACACATACAATGTGCTCATATGCCCAGCAGTGGAGAAGAAAGGTGCAACATAGGCTGAACTGTCGTAATCCCTGTATGCCAACAACTCCCTATACAACTGCACCAAGTATGTTGGTGCCCAAGTAAAGTGGGTCCTCTCCTCTATCATGTCATGGAGGACCCCCATCAGCACCTATGGGAATTACCCACCCTCTACATCTGGCAGTGTAAAACAGCACACTACCTCCATAATAAGAACAACTAGCCTCATCTCCTCAGGATGGGCTGCATACATCTCCCCATAGCTCAGACCCGCACTATGGAACCTCATCTCTGCCATCCCCTCGCTAAACATGGTCAGCATCAACTCCTTAGATGCCTCTGAGGAGATCGAATACACCTACGTCCACACTATCGGTAACCACGGGATCTTGTACACATCCTCCAAGGTGACTGTGATCTCACCCATCTGTAGATGGAAGGTATTGATCGTTGAGTCCCATCTGTTGATGAGGGTGACCATCAAACTTGGTTCTTTGACTATGTGCCTGTAACATCTCACTCCTATGAAGTTGGCATCTGTCATGTGCCCCCACTCATCGGTGGTGACACTCGATCATACCGACAGCAACAGGGGTGGTACTCAGTCTCTCATCCATAGTTGTTGTCTAACCTACATTCAACAAAACACAACCATTATTCAAGCTTTATTTTACCCAAAATTGACCTTGACCCTCCCTTCTTACTGACCCCTCCCCACTATCTATTTGACCCACTTTACCCATCCTTCTCCTTTATCCTTGCTAGACCTATATCCCTTTACCTCTAACTGGCATCGATCACCCCTCACCGACATCGGTCCATTATAATTGGAATTGGTTCCCCATACATAACCGATGTCGGTATATACAAACTGACATCAGCCATACCTTGACCGGTGTCAGTCACTGTCACCACGCCCACACCTAAAAACCCCAATTTTCTTTCTCTCAATTCTTTCCAATACACCTACCTACCCACCTACCCCTACCCATACCTATTCTAAATCCCTCTCCAACCTTCTTTACCCTTCCTTGTCCCCTTCCATACCTCATTATGTCCCTTTTCCCCACAAATTTCAAATTCTTTTCCCTACCCAAACCCCCTGACCCATGTCCCCTTCTACATATAACCAAAATGATAAAGGGATTCAACCTTACCTCGTCTCGACGTCACCTCCGTGGTGGCATGTCTGGCTGTTGTGCTAGTGGTCCACCTGAACCTTCTCCTACCTCCGCCATGTCAAATCTCTACCTCACTACTCTTCACCAATTACCTCACTATGCCCAATCTCATGGACCCATCTACCTAGCTCCTCTAACCAACATGATCTCTCCACATAAGTACGATATCATCCCTCGTCCTTTCCTCTTGACAAAGCACAACTCGTTCAATGCTTTGTCATTTTCCCAAAAGTCAAACCGTACAAATGAACCCATATTATACAGATTTTTCTTTTTTATACCCAAATTGACATGACCGATGTCAGTCAAGTCGTGCCCTAGGAAACTGATGTCAGTCATTACTTAATTGGCATCGGTTACCTGTTAGACTCCTTTTAGTATCTTTTTCCCATGTTTGACCCACATTTACCCTTCCCACACCATTGTTGACCTTACCCATCCTTATAGCCACATACCTACCAACCCACATTACCTAATATGTCCTTACTTGCATTTAGGGACCTGTTATTTTAACCATACCTCAGCCTTCCCTATGTCGTGACCTATATGCCTAGACTTGGAACATTGTTCATGACCTTTGAACCCCTGCGCTTGTTATACCTTGCAATGTTGTTCCCTATTGTTTTGCCTAATGACCTTACTTTTCCTATTGTCATGACATTTATTCTACCCTACCTTTGGTGTACTGGAACATACGTAAACATTCCTACACCTGACCTACGTTGTGTTTCTACACCATATCCTATGCCTTGGATACCAGAATCACTTCAACCTTGTTTAGATAAACCTATCGACCTTGGACAATGTAGAGTTTGCAATTTCTTCAACTTGGAACCATGTCACAGTTTATAATGTGTGCGTGTGTTTGATTGCCACTACCTTTGACACTGGCCCATTTACCTGTTTGCATGTTTTTGACCTCTACCCTTTCCCATATTTTCCCACATCTACATTCCTTTTCACCACATCCACCTTTTATCAAACAACTCACCACTTCCGTCTTCCACCTCACCAGTTCATGGTTTGAGGGGGATCACCTTCACTCACACATAGGGCACCCACTTCTTATTTTTTTCAGCATCACTTACCAATACAAGCAACGTGACAAAAGGGAGAAAATTTAGACACCTAAATTTGGTCACATTCCCCTTAGCCCCTAATCAGATAACCAACTTAAAAATGGGCAAATAACTATGGCCCCTTTCACCCCACATTAATATTAATTTAATTATTTTAATTAAATTAATCATCATCCTCACAACTTTCATTATTTAATTATCTTTGTAAGCTAGGAAAAATACACTACTAACAAGGAAGTAAAATACCAACAATATTACCTCCTCTTTCGCATTCCATAGCAAACCTTAGAAGGGGCTAGGAAACTTGGATTGAGCCCTAATTATGTGATATGTAGGTTCTTTTCTTCAAGACAGAGAAAGGCCTTCCTACAACAATGATCCTCTTACTTTGCACTAGATGGGAAAAAGGATTATGAGGCTATTTGGGCATTAGGACGAGGCAGAAGGATGTTCTTTTCTCAAATGATGCAAGAACTTAGATAGGGCATTCAAGCTTATTCTTCGTTTCCTTAGAGGGGAGGGGTAAGGTTGTATTTATAGCCTGGGGGAGTGATTAACTTAGAGTAATTTAAGTAATCATGGTTTGAAAATGTGGGCAAGATTAGGTGAGTGGGGACCACGAAGAATGGGTGAGGATTTGATTTTGGATTTTTAATTCATAAGTGGAGGATTTTAGGTGAGTGGGGACCACGAAGAGTGGGTGAGGATTTGAATTTGAATTTTTAATTCAATAGTAGAAAAACATGGATAATAATGACATGTGGTGAGGATTGGGTTATTTTTTGGATTTTGAAATGGATAATTAATCAAATTATATTTGATTAATTCGAAGTGTATTTTTTATGGGAAATGAGTAAGGGGAATTAATTGATTTAGGACAGATGTGAAATTAGGGTGTCTACATTTTCCCCTCTTTAGAAGGGTACTATGAAAGTAGTGTCCTTTCAAAGAAAGTAGACGGGATGGGGGAAGAATTCAATCTACTTTTCTTAAGCAAAAGGTAGAGTGAATGTTTGTTGGGGAGAATAAAAAGTGGTGAGTGACGGATTTCATAGTATCCTCCAAGACAAAAATGTCATGAGAAGATGTGATTATGGATAGATGTGGTGATGCCCCCTCGAGAGGACTAACGAGAATGGAATATATGACAGAACTCTCAAAAAGAAAAGAAATGAATTCTATGGAGAAGAGGATGATAATGGAGTGGAAGAGATTGGAATGACCACACAATGCAAATGGAGAAAGGATTCAATCGGCCTTGAATGCTAGGTGTGAGGGTGTGTGGGAAAGAGAAAAGGGAATGGATAGGATTGGGGGTTGATTATGAGAAGAGTAAGGGAGATAGGGGAGGGGAAAAAAAGGAATGAAAGAGGTAGAAATATGAGAGAGGGATGATAGGGGAAGAAGGGAATGATGAAGGAAAAATAAGGCAAAAATAGGAAAATGACAAAGTAGAGGGTGAAGGGATGAAATAGAGAGATGTTCCAAATGAAGGAAGCAACAGAGATAATAAAGAGGGATGCGTAAAAGTGAAAGAAATGATAGAGCTGAGAAAAGTAGGAAATAGGAAAGGATAAATAAGAAGGAGAAAACGAGGTGGGAGTAGGGGGTGAAATTGACAAAAATGGAAAGAGGATGAAAGAAGATGTAGAACAAAGAAAAAAAAGAAACTATGAGGGGCGAGGAAAGTGTGAAAAAGAGTAGAGAAAAGAAGAGAAATAGACATAGAATGAACGAAAAGGTAGGGGTGGTAGAGAAAAGGAGAAGTTGCCAGAAGAAACGTGAAAATTAGGGGAGAGGAAAGGAAGGTAGAGTCAATACAGGGAGAAGATTGAAGGAATCGTGTCATTGAGAGGAAGACCAAGGCAAATAATATCAAGCAGAACGTATGGAGATGCATGTGGCGGGTGGTATGATAAAAAAGATAGGACAATACTAAAGAGCCAGGTTATCGATGGGGAAGTAAGGAGGAAACGTGATGGAAAAAGGGGAAAAAAATGATACAGGGGAAGGGAAATAAGACGAGGGGTGGGAGAGAGAAGAGGATAACAAATAAAATGATGTAGAAGGAAGGGAATACAAAAAGGGGATAATAAGTGGAAAGGGAACAGTATAAGGAATGTAAAGAGAAGAAAGAGGGGAGGAATGACATCGATTGGAAAAGATGCGAAGATGCATGAAATGAGGATATTAGGACTACGAGAAAATAGACAAAGGATGTATGATGAAGACAGTAAAGATATTGAAGAGGGCGAAGGGAAGATGGAGAGATGGGTAAGAAGTGACAAGAAAGGGTGGGATTGAGGGAAAAAAATAGGAGAGAAAAGAGAATGAAGGATAGAGGAGGTAACGCCAATGAGGGGATGTTAGAGAAAGCCCCCTTACAATGAGTGGTGGGGAAGGGTGAGAGAAAAAATGAAGAAAAGGAGAAAGGTAACGAGGATTGGAAAGGGTAACGCCAACAAAGGGACGTTAGGGAAAGCACCCTTACAATGAGTGGTGGGCTTAGAGGAGGGAAGGAATGAAGGGAAACTCTAGAAGGTCCAAGGGAGTGAATGAGGTCATGTGGAATGAGGATTGATGATTTTTAGGGAAATCCCACTTACAATTATTAGTGCGGGAATAGAAGATAATGATGAAAGAATGATAGAGGAATGTTAACAATAATGGCGAACACGTGTGTGGGTAGAAATGTGGGGGGGATTTGAGAAGATGAAGTGGAAAGAGTAAAGAAAATGGGAGGGATGAGTTGGGACTAGGTGAAAGTGAGGAGAGAATGCGGGTGATGAGGATGAACGAGGTGAGGATGAAACAAGAATGAAAAGAATGGGAAGAAATAGGTATGAAGGATGATGGATCAAGAAGGGGAAAATGGGGGAAAAGAACTGTGATTGTAGGTAGAAGAGATTAGATGTATGTTGTAAGAGGATATGTGGAGAAAGGATAATAGTAGGAGGAAAAAGTGGGTAGTAGGAGATACCAGGTGGAAGAAGCGATCAACAAAGTGAACGAAGAATGAGGCGGGGGAGAATTTCATGATGACAAGTTAAGCGTAGGGAGGACCCTGACATAAGATTGTCATGTGACGGAAGTGGTTAAGTAAGATTGCCAAGCGAGCGAAACTGGAGATGACAAGTGGTCAAGTGAGAAGTGGTGTTTGTGAGAATGGAAAAGGAGGTGAAAGGATGTGATAATGGGGAATGCCAAGAAAAAGTGAAGGGTGAAGGGTGTGTAGTGATGAGGAAAGGCAAGGAGACAGATCATCCTTAAGAGGGACTCTTAAGTGAGATCGCCATGCCGGGTGAGTGGTTAAGTAAGATTGCCAAGCAGAGGAGGGTGATAGTGGTGGTAAAAAGATGTGATGATGGGGAATGAAGAGGAAAGATGGATGGTGACATTGTAGAGTGATGGGTGAGTGTAAGATGACATGTCATGCTTAAGAGAATCTCTTAAGTAAGATTTTCATGCTGCCGAGAGAGGTTTCGTAAGATCACCTAATCGACAGGGATGATATGCAAGGAGAAAGATAAAATGATATTGGGGACATGGGTGGAATGGTAGGTTGAAGAAGATGATCATGACGAGAGGCGGGAGAAATAATATGGGGGAAATATGATGGGATGTGGGAAGGCCATAGGGCAAATCAATCTTAAGAGGAAGTCTTAAGTAAGATTGCCATGCAGCCGGAATGGTTAAGTAAGATCGCCAAGCTGAAGAAGAAGAAGAATGATGATAGAGTTGGTGGGAATAGGGTATGACAAAATGGACTAAAGGGGAACCCTCAAGTGAATTTTCCATACTACGAGAGCGTGTAAGTAGGATGACCAGGCATAAGAAGGATTTGGGGAAAGATGAGAAAAGAGTGAGTGAGGTATGCCTGAGTGGTATATCATATGAGATGAGGTGATAACAAGAAAGAAAGGAAACAAAGGAGTGTAACATGAATGGATGAAGGAATATATGTAGTGGAGGGTGGAGAGTGTGAGGGGAATCCTTAATTGGGATGCCTGCGTGGTGAGAGTAATGATGTGAGAATGAGAAGCAGAAGAGGTGGAATGGGAAGATGTGTTCAGTGGTGATTGTTGTTTGATGAGAGGGGAGGTGGTGAAGAAGCTTCTACATTGGGAATATCTTAGGGAGAGGGTAAACCTCCACCAAGGATCCTATATAGAATGGGTTATTAAGTAAGATTGTCAAGTGGGAAGCAGAAGGGTGAAAAGAAAGAATAAAAATGGGTGAGAGGGGACAGGAAGGGTGAGAAAGGTAATATGGGGGTAAGTGGCAGAGGAGTAAAAATGAGGAGCGAGGATGAATTGATCAAATACATGGTGAGCATGGTGGGGGAGGAGAAGTTGTTGGATAGTGAATGCTACTTGAGAAATATCGTCAAGTAGGATTCGCAAACTACAACGGTGATCAAGTAGGATTCCCAAACTAGGGAATGTATTAGTATGGGTGAATGGATGGGGTGAAAAGTAAGATGTTGATCATGTAGGAAGATACTCATGTGACAAAAAGCATCTTAATTTTAATATAGCACATAACAAGATGCATCGTGATATAAAAGATCAGGATGACTAGACTGTAATATGCTTGATAACATAGACAGGGGCCATCAAAAAGGTTTGATGCCCCAGTATGATATGCAAATAGAAGAGAGCATAGACAGAGGCCATTAAGAAAATATGATGCCCCAGTATGACATGCAATCAGATAACATAAGAATATTAGAGAGAGCACCAGGATACATAAAATCAAGATTCCCCCTGTAATATATCAAGATACAAGAAAGTAATTAATAATTTATAACTAATAATGCAACACAAGAACCAATAAACATGTCCCTAACGTGTTCCACAGTGATGATTAATCGGATGTGCCCCAAGCAGGGGTATGAGGACATAGTAAATTATTGGGTCATTTTCCTCAAACAAGGAAGCAATGAGAGTTGGATTTTCCCCAAGCAAGGAGAAGTGTTTTGAATTTAGTAGTCATAAAGTGATTGGATCATCCGTTGGGGATAATAGTTCAAAGGTTGAATTGTGTTGGTATTTTTAGAGTTTTTGTGATTTTACAACATATTTTTTTTGTTTATGATATATATATATAGATCTTCTAATGGTTTTTGGATTTTTTTATAATCGTTTCTATTTTTTATATTTTTTGACGATTTTCAAATGTGTTTGGATTTTGACGATTCTTTCTAATGTTTTTAGATTTTTGACGAGTGTTTCTAATGTTTTTGGATTTTTGATGAGTTCTAATTTTTTTGTTGGATTTTGAACGATTGTTTCTAATGTTTTTGGGTTTTTGACGATTTTCAAATGTTTTTAGATTTTTGGAGTTTTACACTGTTTTTGGATTTTTGACGATTTTCACACTGTTTGTGGATTTCTACACTGTGATTAGTAATTTATGGACCAGAGTGCAGATTTATTTTTGAGAGGTGATAAACCAGGATATTATCTGTATCTACCATGTTCCGTGTGGTAACTTATGCTCGAAATAACACAAATTCTCTTTCCATTGGCAGGATATGGTGGTGATGATATGATGAAAAGAAGTCTAGCTCCATTCTTGACTCCACACAACTAGTAAGATGCATGGGCTCATCACCGAGAATCAAGAAGGATGTAGGAGGTAGATAATGAATATAGAGACAAATTCTAACAACAATCCCTTTGGGAAATTCTGACTCCATTCTTCATAACAGAATTGAACCAGTTTCAAAAATTGTTTTCATGTTATGAGTCGCGTGCTAGGCTTAGACAGTTATGTGGCCTGCTGATTGGTAAGATATGAAGGGAAGGGATAGTTCTCTCTTCACTTAGGAATCTAAATTACTTCTTTGGGGATTCTATAATTTGCAAGCATTATAAGATTTTGTATTTTTGAAATGACTCCCTATGCCTTGCCTCATGCTACTAGTGAGAAGCAAGGGCTCATCACCGAAGGCAAAATATAGGCGAGTGAATTCCTTTTTTGTCTTTTTTTTTGAATATTTTGCAATGTTTTTATGCTTTTATGAGAATGACCCTCTACGCTTTGCCCCATGCCACTTGTAAGAGGTAAGGGTTTATCACCGAAGACAAGACATAGATGAGTAAGGGCACCTTCCTCCATTCCCAACCTCACACTACCATGAAGAAGTGTGGGCTCAACACCAAAGACTATGAAGGATGAAAGATGTGACGATGAATTAATCATAAGTTATTGAATTGATGGATTTTTACAATAGAGCTTTGTATTTGGGAAGGAATGTCTGCCCCTAATCTCAGCCCCACACGGCTAGTAGGACATGAGGGTTCAACACCGAAGACTGAGATGGATGACCAAACAAACTGGGTAAAGAAGTTTAGAGCTTTGTTATGAAAGAGAGAATGTCTTTGAAGGGAATATATTACCATCAGTAAGCTTCTAGGTATGACCATAGGTGAAAGTGACTAAAAATGAGAGATATTATAAGAAGTATGATACGCACAAACTTAATAGGATCTATATTAGCACCTATCTCATGATAATAAATATGAAGATGTGATTTTGATAAAAAAAATCTACCAATGGAAATGAATAAATTTAAATTATTCAGAGATAAGCAAGACAGAAGGAATAATGTACATGTTGTTTCCTAGAATAGTGAACATGTCAAGGATAAAATTTCTTTAAATTAACTGCATTCATTGATTCATCAAGATCTTGACCATCTTCAGTGGCCAATTTACAGGCTCCAGAGCCAAATTTAGATGTAATTACATAGGGTCCTAACCAATTAGGCTCAAATTTTCCTTGTTTTTCTCATTCTTTAGTGGTATTCTTTTGATTTTCTTTTAAAACGAGGTCACCAATTTTGAATTCTCTGGGTCTTACCTTTTTATGATAACTACGTTGCAGTCGGTTTTTATAGACTTGAAGATGATTGAGAGCATTAAGTCATTTTTCGTCGAGAAGCTCAAGCTCTTGAAGCCGTGACTGTCGGTATTCATCCTTATTAATTACATCTTTAAGGGAGATCCTCAAGGATGGGATTTCTATCTCAATAGGTAAAATGGCTTCACAACCATAAGCAAGGGAAAATGGGGTGGCTCCAGTAGGCGTGCAATAAGATGTACGGTAACCCAAAGAGTGGGGTAAATTTGAGTATGCCAATTATGTCCATAGGTATTGACAATCTTTTCCATGATGGATTTTAAGGTCTTATTGTTTGCTTCCACTTGACTGTTACCCTGAGGGTAGTATGGAGTGGACCATTTGATTTTGATGCGAAAACGTTTAGCTAGGTCTTTTACATCCTGGTTTTTAAATGATTTACCATTATCTGCAACCAGAGCGGATGGAATACCAAATCAACAGATGAGATTATTAAAAATGAATTTTGATATTTGGCTACCTGTAACATAAGTGAGAGGCATAGCTTCCACCCATTTAGTGAAGTAATCAGTAGTGGTAATGATGAACTTATCTCCATCAGACGATGTTGGTCTAATTTTACCAATGAGGTCAAATCCCCATTGAAAGAAGGTCCATGGTGTGGTTATCGATTGTAATGTCTGGGAAGGTACGTGGATAAGATTTACATGCTTTTGACATGCTTGACAACATTTGACAAAATGACATGTGTCACTTTCCATGGTGGGCCAATAATATCCAACTCACAGGATTTTCTTGGCTAAGGCAATACCATTCGTGTGTGCTCCACAGATACTAGAATGGACTTCAGCTAAGACACTCGAGGATTCTTCCTGATTAAGACATCAGAGCAGGGTGCCATCATATCCTCATTTATAAATATTTTTTGCTAAAATGATGTAACGAGAAGCACGTTGTGCTAAATCACGTTTATGCATTGGTTTCATGTCGGTAGGAAATGTTTTATCACGAATGAAGGTATAAAGATTATGGTACCAAGGGTTATTCAGACCCACGATCTCACATACCATAGTGTCTTCAAGAAGATCATAGGCAGGCATTAAGAGATGTTCAATGAGAAAATGTGCATGGGGTTAACTAGATGTGATTTCTAATAAGGATCTGATGGTTACCATAGCATCGGTAGATTTATTACGAATTCTAGGAATTTGATCAAAGCTAATTAATCAAAAATAGCTTCAAAGACTATCCACCATGCATTTATATGGGATAAGTTTTTCATCCTTGACTTGGTATTCATCGGTAACTTGTTTGATGATAAGTAAAGAATCACCAAATACAGCTAATTCTGTAAGATTCCAAGATATAGCCAATTTTAATCCTGCGATGAGAGCTTCATATTCTACAATATTGTTGGTACATGGGAATGCTAAGAAAAATGATTTGGTGATAGCATGTCCATTGGGTGTGATAAGAAAAATACCAACCCCTGAGCCATGGAGATTACAAGATCTGTAAAAAAAATAGAGTCCAAGCTGGCGTGATGTCTACGTGTAGAATATCTTCATCAGGAAAAGAGAACTGAAGTGGTTCCTTGCCAGGAAGGGGTGCTTCGATAAATTGGTCTACAAGGGCTTGTCCTTTAATTGCTTTCTGTAGAACAAATTCAACATCAAATTCACTAAGTAATACGACCCAACTAGACATTCTTCCTGTGAGAATGGGTCTAGACAACAAATACTTGAGAGGATCAATTTTGGCAATCAACTTAGTTGTGTGATTGAGCAAGTAATGATGCAACTTATGGAATGCAAAGGCGATTGCTAAGCATACTTTTTTGATTTGGGAATAACATACTTCATGCTCAATAAGTGTTCCACTAAGGTAATATAGAGCATGTTCTTTTGCTTGATCGTTATTTTGTGCTAGTACAAATCCTATGGCATGTTCAGTGGCAGATGTATAAAGCAACATGGGTTTATCAGCAACTAGTGGTATAAGAATAGGTGGACTAGAGAGGTATTCTTTTAACTTAGCAAAAGAGTCTTGGAAATCGTGATTCCAATTAAATTGTGCATCTTTCTTGAGTAACTGATTAAAGTGATGGCACTTGTTAGCCAACTGTGATATGAAACGCCAAATAGATTGTATCTTTCCCTGAAGACTGCGTAATTATTTTAGGATTTGAGGAGGAGGCATTTCCATAATGGATTTTACATTGGCAAGATCCACTTCTATGCCTCTTCGTGAAACAATAAACCCTAATAATTTACTAGAGGTTACTCCAAACACACATTTATTTGGGTTAAGATGAAACTTATACTTGCCTAATCTATCAAAAATGCATCTCAACACACTTGGATGCCCTATTCATGTTTTGGATTTTCCTAATATATAATCAACACAATCTTCCATGATATCATGTAACATGTCATGGAAGATGACAGACATTACTCGTTGATAGGTGGTACCAGCATTTTTCAAGCTGAAAGGCATGACCTTATAATAGAAGGTGCCCCATGGTGTAGTAAATGTTATTTTATGTTGATACCCTTCAACAATATGTATTTGATTGTAGCCAGAGAATCCATCCATTAAGGAGAGCATTTCATGGCCTGCCGTAGAATCAACAATCATGTCTATATTTGGCAAGGGAAAGTCATCTTTGGGACAAGCCTTGTTGATGTCACGGAAGTCTATACATATTCTGATGCTAGGAGTTTTCTTGGCGATGGGAACTCTGTTAGATATCCATGCCGAATAATCAATAGGTTTGATAAAGTTAGCTTCCAAGAGTTTCTCGAGTTCAGCTTTGACAAGCAATGCAACTTGGGGATGCATTTTACATAGTTTTTATTTTACAGGTTTTACATCCAGATGTATCACAAGATGGTGTACTATAAGAGATGGGTCCAGGCCTGAAATATCCTTATATGTCCATGTAAATATATCTTGGAATTCAATAAGGAGTGTTGTGAATTCCATGCATTCTTGGTAAGACAGACTAATGCCAAGTTGTAAAA
The DNA here is from genome assembly GCA_019776745.2 of Taxus chinensis. Taxonomy (NCBI): domain Eukaryota; kingdom Viridiplantae; phylum Streptophyta; class Pinopsida; order Cupressales; family Taxaceae; genus Taxus; species Taxus chinensis. Next base: position 886,168,801 of record CM034146.1, on the reverse strand, counting down.
ATTTTGGCTATTCGGTGGTGCCAATGTTTATGTCTTTTGTTTTTTCTACAAGCATGTTAGATGTATCCTTATCAGAGAATGATGCTAATGGTTGATGTAGGTCATTGGTTTCAGGTGTTTTAGGTGAGTTGGTATAATATTTTGGTGAGTAATGTTGGGATTTTTTATTGACATGTTTTTTGGATAGGGTGGCGATGAGATTTTGACTATGGGAAATCCTTTGTTTACGCTTCTAATCTAAATTTTCAGAGGGTGAAGGATCCAAATATTTTATCTCTTCACCAAAATAGGCCGATTCATTTAGATTAATTTAAAATCATTTTATATCATTAGAAGTAGGGAATTGGTCGCAAGTTCCAAGGAATTCTTTGATGGCTTCATCATTTTGGAACATGTCCATGGCCGCATGATGTGGTTGGCCATTGTCTATATGACTCGGATGTGTATGCTCAAAATTAATGACTTTAACAGATAAATTTTCAAAGTAACTATGTGTTTCAGCAAGGTCCCCAAAAAGACTACATGGAGACCTGATGTCATTATCAAAACTAGTGTCATCATTGTCACTTGAAATTATTATGGGAGTGACATCAAACACCTTGAAACCTAGACCATATTTACCATGATTTTTTGTGTAATTTATTGGGTCTAAATGACCTTGTTCATTTGGACTGAGTATTTTACCCTTCCATCGCATGTTTTTCATTATTTGGTGAGCTTTGGTAAATTGAGGGGACTCATAACATGGAGCAAAGTCGTCATTATATAACTAAGATCCTGAAGAACTTAGAATATGTTCCTTGTCAAGATAATAAAACTTTTTCCAAACTGACTGTCCCATTTGGTAAGTGGGATGGATTCTCAGATGTGGAGCGTTAGGTTTGCCATAGCTATGTGGGGATTTGTTGATATAAAAGGAGTCTGCCATCTTTTGAAATTGATATTCACCACATCCTGTGTCAATGATTTTAAATGTGTGGGATGGGGTACCAATAGGTACCTCATGTGGTGGGGAATTTAGTTTAGTATTTTTAAAAGAGGAAGAGAATATGTTACAAGAACAAGGGGGTGGATTGAAGGATGAAGTTTGGTTATTCACAGGAGGAGGTATCTTAATGGAAGAGGTGTGGTTGGATGAAGAAATTTGGCTAGGTGAGGAGGAAGATGGTGTGGTGGAAGAATAACTGTTGTTGGAAGAAGAAGCTTGATTAGTGGAAGAAGATGATTGATTAGTGGGAAGAGGACTGGTGGAAGATGGTTGACTAGCAGAAAATAATGGATTGGAAAATGTGTTTTGGTTAGGAGATGATGGTTTCATATCATTGTTAGGGAGTGTATCAGGATCAATGTGTGTTTCATTAGGGATTATGTGAGGTGGAGCATATTTATCTGTTGATGGACAATAGTGATCATGTTGATACAGTCCTTCGAGGGAATCTACAATACTTAAAAGGTTGGGGATCTGCACTTAATGTAAATTCCTTATCCAAATGAGGAAACTTAATACATTGGTGGAATGTTGATGGGACAGCTTTCATGGCATGAATCCATGGTCGGCTGATGAGAATGTTATATGCAACTTCTACATCCACCACATGACAAATCGTGTCTAAGGTGATGGGTCCAACTTGGAGAGGCAAAGTGATTGTGCCTTCATACTTTCTTTCATTATTATCATACCCACGAATGGTTATGATATTGTTTTGTAAATCATTTTCAGTGTAACCTAGACAGCGTAAAAGTTTCATGGAACAAATATTCAATGCAGATCCATTGTCAATTAAGAAAAGCTTGATCTTACGATGAGTTACATAACCCTCAACGTATAAAGAATGATTATTAGTGATATTGGGATTAAGCAAGTCAGTGGGACCAAAAGATAAAATAGGATTGGGGATTGTAAGATGTGCGATTAAAGCCTAGAATTGTTGTGAATTGATTTCCTTAGGGACACGAGTGTTATTCAATGTTTGCATAAGGATGCATTGTAGTGCAGGAGAAGAATTAAGTAGTTCCATGATGGAAATTTGTGCTGCACTCTTCTCTAATTATTTAATAATATTGAATGATGGCGTAGGTTGTGGAGAGGAATTGGCAGCGGAACTAGATGGTGGATTAGGAGGTGATACGGGGGACGAAGTGTCATATTTTTTTGTTGTAGGGACCCACATTTTTTTTGTCTAGTGGTGATCGCATAGTCAGTTCTGATCTTTATAGTTGCCACTAAGTCTTGGTCATAGTCTATGGTCGAGATGACTGAGTCATACTCAACATTGCTTGATGATTGACCCTTATCTTTTGAATTGTTATCATGGTTAGGGAAAGGATTTTTGAACATGTGAAGTTTTTCATCAGGTGTTTTTGTCTCAGAAGTATTTTCAACTTCTATGTCTCCACGTTCAGTCAGGTCTTGGACATAATGGCGAAGTTGTGTGCATCGATTTGTAGAGTGCCCTTTATGCGATGGTAATCACAATATTCATTGTCCTTATATCAATTTGGTTTAGGTTGTCCTTCTTCAAAGGGTTTGATGATGGGATATGTAATCATATTGGCATTTTCCAAATGACAAAAGACACTAAATAGACTTTCTCCCAGAGAAGTGAATTATCTTCGTCGATCCCGAGAAGGAACATCCTTTCTAGGGATAATGATTGGTTGTTTGGATTTTAATGTGTTGATGGGATGGTTTTGGACATTTTGGACATGGCAGGAATCAGTAATGCCATTGTTGATGATATTTCAATTTTGGTTAAAGAATTTAGATTTGTCCTGGTTCTGAGGAGTATCTCGATAAGGTTGGTCCCCAAAGGGTGCTTTAAGTAAGCCCTTAGAAATGAGGGCTTTTTCGATTTATGTGCCCTTTTCGATGACTTCTTCAAAACTATTTAGACAATACATTTGCATGTGGAATGATAATTTGGCATTGAGATTAGGAACAAAAATGCTAACTAGTTACCTCTCAGGTACTGAGCAGGAAAATCGGGTTGCAATTTCTCGCCATCATTGTAAAAAGGAGGAAAATTTTTCAGTTGGCCTTTACCTAGTGTTATAGAGATCAAGCATGGTTATTTCTAAGTCTAAGTTATAGGAAAAATGTTTGAAAAATTTCTCCAATAAGTCTGCAAACGTCATGACCAACCCTTTGGGCATATGGGAAAACTAGTCTAAAGCCTGTCCTAAACTTTGGGGGAATAATCATAAAAGGTACATGTCTCGATAGGCAACTTCCTGACATTACATGTAAAATTCCTTGACATGTTCATGGGGGTTGTCTTTGCTTTTATATTTATCAAACTTTAGGATTTCAAAGGATGATGGAAATGGTAAGCGTGATATCTCTGTATCAAATGGATAAGGACAAAAATCTTCAAAGTTGAAGTGTTTTGATTGTTTTTGTAGTCCCTGAATGGTGTCTTTCATAAGTTTCCATTCTTGTGCAAATGGAGAAGAGGGGGATGGTTTATCAAACATGTCGTGAGTATTGGAATCTACATTGGGGTCTTTTAATCTTTCAGCTCTAGTCGTTGCTTCCTCAAGTTTCTTTGTTAAGTATTAGATTTTAGTGAATAACTCTTAGGTAGAAGAACCATTTGGATTGTTTGGTATTTCGTTGTGATAACTTGATTCACTATTATCGATGAGTTTCTTTAAATTTTCCGTCCCAAAGTCAGGGGGTAGTTTTTCTCCCATGGCTAGGATGCGTAACAGACACTCATTTTTGTTTTCTTCTATCACCCTATTGACTTGTTCTTGTTCTTCATTGGTGAGTTTTGGTTGTGCGACTTCTTCATCATCATTTTCATGATTGTGACTGCGATGTGAATACCATGATGAAATGTGTTTGATTAAGCTGAAAAGTGGGTAGGAATTTTGAATTGTGAGGAAATGAGAACTTGATTACTTTAGATTTAGTTCGAATAAGCTCGTGATGACTGATAAGGAGAGTAACTCAAACAAGTTATCTCAATATGATGATGATGTACCTCGAGACGAGTTATTAGAGGATTTATTGCACATTGTGTAGATTTGGCTTAAACAAGCTCTGGACTATTGACGGGGAGAGTAACCTGAATAGGTTAATCATGATATGGTTGTGATATAACTCAAAATGAGTTATGGAAGGATTTATGTTGGATGTGATTTGGATAAACGTGATGGTGGACAGAATAATGAGTGAACTCAAACAAGTCACCCAATATTAGTTTGATATAGCTGGAAACAAGATATGAAGGATGTTTTTACAATTGACGATATGGGGAGTGAATGTTAGTCACTCAATATCAGTTGGATATAGTCAAAGACAAGCTATGATAAATGTATTATTGGCTGAAGTGAGCTAATGAAATTGGTGTGATGTTTTGGTCTGCGTTATTAGATTATTTGGATGTTTTCGCTTGGTATTGAATTGGTCGAGAATTGATTTTTTTTGAAACACAACTAGGGTTTGAAAATTTTACAATGAACACATTGATATCAGCTAAGTTTTATGATAAAACAATGCTAAAATATTTTGTTTTCACACAAAAAGCAATCATGTGGATCCAATTGTTTTGGCTTAGGAGGTAAATTCTTCATGAATGATCATTGTTTCATGCAATCATACAAGTATGTTGTGGACTGATGGATGCAGGCTCTTATTACTCAAAAAAAATATGTGTCCTCCGATATACCCTAGTCCTAATATACCTAATTCTATACGGGGATATAAATGGTAATGGGGAGCCCTTAGAGCATTAGAGGAGACTCACCAATTCTTACTTGCCTATTTCAGAGTGAATTGCCCACGTCTAGAACAAGTTTTATGAAAAGGTGGAAGGTGATGGGAAGGATGAATATGTGTGGTTTCCTTATAACTCCCTAAAGATTTCTAGGGATGACGCCCAAGCTTCATTGTTATAGCTATTGTAGGCAGTGACTCGTATGCACTGCACGACAGTATTACCTATAAGTGAAGAGCAGGGGGCGAGGTAAATACCGAATGTTGTGATGAGACTAGGTCTTAAAGTGCAATGTAAATGTAAATGTTGTTGGTGCCATGGTAGTCAAGTCCACATCACCGGTGTAGCTTTGGTGGTGATGAAATCCACCTCATCTACGTGTAAAAATAAAATGATAACGTGATTAAACACACAGGGTTCTTTCCAACTTGAAATAAATCAGTTAGCAAAAAATAATTACATACCTTAGCGTACTATTTTTTTTTGAGGTTTCAGCAATTTTCTTTGAATGGTGCATATTTTTGCGGGATTTTTTTTGTTTTTGTGTTTTTTTTTGACAATATTCCATTGATGTGGTCCTACAGAAAACAAAATTAATAGTTATCCCTGTAAAACAAAATGTTAGAAAAGTCGATCGTGGTTATTTTTTATTTTTTAGATCGCTTGAAAGCGTAGGAAAAGAGCATACACAACCAACAACCAAAAAAATATTAAGATATAGTGAGTGAAGGAAAAATAATGATTGAAATGACAGTTGAAAAACAAAGCTAGAGGATGCCCTACAATGTTAGAACAAGAATCTAAAAAATTGCAACCATTTCTGATTTTCCAGATCGCTTCGAAGGCGTAAGAAAAAATCCATACGCGGATACAATTGGAATAGATTTTATTTTTTTGAATTTTTTTTCTTTTTTTTCTCTAAAATGTTAATAATTTTTGTAATGATCATGATTGCAAAATAGCAACAATGATTATTCTCGACAAAAAAGAAAAATGATGAAAGAAGAGTGTAAAAATGTTACCTAGAAGTGGTTGTTGTGGAAAATTGAAATGTAAGGCAAAAAAAAAATGTTTTGCGAAGCCCAAGTGGCCTCACGTTTCTGATTTCCAAGATCACTTTTAAAGTGCGAGGAAAGAGCATATGCATGAGATTTTTACGTTAACAAACAATTAAAATTTAAAAAAAAAAAAACTATAATTTTTTATGTTTTTTGTTTTATTTTTTGTTTAAAAAGATAGGTGTTAGAAGAAATGAAAACCAAAAAAAAATTGTAAGTCTAAATCAAAAAATTTATTTTTCCCATTACATGGATCTTTTCAATACCTTCTCCTTTAAAAAAAACAAAGTCATTCCGAGTTTGGAAGAAAAAGTTATGGCTTCTAGAAGATGGGCTACGGTAGCACTTTGATACGAAAATTTTGAACGTGAGAAAAAATGCCCCCAGGAGCTATTTTTTTTTATTTTCTAACTTCTGTACTTCACCTGGGAAGCTAAAATTTTGATAGAAAAGTTAAAAAAGAACAATAAACAGAAATAAAGAGGTTAGGATCACAAAATGATTCAACTAAAATGAATGAAAGAAAAATGATTAACTTCCTACAAAGTAGTTATTTTAGCAAAAGTAAAATAAATAAATACATTTTCTGGATTGGTTGTCCCATGATAGTAAGATGATAAATTAATGACTAGTTCATGTGTTTCTATAGATTACGAGTGAATAGCAAATTCAGAACTGGAAACTAAACACCAAGCACCGAGGAGATCAAATACAAGATGAGTGTCATTGTTTCATTGTTGTTATAACCTGCAGATACACCACAAGACACTACACAACAAAAACGTACCCACAAACATAAAGGTTAACCAAAGAAGGCCATAAGGCATAGATCAAAAGTAACTGGGCATGCCAAAATGTAAGCTAGGAAAAATACACTACTAACAAGGAAAGTAAAATACCAACAATATTACCTCCTCTTTCGTGTTCCGTAGCAAACTCTCAGAATGGGCTAGGAAACTTGGATTGAGCCCTGACTATGTGATATTTAGGTGTTTTTCTTCAAGACGGAGCAAGGCCTTCCTACAACAATGATCCTCTTATTTTTTTACTAGATGGGAAAAAATGATTATGAGGCTATTTGGGCATTAGGACGAGGCAGAAGGATGTTCTTTTCTCAAAGGATGCAAGAACTTACTGATAGGTCATTCAAGATTATTCTCTGTGTTCTTAGAGGGGATGGGTAAGGTTGTATTTATATCCTGGGGGAGTGATTAACTTAAAGTAATTTAAGTAATCATGATTTGAAAATGTGGGCAAAATTAGATGACCTGAGGACCACGAAGAATGGGTGAGGATTTGATTTTAGATTTTTAATTCATAAGTGGAGGATTTTAGGTGAGTGGGGACCATGAAGAGTGGGTGAGGATTTGAATTTTAATTTTTAATTCAATGGTAGAAAAACATGGAGAATAATGACATGTGGTGAGGATTGGGTTATTTTTTAGATTTTGATATGGATAATTAATCAAATTATATTTGATTAATTCAAAGTGTATTTTTGTTGGAAATGAGGAAGGGGAATTAATTGATTTAGGACATATGTGAAATTAGGGTTTCTACAATCTTTATTGACCTAGCTCCCACCTCACCTAGACACCTCACCTAGCCATCTCATCCTAGACCTATTCTTGGCATGTTCTCATAACTAACTATAACTAAGTCTTATTTGCCTTAATGAGCTAAGATTTGGTCTAACCCTAAAGCACATGCCTAAGATTTCTCTAACCACATTCTCACTCATTAGAAGGGAAACTTTTGTTCTGATCCATGAGAACAAACCAGCTTGGCCCAAGAAATTAGAAAGATCTGCCCATTTTAGTAAACCTAGGGAATCTCACCTTAACCAACACCGGTTAGACCTAAACCGATGTCGGTCAAGACAAAACCATCATCAGTTACCATTTATTAACCTTAGCAACCTTGCTTGAGAGGTTGACACATTCTGGACCAAAGGAGAGAGATCAAATTTGCATGCAAGTAGAACCAGCATCCTTTCACGCATCCAAACATTCACAACCAGCACCAGGACAAATCTAGAAGCATTACATTCACAGAAGCATTTTGGGATTCACTGCTACAGTACCAAATACCATTCTTCTGATCAACTACCATTACCATTTAGCCATCCAATCTGCATCACCGTAAGTGTATCCATAACCAGCATTATTATTTTAGTTAGTAGCTTTTTGTTTACTCATGTTATTAATCTACACTTTGCATGCTCATTCTTATATCCCTTACCAACCTGTAACTAAACCATTTCCTTACCCACACCACCAAATCACCCATCCTCACCTGTTGTTCATCCCTGAATACACTTGAGACTTAATGATCCAAAAATTAAAATTGAAACACACTTGCACACTTAACTCAAGATTGTGTTTTTATTACTTTTGCTTTTATAAAATCGAAATTACGACTTTCTATGGAATGGATAATTAATTAAAAACTGCAAGTACTGTGTAATCAGCAAGAAACTAGAAATAATTCACCGGAATAAATAGCCAAGACGTGATAACGGAGTTCGGCACTTAAGGCCTACATCTCCGGGTCCATATAATGAGACCGATCTATTGAAATTCTTGAAAATAAACCTCTGCATAGGTTTCTACAAAAATTTGATCTTCCCACTGTCTTCCCCTATCAAAAATAGGACAGGTTGCTTTTTACACTTTTGAAAAATTCCTTCTCTAGCTCAAGATATGATCAAAACAGTGTTACAGTCAAAACCCACTACCCCTACAAATAAATATTCATCCCTTTATATACATGTTTAGTCCCTTGGCGCAATGGCTAAGGGCTTATCCTTTTACCACGTGGTTCGGGGTTCAAATCCCCTCATATGCGTTTTGGATAAATGCTTTGTGGTTTAATCCCACATCCGCCGCACATGGGATAGCAAAGCTGTTTTTAAACTTGTTTGAGGCGCAATGTAATTGGCTTGAAGAGCCTTGTAGAGATCAATATCAAGTTGGATGGATAAACTCGTGAGCTGAATGGATATGTGCTGCGCTGGAAGTTTGTTGCCGAAGTTGTTCTGTATGTGTTGTGACCGGATATTTAGGAGATAACAACTTAGTGGACAGGCAATTATTTTTATTTAAAATAAAGATATTACCTTGCAATAATAATCCCACATTCATCATGTAGTAGCACAATGAAGTATATGAATACAAAAGTTGGAACATGGTAATTTGAAAAGGATGAGAAGGCAACCATCCATAATCCAATGTTAACAACTGATTTTTGTAACCACTTTACCAATTGTCCATGTGTCGCCTCGTCATCGGTCCACTTGGCGTGAGCGCAGTCCTGATTACTTGGCCGCAAATTTCAGCGGGCCATATCTTTTGCATATATACTCCATTTTCTACAAACAAGATACCGTCGGAAAGCTCTCATTTTTCTCCACACAACCATACCATTAGCAACTGAATCTGAGAAGATTTTAGATCGGTGTTTCATAGCGAGGATCCTCTGGATCATTCCTCCCCACTGAGAAACTTTTGGACCACCAAAAGTCCTTTCAATTGGTAAATAGGTGAGGGTATTGCTCCCTCACCTTTCCAGTTTCCATCCATTTCGCCTTGTTTGGGTGCATGCCTTTCAATCCAACACGAAGATATTCAACGTCACCTCTTCGCGATGTCCTAACCTTCTTGTCTAAAATGATATCATCCTGCAACTCATCAAGATACTCAGGTGCAAAATCATCAACAGAAGGTATAATGTTAGCATCATCATCCATAATCATAGGCGGCTCATACAATTTCAAGTTTTCAACATTTACAACTGAATAAATGTGCATGTATGGTGGTAAATCCAACCGGAAAGCATTATTACCAACTTTTCCCACTATTGGGAATGGACCATACCGAATAGGTTTTATTTTTTTTTCCTTCACCTGTCAGCCTTTCCTTATTGATGTGAAGCCAAACCAAATCTCCAACCTGAAACTTGTGATCAACTCTGTGTTTATCATGCCTGGCTTTATACTTAGCTTGACTTTTCTCCAATTGTTCTCGGACATACTGATGAACCTGTTGTATACGCTGCACAAATCTTTTAGCTTTGTCAGAATCACTTGAGTCATTTACAACTTTTTCAATTCCAAATGCGAAATCCAAAGGAGACTTAGGCAAGAAACCAAAACAAGTTTCAAAAGGAGATTTCAAAGTAGAAGAATGTAAAGCACGGTTATAAGCATGTTGCACATAGTATAGATGTTCATCCCACAATTTAGGATGTTTGCCACAATAGCCTCTGAGTAAATGTACCACTGTACGGTTTACAACCTCTGTCTGTCCATCAGTCTGTGGATGAAAAGCAGTACTTTTCTTTAGTTTAGTGTCCATGAGTCCCCACAAAGTTGACCAAAATTCACCAATAAACCTTGAATCCCGATCAGAAATAATTGAAGTAGGCAACCCAAAATGAACCCATATAAACTGAAAGAATAAATGTGCAGTTCCTTCACCAGTTATTTTCTTAGTACATGGAACCAACACACACATTTTGCTAAATCTGTCCACAACCACATATAAATAGTCGTGTTTCCTTCGTGACATGGGCAAACCTCCTACAAAATCCATGGAAATACTTTCCCAAGGACGTGTAGGTACAGGAAGAGGAGTATAAAGTCCTAACTTCCTGTTGCTAGGTTTGCTCGTGGCACAAAGTACACAACCATTTATATACCTGGTTACATTTTCATGCATTCTTGGCCAATAACAATATAACTGTAAATGTGCAACTGTTTTCCCAATACCAAAATGACCAGAAATAAGAGAAGTATGTGCTTCTCTAATCATATGCACACGTTCATTTTCTGGAATACAAAGTTTTCCAGAACGATATAACAACCCATTATGCACATGATAGTCTAATTCTCCTACTTTTTTCCCACTCATTAAATCCTCATACACTTCTTTAAAATCAGCATCAGTTATATATTGTTCTTTATAACTATCATGAGTCAAAGAACTATTTTTCAAAAGAATAGATGCAACAACAACTGGGGGTCTAGACAACATATCGGCAACCTTATTTTGTATACCTTTCTTATACCTGATCACAAGATGGAATTGTTGTAAGAAACCCATCCAACGGAAATGTCTAGACTGTTGTAGCTTTGTTTGTGTTTGCAAATACTGAAGGGGTTGATGATCAGTATGTATAATCGTTTCTTTACCCATTAAGTAATGCTTCCATTTTTTTACACTTTGAACCAAAGCATACAACTCTTTATCATAAGTTGGATAGTTCCTTACCGCACTCGTGAAGGTCTCAGAATGGTAGCAAATAGGTTTCTTGTGCTGCATTAGAACTGCACCCATAGCATAGTTACTAGCATCTGTCTCAATTTCAAATGACTGCTGTAGATCTGGAAGTGCCAAGACTGGAGCGGTAACAATTTTCTCTTTCAGTGTATCAAAAGCTTTCTGTTGTTTTCCTCCCCACTGAAAGACCTGTTTAATACTTGTCAAAGCATGCAAAGGAGAAGCAATAAATGAGAAGTTAGAAATGAATTTTCTCCAATACTGTACTGCACCAAGAAAACTCCTAACTTCTGTCACATTAGCGGGTCTAGGCCAATTAATTATGACCTCTACTTTTGCGGGATCAATTTTCAATTCTCCATTCCCCACAACATAACCCAAGTAAATCAAAGATGTTTTTGCAAACTCGCATTTTGACATCTTCAAAAACAATTTTTCTCTCCTTATTGCATCAAAGACTTTTTGAATATGAATAACATGTTCATTCCAAGATTTACTAAAAATAAGAATGTCATCTAAGTAGACAATAACGAAATTATCAATGAATGGTCTAAAAACATCATTCATAAATCTCATGAAAGTTGCCGGTGCATTGCACAATCCAAAAGGCATAACCAACCATTCAAATAATCCCTGTTTAGTTTTAAAAGCAGTTTTCCAAACATCACCTTCATCAATTCTTACTTGGTGATAACCACTTCTCAAGTCTAACTTAGTGAAATAGATTGCATTCTTTAATTGATCTAGTAAATCATCAATTCTAGGAAGAGGGTAGCGATTTTTCACCATGATTTTGTTTAAAGCACGAAAATCCACACACATCCGCCACGTGCCATCCTTCTTTGGCACCAAAATAATTGGCGAACCACAGGGAGATGTACTTGGACGAATAACACCTTTTTCCAAGAGTTCCATCACCTGTTTCTTGATTTCCTCATTTTCAACCACGGACAACCTGTACATGCCAATATTAGGAAGAGGTGCATCTTGTAGCAATTGTATCTCATGTTGAACCCCTCTTTTGGGAGGTAGACCTTGTGGATCCTGAAAAACATCATTATAATTAGAAACAATTTTAACCAACTCATCACGATGTTTAGGATCACAATCTTCAAAAGATTTTTCATGATCTTTTTCTTTGGCTTTGATCACCATGAGTACAAAGTTCTTGCTTGAGTTAACTAGCCTTTTCATTTGGCCTGCAGTAACTAAGGATATATTTGTCTTAACTCGATGAGCTCTAACAATATATTCTTTCCCATCTTTTACAAGCAAGTATTTATTCTCTTCCCTATAGAAAATTGCTTTACGATCAAACAAATAAGGACTGCCCAAAACTACACCACAAATGTCCAAGGGAACAACATCCAATTCAACCTCATCAATAAACTTCTCTGTGATGGCAAATCTAAATCTGCATGTTTTTGTTACTTGTAATTTTGCATCATCACAAACCCAGCCCAAAGGATAAGGCTTAGGATGTGGTTTTGTTTTGAGTCCTAGTTTTTTCACAACTTCCTCAGAAATCAAATTGGCTTGTGAACCACTATCAAAAAGAGTGTCAATTTTTGTATGTTGTGACACAACTCTAATATGAAAAAGTTCATTTCTTTTCTTTTCATCAACTATAGGTTGTTTCTGTTTAGAAGAGGATGCAACATTTGATGAACTAGTGCTAAGAGGAAATGAAGTATTACCTTGTAAACTCATAGCGGTGATCTTGGTTTCATCTCCTGAATCAGACCCAAGATCATGCACCATAGTATTTGTTTTTCATGTTTTGAAATGGTGTGGAACCAATGTCATGGACTATGGTGAAGATGTTGGTTGTTGAGTGGTTTTTCTCTTATAAAGAGATCACATTAAGATAAAAAAATAGGAACTGAATTACACAACGTTGGTATGTTCCTCCTAGCCAAAAGTTGAAGCTCTGCACAATCGAAGCATTTTTCTTAGATAAGAATATTTTTTCAGAACGCGCACACCCCGACCTTACCGAACTGGTTATCCATAACTGTTGTCAATTCTGCATAAACCGTCATTCATAAAGACTGAGGTATCTATGTTTTATACCCTGCCTAAGAACCCATCCTACTAATTGACCTAAACAACCCAGAATCAAACCCTGACTAGTCTAAGTACCTTAACAGTCACCTCATCCTTTAGATCCAACTATAGCCTAGCCTGTTGTGATTGGATTGGCTTATTGTACTTGAATGAGATACGTAAATCATATCAACTACAGTAGGAATTTACGTATTTTTTACATTAATTTGTTTTAAACAGTGGATTGACAGCCATCTAGGAAGTAGCACACTCCCCGGAACTAACATACACTAAGCAGTCCACTGTCATATATCATTTAACTTCTCTTTTGTGGTCTTGTTTTCTATTACAGGTAGTTCCTCCTAGCCAAAAGGAAGCTCTCACAATCGGATTAGGTCAAGAAGTCAGAACGCGCACATCAACCTCCAACCAACCCATTTAACAGGTATTCCTCCTAGCCCATTACTCTATCTATTTCGTCATTCAAAAACGTAAAGAAAATGGTGAGGTTGTGATTGTTATGGGATAGAGGTATGGATAAGAGGTGATTGTTGTGGTGTAGATTGGGAAGAAATAAGTGGTTGTGATGGCTGAGGTATGTTTCGTGAGATAAGTGGGATTGAGGACTATTGTGAAGTTGGATGGGTATTGACAATAGCGTTGGTGTTGATTAAAGGTGTAGATGTGGAAATGGACATGGCAATGTTTTATAGAGGTGGAGTGGTTTGTTGAGAGGGTAGTGGTTAATATGTGTTAATAGGAATAGTGACATAACTTATGGGAAGTGTTTGGATAAAAGAGGAAGCTGGAGGGGTTTGTGTGGATGAAGAGGTACTTTTTGTTGTTTTGAAATGGTGTGGAACCAATGGATGGACTTGGTGAAGATGTTGGTTGTTGAGTGGTTTTTTCTTATAAAGAGATCACATTAAGATAAAAAAAATAGGAACTGAAGACACAACGTTGGATGTTTCTGGTTGGTTTCCAGAAGGATAAGAATATTTTTGTTGGATAACTGGTTCGTGATTTGGATCAATGAGGTGGGAAAAACCACATGAAGGATCAGGCATATACGTATGTGGTTCAGGTAATGACAACTGAAGATGAACACCCCTAGCTATAAGATAGGCATTGAGGGCTACGAGGTTTGAATCTAAGATTTCTGAAAAGACTAGATCCTCCTTATCAAAGAAATGGGGAATGAAAGGCTCAGGTATCTCAAATGAAGCAAACTAGCTACTAGGAGAATGTGGTTGTTCTTGATCTTCTAGTAGGGGTGTTGATAGGAAATTTTTGCATTGATCAATGAGTCATTGAGTGTCTTCTATACAGGCCTGAGCATGATATAAGGTTTGATGAAAATGTTGTGCAGATTGCTCAAATGGGCTAGACATGTTTTTAGAAGTTTGGATACATGATTTTTGTCTTATAAGCACCATAATAACAAACAAATAATCACCTAATAAAATGAAAGAAAAACTAAATGGGTTTATTACATGCAACAAGTAAATCACACAAAAAGATTTTGATTATATGAATTAATTTAGAAAGGTGAAATGTGTAAAACGGCTGATAGGGTCCTAGGAAATGGATGTCTATGGATGGTTTCAAGAATGTTTAAGGTTGGATTCCTCAATATACCTGAAGAAATGTGAGGCCTGAATTTGTACCAGTACCGGTATGGGGCCTAGTATTGGGGCCTACTCCCTCATTTCACAGTCCCGCAACAATAAGGGAGTCAGGTGCTTAGCCAATATACCGACAACTAGTTGTTTATAATCGGCCAGAACATCGAGTCAGTTTCCTTATTAGGTGATGAAATCCCGATATTTATCACCTAGGTAGGAGTGTTTGATGTTAGTTTAATATTCAATGAGGTTTGGTTGTGTGTGATGGAGAATTAAGTGAATGCAATAAATTAATCTATGTGATCAAGCAAGATGAAGATTTATTTTTAAGTCCAAAAGAACAATTGATTTTGATGAGGATAAACAACAAAATGAAATTCTTGAAAAAAAAAAGAAAAGGAGAAAACGCACCTAAAGAACTCTTTCTTTTTAATTTTTAGATTTTAGATGTTTTTTAGCAATGCAATAAGCATCAGGAAAAGGCTCTAGAGAAAGAACCTTCAAAAGGTGTTAGCAGAAGACAAAAAACAACAAAGAAAAATGATGTTAGAGGTTGACTAACCAAGTAATCAAAAAGAAGTCACAGAGATTTTCAATTATTGACATAATCGTTGGTGATTCATCCAATTGCTAGCGATTTAACCGAATCATTGGTGATTACAGAGTAGAAAACCTAAAAAATGAATTTTTAATAAAACTAAAATGAAGATAGGGATAAGGGTCCCACCGGGCATGTGAGTATGTTCAGAGATATTTTTACTTTCTTACTTTAAATTAATGAAATGAAATAATAAAAACAAAACTGACCTCAAAGGACAGTGGGGTTTACCGATACCCAGAGAGATAGATGTTGATGATGATGATTAATCAAAGTTTTTGAATATGAATGTGTGTACAAGTCCCCCTATCCTGAGAAGCTTTGAATGTGGCCGAAGTTAGGGTGGATACAATCTAAACACATTTGAAATAATCATACCAAAAATCCTCAGTATCTTGTTGGAGATATGATTTTTGATGTCTTGGTTGGTGTCAGTAAATCAAATTGTGCAAAGTATGAGCTCATGTAAAATGTTTTATTTTTCCCAGAAGAATGGATGTCAAATTATTGGAAGGCTACAAAGGCCTGTAATCAGATACGAATGGCCAAGGATTGTCATCTAATAGAGAGCCATACTTGGAAACAACAAGTTAAATGCAGAAGATCTGATAAAATATGATAAACTTGTTGGCAAGAAAATTTGTCGGGTGGAAAAACTTGTGGATTTCTTGCCAACCCTCTGGGAATCTAAGTCCCTCTACTTAACCGGTGCAGCTGTCGTATGTGCATGCAAATAAAAAGGTGGATTTCTGTGGTGGCCTTTTGACCGAGTATCCAACAAGGGAACTCCACTGACCCTGCGGCAAATCTAGCAACCTCTTGCTAGGGAAGTCTTCATCTGTAGAGCGGGAAAGGGGACTCAGAAAAGAGGTAAGAGAACTAATGTTGTAGGTAGAAAATTAGATTCCTTCATGCACTAGTTAGAAACTTCAACACATGCATTCATGAGAAGAAACAACCCTGCAAATAGCAACAAGACCAAATAGAATTTGATGAACACAAAGTATCATGAAACCCCTTAGTCAAAGAAAGCTAGAAACTCCTTCTTGTATTGATTGCTTATACAAAAGTTGTACATAGTGGATAAATGGAAGAAATTGAGAAGGGGGGAATAGAAGAAAATGGCTATCTCCTTTGTTCTCTCAAGGTGCAATATACTCTTGAGTTTACAAGATCAATCACCAACCCTTTGAAATGGGAATGGCCTTACAATTTATAGAATAGAATATGACTCTTCATCTTCCTCATGACCTTTTGAATACCTTAATATGACTTAAGATTGTTCATATTCGACTTCAAATATTTAAGTCCCTTTTATAATAGCAAGGCGACTTAATTTAAATTATGTTTCTAAAGTCACTTAAGTGAATTTAAGATATATCAAAAAGTGCCAACCCCAACGAATAATTAGAACATTTGAAAGTGAGAGAAAGTTGGGGGGGAAGAGGAGAGAGAAATAGAGAGAGAGAAGAAGAAGAGGAGATGTCATTCCCGATGAAGTCTGTTGATCCTCGTTGATGGAAAGCTCCAAATGCAACGAAGTTTTGAATGTCTCGTTGTGCCAAAACAACCCTTTGAATGTGACTTACTATTTTTAGTAAATGGTCATTTCCACTATTTTCTGCTCCGAATAACCATTCTAGCCTTTTGGAGATCTTCAAGTGCACACTACTCTGTCCATAGCCACTTTTGATGAAGACTTGCCAAAAATAGCAAACATGTATAGGAAAACTTACTATTTTTAGAAAGTATATTTCTAGTGCTCGATTTGTGATGGAACATACTTTTTTGGACTCTTCTTGTTGTTACAATCACACCCTCCGAATTTCACATAGTTTTGCCCTCTAGAATACCTGGAAATAAATTTTGAAATTTTGACCTAGCAGTGGCTTTGGGCATAGAGTTGTCATGGCGGCCATTAATGGAGCTCAAAATTTGTAGGTCTGGTTTTTGTCTCCATTTGCAACAAAAACAACTCCATTGTGATAGTTTTTTCATTTAAAGCTCGTGTGTAAGTTTTTAGCTCGTTTCCATTTCCAAAATGACGGGAAATCCGACGAATGTGAATCGATGCACAAAGGGAGGATTTTGTTAGAGCAAATGATTCTGGGAACCATTTGACCTCTTGTTTGTTGGGTCTTGATCACCTTGAAAAATGAGGAATTCTTCAAAAGATGGCATCTTGATCCGACTTGTATCTTGCAAGATATGAGGATTTTTCGATCGGGTGACTTCACGGTTATCTGGTAAAAAATCTCCATTTTTCTCTTTGTTCTTTGTCATTTCACTCCATTTTTCTCTGAGGCCTGAATATTTCTATGCATTCATGGTTTGGAGAGTTTATGTGGCCATGACGGAGCTGGTTTGGAGCAATAATGGTGGACCGGGTGTCTGGACAATCATGCATGGAGCCATGGCAAGGTATGAAGTTATGAAGGAGAAATGAGGGGGAAGAAATGGCTAAGTGCCAGATTTAAACTTTCAAAAAATGCACATGGAGGGGCTAGGCACATTTTTATTTCCCTAATTTCCCTAACCTTAGGGATATGAGGGACATCAATTTCCACGGTGGTCAAGGCGATGCCATGTGTCCTCGATCCGACTACATGGGATTTACTTGAAAAATGCACCTGGGGGCTGAAAGTCGGTCACGTGGGTGTCTAGAAGACTCCTCCTAGGGGATGGGTGCATTTTTGCATGTCTGATGTCCCCCACCTTAGGTACATAAGGGACATCAATTTCCACGGTGGTCCTGGAGGTGACACGTGGCACCCAATCCAACGGCAAGGAATGTATGCTCCAAAAATGCACCTAGGGGCTGAAAAGAGGTCACATGGGTGTCCAGAAGACTCCCTATGGGGGATGGGTGAATTTTCCAAGGTTTTATGTCACCCACCTCAAGTGCACAATGGACATCAAATTCCATGGTGGTCCTGGAATTGACACGTGGCGCCCGATCCAACGACAGGGAAGGCATGCTCCAAATAAGCACCTGGGAGCTGATCTGTCAAGTCTAGAGGTCATATGAGGGCCCCAGAGGTCACATGGGGGCTGGGCACATTTTCCAAGGGCTGATGTACCTAACCTCGGGGGCTTCAGGGACATGAAATCCCGCCAGACTCCTAGTGCTGACACGTGTCCTCTCAAAAAAATGACTAAGTCCCGAACTGCGTTTGAGAGGGTAACTTAGAACAAAGATAACTTGAGCTCTCGGTGGAATTTGTTGGTGAAATTTTATATGATCCTAACTAGAAATTGAATTTTGAATCCAATTATGGGGGTTTCATGTCTTTATTATGCCATATGATCCCTGAAAAATAGGATTTTTTATTTGGTACTTGTTATCCTATAAAATTGGCAAGGGCAATTTTACAGATAACCCTACCGAAAGTTTTATTCCGATCCCTCGTCAGGGATTCCTTGCGTTCAGAACGTTGCAAAATACCTTTCCGGGAAATCTAGTTTTCCGAACTTAGCCATTTTTGGTCTTTTTGGGCTGGCGCATATAATGACTGTGCAACATCAAATGTTCATGCGCCCCCTTTAAAGCCTTTGGCGCATGTTTTCTTGTGTCAACAAGCGTTTTGGTGCGCCTCTCTATGTTGAGTCTTTCCTGCATGCGCCAAGGTGCATGCACCTTCCTGACAACATATCTTTTGTTGCGCCCCTTTTTGGTGCGCAAAGGGTGCACATATTCCTTTGTTGACACCACTTTCGGTGCGCCATAGGCACACATATTATCGTGTTGACAAGCGTTTTGGTGCACCAAAGGGCACATGTTTTCTTGTGTCGACAGCTCTTTTGGTGCGCCACTTAAAAAGTTGGTGGCACATTTATTGCTTCCTCACCTATAAATAGGCGCGTTTGCGCTGTCATTATCACCAATGCAAATCACGTGATTTTCTCTGTACCTATCTGCGCACCAGCCCTGTCACTTTCGAGTTGCTTTGTGGACCCATTTGCACATTTCTTCATTATAAATATCTGGGTAAGAGGTCCTCTTTCTTTTGTGCTTCGTGTTTGTGGTTTTTGGCTGCTTGTGGGTATGAATTGGATTGAAAAGAATGAAATCATGAACTTGCCCCCCTGCTGTCTTTCCACATGATCTTCCCCCTCTTTCCAGATCTGCTGGTAGAGGAAGCTCTGTCCTAAAATATTAGCTTGGAACCCTTTGTTTAAAGCCATTTCTATCACCAAACGACCCTGCAAAAGGAGGCTTAACCACATAGAAACCCCTCAGAGAGAGAACTGATGCTTGAAAAGAACTATATTTTTCTTCTCCTTTGGCGCATTGGCACACCCTGCAACATGAAGAACAGTTACGCCAATGGCGCATCTGTCGCCCCTGTTACACAAAGAGCAGCCGTGCCAATGGCGCACATTCCTACCTGTTGCATCATGAAAAGTCGCGCCCTCAAGGTGCACTACCTTAGTTTGTTACAAACACTTTCCTCACGCCCCCTCATGACGCACTAAATTCATTTGTTGCATCACTAAAACCTACGCCCTGTGGCGCACCCTGCATGTGTGCAACATAGAAATTATCCGTGCCAAGTGCAAAGCTTTAAACGGTGCAGGCGCATCCATCATTGCAACAATAGCATGTCATGCAGACCTTTCATGGCTACGCCAAGTTCCCTTAAGCGCACAAAAAGCATATGTTACACAAACCTTATATGCGCCTTTGGCGCACTGAAGTTCCATGCAACATGAAAATTATATGCGCTTCTGGCGCATCCTGTTCCCGTGCAACATAAAGAATCCATACGCCCTTTACAAAACACATACATATGGTGCAGGCGCACCTATGATTACAGCAACAAAGAATGCACCCTGCAGTTTCCATGCGCCATGCGCCCTTTGGCGCTAATTTATCCCCTGCAACAGCCCTTTCCTGTGCACCTTACTATTTAGCCCTGTAGCCTGTAGTATTCATGTGCCCTGAGGCCTTTAAATTGCTAACTCTTTCTTCTGTCAACATTTCAATGGAAAATCAGACAGTTGACATGGATTTCTTCAATTGGGTTTCACTTCTTATTCTTACAGATCAGCAACTAAGTTCAGAAGAACATATGTCAACATCAAGCAAGAAGCCTATCAAATCTAAAGGCAAGGCCAAGCTCACAGAAGAAGAAATGAAGTATAAGTATCAGAGGGTCAGAATGCCTGAGTCCCAAGCAAAGTGTGACCTAGACATCAGAGACTCAGAGCTGGGTCATATTGATATGGAGGAATTCTAGGCCAGAACCCAGAGGGTCATGAGAAGTCCATGGATGGACAAGCTAATAGGCAATGCCCTGCACCTTACTGGTGGGATCCCAGTCAGTGCCCTAAACAATGAATTTATGATGGTGGTAGCCCGATGCTACAACAAAGACACAAGATGTGTCCATGGTGAGAAGGGTGAGGTTATAATTAACCTCACTGCCCGCCACTTTGAGATAATGCTCGGTATTCCTCATCACTGGCACTTTGTGGCCGTCAGCCAACAAGATTGCATCAAGGCCTGGGACGACAATGATGATCAGTGCATGCAGCTGATGAATGAAGTTTATCTCAAGAACAAAAAAGTAGTGACTCGGTGGCCACAAGTCATTCATCGCAGTGACTTTTCAGAGGAACTCAGTGACACAATTACGTTCCTGAGCAGAGTTTTCAGGCTTCCTAACGCCCATTATTTTCACAAGTGGATGTTGTGGTACATTGAGACAATGAACAAAAATGTGCCCGATCAACGCTTTGAATGGGCAGAAATTATAAGCAGCACAATCTCTGAGTAGCTACAACAACTCAACACAACGGGGAGGTTCTATATGAACTCCTACGTGGTCTATGTTGTAGCTTCAGAAAGGGACTATCTAGCTCTGATGCGGTGCGGGGTTTGGCCCCAAGTTAAAATCTATGAATACTATCCAGAGCTGAAGCTGGAAAATAGCATCCCCCAATTCACAAAGATCAACGATGCATTCTTCTACTACATCATCTGCCTGTTGAGGTCGAATATGACTCACGGTCGAATGACTAAGAGCATAGTAGCAGTTACTGAGAAGTGGGGGGCCCTATTCACTCAATTCCCCACGTTTACCTATCTAAGGGCAGTCAATTTCTTGGGGGAACCGACTAGACTGCCAAGGTATGCCGGGCCCAAATTGATCCTGTTGGAGTTGTCAAGGCAGCTTGTTACTTATCACGAAAAGTGCCTAAAGAGAAAGAAGGGTGGAACTCCTTTCCCCCTCACAGTGGGTAGATATACGTGTCTCACTCACCACAAGGCAAAAGATATGTTTGCGGAACTGGAGCTGCTGAATCTGAAACATGACTTCCCAGCAAGGCCTACCTTCGACCCGAGAAATTGTTTGCCTAGAGCCAAGCTCGACCCAATCCATATCCCTCAGATCGAAGATATCTACATTGACATATATCATGAGGTTGAGCTCAGAAGGAAGGATCATTCTCGCTTGGCCTTAGCAGAAATCATCCAGTACGGGGTGGCCATCGTCCCCAAAGGCTACCAAACTACTGAAGAGGAAGTGGATCAAGTGTATCTTGACACAGGTGGGGACGATTGGCCTTTCGCGATAATTGATAGAACTAAAGCCCCTCAGACAATTGAGGAAAGGGTCAAAGAAACTCTGCGTAGAACAGAACATTGGTGCCGAATGAACGGGCTCATCTACCTCGGGGTCAATTTCACAACCTCTCCATTGGGCAACGCACCTCCTCGGGCTAAACAATAGCCAAAGGGCAAAGGAAAAGGCAAAGAGGGTGAATCCAGCTCCACCCAAGAGGAAGCTCCTGTAAGTCCTCCTTCCGCTGCACCCGAACAAGTTGTAACTCTGGCTTCCCCAGAGAAAGAAACAGCGGAAGATGTCCCAATAGGCCCATCCACTTAGGATGTCACCACTGCTGTAACAACTGAGGTCCCTTCTGTTCCTTCTCCTTCCCCTCCTTCCCCTCCTCAGGTGACTCAAGCGACCATTCCTTTGGTCATGTCCTCTCCCCCTTCTTCTACTGTTCCTCCTGCTTCTTCATCTATCTTCTCTTCTCTCACGGATCTATCCCCCTCCATTTCTTCCCTCATCTCTAAGCTCCCTTCCCTTCCTACGTCTTCCTCTCCTGCAGTATCTCTTCCTCCTGTGAGCGCTTCCTCAACCTCCCTCTCGATGCCGCCTCCAAGTGTCTCCACGTTTTTCCCTTCTACTACTACAGCTGCCCCCTTCTCTGTTTCTGGTCCTTCTCCCATAAGTCCTTGGATCCTGGAACCTGAGTCAGCAGAAAAGAAAAGTTCCCATCGCACCGATGGACTTCTCTGTGATCCCGTCAAAAGGGGTAAAGAAGCAGAAGCCCATCACACGCTTCTCTCAGAGTGCTTCGGGAGAGAGGGTAATGGAGATCGCGTACCCCAATCCTCTGAAGGATAAAAAGGATCTGTCCTCGACAGATTACACAGTGACTCAAGTCACAATGGGGACGTCTTCTGAAAGCCTTCAGGGAGAGGCCCTATCTGCAGTCGACGCCCTCTGCAAGAAGCTTCAAGAAGCAAAAGAAGAGAAAAGGCTACTGAAAGAGCAAAATAAACATCTTCTCCACGCCTTACAGAAGATGGGCAGTGCACCTCCCACAACTGCCGCCGAGACTCCTGAGCCTCTGAGTCAGGATAAAATTAATGAATATGCAAAGATCGGTGAGCAGGGCCTGGCAGTTTCCTCTTGGAGGAGCCAGATCCTCAAGGACAGTGAACGCGTAATCGCCAAGTTCACCGATTTGTACCTAAACATCAACAAGGTGAACAAGGAACTCCAGGCATTAGCAAGACCCATATCAGAAGAGCTGGACCATGCTAGGCTGCAGCGTGAGACCTTTCAAAGAATGTTCGACTGTTCAGTCGAAGATCTGGTCAAGTTCGGCATTTTCGGTCATCCCAGGGCCCTCAATAAAATCCTTTCCACTCTGGATTACCGGATGGATCAACTGGAATTCGTCCTTGAAAAGATCGATAAGGTAAAGGAAGAAGCCCTGGACGCGATGCACCAAATGGAACAAATCGTTCTCAACATGTCTCCAAGGTTACTTACTCCTTCTTTCGCCTTAAGGAAAGTTGATGAAACTATTCAGATCTTCAAGGAGATCATTTCACAAGGGCTGGGGCCAGAGGTCACTTTTGATGTGGAATCCATCAATAACCTGCTGGCCTGTCGGGACTTCATCGGGTTCCTAATAGAAGCAGAGAAAGAATATTCCAAACTCCCAGAGAAGCTCATAGACGAGCGGGAGACTTGCGAGGTGATCAGCGAGCGACACAAGGATCCTTCCCAGGATCAACTAGAGCCCATGATCAGCAAGTTCATGGAATACCATGCCCAATTCCACATCTCGTCACCTGAGCAGCAGCAGAAGCAAGATACCCCCTTTCGGCCGCAGGATGACGACGATGAATGAATTCTTTCTCTTCTCTCTCTCTCCTTCGACTTTCTTTTTGTAAAATGTCTAAAGTATGTTGGCACAAATGATGACATCATCCATGTTGCACCATGGGATGATGTCATCCATCAAGTTGTCAAAAGTCAACATGACTTTGAGATATTTTTGTAGATATTTTGTATATTTTATGTAAATAGGTGGTTGGTTCCTTTTTGCCTTCCTTCTTCTCCTTCTTCTATAAATACTCAAATACTTGTTGTATTTGGGGGTGGATATCTTTTAGATGAAAAATAGAAGTGAGAAGAAAAGACTTTGAGCTTTTTGTAACAGAAGGAAATATTAATACAATATTTAGACTTTGTGCTGAATACATGTGTTATTTGCATTAGATCTTTCTTATGTCAGATCTGTGTGTTTATTCTATTGGATCTACTTCTGTTTTATTGTCATTTATTCATCAGTATTGCTTTGTTCGTTTATGCAAGTAGGTTTGGCTCTGTTTACTACCAATCCCAAAACATAAACCCTCTGACCTTTCTGCTTTGGAATTCATTTCTTTTCTTTCTTCAGATCTGATCTTTCTTCATCCTCTCTTCCATTCCTTTCTTTCCGCAGTCGGAAACACCCTACTGGGATGAGATCCCAAACCCCTGAAGGTAGAATATTGTGAGACTTGCACAGATTCCTGCTGGTAGAATAGCAATAAACCAGTTTCGCTTTGCTGACTCAAAGAGGGGCTATGCCCTGCACACTGTTGACCCGTCTATCCATAAATCTGTCTATTCGACAGATTTTCGAGCCAACAGTTTTTGGCGACTCTACTGGGGATCGAACAGATCTATCCAATCTATGATGGTGGTATGATAGAAAATCAGTAAAAATCTGAAAAATCACTACCTGTTTGCAAACTTTAACTTTTTGTTAAAAATCCAAAATTTTGCAAAAGTGCTCCAAATTGAAAATTTTCTTCTGAGATCCATAGATCTGGCCTAGTTGGAGATCTTTAGTTCGCTGAGTTTTTATAAAAATATGTATTTTTCCGTAGATCTGAGTTTTTGACTGTTTACCGAAATTTTCAAACTCTTTGAAAAAGTCAACTTTAGATCCGAAAATCAGCTTACTAATCTTCACTGACATTTTATCCTCATTGTTCTTTGTCATTAAACCGCAATTAGTTTTCAGAAGGGGATAATTTTTAAATATTTAGAAAAGTACATGCTGCTGGTTTTTGTCAGAAAAACCAGAAAATCAGCAAGTACAACCAAAAAGAAATTTTAAATCTACGCCACAACGTTGCAGATCTGGAAGGTACACTGGCAAGTGAGCCATTTACGCGTAGCAGGTGAGCTCGTGGAGAAGTTCGATCCTACTTTCGATCTGCTTCAAAGGCACAATTTCAGTGTAACACCGACGCGCTTTTCATCACTAAGTTCAGCTGATCGGTCAGCCAGAAGTGCCTCACCTCCGCGAAGGAAACATCTTTCACAAGGAGCTTCCACATCCCTTTGTTGTGCCTTGCTGCTCAGTGGAACTGTGTTCCCAGCTCGTGTTCTTTTTCCAGCTGTCTAGATGGTGGTACCATGGGGAAATGCTATGGGCCCCCTGGCTTTACCACATCCAGTTCACGCGCTCCCTCATGGAAACCGAAAGAATTTTCCCAAATTTGACGGGAGCGGGAACCAAAGCACGGATTCGCACATATCTGCATTCATCATGTCATGCAGTATCCTAGATGTAACCCATGAAGATGTGTCGGTTCACCTTTTTCTGGAAACTTTACAAGGGCCTGCAGCAGAATGGTTTCAGCATTTACCGGCCGGATCTATTACCAGTTGGGCCACCTTGCGGGATGCTTTTGAAGACAGGTACAAGCCTTCGGAAGATGCATTTGCATTGTTATCACAGATCACTCACCTGAAGAAGGAGGCCAATGAGACCATGCGCGATTTTATTGCCAGGTTCAATGCATTAATCAACCGTGTCCCTGTTGCCATGCTTCCAACACCAGAAAATCAGAAGTGTTTCTTCGTGAACGCTATGAGCTCGAAAGTAAGTTTCTTGCTCTTACAAGAACAAGTGGCTACCTTGATTCTCACCTAGGCTGCTGCCATCCGAAATTGAAGATAATTTGATAATATCTAGGTGAATTGAAAAGGGAATCATCTAAGCCTAAATCTTCGGGCCCTTCTCCCACTACTTCGTCTGATCCGGCATTTCAAAAGATGGCGAACGACTTGCTTGCATTGAAGAAGCAGTTAGCCCAAGCTTCCCCCGGTTCCTCATACCGGGATATTCCACAGAGAAATTTCATTTCCAACAATGTTTCACAAAGGCCGCGCTTACCTGCAACTGCTCCACGGTTGGCGCTTGAGGCTCCTCTGGTTAACGCCTTAGCCGAAATTGAAGAAGAGGAACAAGATTACGAAGAACCTTCGTCTCAAGGTGAAGATGATCAAGATGTCGGTGAGCCGACTGGCGACTCTACTATCGGGTATATGGAATTTGAGGAGGAAGAATCTGATGAAGAGGAGGGTACACAAGGCTATGCAAGTGGACAATCATATGCTGTTTTTACCCGCTCGCAAGGAAAAGAAGCAGAGGTCGCTGCCCATGTGCAGAAGGAGAAGGCCGTGTCAAACGCACCTCCAACCATTGCTAAAAGAGGTAATCCTCTTCCTACTCAACTCCCTGTTAAGTCTTTTACAAGGAAATCCTTTCCCCCCATCTCTCCTCCAAAACAGCCCTCTCATATTCCTATCAAGACCAGTAATCCTACTCTACCATCACGAAGTGAGGGACTCATTCCTTCACCAGTGCAACCCTTGGCCGCATTTGACATAATTGACCATGCTAAAAAGACCAAGATCCAAATGTCTGAAGCTGAGTATCTTCAGTCAAACCCCGAACAGCTGATAAGATTAACTAAGTATATTCAAAGTCAAGTTGTCATAACTCCCCAGGTTTCCCCGAAAGGAATCCTTTCCACTCCTCCTGCATCCCGCATAAATGTTGCCTCAACATCTGCATCAGGCAAGATAGAGCCCTTCTACCTCTCCCTCCTAATCAATGGCCACAAGTTAAGTAACTGCATAATTGATTCTGGGGCTTCTGACAACGTCATGCCGGCAAAAGTTGCTCATGCTCTGGGCCTCACCCTTACCAAGCCTTTTGGCAGATGTTATTCCTTGGAAACCAAACAGGTTCCGTTGATTGGTCAAATCAAAGACGCGCAGTTTGCATTTGCGGCGTTCCCCGAGAAAAGAGTAAAGATGACCGTCCTCATTGCCGACATTCCAGCAGCCTATGGAATACTGCTGGGAAGGAGTTTTTGTAGTGAGGTTGGTGGAGAAATTCATATGGACTGGTCCAAGGCAAGGATCCCCGTCAAAGGTGTAATGCAGACATTGGAGCCAGAATCACAAAAGAAGTACTTGGTTACTAACTCTGAGGACCCCAAAGCTCAAATTCTTTTCGAATCATCAGGGATGGGGAACTATTTCTTGTCTACCGAGTCTGACAAAATGGTTGTTCTTGTCCAAGAAGAAGATCTTAACAAGGTCTGGACCTTGCAATTTGATGGCAGCTATGCAACCAGTGGATGTGGCACCGGAGCCGTGCTAATATCTCCCGAGGAAGAAATTATTCCTCTCTCTTTTAAGTTGTAGTTTTTCAACACAAATAACACTGCTGAGTATGAATCTCTGTTACTTGGCATGCAGGCCGCAAGAGAGAGAGGGATCAAAAATCTGAAAGTACAAGGTGATGCAGAGCTAGTCATGAATCAAGTTAAAAGGATATATCAAGTGAAGAATGAGAGGCTCAGGCACTACCGTAATGCGGTGTGGGACAACATTGAAGAATTTGACGCTTTTTCAATAGAATCCATTCCAAGAGCTCAGAATGACATGGCCGATTCATTGGCCGTTTCGGCATCCCTCATGCTCCCGCACCCAGGTTTGAAAACAGACAAATACACCATTGAGATGGTTTTCCGCCCAAGTGTGCCAGACAATTCTCAGCATTGGCAAGTATTCAACGATGACAATCAACTCATTGCCTTTCTAGAAAAGGTGGAAAATTTCAAGGAATTGCATTTTGAAGGATCCACTTCTATGTGCCGTGAATCAGTCACCGATCAAAAGGATGAATCCGAAGGGAACAACGACATATGTCAGCTCAAAGGAAATAAAATTCCGAAGGGCCTGGTTTCTCTGGAACGGTTGTTCGATAGGCATGACCGTTTTGTAAAAAAGAAAAGGTGAGATGGTACGGGCTCCTCCCCAGAAACCGAACCGGTCAATTTAGGTTCGGTAGAGCATCCGCAATTCATGAACATTGGAAAATGCTGCACGCCTGAAGAGAAGCGGAAGTTTGTCAAACTGCTGAAGAAATACATGGATGTATTGGCATGGTCCTATGCCGATCTGAAGTCTTTTAAGCCAAAGGACGTCCAGCATGACATCCCGTTGAAAGAAGATGTCAAAGCCTTTCGCCAGAAGCAAAGGCATTATAACCCTAAGATCTCAGGTACTATCCAAGCTGAAATTCAGAAAATGCTGGATGCGAGAATCATTTTTCCTATCCATCACAGTACTTGGGTAGCAAACATTGTGCCAGTGCAAAGAAAAATGGTGAAATACGCATATGCGTAGATTTTCGAAACTTGAATCAGGCTTCCTTAAAAGACAACTACCCACTTCCTATAATGGATCAAGTTCTACAATCAGTAACTGGATCAGAAATGTTGTCCATGCTTGATGGTTTTTCAGGCTACAATCAGATTGAAGTCTCACCTGAAGATCAATTTAAAACAACATTCACTACTCCCTGGGGTACATTTGCCTACAGCAGGATGCCTTTTGGTCTGACCAATGCTGGTGCCACTTTTCAGCGGGCCATGGACCTTGCATTCAAAGGTATGATGGGGAAGGTCATTGTGGTTTATCTAGATGACTTAACTGTGTTCTCTAAACAACGAAGTGATCATTGTGATCACCTGGAGCAAGTATTGGCCAGATGCCGAGAGCATGGGATTTCCCTGAACCCGAAAAAGTCCATTTTTGGAGTCACAGAAGGAAAGTTGCTAGGGCATGTTGTTAGCAAGGAAGGAACGAAAATAGATACCGAAAGAGTTAAGGCTATTCAGAGCCTTACTCTGCCTACAAGTAAGACCGGCGTTCACTCTTTCTTTGGAAAGGTGAATTTTCTTAGGCGCTTTGTTCCCGACTTTGCTGAGAAGACTCGTCATATATTGGACATGATGAAAGGGTCACCAACTTTCCAGTGGAGCGAGGAAGGGAAAAGGTCGTTCGAAGAGATAAAAGCTTCCGTCGCTCACGCGCCAATCCTGGTATGTCCCGACTTCTCCAAAGATTTTATCATGTATAGTTATGCATCTGAGCATATTGTGTCTGCCATCTTGATGCAAAAGAATTCTGAAGATGTTGAATCTCCGATTGCGTTCATGAGCTCTCCCCTCAAGCCTCACGAACTAAAAATGTCTCAATTGGAAAAACATGCCTTCGCCGTCGTCAAAGTAGTCAAAAACTTCAGGTATTACATTTTAAATTCTCATACAGTGGTGTTGGTCCCTGACACGGTGGTCAAATCAATTCTTAACTCAACAGGAGTTAGGAAGCTTGCGCGGAAATTGGATTGCAAAGGTCCAGGAGTACGATTTAGATATAAAACCAACCAAGTTGGTAAGAGGCAAAGGCTTATGTCAACTTATGGCTGAAAACAAAGATTCAGAAAACCCTGAGGAAAAGGATGATTGTAACAATGAAGCGCAAAGCCAGCTGGAGAAAGCTGATTCTCTACCTCTGGTCCTATTTGTCGCAACCAGCGATGAGTGGTATTCCGATATTGCTTTCTTCCTCACCTACGGTGAATGCCCAGCTCACCTAACTACAAAGGAGAAGCACACTATAAAGCTCAGAGCAGCCAAATATGTCATCTGGGATGACGGTTTATACAAACGCGGGATAGATGGTGTCTTCTTGCGGTGTGTCGACAAGCCACAGTAGGTGAAGTTACTTGAAAGTTTTCATAATTCAGCCTGTGGAGGCCATTTCTCCTCTTCTGTGACAGCACACAAGATCATCCGGGCCAGGTACTATTGGCCGACGCTTTTCCAAGATACAGCCACCTGGGTAGCAAAGTGTGAACCTTGCCAGCAGTTCGTCGGCAAGCCCAAGTTGGCTGCTTTTCCCCTCAGGCCGGTCATTGTCAACGAACCATTCAGGCAGTGGGGAATTGATTTTATCGGTGCACTCAACCCCCAATCGAGTGCCGGACATAGTTATGTCCTAACAACAACGGATTACTTCACCAAGTGGGTGGAAGCCATACCTGTCAAACATGCCACTTCCGAAGTTGTTTGCAGTTTCATCAAAGAAAATATCATTGTCAGATTTGGCATTCCGAATAAGATTGTTGCTGATAATGCTTCTAACTTCTCTTCACGGGAAGTTATTAGTTTTTGCTATGAATATGGGATAACTTTGGCTCACGCCTCAGATTATTACCCTCAGGGAAATGGTCAGGCAGAATCCAGTAACAAAAACTTGGTGACCATCATACGAAAGCTGGTGGATGAGAATCAACGAATGTGGCACAAGTCCTTATACGACGCTTTGTGGGCAGATCGCATTACTCCCAAGAGGTCTCTCAGCATGTCACCTTTTCAAGTGTTATATGGCACTGATGCCGAGCTTCCCATTTCTGCTGAACTTCCTGCTCTGCGCTTGGCACGAGCAATTGAAGATGAAACTTTCCAAAATTCTCTTGAAAAGAGGATCATGTATCTATCAGAGCTCGAAGAAAAGAGAGTAAGAGTGATCGACAAGATCACCGAGCATCAGAATCAAGTCAAGAGACTGTTCGATAAAAAAGCTAAGCAAAGAAATTTCTAGGTGGGAGACCTCGTCCTTCTGTGGGACAAGCGAAGAGAGCCAAAGGGCATGCACGGGAAATTTGATTCTCTGTGGAGAGGGCCTTTCAAGATCAAGCAGCTCAATGGAGAGAATAGCTTCTATCTCTCATATCTAGATGGAACCGAGCTCCCGCTTCCCTATAGCGGGCAGCATCTGAAGATCTTCAGGAAGTAGAGCTTGCTCTCTTCTTTGTACAGTTTGCTTTAGTTGTGTGTTTGTTTTTTGTCATGTGTTTGCTTTTTGTTTGTTGTGTGTTCCCTTTGTTCGCCCTCCAGTCACCCTTGTTTTTGACTCTCTCCAACCCAATGGATAGGCACATAAGATCTGGGATTCTCTACCCCTGAGGTTTGCTCAGGGATAGTCCCCAGAAAGAGCCAGCTGTTATCCCGTAAAATTGGCAAGGGAAATTTTACAGATAACCCTACCGAAAGTTTTGTTCCGATCCCTCGTCAGGGATTCCTTGCGTTCGGAACGTTGCAAAATCCCTTTCCGGGAAATCTAGTTTTCCGAACTTAGCCATTTTTGGTCTTTTTTGGCGGGCGCATATAATGACAATGCAACATCAAATGTTCATGCACCCCCTTTAAAGCCTTTGGCGCATGTTTTCTTGTGTCAACAGGCGTTTTGGTGTGCCTCTCTATGTTGAGTCTTTCCTGCATGCGCCAAGGCGCGTGCGCCTTCCTGTCAACATATCTTTTGTTGCACCCCTTTTTGGTGCGCCAAGGGCGCACATATTCCTCTGTCGACACCACTTTCGGTGCACCATAGGCACACATATTATCGTGTTGACAAGCATTTTGGTGCACCAAAGGGCGCATGTTTTCTTGTGTCGACAGCTCTTTTGGTGCGCCACTTAAAAAGTTGGTGGCACATTTATTGCTTCCTCACCTATAAATAGGCGCGTCTGCGCTGTCATTATCACCAACACAAATCACGTGATTTTCTCTGTACCTGTCTGCGCACCAGCCCTGTCACTTTCGAATTGCTTTGTGGACCCATTTGCACATTTCTTCGTTATAAATATCCGGGTAAGAGGTCCTCTTTCTTTTGTGCTTCGTGTTTGTGGTTTTTGGCTGCTTGTGGGTATGAATTGGATTGAAAAGAATGAAATCATGAACTTGCCCCCCTTCCTTGCTGTCTTTCCACATGATCTTCCCCCTCTTTCCAGATCTGCTGGTAGAGGAAGCTCTGTCCTAAAATATTAGCTTGGAACCCTTTGTTTAAAGCCATTTCTATCACCCCAAACGACCCTGCAAAAGGAGGCTTAACCACATAGAAACCCCTCAGAGAGAGAACTGATGCTTGAAAAGAACTATATTTTTCTTCTCCTTTGGCGCATTGGCACACCCTGCAACATGAAGAACAGTTGCGCCAATGGCGCATCTGTCGCCCCTGTTACACAAAGAGCAGCCGCGCCAATGGCGCACATTCCCTGCCTGCTGCATCGTGAAAAGTTGCGCCCTCAAGGCGCACTGCCTTAGTTTGTTACAAACACTTTCCTCGTGCCCCCTCATGACACACCAAATTCATTTGTTGCATCGCTAAAACTTGCGCCCTATGGCGCACCCTGCATGTGTGCAACATAGAAATTATCCGCGCCAAGTGCAAAGCTTTAAACGGCGCAGGCGCATCCATCATTGCAACAACAGCATGTCATGCAGACCTTTCATGTGCCGCGCCAAGTTCCCTTAAGCACACAAAAAGCATATGTTACACAAACCTTATATGCACCTTTGACGCACCGAAGTTCCATGCAACATGAAAATTATATGCACTTCTGGCGCATCCTGTTCCCGTGTAACATAAAGAATCCATGCGCCCTTTACAAAACACATACATATGGCGCAGGCACACCTTGTGCTTACAGCAACAAAGAATGCACCCTGCAGTTTCCATGCGCCATGCGCCCTTTGGCGCTGATTTATCCCCTGCAACATCCCTTTCCTGTGCGCCTTACTATTTAGCCCTGTAGCCTGCAGCATTCATGCACCCTGCGCCCTGAGGCCTTTAAATTGCTAACTCTTTCTTCTGTCAACATTTCAATGGAAAATTAGACAGCTGACATGGCTTTCTTCAATTGGGTTTCACTTCTTATTGTTGCAGATCAGCAACTAAGTTCAGAAGAACATATGTCAACATCAAGCAAGAAACCTATCAAATCTAAAGGCAAGGCCAAGCTCACAGAAGAAGAAATGAAGTATAAGTATCAGAGGGTCAGAATGCCTGAGTCCCAAGCAGAGTGTGACCTAGACATCAGAGACTCAGAGCTGGGTCATATTGATATGGAGGAATTCTGGGCCAGAACCCAGAGGGTCACGAGAAGTCCATGGATGGACAAGCTGATAGGCAGTGCCCTGCACCTTGCTGGTGGGATCCCAGTCAGTGCCGTAAACAATGAATTTATGATGGTGGTAGCCCGATGCTACAACAAAGACACAAGATGTGTCCATGGTGAGAAGGGCGAGGTTATAATTAACCTCACTGCCCACCACTTTGAGATAATGCTCGGTATTCCTCATCACCGGCACTTTGTGGCCGTCAGCCAACAAGATTGCATCAAGGCCTGGGACGACAATGAAGATCAGTGCATGCAGCTGATGAATGAAGTTTATCTCAAGAACAAAAAAGTAGTGACTCGGTGGCCACAAGTCATTCATCGCAGTGACTTTTTAGAGGAACTCAGCGACACAATTACGTTCCTGAGCAGAGTTTTCGGGCTTCCTGACGCCCATTATTTTCACAAGTGGATGCTGCGGTACCTTGAAACAATGAACAAAAATGTGCCCGATCAACGCTTTGAATGGGCAGAAATTATAAGCAGCACAATCTCTGAGAAGCTACAACAACTCAACACAACGGGGAGGTTCTATATGAACTCCTACGTGGTCTATGCTGCAGCTTCAGAAAGGGACTATCCAGCTCTGATGCGGTGCGGGGTTTGGCCCCAAGTTAAAATCTATGAATACTATCCAGAGCTGAAGCTGGAAAATAGCATCCCCCAATTCACAAAGATCAACGATGCATTCTTCTACTTCATCATCTGCCTGTTGAGGTCGAATATGACTCACGGTCGAACGACCAAGAGCATAGTAGCAGCTACTGAGAAGTGGGGGGCCCTGTTCACTCAATTCCCCACATTTACCTATCTAAGGGCAGTCAATTTCTTGGGGGAACCGACTAGACTACCAAGGTATGCCGGGCCCAAATTGATCCTGTTGGAGCTGTCGAGGCAGCTTGTTACTTATCACGAAAAGTGCCTAAAGAGAAAGAAGGGTGGAACTCCTTTCCCCCTCACAGTGGGTAGATATACGTGTCTCACTCACCACAAGGCAAAAGATATGTTTGCAGAACTGGAGCTGCTGAATCTGAAACATGACTTCCCAGCAAGGCCCACCTTTGACCCGAGAAATTGTTTGCCTAGGGCCAAGCTCGACCCGATCCATATCCCTCAGATCGAAGATATCTACATCGACATATATCATGAGGTTGAGCTCAGGAGGAAGGATCATTCTCGCTTGGCCTTAGCAGAAATCATCCAGTACGGGGTGGCCATCATCCCCAAAGGCTACCAAACTACTGAAGAGGAAGTGGATCAAGTGTATCTTGACACAGGTGGGGATGATTGGCCTTTTGTGATAATTGATAGAACTAAAGCCCCTCAGACAATTGAGGAAAGGGTCAAAGAAACTCTGCGTAGAACAGAACATTGGTGCCGAATGAACGGGCTCATCTACCTCGGGGTTGATTTCACAACCTCTCCGTTGGGCAACGCACCTCCTTGGGCTAAACAACAGCCAAAGGGCAAAGGAAAAGGCAAAGAGGGTGAATCCAGCTCCACCCAAGAGGAAGCTCCTGTAAGTCCTCCTTCCGCTGCACCCGAACAAGTTGTAACTCTAGCTTCCCCAGAGAAAGAAACAGCGGAAGATGTCCCAATAGGCCCATCCACTCAGGATGTCGCCACTGCTGTAACAACTGAGGTCCCTTCTGTTCCTTCTCCTTCCCCTCCTTCCCCTCCTCAGGTGACCCAGGTGACCATTCCTTTGGTCGTGTCCTCTCCCCCTTCTTCTACTGTCCCTCCTGCTTCTTCATCTATCTTCTCTTCTCTCGCGGATCTGTCCCCCTCCATTTCTTCCCTCATCTCTGAGCTCCCTTCCCTTCCTACGTCTTCCTCTCCTGCAGTATCTCTTCCTCCCGTGAGCGCTTCCTCGGCCTCCCTCTCGATGCTGCCTCCAAGTGTCTCCACGTTTTTCCCTTCTACTACTGCAGCTGCCCCCTTCTCTGTTTCTGGTCCTTCTCCCATAAGTCCAGCTTGGATCTCCCAGCACCTAAGTCAGCAGAAAAGAAAATTCCCATCGCACCGATGGACTTCTCCGTGATCCCGTCAAAAGGGGTAAAGAAGCAGAAGCCCATCACACGCTTCTCTCAGAGTGCTTCGGGAGAGAGGGTAATGGAGATCGCGTACCCCAATCCTCTGAAGGATAAAAAGGATCTGTCCTCGACAGATTATACAGTGACTCAAGTCACAATGGGGACGTCTTCTGAAAGCCTTCAGGGAGAGGCCCTATCTGCAGTCGACGCCCTCTGCAAGAAGCTTCAAGAAGCAAAAGAAGAGAAAAGGCTACTGAAAGAGCAAAATAAACATCTGCTCCACGCCTTACAGAAGATGGGCAGTGCACCTCCCACAACTACTGCCGAGACTCCTGAGCCTCTGAGTCAGGATAAAATTAATGAATATGCAAAGATCGGTGAGCAGGGCCTGGTAGTTTCCACTTGGAGGAGCCAGATCCTCAAGGACAGTGAACGCGTAATCACCAAGTTCACCGATTTGTACCTAAACATCAACAAGGTGAACAAAGAACTCCAGGCGTTAGCAGGACCCATATCAGAAGAGCTGGACCATGCTAGGCTGCAACGTGAGACCTTTCAAAGAATGTTTGACTGTTCAGTTGAAGATTTGGTCAAGTTCGGTGTTTTCGATCATCCCAGGGCCCTCAATAAAATCCTTTCCACTCTGGATTACCGGATGGATCAACTGGAATTCGTCCTCGAAAAAATTGATAAGGTAAAGGAAGAAGCCCTGGACGCAATGCACCAAATGGAACAAATCATTCTCAACATATCTCCATAGGTTACTTACTCCTTCTTTTGCCTTAGGGAAAGTTGATGAAACCATTCAAGATCTTCAAGGAGATTGTTTCGTAAGGGCTGAGGGCCAGAGGTCACTTTTGACACAGAGTCCATCAATAACCTGCTGGCATGTCGGGACTTCATCAGGTTTCTAATAGAAGTAGAGAAAGAATATTCCAAACTCCCAGAGAAGCTCATAGAAGAGTGGGAGACTTGCGAGGTAATTAGCAAGCGAGACAAGGATCCTTCCCAGGATCAACTAGAGCCCATGATTAGCAAGTTCATAGAATACCATGCCCAATTCCACATCTCGTCACCTAAGCAGTAGCAAAAGTAGGATACCCCCTTTCGGACACAGGTTGACAACGATGAATGAATTCTTTCTCTTCTCTATCTCTCTCCTTCGACTTTCTTTCTGTAAAATGTCTAAAGTATGTTGGCACGAATGATGACATTGTTTCGCACGGAATGTTTCGGCTCTGGGGGATAGAGTTGCTTCTATCCTTTCATTCCTTTAAGAAACAGATAAGGTTAGGGTTAGGAGGAATACCTGTTGAATGTCGAGAGGGTGTGCGCGTACCGTAGAGAAAGATCAGATCGACTGCGAAGAACTCCTTTTTGTCTGGGAAGGACTACCTGCAAATAAGAATACAAGACCACCAGATTTTGATTAGACAATAAATGAGGGAACTGCCTTGGGCCCAGGAAATATAAAACTTCCTTTCGAAGGTGGTCAAACTCCCCTGCTAATATGAATTAACACAAATTCTAACAAATAAGCTATTGTCCAATTACAATTTGTTTACCTTATTAGAACAATAGAGAAAGGGTTGGTCTTGGTTTAGAATCAAGGTGACCGATGCCGGTCACTATAACCGGTACCGGTTGGCTCTAACCGATATCGGTAGGGGCAATGTTTTAGGGGATTTTGGTGAAGGCTGGTTGTAAGGTAGTTGTGTTGTTTTATAAGGCTGATAAATGAGTGGGGTTAGGTAATGGGGTGATGAGAAGGACTCAGAGAATACGGGGGGTGTTCTTGGGGGTAATGTAAGGGTGGAGGAATGACAGTTAGATGTAGTGTGTTGCTGGGTAGTAGATCTAGGAATAGACTTATGATGGCAGTGGTTCAGAAATTCAAGAAATGTTATTAAAAGAATGTATAAGACTTACTTACTAGTTATTGATGGAAAATGCAGGTTCTGGGACTGTGATGACAAAGATAGGGCTCAAGTAGGATGATCTGACAACCCCAAGATGAGTTATCTCCTCTCCTGATACTCCGATGAGTGTCACAAGGCTCTGGTTACTCAGTTGTAGTTTTTGGGCTTGATGATCCTTCTCTACAAACTCTTCTTGTTTCTTCACTTGTCTCTGCTCGGCCAAGTAAAATCCGGATTCTCTCGACCACTTCTGATGATCCCGATTGATCAAAAATCCTTCGACCTTTGTTTCTGGTTGGGGAGGTCATTTACAGGGAACCGATGG
This sequence comes from Taxus chinensis, assembly GCA_019776745.2. Classification (NCBI taxonomy): domain Eukaryota; kingdom Viridiplantae; phylum Streptophyta; class Pinopsida; order Cupressales; family Taxaceae; genus Taxus; species Taxus chinensis. Next base: position 886,131,506 of record CM034146.1, on the reverse strand, counting down.
CGGTTACGTAACCGACGGCGGTCGAGTAGGAACCGGTATCGGTCAGGTCAAAGTGGGCTATTTTTAGTAAAATAGCCAACTTTCCCTCCTTTTCTCCCGAGGGATTAGTTGCGGGCTTGGTCAAGTCATTATGAGGTTGGTTTTAGGGTGCGGGGTGAGGAGTAATTAGTCATGGGTGTGGATGTGGACCAAGTTATAGGTCTTAATTAGGTTAGTTTAGGGTTAAGACTAGGTCATGATGAGGTGGCAAAAATGAGGTGGCAGGTATGGTGATGTGGATTTATTAATTATAAGGTAATTAATAAATAATTGTGTAAGGTTTAGGTGATGAGGTTAGGTTGCGAAATGAGATGCGGGGCACAGGGTGTCGTAAGACACAAATTTGGTGTCTACATTAGCCCCTTGTTGTCATGTAGTTTGTTTTGTAAAGCTGCACGGACAATAATATGAAGTGGTTTCCCCTGTTAAGGGTATAGGTAATCCCCCTCAAATCTATCACAGATTGAGATAGCGTGAAATCAGGGATAGGGTTGATAAAGGGTAAATGGTGTTTAGATAATGGTAAGATGGTGGGGTAGGTCCAAGGAAGCAGACGCACGTTGACATGCAGTAGTGTGACCAGGGTACATGATTTGAAGAGCAAACAAGCAATTCATAGGCAAAGGTCGATAGTTTATCCAAACAAGGGTGATATAATCCTGGTATCCAAGGCATAGGAAGTAGCTCCAGGGGATATAACGGGTAAGGTACAGGAACGTTTAGGCATGTTCGGCAGTACCAAATGGTTGGTTTGGTTGAGATAAACGTCACGGTCTTGGTCTAGGAAAAGTTGGTCGACTGATCAAGTCAAGGACCCTAATCATGCTAAAACACGAACAGGTGAGCTCGATTGAACAAAAAGCTACATGATGGGTGGATAAAATTGTATTGTGTTGATGTTGGGCGAGGTATTTAATTGGTGCGGCCTTAGGTCGGGCCAAATGGTTGGGTGCGGCCTTGGGTCGGGCCAAATGGTTGGGTGCGGCCTTGGGTCGGGCCAAATGGGTTGGTTGTGGCCTTGGGTCGGGCCAGATGGTTGGTTGCGGCCTTGGGTCAGGCCAAATGGTTGGTTACGGTCTTGGGTCAGGCCAGATTGGTTGGTTACGGCCTTGGGTCGGGCCAAATGGTTGGTTGCGGCCTTGGGTAGGGCCAAATTAGTTGGTTGCGCCGGCCTTGGGTCGGGACAAATGGTTGGTTGCGGCCTTGGGTCGGGCCAAATGGGTGGTTGCGGCCTTGGGTCGAGCCAAATGGGTTGGTTACGGCCTTGGGTCGGGCCAAATGGTTGGTTACGGCCTTGGGTCGGGCCAAATGGTTGGTTGCGGCCTTGGGTCGGGCCAAATGGGTTGGTTGGGGCCTTGGGTCGGGCCAATGAAGGGTGCGGCCTTAGGTCAGGCCAAAGGGTTGGTTGGGGCCTTGGGTCGGGCCAAGGGTTGGGTATCGGGCCAAATGGCGATGTTGGGTCGGGAAAGGGTTGGTTGGGGCCTTGGGTTGGGCCAAACGGGTTGGTTGGGGCCTTGGGTCATGAAGTAAAAAAAAAAAAAAAAAAAAGGCTAATTAGCAATGGAGGGTATAGGTGATGTGGGGAAAGGTAATGTGGGAAAAAGAGATTGGTGAATAAAGGTAGAAGTTGGGGAAGGTAGGAATTTAAACCGATATCGGCTAGAGACCGATATCGGTTAGGTGACCGATACCGGTTCCTTAGGGCAGAATATAACCGGTATCGGTTATAGGTCGAAAAACCTATAAAAAGAAAAAATACGGCCTGTCATTGTCATATTGTCAATTTGAAACCCAATTTGAGTTGTCTGAGGTGTATTGTTGAGATTGGAGCATTTGTTGGCTGAGGTGGCACTATTTGAGTGGAGAAGTGAGTGATTGGTAGGCCCTAGCGAGGAGGAGGCAGCATTTGATTGGTGGAGGACCCAGCAGAGGAGAGTTAGAGCCATGGCACAGCCAGGAGGAGCTGGAGGTGCTGGACCAGCTGGACCACCACCACCCATCCCACCACGACGACGTGTCGTCGTACCGGTAGGTTCGAAACCTCTCATTGTGTGAATTTGATGTTGTTAAGCTATTTTTGGGGGTTTGGGTAGGAATCCATGTTTTGGTAAAATAATGAATAAATTGAAGTTATTTGAAAAATGAAGAGGATAGATGGGTTAAATAGGGCAAGGCGGCAGGGTGGGTAGATTTTTAGGGTGTTTGGGTGGGTAAATAGGGATAAATAGGGGAAAAAAGGATTTGGGGGGCCGCGTCGGGTTCGGCCCGTAATTTTTCAGTGACCGATGCCGGTCACTAAGCGACCGGCATCGGTCAAGAAATTTCGGGGCAGGGTGGGTTTGTGGGTGACCGGTGTCGGTCGTACGTCGACCGGCGTCGGTGGAGAGGGGACCGGTGGCGGTCATGGGTGACCGGTACCGGTCCCTAGTTAGGAATATTTATTTTGTTGGTTGGTTTTGTTGTGGTTTTGGGTGTTTGGTGGTTGTTGGGGCTGTTGTTTGGGTGTTTGGTTATTAGTGGTTTGGGTTTTGTGTTTGTGGGGGTGAAGAGGGAAGGGGTAGAGGTTAATAGGAAGGTTGATTGGTGAGTGGGGGGAAAAATGGGGTGACTGTGTGGTTGGTGCGTTCGGATAGATTAGGTGTTGGGCATGAATGGGGAGGTGTTAAATTGGTAGGGGCATAGGTAAATGGTGAGAGTAGAGCTGAGTGATTGGTAGGGTGTGCGAGATAAGGCAAGGGGATATCGTAAATTTTTTAGGGTAAAATAGGTGGGTGTAGGTGTGTGTTATAGAGTCGGGTTGTGGTCGGGTGGGTAAAAGGGGGTATAGAAGGTTAACGTAGTTGTTGTTTGAAAGGGTAGGTCTAATGAAGTGGGTGATTTGTGCAGGCACGTCAGCAGCTGACTATGCGGGATAGGATGCCTCCGCTGTTGAGACGGATGCGGCCACACGTGTCCGCGGCGGACTGGGCCATCATGCGCGAGGTGGGACTCGGTGGAGTCCAGCGTTATAGGGTGATAGAGAGGGATCACAGTCTTATGGTCGCCCTCATCGAGAGATGGGATCCGGCGACCAATGTGTTCCATCTCCCGACTGGAGAGATGACCATTACCTTGGAGGATGTGTATCGCATCCTTAGATTACCGATCGATGGAGAGGCAGTCTTCCAGGTGGATGCAGAGACAGCCATGGACAGCATCTTACAGGTATTCGGGGATGCAGCCGCGCTATTGACTTATCACAGCGCGAGCATCGCCTATGGGGATATGTATCGTGCCCACCGACATGAGACACGGCTTGCCGTGTTGATGATGATCGGCATTACATGCTTCGCCCTCCCGGACTCAGAGGGAGGCCGCTTTCCACGGGCGCTGATGGGGGTATTACACGAGATGGTTGAGGAGCATACATGTTATGCTTGGGCACCAGTATACCTGGTGCAGTTATACCGAGAGCTGTGGGGCTACCGCCGGATGAGGCGATTCGGGATTTGCTCTACGTTTTTGTTACATTGTTGGGCATATGAGCATATCATATGCATTCGACCAGTAGGGCTGCCCCAGCAGCCAGGGCCACAGGTGATTTATAGATATGGCTTTCAGAGGTGGCTGGGGGTCGTGGGCCAGCCACGGGCAGTTCTCGCCGGACGGGATGTAGCATATTACCGGCACGTATTAGAGGGCGTGACTGCCCTGGATATTGTATGGAGGCCTTACAGAGGTCATCAGCCCCGCGGAGGAGCCCGATCACAGTTGCGGTGGATCCAGTATACATTCTGGATAGCGGGACGGAGGCCGGGAGAGTATGAGCGGATACCCCTGGAGAGGGTACGACGACAGATGGGGCTACGACAGGATGAGCCACCTCCCTTCCCTCAGTACCGGAGGGATGATGTAGAGGCTCCACTGCCTGCACCACAGCCTATGGACCCAGATTGGGTAGCCGAGCGGTAGGCAGACGATACAGTGGATGACGCGGGTGTACAGGATCATTTTTGGTATGGTGGGCAGGGGAGAGAGCCGCGAGGAGAGCACAGCCCGCACAGCCAGACTTAGCGGCTGTTAGAGCAGAGAGGGACCAGCTCAGGGGACAGGTACAGTTGTTACAGGGGCAGCTTGCTGCTGCACAGGCACAGATAGGTGTCCTACAGGGGCAGTTAGCCCAGGCACAGGTACAGGCCCAGCCAGCCACAGGCACCACCACAGGTACAGGTACCGCCACAGGCACCACCAGCGGCACCAGCACAGGCACAGGTACAGGCACCACCACCGGCGCAGCCACAGGCACCGGCACAGGCACAGGGTGTACTGGTAGGACAGGGGCCATTGGTATTAGGAGTCGGGGGACCAGCCCCAGCAGCTTTGGTGGCACGGGCCCGGTATATGGAGGTGAGAGCGGAGGCCCGGTACTATCAGGACATCCTTGATGGTACCGGGGCTGACTATCAGCCGTATGCGGCGCATAGAGCGGAGACCTCGCGGAGTCAGAGATCCCAGGGTGGTGCAGCTACAGCCGGTGGGTCGGTGACAGGGAGGAGGCGGGAGCCAGGGCCAGGACCCACAGGGAGAGGTGCTGAGGGCGGTGGGGAGAGTTGAGACATCCCTGGGTCAGAGTTAGATGGTTTTGTGTGTATATTGGATATTAGATAGAGGCACCGGTCTGCGAACCGGTTATGTATAGAGAGGCCTGCGTGCCCACATATGATTCTTTCATTTATTTATTCATTTATTGTATATACCGGCCTGCGAGCCGAGTACGGGTTGTACCGTTGATACCGGCCTGCGAGCCGAGTATATTTTTGATATGAGAGACCGGCCTGCGAGCCGAGTCGATATTATTGACAGTTGTTGCGGCCTGCGTGCCGGCTTTGTATTATCATGAGATCACAGAGGCCCCTATGCAGGGCAAGTTGTATATTTGAAACCTTTGGTATATATATATATATATATATATATATATATATATATATATATATATATATATATATGATGATTTTGACCCACATGGTGTATATGAAATGGTGTATGTGTTTTGTCGATGGTTTGTCTTATTGAATGTATGATGAGTTTGATCCACATGGTTTATATATTATGGTGTTGATGTCTTTTGTTGATGGCTTTTTGAAATGGAATGTATGTATATATAGATGATGAGTTTAATTGACATGTTGTGTTTATGAAATGTTGTATGTGTTGTGTCGCTGGTTTGTGAAATTGAACGTATGTAGCTGCTGAGTTGGATCCAAATGGTGTATAGATTGATGGTTTTTGATATCGTTTGTTGATGGCTTGTTTGTGTTCGTAATATGGATAGATGATGTTGATGAAATTGTGATGAGATATGGATTTAATGAAAAATTATAGATAATGGTGTTGGTTATGCAGGTAAAAGGGACGGGCGCCACAAATATTTGCAAAAACGAAGAAACGGCTTAGGTTTAAGCAAAAAGGGGACACATGACCGATATCGGTTATGTAACCGATGTCGGTAGCTATATGACCGATAGCGGTTATGTAACCGATATCGGTTATGCCAGAATTATTTTCCTAAAAATAGAATTGCTTGGTTGGCAACTTAAGTTCTTATTTTAGCATTCTTATTTTTAGATGCATGCAACAAGTTAAATATGCGAATGCGACGCTGTTTGACAACTGATACAGGTAATTGCATGAAAGAATTTGAGTGATAAGGAGGAAAGAGACAGGTGAAGTGAGTGTGGGCTGAGATTCAGAAGGTAGAAAGACAAGTTATATTTGAAGAGGGTGGTGAACATGGCTGAACGAGGAGAAGCATCCAGCAGGCAGGGACGAGGGGGAAGACATGTTCCGCCCCAAGCTGCTGCATCCCGAGAGGTAAACTGTTTGGTTGTAATTTGATTCTTGCATGTTTTGTGAATAGGATGAGAGAAGTGTAAGTGGGTAAAGATGAGAAAGAAAAGGTGATAGGCAAGGGTTGGGGATGGGGTGAGTGCTATGGGGTAGGTAGACAGGGTGGTCACGTATGTTTTTAGGTATAAATAGGAGTAAACGGGCAAAATAATTATCGTAGGTGTATGTTTTAAGCAGGGTAAGTATATTTGTGACAGTGACCGGTATCGTTTAGAAATAACCGGTATCGGTTAGCAAACCGGTGTCGGTTATCCATAACCGATATCGGTCACTGTAGGAGTTTCCAGAATTTGAGAAAAAACCCGTGGAGATTTGTTCTATTGAATAATTATGTGTCGTTTTGATGTATGCAGGCGGAAGCAGGGTTAAGGATGAATGATACTGTGCCAGCGTTGTTGTCACGAATCCGAGCGGATGTAACACCAGCTGAATGGGCATTGATAAATCATTTGGGGTTAAGTGGAATCCGCTATTATTCACGAATCACGCGTAACCATGCTATGTTGCAGGCGTTGATTGAGAGATGGAATCCAGAAAAGAATACCTTCTATCTGCCAACAGGGGAGATGACAGTGACTTTGGAAGATGTGTTCCGTATTTTGAGACTCCCAATGATAGGAAAAACAGTGTATCAGGCGTTGCCTAGCGCGGGGCGGGCAGCGATAACAACAGTATTCGGTTCAGCTGCGCGAGATTTGACACAGCGAGGTTTATCATTTACGTATGGTACAATGTATGCAACACACCCTGAGGAAACAAGGTTGGCCGTGCTATTAATGATAGCGGTGGGGTATTATGCATTACCGAGGGCGGAGGGTGGAAGATTTCCCAAAGCATTGATGAGTGTTATTTGGGAAATGATAGAAATGAGCGTGACTTTCGCATGGGCACCCGCATATCTGGCAGAGTTATATAGGGGTTTATGGGCCTGCAAGTGAAAACACAGGACGACACTGGATTGTTCGTACTTATTACATTGTTGGGCCTATGAGCATATTGTTTGTGTGCGTCCAATAGGCCGACCCATCGAGTCGGGAGAGGCAGGAGTGCAAAGGTTGGGATTCAGACGATGGGTCCAGACAGAACAAGAAGCGAGATCCCAGGCCGTGATAGATGACATCGAGTATTATAGACAGGTATGGGAGATGGTGACGATTGCGGATATTTGTTGGAGGCCTTACGGGAACTATATGGTGACAGAGCACATAGCTGAGGAGTTGAGGGGTGTAGAGCGATTGAGGTGGATCGCAGGGCACAGGCCGGGTGAGTACGAGAGGATTCCTCTAGATCGCGTGCGGTGACAATTTGGGTTCGTTCAGGATATACCTATGACATATAGACCATACATGAGGATTGATGCCGAGGCAGCATTCTCACCTCCCCGGCCTACACCTCCAGAAGGGCCAGAAGAGATAGCAGCCGATCGTAGGGTAATGGATGCGGGAACGACAGAGGCCTATAGAGTATGGTGGGTAGCAGAGCTGCGAGGTGCACGTGAGCACCCAGACATAGCTGTGATTACAGCGGAGAGAGATCGTCTGCAGGATTTGGCTCACCAGCTTCAAACACAGGTGAATGAGACAATGGGATTGTTAGAGGTTTCACAGTTACGAGTGGAGAGACTGGAGGCAAGATTCCTCCACGCGAGAGGACGTATTCGTATGTTACAGGAGATGTTGGCGGATCAGTGGGAGGAACCAATGGCAGTGGCACCTTTGAGGATGGAGAGGCCAACTGAGGGGCATCGACGATCACGATCACCACCTGATTCGGGAGGAGGTGCAAGGGTCTAAGTGAATTTCATAGGAATATAAGAATAAATAAGGATGCCGACCTGCGAGTCGATGATAGAGAAGATGTATTTGTTTAACATCTAAAATAAAACTAAAGATGTATGTTGTTTTGAGTGATGATAATAATAAGAATGGTTGTGTTTTGAATGTTGTTTTTGTTTTGTTTGAAAAAGGATAAAGATGAATGTTGGCAAATAGAAATACACAAAAAATATTTATATTTACAACACATGATAGGGTATGGTAGGGGATGGTCGAGCTAACCTTGGGAGACCCCATGTCTCCTAAGTGCTGCCTACATAGCCCATTGCACAAAGCAAGGAAGGGCCTCAGACCGATGTAGTTCTCCCTTAGGACCAGGGAGAGGTGAATTCAGGCAATTTGGTTATGGTTAGGCAATTTGTTGGTTGGTAAAAATTTGATGTTGGTAGGGTAAAAATGTTGATGGTGTTGGTAGGGTAATGTTGTTGGTGTAGGTATAGGTGAAGCGAAAGTTAGCATACCCAAGTAGTAGGGAATCGTGTCCTGATTAAGGTCAACACACAATCCTAGAGTCGAGCAAAAGAGGCCAGAGTGTCCCGTAGTTGAGAAGAGCTAAACAAACCACATATTAATGTAGGATGAGCTTGAGTCCCTAGGTACCTTGCATAGGCGAGAAGTCGATAGGTGAAAAGAGTGGTATAATCACAATATATCGGATATACGTCACGTCCCTTGAGTTTTGTTGTTTTGACAAATGGTGAGGTGAGGTGATTGATGTGGGCGAGGGTGCAGAGAACTTATTATAAGATGATTATTCTGACAAAAGAGAACCAAACCTAAATAGACAAGTCCATGACTCAAAAGTGTTTTGAAATACTGCTTTTATTTTTATTTTATTTTTCTGGATATAGACTGATCGATGCGGGAAGTCTACATGGGATATGTATTTTGTTGTTCTTGAGGTCTTCACGAAGCTGATCAATGTGAGAAGCTTCTGATAAAGGCTGACTGTGTATAGCTGTCCTTCAAGGGAGCAGTCTATTTATAGTAGCAGATGCGGTGTTTATGTATAGCTGTCCTTCGGGGGAGCAGTCTATATATAATAGCAGCAATAGTTTGGCATATAGCTGTCCTTCAAGGGAGCAGTCTATTGTATAATTTAGAGGTCTAGATGTCCGTTGGGCATAAAGCATCTAGTTTTGTAGGAAGTTTGACTCAAGAAAATCCCATAAGTGTTTTAATTAAGAATGTGTCATTTTGATACTTTGAAGTCATGGACTAGACTAAAAAGGGGAAGGCATCTTTTAAGGGGAGGTGATAATCAAACCATGTGAGCTTGATTTGATTTTGAGATGCAAGAAACAAAGTGTATGCGGTGGTAAATGAGCTCAAGGGATGAGCGTAAGGTAGATAAGAAGTGACACAACACTGAATTCAACAGTAGAATGGTCGAAGATGCAAGGCATTAAGGGGCTCAGGCTCAGGTTTACCATTAAGCGAAGCTAAACGATAAGTGCCTGATCCATAAGTGTGAGTGATAATGTAAGGCCCAATCCAATTAGGAGCAAATTTTCCACGTTTGCTCTTTTCTAGTTTGGTTACATGTTGATTCTCTTTGAGGACAAGATCACCAACCTTAAAGGTACGCTCATGAATTCGCTTATCATAAGCATGCTTGATGCGTTTTTGATAGATTTGAAGGTGGTCAAGAGCCGTAAGACGACGCTCGTCAAGAAGCTCTAATTGGGCTAACCGCTCTTGGCGGAAATCATCGTTGGTGAGAATATCCTGAAGAGATATTCTGAGGGAGGGTATTTGTATTTCGAGAGGCAAGACAGCCTCGGTACCATATACCAAAGAAAATGGTGTGGCATTAGTGGAGGTACGAATGCTAGTACGATAAGCCCAAAGGGCAAAGGGAATGTGATCATGCCAATTTCTTCCAGAATCATTAACAACTTTCATGAGGATTTTGGTTAGGGTTTTATTAGAAGATTCAGCTTGACCATTGGCCTGTGGATAGTAAGGTGATGAGAAACTAAGTTTGATACCAAAGTTGTCACAAAGGTCTTGTAACAACTTATTTTTGAAAGATTTACCATTATCTGTTATTAGGCGATGAGGAATACCAAAACGACAGATAATGTGATGGTTAACGAATTCGACGATTTTTTCTTTTTTGGTTGAAATGAGTGGAATGGCCTCCACCCATTTTGTGTAATATTCGGTTGCCGTGATTATCCAACGGTGACGTTGCGAAGAGGGCGGGTGAATCTCACCAATAAGGTCTAAACCCCATTGTGAGAAAGGCCAAAGATCTCGTGCGACTTGTAGCGGATGGCTAGGAGTATGTTGAAGGTTGGCATGTTGTTGACACATAACACAACGCTTAACATATTCGTAGCAGTCGTTATTAAGAGTAGGCCAATAATAACCTAGGCGAAGGATTCGTTTAGCCACGGCAAGGCCACTAAAATGTCCGCCACAAATACCGTCATGGACCTGTTGGATGGTATAGGTGACCTCCGCACCGGTTAGACATCGAAGGAGGATGCCATCAAAGCCACGTTTATAAAGGAGTCCCCCCATGACGACATAACGAGAAACACGTTTAAGAAAAGCGCGTTTGCCAGTACTAGTAAGGTCAGGTGGGAGAACGGAGGTTGTAAGGTAGTCGTGAAATTGGTGGTACCAGGTATCCTGCGAATTAGCAGACACATTATTTATCATACAAACAACCGGGGCTGAGTAGGATGGGGCAAAGAGTTGTTGGACCAAGACGAATATGTCAGAGTCAGTTGGTGAGGCAGGAATTTGCGAGGCTAAGCAAGCCATAGTATCCGCAAATTTGTTAGTGGAGCGGGGAATGGTCTGGATAGAATAACGAGTAAATGAGGTCAAAAGTGAATCCACGTAATGTTTGTACTTTTGAAGTTCCTCATTTTTACATTGGTAGATGCCCATAACTTGATTGACTACCAATTGAGAGTCACCAAAAATATTAATAGATTTGACACCTAAGTGTAACGCAACCTGGAGACCCAAAACAAGGGCCTCGTATTCCGCTGTATTATTAGTGCAGGGGAAATCGAGCCGGAATGAAAGAGGCATAGGTTCAGCGTCAAGAGGAATGAGAACAACGCCGGCCCCTCCGCCGCGCTGGCATTTGGATCCATCGAAGAAGAGGGTCATTGGATACGACTCTTCCCTGAGTGAAAGAGTGGCGATGAGTTCGTCGGGGAAATTAAAATTGGTAAATTGTTCCCCAGGTAAAGGGGCCTCCGCAAGTTGGTCCGCAATAGTTTGTCCTTTGATTGACTTCTGTTGTACAAACTCAAGGTCGAGGTCAGCGAGGAGCATAAGCCATCGGGCGATGCGTTGGTTTAGATGTGGTTTGGCATACATATAATGAATGGGGTCCGCGTTGGTGATGACAAAAGTTTTGTGATTCAGGAGGTAGTGTCGAGTTTGGTGGCTACGAATGATAGGGCTAGGCACAATTTTTCTACATGTGTATACCTAGTCTCGTAATCCACGAGAGTACGACTTATATAATAAATGGCTTGTTCTCGACGTGCCGAGTCCCGATGTGCGAGCATGGCTCCTATAGCATGGTCAGTGGCAGAAAGGTAAAGGTAGAAAGGGCGATCATCCTGAGGTGGGATAAGCACGGGTGGCTGCAAGAGATAGGCTTTGAGAGCTTCAAAGGCTTGGTGACACTCTTCGCTCCATTGAAAGGCAATGTCCTTTTTAAGAAGGTGATGGAAAGGTTGACATCGATCCGAGAGTTGGGAGATGAAACGCCGGATGGATTGAAGTTTACCCTGCAAACTACGCAATTGTTTGAGGTTTTTGGGTGGGGGCATTTCTAGGATAGCTTTGACTTTAGATGGATCGACCTCAATGCCACGCAAAGAGACGATAAAGCCAAGAAGTTTTCCCGAAAGAACACCAAAGACACATTTCTTTGGTTGAAGCCAGACCGAATATTGTAACAGGCGATCGAAAATAATGGTTAAAACATCGAGATGTTCACTGCGATGTTTAGATTTGCCAAGAAGATCATCGACATAATCCTCAAGGATAGTGTGCATAATGTCATGAAAAATGTAAGTCATAGCCCGCTGATAGGTCGCACCAGCATTCTTAAGGCCAAACGGCATGACACGATAACAGAAGGTTCCCCAAGGAGTTATGAAGGTAGTTTTATGTTGATCGGCCGGGGCTACCAAAATTTGATTGTATCCCGAAAAACCATCCATGAGAGAAAGCATTTCATGGCCCGCAGTGAGATCAACAAGTTGATCAATACTTGGGAGGGGGAAGTCATCCTTGGGGCAAGCGAGGTTAAGGTCTCAGAAATCCGTGCATATCTGGAGTCCCCCCGTCGCTTTAGTGACAGGTACGATGTTAGAAATCCATTGAGGATAGTCAATAGGCAAGATGAAGGAAACAGAAAGGAGTCGTTGAAGCTCTTCTTTGACCAAGAGGGCAATGCGTGGATGCATTTTTCTCAGTTTTTGTTTGACTGGTTTGGAATCAGGTTTTAGGGTGATGTTATGGACAGCAATGTCAGGATCAATTCCTGGCATGTCAGCGTAGGACCAAGCGAAAGCTTGGTTGCGGGTACGGAGAAAGGTAGTAAAGGTGGCTTGTTCTGATGTGTTAAGGGATTGTCCGATCTTCACAACGTGAGGATCCTCCTCTGTGTGGATGTTGATTTCTATAGTCGACTCATTCAACATGGTTTGAGTTTCAGATGGTAAGGCGCATTGAATATAGGAGTCATCCGCACCAAGGTAAGTGAGGATGGAGTCGTCATCCTGGCACTCAACAACATTAATCGAAGGTGAATCCTCTTCGATCATGTCTGGATACAGAAGGGGAAGAGAAGATGGGTCCTCATTATCTCGTTGATAAGTGAGAGGACCTAGGAAGATAGCATTTATGAAAAAAAAAAGTTAGGAGGGATAGATTCAGGGTCTATCGACTCTGTGGGTGATGATGGCAAAATGGGTGATGATGGTTTGGTAGGGGTGACGTCGTCATCTTCCAGGATACAACTGACACGAGGTTTCTCCGGTGTAAGTGTTTCAGGAAAACCGAGACCACTACGATCATTGTGTTTGCGTGTAGTCACGGGAATGAGTGTATGTCGGCCTTGTTCATAAAGACCAAAACCAAAGCCTTTCCAAGCACAGCGAGTCAAGAAGGTGAGGGCGAAACAATGATTTGTCAAGTATTGAAAATCGGATTGGAAGGGAACCACACCAAGAGGAGGTTCAGGGGTAACGGAGGATGCGTCAACACCCCCATATGTTAGGTTGGTGCGGCAATGGGGTGGTCCGTAAGAGATTACCTCCCCCACGCGACGGTCGTAGGTAGGATGCGCATGTAACTTTCCGTACTCCTGCGGGGTATGGAAAGAGCTAACGTTATATAGGCGGTATTCCCCCAGAGTAAGGCGTTGAAAAACATCTACTAAGGGGTCGGAGGTTGGGATGTTATCTGTGGGAAAGGAAGTGGTATTTGTGACGGCGGTTTCATTGGTTGAAGGTGTAGGTGCGGTTGAAGTGGATGGTTGGGTTGGATGAATGGGTGTCTTGACTGGTACAAGCACATCATTAGGGCGATACAACATATTGCAGGTTTTGAAGGGGGGAGGATCAGCTTTTACGGTGTAGGACTTTCCCTCGTACTCAAATTTTATGCATCTATGTAAGGTGGAAGGAACGCATCCCATAGCCCGGATCCAAGGGCGGCCTAACAACATATTGTATTGGAACTCTCCCTCAAGGACATAGAAGAGTTCAGGTAAAGTACGTGGTCCTACACGAATATTAAGGATCACGGTGCCTAAGGTAGAAGTAATAGCATCATTGAATGACCGCAACATGATGGGGTTGGCACACATGCAGCTAGAAGGGATATTCATTTGTTGGAAGGCTTTTGAAGAGATGATGTTTAGGCTAGCACCCCCGTCAATCATAACACGACGTACCCGAATGTCCCGGACATAAGCTGAGATGAAAAGAGCAGGGTCAGGATCTTCAGCACCAAAGTCGATAATTTCATCTTCGGAGAAACTGACAGCAGCGGCTTGCTGTACAGAGACAGAAGTGGTTGGGGAGATAGATTGTTTGGTGAGCGAAGCAACGTGATTGGGTGTTAGAATAGAGGTAACAGGCAAGGTTTCATTAGGTAAGACCTCTATCCCTTGAAGGATTTCAACGAGAGCTTGTCGATGAGATTCAGAAGTCTGAATGAGATCATACAGTGTCATTTTTACAGGCGATTGGTGAAGCTGTTTGATCATGGTTCGGTGGGCAATTCCATTAGAGACGGGGTAGGTGGGTCCACGAATAACCACTTTAGGTGGTGGTGCGATCGGGATGGTGGACGGAGAAAGAGATGCCGCAGGTGTGTTTTCTTTCGTTTTCCCATTGTTTTTCTGCCCTCGAGTAGCAACACTAATCATATTGATCTCGTGAATACGAGAGGAGGAAGACGGTAGGGATAGGTCATGGTCTTCGAGAGGTGGGGCTGTAATAATGATAGATCTTGGTGAGGCGGGGACAGGTGGTATAGGAGAGGGAATTGAAGCTAAAGGTCTCTCTCTTCGTAAGTTGTCTTTCTTAACTTTTCTATCTGAGAGAGGTGACTGACGAAGTATGGCTTTCAACGCTTTGCATCCCTCTACGTCATGTCCTGGTGTGCGGTGGTAAGCGCAGATTTTAGACTCATCGTAACCTATAGGTCGAGGTTTAGATGGATCATAAGGTCTAAGTGGGGGTAGGGAAATGGTCGCATTCTCTACCAACATAGCAAGGATTTTGGCGTAAGACCCTTTGAGTGGGTCAAAGTCAGAGGAAGAGGAGGCTATTGACTGGGTCAATTCTGGTGATGACGTGGTATGGTTGGTTTGTATGGGTGGTGGTTTAGCCAAGGAGTTTTGATAATGGGTTTTAACTAAACGTGGCTTCTTTGGCGCAGAAGCTATGTTTAGCTGGTTGGATGATGAGGCCACAGATGATGTGGTATTAGAAAACAACCACGGAGAAATAGGAGTGACAGAAAACAAATCTTTTGATGATGGAATTTGTTTAGGGTTGATAGGTGGACAGGATACGTGGGGTGACGGTGTTGCTATACCCTTGGATTTCTGTATGGGTGCAGAAGGCGTAGGTCGCTTTAAAGAAAATGCAGGAGGTATGATATATTGATGCAAGGTAGAGGGATGGGGTCCCAATATGGAAGGTAGGTGTGACGACGAGGGTTTTAGTTGTGATAGCGGCATAGATTGAGGAGATTGAGTCTGTCTCCTAATGGGATGGACGGCTTTATTTTTAGATAAATCAAGCCGCTTAGGTGGGTGTGTTAGACTGGGTATTGGTGAGGTCCCAAGCGTAGGGGAAGATTTGGTTAGGTTAATAGAAGTGGATGAGGTATTTGGTAGAGATGAGGGGGGTGAAGATGAGGACATAGGCATTTTAAGCTTCTGTAAACACTTCGGGTATATGGTAGAGGCATCTGGATCGGTCATCTGCATTTGAGTAGAATATGGCGTACTCAAACGTTCCCATAGGACTCATCTATCTTCTGGGGAATGACAGTCCTCACGTGTGAATAGGAACTTTTGTATGGAAGAAAGGTGGGTTGTGATTCCGGTCCACTGTGGGTGTGATACAGGGGGTAGATGAGGCACTGTATCAATGGGCGTTAAGAGGTCAACCGGTTGCTGAAAAGATTTAGGCGATGAAGAACTAATAGGTAGGAGGGCGTGTTTGAGAGAATCCGTCATGTTTAAAGAATGTGGTGATGTCGGTTCAAGAGGTTTCTCATCTAAGGATGACAAAAGAAGTGGCGAGCCTTCCTCTTGTACAGCAAGAATGGTAGAAGGAGACGTTTGGGAAATAGATAAATTAGATAACATCCGCTCACAGTCTTGCAAGGATGTGGTGTAAGAAGGCTCATTTGTGAGAAGGGAACTCTGGGCGGTTAATTCCTTAATGGGTAAAGGAACGGCGAGGATTTCAGTTTGTCTTGATGGTGATGAAGGGGGTTCTGGTTCCTGCGTTAGTGAAGAGGCTTGATTCAAAATTTGTTCGATAGAGGTTTTTGGCTGGGAGTCGAAGACTGCATGGATCTCGTGAACACTCTCCTCGGCTAAGATATCTTGGTTTAGGTTACTGTTAGAAGAGTGGTTCGGGAATGGTTTGTTGAATATTTTCAAATTTTGGTTAGCAGGGGCGTTAGGATTATCGAGGGCTATATCCCCCGCATCAACCATTTCCTGCACTATGTTTTTCAACATCTTGCAGTTTTCATGACTGTGTCCCTTCACGCGGTGGAAGTTACAGAAGTCATTTTCTTTGTACCAAGAAGGTATGGCGCGAGTGGAATCAAACCCGGAGTGAGGTTTAACAGGAGGTAAGGTAATGGCTCCTGCTTTAAGCAATTTTTCCAATATCACACCATATGTTTCTCCCAAGGGAGTGTAGTTGATGGGCTCTGCTTTATACTTATAGGTGGTTTTTGGTGGGGTATTAGATGGTGGTTGGGATTTGACCA
Organism: Taxus chinensis; assembly: GCA_019776745.2. Classification (NCBI taxonomy): domain Eukaryota; kingdom Viridiplantae; phylum Streptophyta; class Pinopsida; order Cupressales; family Taxaceae; genus Taxus; species Taxus chinensis. Next base: position 886,115,235 of record CM034146.1, on the reverse strand, counting down.
TCACCGCGTGCACGGCTCCTTTTGATTTCGAAGCAGTCGATGGGTGAGGATTGGTGGTGTTAGGTTTGTTGGTAGAATCTTGGGTTCAGAAACTGGGGTTTTTGTTGCGCAACCGCAATTTCTCTTCCTCTAAGGCTCGAATCTCTAGTTTTCGAGCCATAGTAAAGGCCTCATCAAATGTACGGAAAGTTTGAATTTGGAGGGTAGGAGAGATGTGCTTAGCGCAGGCCCGCGTAAAGAGTTCAATAAGTTTGGCCTGAGGCAAGGCATACGTAAGTTGGTTGATAAGGCCCCGCCATCGTCCAACAAAATCTGTGATAGATTCGTCTTCAAATTGTCGGATGGCATAGAGGTCGGTGATAGATACTTTCTTGGCAATGTTAATGGAGAAATGATCCAAGAAAGATTGGGCTAGCTGGTTAAAAGAGAAGATTGAGTGCTGGGTTAAAGCACTGTACCACTCCAAGGCGGGTCCTGATAAGGACATGGGAAAGGTGCGGAGTAGTAAAGCATCATCGTGAGCAATCAGATAGCAGGCATGTCTAAATGATCGCAAGTGTTGTTGAGGGTCCTCCTTACTATTAAAACGGGTAAATTTTGGTAATTCCCATTGAGGAGGATATGAATGAAGGGGGACTGAAGGGTGGATAGGCTCCCGACAAACTTGCTCGTATGTCAAGGCGCTACGACTTCCTGAAACAGAAGCCTCCAGATTTTGCATTTTGTCCATCATTTGTTTAATTAAATCAGTAGTTGGATGAGATGATGGTGTGGTTGTGGTAAACGGAGGCAAATTGGGCCAAGGGCCACCGCTAGACAATGGTGGGGTTAAATGTTGATAAGGTATGGAGGATGAATGTGTTGAGGCGACCGAATAGGGATGTCCTATATAAGACGTTGAGGTTACCGGATATGTGTGTGGAAATGAAAAGGTGGGCGGAGCTTGAGAAGGAAAGCTCGTGTGGATAGGTGGCAGAGAGCAAGTCATGAACGGAACAGTCTGCAAGAGAGACGAGGTAGGAGCAGTCGGCGGTAATGACATGTTGGGCCCAAGATTAACCAAAGGAAAGCCAATATGTGCCGTATGAACCCCTGAAGCTGCTGAGCTAGGAGACGGGACTAAGGATGCAGAAGGCAAAGCGGAGTTATCAGGTGGAGAAGGAGCTAAATGAGTAGCTATACTGATAGGCATGCCAACAAGGAGTTGACCATCAGGCGTACGGTCAGGGGCATGAGACAAATAGTATTGTACAGTGCTAGGATTAGCATCCAGAAATTTGGGAAATTCCTTATCTCCTACAGGAATTTTAGGAACCTCGCTGGTGTCCGTAGGATTCCCCACAGAATGTGAAGGGGGTGATTCAGGCAAAGGCACAGAGCAAGCATGTGAAACCATGGCGGCGGCTTGCTTTCGAGTGATAACAACCATGGACAGGAGTACACAGTAGGGTTTCAATCTATCAGGAACAGAAACAGCCTCAGAATGTTGAAATTGGTAGGTTGCTGGTTTGTCAGGAACTGTAAAAGACAGTAACCGATATCGGCCAGATAATCGATGTCGGTCAGGCTTAGCCGACATCGGTAAGCTAACTGATGTCGGTATAATAGAACTGGTGTAAGAAGCAGTAAGAAGTTGTTGATTTGGTGTTAATAGTAATTAATATGCCTACCAAACTGTTCTGATAGTGATCACAGAAAACAATGTATGACAGAGAAACAGAATGGAAAACAAGCAAGAATGCACAAACAAATTAACAGACTAACCCTAGGGTTAATTTTAATCAATTTGGGCTTATGCCTTTAGACGCAGAATGATGTCAATCCTAAACAAAAGACTTAGGGGAAAATGTCAAGTTTGTTTTGGCTTATAAGGTTACCTCAATCGGGCGGAGGAATACCATGGAGAAGGGGGGGATGTTTTGAGCTGTTGTGTTAATTATGAAGTGATTCGGTATGTGCTGTGCAGTGAAAGTAAGATTAATTTCTTGTCAATACCGTGGAAATCACCCCCACGTGTATGACCTGTTACTTAGTCTACGTTCACTAGAATTGAAAACAAGCAAGCAAGAATGTAATGCACGTGTTTTAAACCCAAATCGAAATTGATATTTGATGAAGCAAGGAAGATGACTTTTACTAATGCCAAAACTGGGAAAAGCAAGACAAATTCTTTTACCAAATATAACAAAATATCGTGTGAAATTTTTAGAAGAAGAAAACAACAAGTATGCTCCCTATATGAAAGCAAGCAAGAGAAATAGAAACCCGAAATGCGTCCCACCGGGCGTGCCAAAATGTTTCGCACGGAATGTTTTGGCTTTTGGGAATAGAGTTGCTTCTATCCTTTCATTCCTTTAAGAAACAGATAAGGTTAGGGCTAGGGAGGAATACCTGTTGAATGTCGAGAGGTGTGTGCGCGTACCGTAGAGAAAGATCAGATCGACTGCGAAGAAATCCTTTTTGTCTAGGAAGGACTACCTGCAAATAAGAATACAAGACCACCAGATTTTGATTAGACAATAAATGAGGGAACTACCTTGGGCCCAGGAAATATAAAACTTCCTTTCGAAGGTGGTCAACTCCCCTGCTAATATGAATTAACACAAATTCTAACAAATAAGCTATTGTCCAATTATAATTTGTTTACCTTATTAGAACAATAGAGAAAGGGCTGGCCTTGGTTTAGAATCAAGGTGACCGATGTCGGTCACTATAACCGGTACCGGTTGGCTCTAACCGATATCGGTAGGGGCAATGTTTTAGGGGATTTTGGTGAAGGCTGGTTGTAAGGTGGTTGTGTTTTTTTATAAGGCTGATAAATGAGTGGGGTTGGGTAATGGGGTGATGAGAAGGACTTAGAGAATACGGGGGGTGTTCTTGGGGGTAATGTAAGGGTGGAGGAATGACAGTTAGATGTAGTGTGTTGCTGGGTAGTAGATCTAGGAATAGACTTATAATGGCAGTGGTTCAGAAATTCAAGAAATGTTATTAAAAGAACGTATAAGACTTACTTACTAGTTATTGATGGAAAATGCAGGTTCTGAGACTGTGATGACGAAGACAGGGCTCAAGTAGGATGATCTGACAACCCAAGATGAGCTATCTCTGCTCCTGATGCTCGGATGAGTGTCACTGGGCTCTAGTTATTCAGTTGCCGTCTTTGGGCTTGATGATCCTTTTCTGCAAACTCTCTCTCTGTTTCTTCACTTGTCTCTGCTTGGCCAAGTAAAATCCGGACTCTCTCGATCACTTATGATGATCCCGATTGATCAAAAATCCTTCGACCTTTGTTTCTGGTTAGGGGAGGTCATTTACAGGGAACCCATAGCGGTTACGTAACCGACGGCGGTCGAGTAGGAACCAGTATCGGTCAGGTCAAAGTGGGCTATTTTTAGTAAAATAGCCAACTTTCCCTCCTTTTCTCCCGAGGGATTAGTTGCAGGCTTGGTCAAGTTACTACAAGGTCAGTTTTGGGTGCGAGTAAGGAGTCATTAGTCATGGGTGTGGATGTAGACCAAGTCATAGGTCTTAATTAGGTTAGTTTAGGGTTAGGACTAGGTCATGATGAGGTGGCAAAATGAGGTGGCAGGTACAGCGATGTGGATTTATTAATTATAAGGTAATTAATAAATAATTGTGTAAGGTTTAGGTGATGAGGTTAGGTTGCGAAATGAGATGCGGGTCACAGGGGGTCGTAAGACACAAATTTGGTGTCTACAGACATCATCCATGTTGCACCATGGGATGATGTCATCCATCAAGTTGTCAAAAGTCAACATGAATTTGAGATATTTTTGTAGATATTTTGTATATTTTATGTAAATAGGTGGTTGGTTCCTTTTTTCCTTCCTTCTTCTCCTTCTTCTATAAATACTCAAATACTTGTTGTATTTGGGGGTGGATATCTTTTAGATGAAAAATAGAAGTGAGAAGAAAAGACTTTGAGCTTTTTGTAACAGAAGGAAATATTAATACAATTTTTAGAATTTGTGCTGAATACATGTGTTATTTGCATTAGATCTTTCTTATGTCAGATATGTGTGTTTATTCTGTTGGATCTTCTTATGTTTTGTTGTCATTTATTCATCAATATTGCTTTGTTCGTTTATGCAAGTAGGTTTGGCTCTGTTTACTACCAATCCCAAAACATAAACCTTCTGACCTTTCTGCTTTGGAATTCATTTCTTTTCTTTCTTTGGATCTAATCTTTCTTCATCCTCTCTTCCATTCCTTTCTTTCTGCAGTCGGAAACACCCTACTGGGATGAGATCCCAAACCTCCGAAGGTAGAATATTGTGAGACTTGCACAGATTCTTGCTAGTAGAATAGCAATAAACCAGTTTCACTTTGCTAAGTTAAAGAGGGGCTATGCCCTGCACACTGTTGACCCGTCTATCCATAAATCTTCCTATTCGACAGATTTTCGAGCCAACAGTACTCCACTTGTACCTGAGAAAAACTGACTGTTAATCATATGTGCCAAGGTGTTGTGAAAAATATTATTTTAACATAATGTAGGTATTCGAATCATCTTTTTGATGATGTTTTGTTTTACTTATAAATCCATTCGGAGCTCCCGAAATATTCTTCTGAAGCTCAGCTGTTGTTTTAGGCATGTGTACCGCCTAGGCTTGTGAACCTTGTTTTTTACTCAAACTGCTCCAAGTCTTGCAGAACTTCCCCAGACCTTCCAAAATCATTTCCATGATGTTCCAAGGTATTTCATTTGCCTTCATGTTGATTTTTCTCTTTCGTTCCACTCCGGGGGGTGATCCGATCCTGGGAAGGCTAGCGATAGCCCTTCCCTATACTGCCATGAGATAGTGTTTTTTTTAGAACTCCCTAAAATCACCTAGGGGGAATGAGTAGACTTTCCTGAATCACCTAGGGGACCAATTTGACATCAAATAGGGTGGAACAGACTAACGGATTTGGCTTAGAGTGCCTGGGAATGATAAAACATGAAAAAATTGACATCGAGATATAGTTGTCATGTTCATAAATTGTCAATTTCCCTGTTGCACATTTGCAAGACAAAAAAAAATGATAAAAAGGTAATTTTTATAGGGATCACTAGTGATTTAGGCCAATCACTGGTGATTAGGGTGAATCCTTGGTGATTTCTGTGATTTTGGACAGTTTTGCTAAAAAACAAGATTTAAAGCTATAAAATGATGTTTTTGATTTATTTAAGAGTTTGTTATGACTGAAAAGAGATAAATGAAGATTGAATAATACCTTAGAGTGGATGTGGAGCTAAATGATGCCTCAAATATTCAATGGGAAGAATCTGAGTGGATAAGTTGTCCTATGATGTTGCTTGAAGTTTGAGTGATGAAAATGACCACCAGAATGCTTGAAAATGTTTGATGATGATGTTTGGTAATGCTTGAAGATGTCCTTGATGTTGTATTTTTGAAAAATGAAATGCAAGATTGAAAAGGAGGTCCAAGATTCGAGATTGAAGACCCATGAGGGAGAGCACAAAGGTGTTATTTATAATCGTTGGCGATTCGGTTGAATCATCGATGATCTACTTTTTTGGAAGCTTATGTAATCAAGTATTATTGTTGCACCTATGAAACATCATTCCCTAGTTTGTATCTGGTTGTTCAATGTCTATAAATATTGCATCTTGCACCATTGTACTTGATTTAATTGAACATCAATAAACATATCCAGGATTTTTCCCTTGTTCTTATGTTTTACATTTGGTACCAGAGCAGGGATTGAACCTCCTGAGAAAGGTTGGAGAAAGGTTGCAGAGGAAGAAAAGTATTGGAGAAGAAAACTGCTTCACAGGAGAGCCAGTGCTGCCTCCTGTAGCTTCCCAGAACTCCCTGTAGTCCCACAACCTCATGTTTGATCTCCAGGTAAATGTAAAGCAAATTTTTTTTTGCCTTGGTGCCCTCTGCACCAGGAAAATTTGCTTCCTTAGAAGCAATTTCTATTTTATAGTTTAAAAATTAAAAAATAATATTTTTTCCCCATTGAGGGGTTTTGCATCTAAATCTAGAGGACTGAGTTAGTCTATAGTAATATTATAGTTTATTATCAAATTTGGAGGCCAATCTCGTATTTTTGGATCTCAACACCAATTGTCAGAAGCCCTCATTGAGCCAATTTATGATCGAGCTCTGCATTCAAAATGATTTGTTATTTTTGAGTCCCTGAGTTTCAGATTGAAGCTGGATACCCATTAGTGATCTGGCTCATGTAAATCCTGATAGCTTGCACAAAGCAAACCAAGTTGACTATTTAGTTAATCAATGTACTAATACCATTATTCCACCAAAGTTGGCATTACATTATGTCCAAGCCAGCAATATCATTGAGTTGTATTGAGTTGATGTTGCATTGAGCTATGAAACACAAAGCTCGAGCCATTCTTCCATTTGTGTGAGCATCATATTACAGACCGTGCATTCAAAGACCTGCAGTTGTACAAATCAATACCCTAGTTTTGGTTACAACCAACGTAAAATTTATCAATAGACTGGGAGTATCCTCATAGCTTCAAATGGGTTCTGATGCAACATATACAAACTGGATCACAAATCAAACAGCCAGTAGATTTCAATTCCTAAACAGCACCAAAAAACTAAGGGTCAACCATCAAATAAGGTGATTGAAAATACCAAATCAAACAATGACAAGACCAAGTAAGAGCTGTATTCAGAAACTTAAACCAAGTATCAAGCCATCCAAATCGCAGACTACAATCAAGAGCCAATTTCATCGTCAGGCATTCATAATTCAAACAGTGCATTAGCAAAAAAGCAATAACAAACAAAGGCATAGCATTCCAAGAAGCTTAGAAAATTTTGAAAAGGTAAACACAAGCGGCAAATAACCTGAAACTCCTAGATTTCAAGAGCTTAGCCCTCAAACCACCACCATGTGGATCCTCCATCATGGCAACCACGTCTTTTTTCAAAGGTTAGTGTTTTTTAATTAATTTAAATTTAAATTTCTTCAATTCATAGCATAGCATTTAGACCGATTTGTTGGATAGGTGCAAAATGCTTGGGGGGGAAGTTTGCAAAGGTTTGACTCCCACTCGCCCTATCAATTCATTTTAAAACAATTGAAATTTAGCGGCAAACTTTGGAGGATAAATGCCAAATTAGTGGGAAAACCTCCACTAAAGTCTTAGTTACAGCTAAACAAGGCACTTATTTTTTAGCGAGGAAAACCCTAATTTAGGGAAAAAAAATTCTCCTAATAGGCTTATTTTTTCATTCTAAGCATAACATTTGCTAAAGGAGGGCTACCTAAAAAATTTCATTTTGAGCTATTTTTTATTTTTTTCTCAGAGAGCTGTATTGGGCTCTGGAGGCCACCAGGCCCTAAAAAAAAAAAAAAATTGCCTGTCATTCAATTTTTCAAAAAAAATTTGAATGTAATTATATACTTCAGTGTATTGTACTAATTTGCAGGTTTCCATAGTCAACCAAAACATTGTAACTGCTCAAAAACTGGTAGAGAATTGTAATAAAAAAAAGTGAAATTTGGTTCTAAAACACTCACGAGATCCTAGATCTCATTCGCAGCGTTCGGTATAAACAGTGCCTCTGGGAAGCACTTACGGGTAAAGTCATCATGACTACTACTACACTTAATGCACTAATATAGCTGCAACAATGTCATCTAGGCATCGACCCTTTAAATCGATAGGGGAGTAATAAGGACACATTGCACACACTCTGAGCCATCCCATCTGTCTGTGAATGATTGCTCAACTTAAATCTGAACTGAGAAATTATCCAAGTATATAGCAAAGTTACGTGCGTATGAGGATATTTCTTTGAGTCAGTGTCAATAATCACACAGACCCCTTTCAGTACTGTCTTGGTACCACATATCAAATTATTTCACATATGTTAACACCTCTTTCATGTACCGTCGGGTATATCGAAAGGGTGAGCTTCTTCCACATACCGATGGGTATATCGGAAGGGCGCGTATATAGAAAGGTTCAGTATATCAGACTGATGGTATATAGATTGGGAGACCTTATACCTGGAGTGATAAGAGCCTAACCCTGTCAATGGATTCTGTAAAATGGGCACCAATGCCCCCAAATTATTTCTTCCAGATTCACAACTACTCAGAGGAAACAACTATGCTTCATAGAAGACAAAAATCAAGACACAACTTGAGTTTGAAGAGATCTGGCCTGTTGTGAATGGTACTCTAACCAGATCAACTACTGATACAACACAACAGTGATAGTTTGATAGATCCGATCAGAAGGCCAAGATCATCATCTTGTTTGGAGTGTCTGATGATGTGCAACCCCACATTTGAGATGCCAAAACAGCCAAAGAAGTCATGGGATAAGTTGAGCATGGTGTACGAGGCCAAAAACAAGAATGTCATTCTGAATTTGTAGAGTCAGTTACACACACTGAAGTTTAAGAAAAATGAGAAAATCAAAGCTTTCTTGAGAAGAGTTGCAGAGTTGAGGGCTTCACTTCTAGCCCTAGGAGAGGAGGTCACTGATGACACTCTCATTCCCATTATTCTGAGAGCCCTCCCTTCTTCATACCACATTTTTGTGACAACACTAAACTTGTCAGAATACAACAGTTAGTTTTGACAAGTTGGTAAACCTACTACAACAAGAGGAATCCATGTATAATAAGGATGATGAAGAGGAGCAGGAACTTTCTTCTCATCAAAAATGGAAAGGAAAAGGGAAAGGAAAACCTAATTCCTATCAAAAGTCCCAAAATCAGAATCAGAATCAACAAGGGGATAAGCAACAGAAGAAGAAATGTCCAATCTACAAAAGAGGACATGAATTGAAAGATTGTTGGTATAATACTTACAAGAAAGGTTCATCAAGAAACTCTGGACCTCCAACACCAGCAATCTCACAAGGGACATACAAACTACAATCAAGGGCAGAAAAAGGGGAACTGGAAAAGAAGACCCCATCAACAAGGAAATATTGTTGAGCAAGAAGAACATTCAGATACTGAAGACTACTTGTACACTGCTCAATCAAGTGAACCCTCCACATCATCTAGTGATGTCTGGTATGTTGATTCAGGAGCCACTCGACACATGACTGCCATAGAGACTGGTTTACTTCAATGAGGGACACACCTTCGAAAAACCATGTTTCATTAGGTGATGATTCTTCATACACAGTTACAGGGGATTGGGAACATTTCTCTACCCCTTGGTTCATGTAACTATAGATTTTCAAATGTACTATATGTCCCTGGGTTGACTAAAAATCTTTTGTCAGTCAGTCAACTCCTAGATCACAACTTGAAAATTGACTTTGATAGTCATTCCAGAAAGAAAATGTGTTTAATTCGAGACAAATCACGAGGCTCAAAAATAGTTACAAAAGCCTCCAATGTGGGACACATGTTCCAACTTGATTTTGTCCACAGAGATGATCAGGCACTTATGGCTAAGAAATCTACCTCTACACAATTGTGGCATCGGAGACTTGGTCATATAAGTTTCAAGTATCTCGAGACACTTCATCAGCACAATATGGTAAATGGTTTACCATCTCTTCAGAAGGATACAAATAAATGTCCTCACTACCTTGCAGGAAAAACACAGAGTTTCATTCCAGAAGAGTACGTATCAAGCTCATGGTAAGCTTGATCTAGTTCATACCGATCTTTGTGGTCCGATGCAACCAAGTCATTATGGGTTCCAATACTTCATGCTTTGTGTTGATGATTATTCAAGAAAAATGTGGATATATTGTCTTTGCAAGAAAAGTGAAGCTTTTGAAACCTTCAAGAAATTCAAAATGGTTGTTGAGAATGAAATTGGTCATCACATCAGAACTCTCTACTCAGATCGAGGGGGGGAATTCACCAGTAATGAGTTCAAATCTACCTTCAAGCTCATGGGATTCATCGAAAAATGCCTCCTCCACACACACCATAAACAATGGTGTTGTTGAGAGAAGAAATCATACTATCATGGAAATGGTGTGATGCATGATCGATGATTCTAGACTAGCAAAGAAATTCTGGGAAGAAGCAGCAAAGACAACAGTGTATTTGTTGAACAGAGTGCCCACAGTTGCTCTTGACAAGAGTAACACCACATGAAGCATGGTCAAAGTGAAAACCATCTGTTGCACACCTCAAAGTATTTGGGTGCAAAGAAAGTATGCATATACCCAAGCAGAAAAGAAATAAATTGGATATGAAATCACAAAAACTCATCTTCATTGGGTACAGTGAAGAGAATCTTGGGTACAAATTGATGGATCCGAAGACCAGGAAAGTCTACACCAGTAGAGATGTTGAGTTCTTTGAGAAGAAGGAAGTAGAGACTCCTCCTCCAGACTCACCTGATGTAGATTTTTCACTAGTTGTAAAAATTGAAGTTGATGTTCCCACTGATGATGAAAGTGATGATGGGGATGATGGTGATGATCAGATAGAACCATGACCCACAGGAAAAGTATCAACGTATGCCCAAGTGGTATACTAGCATGTTACGAGATGCAAGAATGGATGTTCCACCAGATACATCCACCCCTGGACCACATACTCATAGTAAAGCAAGAGAAGAAGTGAACTTTTCTTTGATGAGTAGAGTTATTGAATCTAGATGAGCCCTCTACAGTCCAGGAAGCCCTACAGTCAAAATCTTGGAAAGATGCCATGGATGTTGAATATAACTCAGTAATGAAAAACAACACTTGGCAGCTTGTCGATCTTCCACCAGGGAAGAAACCCATTGGATGTAGATGGATATTCAAAATAAATTACAAATCAGATGGGACAATAGACAAGTACAAAGTGAGACTAGTAGCAAAGGGGTATGCACAAAAAGAAGGCATTGACTACAAGGAGACATTTTCTCCCACAGCTAAGATCAAAATGATCAGGATGATCTTTTCTCTAGCTACACAAGTTTGGTTGGAAATTCCATCAGATGGATGTAAAAAGTGCCTTCCTAAATGAGATATTTACAAGAAGAAGTCTACATGACTCAACCTGAGGGATATGTTGTACCTGGTCAAGAAGCAAAGGTATGTAGACTCAGGAAATCTCTGTATGGCCTCAAACAGGCACCCCAGGCATGGTACATCAAAATTGATGAGCATCTCGTACAACATGGATTTGTTAGAAATCCATACGATCCCAATCTCTACCTCAAAAAGAAAGGGGGGAGATTGTGATTGTTGTTGTCTATGTCAATGATCTAGTCATCACTAGAAGTTCAGTGAGGATGATTGATGCAACAAAGAAAGATCTTAAATGATCATTTGACATGACAGATCTTGGGCTGATGCACTATTGTCTTGGATTGGAAGTATGGAAGAAAGAGAATCACATATTTGTTTCTCAGTTGAAATATACCAAGACAATGCTCAAGAAATTTAGGATGATGGATTACACACTGATTGCTACACCTATGGAGAACAAATTGCAGTTATCTCATTCAGATCCATCTCCTGTGGTAAATGCCACTCTCTATCGGTAGTTGATTGGGAGTCTCATTTACCTGACCTACACTAGACTAGATATCAGCTTTGCAGTGAGCTATCTATCTAGGTTCATGCAGGAACCCAAATTTTTTCATTGGAAGGCAGCAAGGCGCATCTTGAGATATCTCAAAGGAACAGTGGATCTTGGTCTAGAATACAAGAAGAATGACAACTTATTCTTGTCAGGATATTCGGATTTAGATCATGCAGGAAACATTGATGATAGAAAATCCACTTCAGGGTTTGTGTTCTTTATGGGATCTGGACCAATATCATGGGGAAGCAAGAAACAACACTTTATTTCTCATTCTTCCACAGAAGTTGAGTATCATTCTGTAGGTGAAGTTGTCTGTGAAGTGATATGGCTACGTCGCATACTTGAAGGACTTGGAATACCACAGGACAAACTGACCACCTTGTATGTTGACAATGAAGGTGTTCTCAAACTTGTTCACAATCTAGTTTTTCATGAAAGAACAAAACACATTGAGGTACAGGTACATTTCATATGTGAGCATGTCTTGAAGCACAATATACAACTTCAGTTTTTTCCAACAGCTGAAAAACGAGCAGATATCTTCACAAAGTCACTTGCACGTGACAAGTTTGAGTTGTTCAGAGAGTTCCTCTCCTCATCCCTTGAGGCAATGCAAAATTAAGGGGGGGAATGTTAGGTTAATTTATGCATTATATTACCTTAAAGTAATTAATTATTTATTAAGGTAATTAGTTTATATATTGTTATATAGTTTTATAACAATATTTGTCATTTTATATCGTATTGTTTATTTGTTGCATTATTGCTGCAACAATATATTTGTTTTAATTATTTTCATTATGCTTCCTAGATATACTTTTAGAAGCTTATGTAATCAAGGCTTATTGTTGCACCTGTGCAACATCTTTCATTGTTTGTATCTGGTTGTCCAATATCTATAAATATTGCAACCTGCACCATTGTACTTGATTTGAATCTGGGGTAAATGACTAAGGGATGTTGAAGAATGAGTTGAGGAGGTTAAGAATGTTATGAGATTGTTAATAATGTGTTGGTTTGTTTTTGTCTTATTTAATTTTAGTTTTCTAAGTGGTTTTGAGGTTGTTTAAAAGAGAGGTAGAATGGTATTTTACAGTTGTAATATGATATTTATTGGGTGTATAAGAATATTTACAAAGAGTAAATATGGTAAAGTATTTTGGATCTTAAGATAAAGTGTGTGTGGGTTAAATAACATGTTTATACGGCATGCTTTGATTAAATGTTATTGCGAAGGTAGTGTATGTGGTGAAAGAAATTAACAGTGAAAATTTTAAGTTTTCTACAGTCTAATAGTGAAAAATCATATGATGAAGATACCAATGTTGACTAAGAGCAATTAGAAACACTCAATAGCTTTCGAAAAGCTTTGCACAATAATCCCACTCATCTTCCACACATTCTACATTCTTTGACTATTTTCTAAACACACTTCTGATGCTTCAACACCTCTTGGTGGCTCAGTCTTTGGCTCCCATGGCTTCCACTCAACCCCTTCATATTCCCACTTCTGTTCCTACCACTATCGCTCCCATCAATCAACACTAACAATCCCAATGCACACCCTGGATCTTCTTCGTTCGAATACTCCTGATTTAACTTCTTTATATCAGGATCTACAAATGCAAATTCACTAGCTCTAACTCTCTACATCTCGTGCATCTCCATCTTTAGATTCCACTTTGCTACTTCATACTCCTTTTTCACCCGCCATATCCACCTATACCCCTACCTCCCAATTTTGTCACTCCTAAATTACCTATTTTCAAAGGCCATGGTGACCCTCAAGAACATCTTCGAGTTTTTTCATGTAGCATGCTTAGATTATGCAGATGATCTCACTTTATTAGCAAAGTTCTTTCCTCACATCCTCCAAGATTATGCGATGTGTTGGTTTTATGACCTACCTTTCCACTAGATAACATCTTTCATGCATTTATCCGATGCTTTTCCTTGTTAATTTCTCTATCAATATCAGACTCTAAGGTCTCATATGCTCGACTTGCAAAACTTAAACAAGGATCTAATGAACATCTAGCACACTACGTCTTACAATACAAAAAGAACCTAGCTAAAATGTCTAATGTGCTAGAGAAATCTAAGCTTTAGGATTTATTCATTCAAAGTTTATTATAGCCTCTCAGAGGAGATTTTTCTCTTCGAGACATCTCTGTCATTTTACCAACTATGTCATACTCTTAAGCTATGAAAAAACAAAACTCTTATTTATGGGCAAGCTTAGATATCAAAAGCAAGCATCAACTTCTATGCGCTTTCAAAGTAAATCAACATTTAAGCCATCAATGACTAAACCAACTAAAGTAAAAGTCAATGTTAACATTGTATCTCACAACCAAAGAACTTTAATGGCAACCGCCTAGGCGTACATACACAAAACTAACTATCGCTCCACACATCTTACTACCACAACTTATCGAAAGCAATCTCATCACGCTTCCTCCACCACTTAATTTAGATCCATCTCATCCAAAAGGTCGTAATTACAATGAAAAAAACCATTGTGACTACCATCAATGCCTAGGACATTCTACAAATGGTTGTTTCAAACTTCGTAATCTCTTTTAAGATCTTATCGGCAATAACAAACTTGATCTTCTAGAGCCTACGTCTGCTGCACTAGTTAATGAAAATCATAAGCTCCAAATATTCAATATTCCACTTCCAAAATATGACAAGAAAGTGGTTGAGTCCATCAGACTAATCATATATATCACGCTAGTACCTCCTCCTGCATTGGGGGCTCTTGACTTCCTAGTTGCTCATACTGACATTTCTCCACTAGTTATTTCTTTCTCTGATCATGACTATCATGCTACACTCTCCTCTGATCACTTGTACATTAGTGCTTTTATCAGATCCATCCCTACCAATAACACCAAATTTTATCCATCATGGCATGTCAACGTGTGTTCTATTCCATTTCTCAATGCTATTGGGCTATCCAATCTCATGAATTGAGTTATTCGAATGGATAACTCATATGGGGGTTGTCTAGCTCCACATTATTATCAATCCCTCTCACCATGTGTGTGCCCTTACTTGTAGCACAAACATTCGAAGGGTGTTGACATACTCTTAGGTCTCAACTAGATTCGTAGGTCCTCAGTCTATTATCTCCATGAATCACTTACGTGTGAAGTTCATTCATGACAATCAAGTTATCTCTATTAATAGTGTGCCTCTATCTACTCCATGGTCGCAACCTCCTCTTGAGGTTGTCATTGCACCACCTTACTGCCTAGTTCATCGTGACCTATTAGAACCTAAAGCACAATATGCTCCTAGCTCACATGTTTGCACATGACCTATGGCGGTCTCGTCACTCTGCCAGTATAGCACATCAGTCTAGGTCCATTACTAGGACAAATCCTACATCTAGACCCATTTTGCCACCTCATTTTACTCTATGTAGGTCTCCATCACCCTCACATTTTATTACACATAGGTGCACACCATACACTCATCGGTCACATGTGTATATACTTCATTCACCTGCACAATGTCTATCTCATATACCCACCACTCTTAGAGAATGGTCACACACCTTTATCACCATAAACATCGGGTAGAGGGCTTTCATCCTTTACTTTTATCAAATAGCTTATTCATCAACACACGCACTTGAGGGAGCATCACACTTATCTCTTCCCCCCTAAACATCAATAAGCATCTTATTTTTCTCATCTAAACTTCCACATATGACACACACATATTGACACCCTCTGGCATCATCATTTCCCATGACGCACTCTCGTTTATGGTTCATTCTTAAGTGCTGAGGGGGCATAAATAAATGAACCTCACTGCATATATACACATCCGCTTTAGGGGACACTACTCCTATCATTCACACTATATTCCATTTTGTCTCATCCACAACATATTACATATCTTGGTTGCATTTACTCTTTCTTAATTTTGTGTTTACATGTTCACTTTATTACACCTCGATTATATATGGATATTTTTTATGTCATTATCTTTATCATACACACATGCATGTTCACTTGCTTTTCTAGTTGTGATTGCAGATTATACAAATCTATTACACACAGCATGGATGTTTAGCGCAATACCTATTGCCAGTCCTACAACGACTTCTAGGGACATCCACTTTCGTACACTACAGGTGTTATTATTTCATTTTGTTTCATAGCACATTACTTTCTCGAATTCTACACGCTTTGACATACTTTTTATATTTCTAACATGCTAACAGGTATTTCATGTGCAATATTTGTTATATAGGGCTACTTGCTTCCATGGTTGTCTGTTACGTTGTTTGTCATTGCTTGCTCTTTGTACGCTCTAATTTGTAGGATTTTCCCTTTGTCTTGTGTACACACTTGTCTACTTGTGGCCACTATGGCCTTGATTATCTTACGACATCATGAGTGATATCTCATGTTTGCAACCCATTTTTTGCAGTTTACATTATCTTATTAGGTGTTTACATAATCTTCTTACGTCTTAGCTTGCACATTAGATGCACTTGTCTTTTACATGCATGTTTTTTTATACTAGCACATGTCTCCTAACCACTTATTTGCGTGTAATTTAGTTTCTACCAAGCACATTTCCTTCCCCCTATAGGGCACCATTTCAGCAACAGCGGTTGGTCCTTTTTTGGGCAGCATACTCCTTCAACGACATCACATGCACCCCAAATGAGGGGGGGGAATCATTTGGGCATCACCCCATAAAACATTATACACAACACAACACGGTATCTGTATAATTGTTATCCAAATAACTATCCTAGTTATTTACGTAACTTATATACACTTTCTGGCTGCGAGCTCATCATTGTCAAGGTTGTGTGCACTCAAATTCACTTGGCACATTCCATTGGTTTTCATTTCCTCACGTGCCTCCCTTATTTTTCCTCACATGCCCTTGCGGGCTTCCCCTTCTTCCCTTCCTTTTCCTTTTTCCTCTTTGTCCCATCTTCCCTCGTGCGCATTCCTTGTGCTTCCACTTTCCTCTCAAACATTGCATCGATCCTGCATGGCCTAGCACTTGCTCCAAAGTTGGTTTTCTATGGTATCCCTGCATGCCCCTTCCTCACGCTACTACACATTACCTTGTAATAATTGTGCCTTGACTATGCATTCTCTGCTCACCAGTTTACCTCATTTCTGCACATGCGTTACGCGTGCCTTCCTTCTGCCTCCTTCCCCTACCTCATTCTTCCGCGTGCATATTTTTGCACCCTCCTTGGATCCTTTATGTGCCACGTCATTTTGTTAGACTTGAGTGTGCAACATGCAACCTATAAAAGTGTACCAATAAGGCATTGAATCCTGACAACCAACCAATGAATGACACGTGGTAGATATGACAAATCAAGATGAACAGTTAGTTGATTTCTTCATTCAATCTGTGTGTGCCACGTGTCTTATGTGCCCAGACGTATCTGACATCTTCTGACAACCATATCTTTTTCTACAAAGCTCTGATTGGCACATGCCTAGTCTCAACCGACAGCTACTGGCATAGGCTATAGTGTTAGACATTCAAATTCAAATTCTTAGTGGATCTGGTAGGTGAGAAATGGGAAACATATTTATGGGCATTAATGAGTAGATATGATTGCTTGAACCACCTAATTTGATATGATTTACCCTCCTTCCTTCTCCAACACCTCAAACAGACTTTGGGAAATGTATTTAACAAATTTACAGGTAGATTTACAAGCATTGAATGCTTCTTATCAGTGGTTGTATTTCAAATTCAGGTTTTTCCCTCCTCTTCTTCTTCCATGGGATTCAATCTATAAATCTATAAGTGTGTTTGTATTCTTTCTTCTTGCCTTTATTTCACATTTGTGTGCTTTGGTGTGTCGTTCTATGTCCTTTGTAATCCCTTTTCTAGTTGTGTTCCATGAAATTGATATGGTAAATGTGTTTTAGTTGTGCTACATGTGCCTAGCCTTCTTCCATGCACTTCCCTTCAATTTCACTCAGAACAGATAATGTTCATCCCTCTTTTTTTGGTGATATCACCTTTTAGTGTAGTTTCCTTTCATGGTATCCTTTTATCTCTGGTCCCTTGACATTGTTAGCTTAGATTTCTCTTTTCAACACTAGGAGTAGCAGTAGCAGTAGTGATCAGGGGATAATTTTTGAAAGTTACCTAAACATCCCTAAATGGTGTCAGTGCAGAAGATCATCTCGAGATCTTTCCAACGACTATGAGAACGTGGCAAACGGACATCGGGAGCTCTAGATATGTTTCGATCAAAGTTCAAACAGCGAGAAAGTCAACTCTAGTCAATATTGGGCCAATGGCACTGCGACATGTGGTGAAAGGCAAAAGGGAGTTGTTTGTTGGTTTTCGATCACCAGTCTTCGATGAGCGTAAAAATGGTGCACAGGAACAAGAGGCTCAACTTTTATTACGAAGGGGGAGCCTAGCCGCCGTGTGGACTATGGTATATATCGCCAACGTGGTGGGTCCACAAGCCACCACGTGGCTTGCCACCACTCGTCGAATTTGCTCGATTTTCCTATCAGGAGATGACAAGTGGACTACTTGGTGACCGAGTTAATTAATTTCGATACCCCATGGTATGGGTTGAGTTTTTATTTAATTTGGTAAGTCCACTTACACACCATTCCAAATTTCCACTTACCCAATTAAAATGCCAACATATTATACTTCCACGTGGAGGAGGAGTGAAGCAGTGGTGGGGAGCATGTTTAATGGTATGCGTGGAAATCCACGTGGTGATCAAGGTGGTGAAGTGGTTGTAGGGGCTTAAAGCCATGCGTGGATGTTTCCACGTGAAGGATGGAGTGGGTAAGGGTTATTAAAGCCTTACCCAAATGAAATGGCGCCAAATGTGGGATTTATACCACTTTATCCTAAGTGCCTAAAATGGGAATTAATCCCCTCATTCAAACAAAAGCTGCTTCAAAGGGATATTATCCCATTAACCCACTTCATGCCAATTTGGGGGATTTAATCCCATTAAAAATGCTAAGCCGCCCATTATTGGGAATTTTTATCCCAAATTACATGGTACGGGTTTAGGCTAATATTAGCCTAAGATAATATGCAAATGCATATTTTAAGGGCCCTAATTTTGTATAAATAGGGAACCCATTCTTTGTAAGGGGGGCAGGTCTGTGTAAAGCCATAAGGAGGCAGTTTTCAGAAAACACCATTTTTGAAGGTGCTTGCACTCAGAATGAGAACTCGGAGTAAAAAGATGAAATGAAGAAAATTCTGAGATGACTCCAACGATGTAAGATTTGATATTTTTTGTTGAGTTTTAACCTATTTTTAGAAGCTTTGAATGCAGATTTTAACAGGGATCTACAAGACAGCTAGTTGGAAAACATGAATTTCAATGCACTTCTGGTCTGAATTGTGACTTGGTGTAAACATGAAAAGTGTTCAAAATTCAGATATGATCTCAGATATATGATTTTTTTTTTTATAGAATGTTTTTAAATATTTATTTGTAGGTGTTTTTTCTAACACAGTTGTAGGGAGAGCACATTGTGAAAACATTGTAGGAGCCACGGATCGTTCTTGGGACAATTTCTGCTATTTTTCAGAGTTCTTGGGACATTGATCAGCTCATTTACAGGTTGTGATTCATTATTAGTTGTTTGTAAGAGTTATTGTACTTACATTTCAATATTATTAATGGATCAGTTCAATCTAAACCCGGGGACGTAGGAATTTCCGAACCCCGTAAACAATCTTGTTTGTTATTTGAATGTTTTCAGTTTTCTGATTATTTATTTGCTACACAAGTTTTCCACACTTCTATGGATGCATAATAATCAGAATTTAATCAATTTGTGGAGTTTAGAATACTTAAAATTGGTTAAGAAAATCACGATCTTTGGAAACTTTTAAAAGTAAAAAAAAAATACAACACACGTTTTCAGATCAAGTTTGGTATCAGAGCAGTTAGATTGTCAGATTAGCTTCTAATTGTGTTTGGAAATTTGGCTTTAGTTTTAATATTGATTTCAGTCTTCAGTGTGTAGACATTTTGGGGCTTGTTAATCTTCTTTTGCAATGTGCAGTTTTGGAAGTACAGGTTGTGTTTGCAGGAACCGGGAATCATGGGCAAGTCATCCAAACAGGAGCAACTGGATGAGCTTGAAGCCATAAACCGCCAAATCCAAGAATAAAACTCTTTCTTGAGAGATAATTTTTATTCCTTGGAAGAGGAAATAGTGCGGTTAAAATCTGAGCCACAATCCTCTATAACTAAGAAAGAGGAGTATGTCAACAAGATGCTTAAAGAGAGAAAGAAGTTGATGGGCTTTGTTAAAGAGTTACAGGAAGAAATACGGACCAAGGATGCCCTCTTGGAAAAGCTGAAACAAGGTGAACAAAAGAAGGAAATGCCTTCCAAAGCAGATGCAGGTACTATGACAGAAGAATGCATTGTAAGTTGTTCACATTTTAATTCTTGCTCTCATTCAGTTTCAGATATTCCTTTGGGTCAGTTTGAAAAACACACTAAGGGAATTGGGTCTAAGCTAATAGTTAAGATGGGATTTAATGGAAAGGGCCTCAGTAAAAATGGACGAGGTGATGCTAACCCAATACAGATAGAGGATCAGCCTCGGTTTGTAGGTTTGGGTTATTCTAGTGGGAAAATGGAAATTGGAGAAAGTTCCAAAGCAGCTGAAGGAAGACAAGCTTCTAACAGCCAAGGATCTATGCCACTAGAATTGCAGGATTCCGCCATCAGGAGGAACAATGAAAGGTGTAAGAAAAAAAAGTAAAAGAGGTAATCAGATTCCACCTCCTTCCACTTACACTAAAAATAACACTAAGGGAAAATCAAATCCTAAAACTTCTAATACACTCTTTCAGTTGGAACAATATAGCTTTGGTAGGTAGAAATATGCTTTCCCTTACACATTTTGTGAAGGTACTAATCATTCTGTTACATATTGTTGGAAGAGGAAAAATTTGATTAAGAATTTAATGCCTTTTGTGAATGATAAGGCAGGTGCTAAAGACCAATCTCACCAAGGAAAGGTGAGAAATCGTAAGAATGTTACCTCTCCTAAACAGGGGAATCATTCTTGTAGACAGAGTTCTGAGAATGGTAAAATGGGTAAGACTCCTAAAAACAGGGAAGTTAAATTTTGTTCCCATTGTAATAGGAATGGTCATGATGTTAAGGTTTGTTGGTTTGTATATAAACAAAAAAATTGGAAAGTTGTTAAAAAGAACAATATTGTAAAACCAGCAGTGCTAAACCTAACTAAAACTCATTTTGGTACTGAGAAGGTAAAACAACCAAAACGGAAAAACCCAAGTGATTGGTTGGGAAAAACACTCCTCAACTTTATATTTTTCCCTACAGTAAAATGTTGATAGTAGGCAAGCAAAATGTTTTTCAGAGCTATATTTTAGGGATTCCTATTGATTGATAAGGATTTGTTCCTAAGTTGATATTTAAGCTTTGAAAATGAATGGAAACAACTGAAGAGAAGATTTGAGTGATAGGTTCATCATACTCATGTTTTTTTTTCTCAGATTTGTTGGTAGTTCCATTGTTGAAAATAGTATGCAGGGATAGGCATCAGTAACATGTCTAACTTTGAAACTTGCAGTTGTAATCAGCATAATCACAAAGTGTCAGTTGAACACTAGCTTCCGTTATAGATGGGTGTTATTATCTGACTTATTATTTGTGATGGCGATATAGTGTTTTGGCATATTCATGTTGATTCAGTTGTTGACTATAGCTATTTTTGGGCATTGATAGTCTATTATATTCTGATAGTGAATACTTGCAGTTGTTACAGTTTCAAATGGGCAATGGGCACTAGCCTAATTGTGGGCAGTTTAGATGTCTTGTATACTGATCTATGTTATGTAATTGTAATTTTTGGTAATCAGCCATATCACAAAGTGAAAGTTGAACACTAGCTTTCCATAATAGAATGGGTGTTATTATTTGGTCAGTTAATTGTGATGGAATTACAGTGGGGTATGACAGATCACAGTTGTGTGCAGAGTTGACAGGGTTACAACGTTTAGTCGAACACTAGCTTAATTGGGTGTTATTATCTGATTAGTTATGTAATTAGCTAATAAAATATTTGCATTTTTATCAACCTATAATGTTATTTCAAGTTCTTGTATGTGTTTGTGCAAATCAGGAAGAGATAGCATTATTTTTGGGTTGATAAACAACTTTTTGGGACAAAAAGCCTTTCTCAGTGGGGAGGTGTGATCAGGGGATCATTTTTGAAATTTCCCTAAACATCCCTAAATGGTTTTAGTGTAGAATATCATCTCGAGAGCTTTCCAATGACTGTGAGAACGTGGAAAACGGACATCGGGAGCTCTAGATATGTTCGGTCAAAGTTCAGACAACGAGAAAGTCAACTCTGGTCAATATTGGACCAATGTCACTGTGACACGTGGCAAAAAGGCAAAAGGGAGTTTTTTGTTGGTTTTTTATCATTGGTCTTCGACGAGCGTAAAAATGGTGCACGGGAACAAGAGGCTCAACTTTTATTACGGAGGTGAGCCCGGCCGCCGTGTGGATTATGGTATTATCGCCAATGTGGTGGGTCCACAAGCCACCACATGGCTTGCCACCACTCGTCGAATTCACTTGATTTTCCTAGTCGGGAGATGACAAGTGGACTACATGATGACCGATTTAATTAATTTCGATACCCCATGGTATGGGTCGAGTTTTTATTTATTTGGTAAGTCCACTTACACACCATTTTAAATTTCCACTTACCCAATTAAACCGCCAACATACTATACTTCCACATGGAGGAGGAGTGAAGTGGTGGTGGCGAGCATGTTTAATGGTATGCGTGGAAATCCACGTGGTGATCAAGGTGGTGAAGTGGTTGTAGGGGCTTAAAGCCATGCGTGGGTGTTTCCACATGAAGGATGGAGTGGGTAAGGGTTATTAAAACCTTACCCAAATGAAATGGCGCCAAATGTGGGATTTATACCACTTTATCCTAAGTGCCTAAAATGGGAATTAATCCCCTCGTTCAAACAAAATCCGCTTCAAAGGGATATTATCCCATTAACCCACTTCATGCCAATTTGGGGGATTTAATCCCATTAAAAATGCTAAGCCGCCCATTATTGGGAATTTTTATCCCAAATTACATGGTACGGGTTTAGGCTAATATTAGCCTAAGATAATATGCAAATGCATATTTTAAGGGCCCTAATTTTGTATAAATAGGGAACTCGTTCTTTGTAAGGGGGGCAGGTCTGTGTAAAGCCATAAGGAGGCAGATTTTCAGAAAACACCATTTTTGAAGGCGCTACACTCAAAATGAGAACTTGGAGTAAAAACATGAAACGAAGGAAATTCTGTGATGATTCCAACAATGTAAGATTTGATATTTTTTGTTGAGTTTTATCCTATTTTTGGAAGCTTTGAATGCATATTTTAACATGGATCTACAAGCCAGCTAGTTGGAAAACATGAATTTCAATGCACTTCTGGTCTGAAATGTGACTTGGTGTAAACATGAAAAGTGTTCAGAATTCATAGATGATCTCAGATATATGATTTTTTTTCATAGAATGTTTTTAAATTTCCATTTTTAGGTGTTTTTATAACACAGTTGCAGGGAGATCACATTGTGAAAACACTAATAAGAGCCACGGATCATTCTTGGGATAGTTTCTGGTATTTTTTCAGAGTTCTTGGGACATTGATCAGCTCATTTGTAGGTTGTGATTCATTATTGGTTGTTTGTAAGAGTTATTGTACTTACATTTCAATATTATTAATGGATTGGTTCAATCTGAACCCGGGGACGTAGGAATTTCCGAACCCTGTAAATAATCTTGTTTGTTATCTGAATGTTTTCAGTTTTCTGATTATTTATTTGCTACACAAGTTTTCCGCACTTCTATAGATGCATAATAATCAGAATTTAATCAATTTGTGGAGTTTAGAATACTTAAAATTGGTTAATAAAATCACGATCTTTGGAAACTTTTAAAAGTAAAAAAAAATACAACACACGTTTTCAAATCAAGTAGAAATATATAGAGGAACTAGCCTTCTCCAGAGATCCATCTCAAGTGCGCAAGGTCCCACAATTTGGAGATGGTTCCATTGTTGTCTCAAACGACTTGGTTCTTCCAGATCTAAGACGTGGGTGCAAGTTTGACTACTAATAGTTTATGGCATGCCCGATGGGACAAACAGTGAAAGCTTAAATTTCATATTACTAAGTTCTTGTGTGCTAACTCAGTATTTATAGCCTTTGGAGGCTTATTTCAACACATATGGTGACTCCCAACATTTTTAGATCTCTAATTTAGAATCCCTGAGTGCCTTTCATGAGAAGAGTGCGTAGAAGGAACATGTACATCTGCTGAAGAATATTTTGAGTACCTTCAGCTATCCCTGAGAAGAGTTTGTTCTAGAAATCCCACGCGTGCATCTCCATCTCCAGTGTGTCATGCCCATTCAACTTTTCACAACAGACAGTTTGCATGTACCCTACAAAGACGCATCAACCACCTCCTCCACTAAGGAAATTTACTAACTTCACTAGAGGAAGTCTCCTAGTTATGGCCGTGCAACATGATATGCCAAATAATGCACTCAAAAGTATTCCATACTTTACTGGTGAGAATCTAGTCACCCCTCAAGAGCATATCCAGGATGTAGAAAATGTATGTTCACTCTATTTGATCACACATGACGATGTAGCAGTCAGGCTACTTGCAGCCTCTTTCAAAGGAAAAGCACTTCAATGGTACTTGAGGCTTAAGACTTGTATCTATTCCCACCTATATGAGCATTGGAGTAGCTCTTTGTAATTTCTCATTGAAGATAAATAATGAGATCACCTATCTTTGGTGGAGCAACTGACAACAAAAAGGAGGGCACCCAATGAGCAGATGACTGATTTCAACATCAATATTTCACAAGACATGGGACATAATCCCTCTTGTGGTAAGGACCTACAGCCTAGCATACTTTTTTGTATTATCTAAAGGTGTTGAATAGTGATATCTCAGTCATGATTCAATCCATGGGAGGTAGGACTTTACCACCTTCTTGAAATATTACAATAAGGGTGGAAAATAGTCTTATTCTAGTGGGAAAGATAGCTCCTAGACCTCCTATGCTCTTATTCCCAGAAATGTCACAAGTGCCCCAGCCTTCTATGGCCCCAATTCCTATTCCTGAGCAAAGCACGCAACCTATTGCACCAACATCCTACTCTTTGGGAAGTGGCAGATAATGAAGAAGAATAATTGAATACCCTAATTATAAATTTGTCAAACAAGGTCATATCATTAGAGAAACAACATGCACAAGCCTATAGAGGCAGTACTCATACGGGTGCTAGATAAAGGGGAAAAAAATTGATATCTTTCAAAATCAATATGGTTTTAGATTGAAGTGGAAATTTTCACAACTAGGAAGCATCAGATGTGAGGGAGTATGCTAATGCACATTACCCGTTTCCTAAAAAATATTCCTCCAAAAAGGCAGGTTTTAAGACCTAGTTAAGATAACGAGCTCAGGGAATATTTTGTTCATGACTGGGCACATGAATGATGGTGACAATATGGATAAGACAAAAAGGTGCCTCCCTAAGAAACAATAGCCTAAAAAATCAATGCATACATCCATGTCAACATCTAGAAGCATAATCAAATTACAGGAATCCATAAAAGCTTCCATCTTTATGAGCCTTGCAAGACATTGCTCCTGAAATAGAGAACCAGGAGGGGCTTGAGGTTCCATGCCTTTTGGGATTCCAACGTGTTAAAGTTTTTTGGGGGACCAATAAAGTTTGTAAGAAGATCATACCAAGTTGTAGATGAAATTTGAGGTTTGTGTGCCTCATAGTTGTAGACAGGATTTAGTTTTAAGTATTAGAATGTTGGATGTCTACAATGTAACTTATCTTCCCAACAATTCAAACAAACCTCTGTGAAAGTTACAATTGCCATAATTAACCCCATCCCCCCACTATTAAACATGCTCATTTTTTTCTATTTCACTACCTCATGTGTAAAGCTCCTCCTAAACATCACTGAAGCCCCCTCCTTTGGTAGCCTTAATTACATTAGCTAATAGAATGCTAAGAGCCCCTTCTTTCGCCCCTGAATTATCTTTAGTAAGCTATGTCATGGTGTACCCATAATGCATAAGTCAATACTTTGTGTCCATTCAGCATTGTGGACCAGATGAAAGTGTTGAAAAACATAAATGTTACAATGTTTGATGCCCTAGATTAATCCATCATAGTGAAAAGAAACTTGAGGCATGAAGCAAATATCCCATCTCCCCCTCTACTGATCTCAGGCTACCCATACGAGTCACTTCTATCAAAATCTAGTTCAAGAAGTGTGACCAGAAAGTAAGCAAAGTTGTCAATAGGCCATCCCCTTCTGTACATGCCTCTTAATCATCCCAAAACATATTGATCCATAACTGTATGATTGACTCAGGTGTAAGTACTTCTGTCATCCCCAAGATACAAAGATGACACACCAAGGTCTAATATGACACTATTCAAAGCCCTTTCCCCCTACATCTGGAGTCGAGAAATTTTTTTTAGTCCAATAGTGGGTCACAACCATTTGAGGAATCAACACTCTTCTGGCACCGTTTCAGGGTACAAGCATAGTTTCAAATCTAATTCTATGACTCATTACTGAGATCTAATCAAGTTGTGTCAAGTCCAAATTCCCATCAATTTTCACTTTTGACACCATTGTCCAAGGATAATATAGTGCTCAATTCACTGGTTACTTGACCATTTGATAAGTATTTTGGATTTCAGAGTGCAGATTACTCATCAGGACAAGCTTATGGTATTCAATTTACTCATACTGGTTGAGCTAATTATTTAGTCCTATCATGTATGAGTCATGTAAAACATCATACCTTTCCATAGCAAATTTTCTAAAATCCAGGAAAATACAATCTTCGGCTCCTGAAGAGTATCCTGTTGAACCTTTTATTCCTCATCTAGTCCTCGATGAGTAGGCTAGAGAGGCACTATAAACCTGACTCCATATGGGAAAAGCGTGGTAAAATCTCATGAAACTGGGCTTGGTACTTACTGCATTTTTCTACCAGAAGTTTGTGCTGCCACGTTATCCTTTCATGAAAGACCAACTTGAACCTGGTTTATGGATATTATATATATGATGGATATATATAGCATATATATATTGTGTAGGAACTTAGTGGCAGCTCATGTCTTTTAAAAAGAAGACTTTGGTATTGTTGGCGAGAAATTTTTTCGGGCTGGAGTTCACTTGCTGGATTTCTGTAGCCAAATATGCAGCATTCAGTGCATGAAACTTCCCATTCACTCCATGAAAGAAGGGATTAAGGTCCTAGAAGGAAAATTCGATCAAACACAGAATTGGAGAAGCACAAAAATCAAGAAGGGGAAAATAGAGAATAAGCTTCTCAAAGTCCATGAACACGAGAAGTTTGAAGAAATATCCTTGAGAGCTTTGATACATTGAAACAACAAGTTATATTTGGCGAGAAAATTTGTCAGATGGAAAAATTTGTGGATTTCTTTCCAATGCTCTGGTAATCTAAGTCCCTATACTTAACCAGATGCAGACTGTTGTATGTGCATGCACGTGAAAAGGTGGATTTCTGTGGTGGCCTTTCGACCGGGGATCCAACAGGGACACTCCACTGACCCTGTGGCAAAGCTTGCAGATACCTTGCAAGAGAGGACTTTGTCTGAAAGTGGGAAAGGGAGTGAGAAAAGAGGTAGGAGAACTAATGTTGTAGGTAGATAATCAGATTCCTGCACACACACTAGTTATAAACTTCAACACATGCATTCATGAGAAGAAACAAACTCTGTAAATAACAACAAGACCAAATAGAATTTATCGATCACAAAGTATCAAGAAACCCCTTAGTCAAAGAAAGCTGGAAACTCCTTCTTGTATTGATTGCTCAAACCAAAGTTGTACATAGTGGAGAAATAGAGGAAATTTGAGAATGAGGGGAATGGAAGAATTTGGCTATCTCCTTTGTTCTCTCAAGGTACAATATACTCTTGAGTTTACAAGATCAATCACCAACCCTTTGAAATGGGAATGGCGTTACAATTTATAGAATGAGAGGTGACTTATCATCTTCCTCATGACCTTTCAATACCTTAATATGACTTAAGACTGTTCATATTCCACTTTAAATATTTAAGTCCCTTTTATAATAGCAAGGTGACTTAATTTACATTATATTTCTAAAGTCATTTAAGTCATATTAAAAAGTGCAACCCTCAACGCAAAAATATAACATTGAAGAGAGAGAGTGTCATATGAGGAGCGAAGAGAAGAGAGATAGAAGAGGGAAGAAGAAGAAGAAGAATTATGTTGAAGGATGAGTTGCTACAGTGGACTTGGCTCCATTCTTCAACTGTTCTCCACTTCGTAATCCTGAGAAGGCTTCTGACCCATCCACTTTCCTTCAAAGTTGAATCAACTTACTATTTTTAGTAAGTATGAGAAATCAGAATCCCCGATCTTCAATTGGATGTTGCGGCTCAGTTTTCCTCTTTCTCCCTTGTTCCTCGTTCCTTCTGGATCAACTTTCTATTTTTAGTCAGGTGCTCAAGGGCACCACTTACTATTTTTAGTAAGTGCTCAAAAATGTCTGTTCTGGTGGATTCTCAAGCTGTAGTGCACCTCCAATGTCTTTGTCTTCTTCGCAGGTTCTTCTATCAATGACTTTCCCAAAATAGCAGTTCCTATGTAGTAGACCTGCTATTTTTAGAAAGTTTTCCTCTGGGAGTCAGATTGACATGGAATGAAGTTTTTTTGATATGGGTTTTTTCCCAATATCCTCCCTCTGAAATTTCAGGCCCACCCGCTTAATAGTCCAGGAGATTTTAAAGTTTTAATTTTCAGACCTGGCAGTGCTTCTAGGTACGGCAGCCATTAATGGACCTCAAAATTGCAGGTCTATTTTTCTCCTCCATTTTGATGAAGATAAATTGTATTTTTGATGTGGGTTTTTTCTTTTGGTGCTTCACGTGTAATCTTACTTCGATCCGGCAACCGGTTTGACGGGAAATCCCACTTCTTTCTTCGTTGAGCCAAAAGGAGATTTCTTCGTTGTGGATGCTCTATTGCACGATGGGGGGAGTTTGAAGGTGTCTTCTTGATGGCCTTGGGTAGAGGAATGAGCAGATAAAATATATCTTTGTTGTTTCATGCATCCGTTTGGGATATTTCTTCAACTTCTCATTTCATGGCTATGGAGTTTTCTCTGTTTTCTCCTTCTGTGCTTCCATGCTTCTCCTTCTGTGTTTAATGAGGATTCCTTCTAGGACCTATATGATTTCATGGAGTGGGAGGGGAGTTACTTTATGGAAGGTCTGGTTTGAGTTCTTGTAACAATGGTGGAGGTGATGGAAGAAAGTTGCAGAGGAAGTATGGAGGAATGAAGTGCACACACAACTGTTAGAAGTTAGAAGCGAAAAAAGCGGCACTTTGGAAAAATTTCAAAAATATATGCATAGGTAGGGCTTGGGTGCATTTTTCCATGACCCTATGTCCCTGACCTCAAGGATGTGAGGGACATCAATTTCCACAATGATCAAGACGGTGACACGTGGCACTAGATCCAACGGCAGGGAATGAAGGAGGAAAAAGCTAATGTAAAGCACTAGGAGCT
This sequence comes from Taxus chinensis, assembly GCA_019776745.2. Lineage (NCBI taxonomy): Eukaryota > Viridiplantae > Streptophyta > Pinopsida > Cupressales > Taxaceae > Taxus > Taxus chinensis. The sequence continues at coordinate 886,086,030 of CM034146.1, read as the reverse complement.
GAAAGGAGGTCACATGGGTGTCCAAATGACTCCCTATGGGGGTTGGGCACATTTTTCAAGGTCTGATGTCCCCCACCTCAGGTGCATAAGGAACATCAAATTCCACGGTGGTCAAGAGCATGACACGTGGCGCCCGATCCGACGCAAGGGAATGCACGCTCCAAATAAGCACCTGGGGGCTGAACTGCGGTCACGTGGGTGTCCAAAAGACTCCCCATAGGGGACTGGGAACATTTTTCAAGGTCTGATGTCCCCCACCTCAGGTGCATAAGGGACATAAAATTCCACGGTGGTCCTGGAGCTGACACATGGCGCCCGATCCGACGGCAAGGGATGAATGCTTCAAAAAAGCACCTGGGGCCTGAACTGTCAAGTCTAGAGGTCACATGAGGGTCCAAGAGGTCATATGAGGGATGAGAGGGATTCAAGGGGGCTGGGAAAACTTTTCCAACCTTGGTTTCCCTGACCTTGGGGGACATGAGGGACACAAAATCCCACCAGGCTCCTAATGCTGACACGTGTCCTCCCAAAAATTTGGCTAAGTCCTGAACTTGTAATAGTGATAACTTGAGCTCCTGATGGAATTTTTTGGGAAAAAAATTATATGATCCTAACTTGAAATGGCCTTATGAATCCAATGGTGGGGTTATTATGTCTTTATTATTCCATTTGATCCCTTAAAAATCATGATTTTTGATTTTGTACTCCACCTGTGCCTGAGAAAAACTACATGCAGCCCTGATGCTTCAAAGTGTTGTGAAAAATATTATCTCACCATAATGTAGGCCTTGGAATCCTATTTCTGGAGATATTTTTTTTTATCCTAACTCCATCTAGAGCTCCTGTAATCTTATTCTGAAGCCCAACAACTGTTTTAGGCTTGTGTACCACCTAGGCTTGTAAACCTTGTTTTTTACTCAGACTTCTCCAAGAATTGCAAAACTTCCCCAAACCTTCAAAAATCATTTATATTATGTTTTAAGGTATTCATTTTATCTTCGTGTTGAATTTTTACCTTCTGTTCCGCTCCAGGGAGTTGAATCCAGTCCTGGGAAGGCTAGCGATAGCCCTTCCTAATACTGCTAGAAGATAGTATCTTTTCAGAACTCCCTAAAATCACCTAGGGGTGATGAATAGACTTACCTAAATCACCTAGGCGGATGAGATTACATTATTTAGGAGGTCATTTTGACTGATTGGATAGACCCGAGGTGTCTTGGAATGATAAGACTTGAAAAAATTAACATTGGGGTATCGTTGTCGTGCTTGGAAATTGTCAATTTCCCTGTTGCACATTTACATGACAACAAGGTAGTACCATGCCAAATGAACAAGGAAGTTGACTAAATGACCGTGCTTTGTTTGTAGTTCTCTCTTACTAAGGACTTTGTCAAAGGAAACACTCAGCACATTAAGATGGTGATCAGACCATCCATTCCAGAAAACAATACTAGCTGGTAAGTGTTTGACATTAACGCGCAGATCGTCCAGTTCATCCAGAATGAAGTCGATTCCTCATCAAGTATGCAAGTTAATTTACATGAAAGCTATGGTGACCAAATAATTCAGCTTAAGACAAACAAGTTACCTAAAGGGTTGGTCACCTTAGAGAAAATGTTTAGCCGTGACAATGAGTTCAAGGGTGAAGAAAAGTATATGCGTGCCGCGCAAGAAGACTACTCCCCAGTCACTTTTACACACGGAAAGGAGTTGTTGCTTAGTAAGACTTACGTGTATGATGAAAAATAGACCTTCATCTCCCTCTATCAAAAATACAGTGATATCTTCTCATGGAAGTATGAAGACGTCAAAGCTTTTGATCAAAGTGTTTCTCAACACTCCATTGACCTTGTTCCTAATATCAAGCCCGTCAGATAAAAACAATGACCAATAAATCCAAAGATAGAACCCCTCATGAGAAATGAATTATCCAAACTTATTGAGGCAAAGATAATTTTTCCCATCAAGTACTCTACTTGGATTGCGAATCTAGTTCCAGTGTGCAAGAAGAATGGTGAAATCAGACTCTGTGTTGATTTTTCCAGGTACAAGCTTTTCATAGCAAATAATGTATATTGTAATTGATCAATCATACAAGATCTTACAGATATATAGGATTGGTTATTTCTACAATGTAGGAAACAACCCACAACAATACACGAGTTGTTTTAACAACTCGTTAATATAAAACTATATACGTGAAGTTGTTGTAACAACTTCACTTACAAACCAAATAATGATTATTATAATTATGAGTTGTTTCTAAAAAAAATCATAATATAATAATAAACTAATTACAAATAATGTTAACACTAACATATGCCTAACATTCACCCCCTTAGTGTGAACATTATTTACTGATATCACCCCCTTAATGTGAACATGGAAAAAATGCACCATAGAACTGGAACTAGAATCGTATGCCTCCGCATACTTTTAGGTCTGCATACTGTTGGCTTGGATCTTACTGTCTGGATCTTGTTGCACATGACCAATCTGCTTCACCATAGTGAACCCATACCAGATGATCACACTTCCACCGATTCACCTATATATGCAAACTCAACAAGTTCCCGCCTTCACTTCCAGTGAATGATAGATTTCACCGTCTGATCAATGTTAGAAGTACGAAAGTCGAAGGATCTCTACAGTCAGAGGATCACTCCAGTTTAGTTGCCCTCCTATACAACTGTTCTTAGCATCCAAAATTCACATCTTCCTCATTTGAATCAAAACAGGGGAAGGAAACCGCACACCACTTTATTCTGCACACACCACACAACTGAAATAATATAAAATATTGCCACCAAATTTGAATGTGATCCCGTCGTTGGTGACTGACAAGAGGAGTTGATCACCCTCCATCCTCCATAGCCTCCTGACCTCCAGTAGATGAATTATTTACCATAAGTATTCCTCATCACTGGGACAAAAAATTTCTTCATCTTTAGAATATTCATCCCAATCAGTTTCTTCTTCAACCAAAAAAGATTTTTGATCTATTTTTTCATCAAGTAGATCTTGTGCCCTCTTTTTACAATTCAAAGTTACATGTCCTAATTCTTTGCAATAAAAACATTTAACCTTTCCTCGTGATGGAGCATGCTTTGAAGTGTACTTCCCCTTTTTTGATGATGTACTAGCTTTATTGTGCACATATAAAACCTCCTCTCCTGGCTCAGAAGGTTCATTATGATCAAGAATAGTAGAAATTACTCCTTCTAAACCAATGTTAAGCTTGCTCATAGTAAAAATCATATGAGACATTTTTTTAGGAAAACTATTCAAAAGAATTGCTTTGGCATCATCATCATTTACCTTTTCATTAATGCTAGTGAGATGATTAAGTAGAGAGTGAAATTTGCTTATATGATCTGCCATTTTTGCACCTTTTTCCATCTTTAATCCATATAATTTTTTATTCAAGAGTCATCTTGGCACTTTCCGCTTCAAATCCAAAAAGCTTGTTTAAAGTCTCCCAAATTTCCTTTGCAGACTTTGTGAAGTCCACATGGTGTAGGTAAGCTTTAGATAGACTGAGACCAATGGTTCCCAAGGCCTTTTGATCCTTGATAGTCCACTTTGTGAGATCCCTTGCATTTGTTGGTAGTGTAGTATTAGGTTTAACAACATCCCACAGATCCTTCTCAATCAAATTTAGCTGCATCTGAATTCTCCACGTATGAAAATCTCTATCTTCAAACTTCTCAACAAGACTGAACTTCTCCATTTTTGCAAAAAATTGACACAAAAATCGAAAAAAAAAAAAATGAAGGATTTTGGATGTCAGGTAATACCGAAAATGCATCCGTAAGGCAAAAAAAAAATATTTATACAATTTTTGACAATTTGAATATTTGACTATACACAAAATTTCTCTATTGACACTGGATTGGACAAAGATGACAATCCTAAAATCACCTATTTTGACATTTTTACTATAATGGACGAGACACTATTGTGATATACACTTGACAAACTTGACCATCAAAGATGACGAATAAAACCTATTATGAAACAAACATAGACTTTTGCCAACTAGACAACAATCATAACAACTATTACAAAAAAATAACAATAATCACATACATTTATTAATTTTGAAAGACTATGAAAAAAAAAAGACAACGACATTAACCGGGATGACTAAAAGAAATGGATTAATGACAAGGATGAATTTAAATATAAAAAATTATTTGAAACTGACCTTAGATGACTGAGATGGCACGTGAGATCTATGAAACAGTGGACTACCAGCAATGTGGTCCAAGTGTTAAGGTCGATGGATGTGGAAATCGAGACCAGATGTGGAGTACGAGTAGGCCTGGCAGATTTCAAATTATTTTGAGACTGTGCATTAACCTATTTTCATGTGCACGACTGGAATCCACCACACATGGGCTTGATAGATGGGTGATTTGATGGCCTGATAGAGCCGCATGAAACCTGAAATACAATAGAATACATGCACTTTTATTCTGATTCACACCTTTGTTTGTGTATGTTGGTGAAATCATATATTCATGCATCAGCCAATTGTCAACATTTATAGATAGATTGGTCACTTCCAGTAGCGGGGATGTCCCTAATCTCTGTGTTTTTCAGATGCAAATGATTACAAAGCACATGAATTATTTTTTGTGTAGGTCTGTAGAGATTTGTCTAGTCGTAGGGAGGAATTGATGAGATAACAAAACTGAATGCATTCCTTAGAGATATGTCTTTCTTCATACACTACTTCTTTCTAGTTTTTAACAGTTCATGTCTTTCCTCCATGGGCTCCAAGCAACAAGGATTTTCATACATGCCAAGATACTCATGTACAGGATTTAAACAGATGTTTCTACAGCATGATCCTGAATTTTCTCACAAAGTAACCTTGCTCCGATACCAAATGCCAGGTATGAGATTTTCATAGTAAATAATGTATATTGTAATTGATCAATCATACGGGATCTTACAGATATATAGGATTGGTTGTTCCTACAATGTAGGAAACAACCCACAACAATACACAAGTTGTTTTAACAACTCGTTAATATAAAACCATATACGTGAAGTTGTTGTAACAACTTCACTTACAAACCAAATAACAATTATTATAATTATGAGTTTTTTCTAAAAACTCATAATATAATAATAAATTAATTACAAATAATGTTAACACTAACATATGCCTAACAGATTTCAGAGACTTGAACAAGACATCTATGAAGGATCATTATCCTTTACCTTCAATGGAGCATATTCTGCAAACTATGGCCAGTGCGTAAAGATTCTCAATTTTAGATGGGTATTCAAGTTTCAATCAAATCCTGGTTAAGGAAGAGGATCAATTCAAAATAGCATTTACAATCGAGTGGGGAACATATGCGTATCAGAAGATGACCTTTGGTCTGTCAAATACAAGCGCAATGTTTCAGCACACCATGGATATTGCCTTCAAAGGTTATATCAATGAGTTCATCTTGGTTTACCTCGATGACATTACAATCTTCTCAAAGCAAAGTGTGGATCATATGGTGCACCTGGAAAATCTCTTTGAGAGATGTAAAAAAATTAGGGTATCCCTTAACCCTAAGAAGTGCAATTTTTCTATGGCTCAGGGAAAGCTTTTGGGCCATGCAGTTTCCAAGGATGGCATCACAATTGATCCTAAGCGCATTTTAGCTATCCTAGCTCTTTCCTTGTCGGCGCACAAAAGGGCCTTGTAGTCCTTCCTCGGTAAGATTAATTTTGTTAGGCATTTTATTCCTAACTTTGCAGGACTGGTAAGGCCAATCACCATAATGCTCAAGAAGGACATAACTTTTAAATGGACAGTAGAGGGAAAGGAAAGCTTCAACAAAATCAATCAAGAGATTGTTTTTGTACCATCACTCATCAACCCAAATTACTTAAAGTATTTTATCCTTTATGCTTATGATGTTGATGTGAGTATTGTTATTATCCTAACACAAGAAAATGAACAAGGGCTGGAACAACCAGTGGCTTTCTTTAGCTAGACGCTGAAGGATTATGAATTAAAATACAGTCACACGGAGAAGCAGGTCTTCGCCATCATGCGTGCACTCAAGAAATTCAAAAGTATGCTCACCACAAATCATATCAAGGTGTTAATCTCCCACTCTTCTGTCAGATACTTCATTATGGGAGTAGAGATCAGTGAAAAGAGAACATGATGGGTGACCAAAATCATGGAATATGATGTGACTATCAAGGCCACAAAATTGGTAAGAGGTAACGCGCTCTACAAATAGCTTTTTGAGGACACACACAATGAATCTGAGACTTCATTGTTTCTAGATGAGGGTCTCCCATGTGCAAAACGTAAGCATAAATACAGATTTTGGTGCAAGTGACTGGATGAAGGACATGATCACATTCCTTTCTGAGGGCACGTACCCTCCTGGCTTAAACAAGGCAAAGAGAAGACATTTGAGGTTACAATCTGTCCTTTATGTTTTGATTGATGGACTTCTCTTCAAGAAAAATCTTGATGGCGTATTATTAAGGTGTATCAACTTGTGTGTGTTGGCAGAATTCCATGATGGTTTTTCTGGTGGACACTTTTCTGCCAAAACTATAATGATGAAGATCATAATGGCAAGAATATTTTGGTCTAATCTGTTTGCAAATGCACACAAGTGGGTCACAAAATGCAAGGAATGCACTTTCTTTACAAGAAAGAAAAGATTATCAGTGCTTCTCTTCCAACCAATCCAAACGGATCGGCCTTTTGTGCAACGGGGTCTCGACTTCATAGGCATGATCAATTTTCCTTCAAACACTAGACACAAGTGTGTGATGACAGCTACAGACTACTTCACTAGATGGAAAAAAGTTGTCATGTTCAAGGAATCAACTGAGTCAGTCATCCTTGACTTTCTTGAAGGTTTAGTCACAAGGTTTGGCATTCCTCAAACCATTATCTATGATAATGCAAAATCCTTCCTTGGCACTAAAATCACTGATTGGGCTCTAAATTTGGGCATCTATCTGAAGACTTCTTCCAACTATTACCCCCAGGGCAATGGTTTGATAGAGTCAACAAACAAAAACTTGATCAGGATCCTGAAGCACATAATGAACATTAGCCAAAAGCAGTGGCATACAAAGGTCTCATGCATGCTATAAGAAGATAGAAGCACAATTAAAAAGGATCAATATGAACTTCACCTTACAAGTTTGTAAATGGCAAGGAGGCCACCCTTCCTTTGACACTAGAGTTGAATTCATTAGCATTTTCCCAATAGCTAGAATTTGAAGGCACAGACCAGAGAGAAATCAGAATGGCAGAGCTGGTTAATCTTGAAGAGTTAAGGAACTTTGCCATGATCAGGCTAGAACAACATCAACAAGCAACAAAGAAATGGTTTGACAGAAAGGCCTAAGCCTCAAAATTTCAAAGTTGGGGACTTGGTTTTGAAATGGGATGCTGACAGAGCTAAACTAGGGTGCCATTCAAAGTTTGATGCACTTTGGAGTGGCCCATACATCATCAGTTCCTACAAGGAGGCTAACTCTTTCAAGTTAACTCATCTTGATGGAGGTGCACTGCAAATCCTAGTAAATGGGATCTATCTCAAATCCCTTCCATTAAGTTTGTTGCATCATTTTGTATATATTAGAGTAGTTTTAATTCCTCTAAGTGCACCACACACACATTTGTTTATTTGTACATAGATCTTTCTTCTCATGTGCTTCTTGCGCCCGCTCTTCATTTGCTTCTAGAATGCCGAGCAATCTTTTAGCAATTTGCAGGATTCAGAATGAGAGTCAAGAAATGATCCTTCAAGTGACTTTAGGGGTAGTTCTTCAAAGCTGAGATCAGAATTTCATGATTACATAACAGACTCCATGCCCAATGGATGCTTCAGGCTACTGATCTCCTTCATCTAGCAGGAAGATGGCCCCAAAATTCACCAAAACTGTTATCCAAATAACTCTCCTAGTTATTTGGGTAACTTATACACACTTTCTGGCTTTCATCTCCTCATTACAAGGTTGCGTGCTCTTAGGTTCACTTGGCACATTTCCTTGGTTATATTTCCTTGCATGCCTCCCTTCTTTTCCTCACGTGCCCTCACATGCATCCCTTCTTTTCCTCAGGTGCCCTTGTGTGCTTTCCCTTCTTCCCTTCCTTTTCCTTTTCCTCTTTGTCCCATCTTCCCCTTGGGCACATTCACCTGCACTTCTACTTTCTTCTCTAAGATATTGCATCTATCATGTGCGCGCACACCTAGCACTTGTCTCACACTTGGTTGTAATCAGTAAGTCCCTATGTGCCTCTTCCTTGCACCACCACACATTACCTTGTAATAAGTGTGCCTTGACCATGCATTCTCCTCACTAGTTTACCTCATTTCCCCACACACGTTGCATGCGCCTTCCTTCTACCTCCTTCCCATGCCTCATTCTTCTGTGCATGTGCCCTTTGCACCCTTCTTGGCACCTTTCCGTGCCAGGTCATTTTTTCATACTTGAGTGTGTAACACGTAACCCAGTTAAAGTGCACCAACAAGGCACCGAATCCTTGAAAACTAACCAATGAATGACACATGGCAGAAATGATAAATCAATTTGAACAATTGGTCAATTTCATTTCAGCCAATCCACGTGCGCCACATGTCTTGTGTGCCCAAACGGATCTGACATCTTCTAATAGCCATATCTTTTACTATAGAGCTCAGATCGGCGCATGCCTAGAATCTCAACCAGAGAGTTGTTGACATCAGGCTATAGTGCTAGACATTCAAATTCAAATTCTTGGTAGATCTGGTAGGTGAGAAATGGGAAAACATATCTCTGGGCATTGATGAGCATATTTGATTGCTCCAACCACCCGATTTAATATGATCCGCCCTCCTTTCTTCTCCAACATGTCAAACAAACTTAGGGAAATATATTTGACAGATTTACAAGTGGATTTACAGGCATTGAATGCTTCTTGTTGGTGGTTGTATTTCAAATTCAATTTTTCCCTCCTCTTCTTCTTCTACATGGATTCATCTATAAATGTAAGAGTTAGGCTTGTTGTTAATGTTGGACATTTTGGATCCTTACGCATTTTTCTAAGGACTTCATATCTTCTATATTTTGGGTCACAGACCTCTAGATCTGATCTTGCATGTGGATATCAGCCTCCTTTCACCATTTTAACAATTCTATGCATTTTTGGAAGTAATTAGAAGCATCATTTTGTGACTATTCTCTGTCCTAAGTGTGTTTGCATTCTTTCTTCTTGCCTTTTCTTTTGCATTGTGTGTTTGGTTGTGCCATTCTCACATCCCTAGCAATCCCTTATTCTGGTTGTGTTCCATGAATCTGATCTGGTAAATACGTTTTAGTTGTGCTACACATGCCTAGCCTTCTTCCATGCACTTTCCTTCATTTTCACTCAGAACAAATAGTGTTCATCCCTCTTTTATGGTGCTATCACCTTTTAGTGTAGTTTCCTTTCATGTTATCCTTCTATCCCCGGTCCCTTGGCATTGTTAGCTTAGCTTTCCCATTCAGCACTAGGAGTAACAGTGACAGTAGAAATGTATAGAGGAACATCCTTCTTCTGAAGATCTGTCCCAAGCGCGCAAGTGTCCCACAACTTGGAGACAATTCCATTGTTGGTCTCAAATGAGCTCGATTCTTCCAAGATCCAAGAAGCAGGTGTACAGTTTGACGACCAACAATAACACAATTATTCATTTTCGTACAGGGCTCCTGTAAATCAAACTTGGGTCCTTAGCACAATGATGTCACTTCCTGGATGCATGTAACCAAGGGGAAATTACTATTTTTTGGCATGTCATAGAGGCTTTTAACAGGGTAGAGATTCCGTTAGCATTGGGCATTTACATTGGAGGAAATTACACACCATCTACAGTGGTGTGTTCATTTCAGGGAGCAGTTAAAGGTTAGAACTGGTATGACACTAGACTTTCCTCTCTACACTACTTGTGTCATACATGTAAGATCACCCAAAAAACTAACATTTCAGAACTAGCTCTAAACCTTTGGGCATGTGTATTAAAAATATGGAGGATGACATACAGATTTATCTTCCTATACTTAGTTCTACAATGGCGTGAGATCACCCAAAAAACTCGCACTACATCGACAAAAATGTGTGACCAGGATCCTTTCTACACTCTTTTTCTCATCAGTGGATCAATGTACAAATGTTCCTTTTTCAGGAGCTTTCAACATTTTTACATACTTATTTACATAATTTTTACACATTTTGATCATATACATGCTTATTTGACTAGTTGAGAATTCTTCTCTTTTGCAGGTGTCGTCTATATGGAAAATGTAGTCAAATCATTCACAATATTAACAATATGAACATCACATCAACCACAAACACATTGTGACATCTACACATGGGTTTCCACCTGAGGTTCATTTCATCACCACTTTTTAGACTCTCTCAGAAGTCCTTAGTATCCATGGAACTTCACATTTTTATCACTCCATGGTAGTTGTCTTGTGTGCCTAGACATGATCTTTCTACATCAATCTACACGATTATCAAATACACATCTTTGTCTACTTTATGTTACCGAGGTTTCATGAATCAGTAACATAAAGTGGGGGTAAATGTAGCACAAAAAATCATGCACTTTGGGTAATTACCTAGTCCTGATGTATCATATTACTATTCATTTGATTCTTAAGTAAGAATAATACTAATTAACGCAAGTGCTTTGGCCACCTTTCTTTGATTTGCAAGTTACCGGATAATATGCTTACACCCTTACTTGCTTAGTCTGTCTTTTCATATGTTGGCATTTGTCATCCTAGAAACCAGCGCTAGACATCCCCTCTGGGAGAGTGTCCTCATTTGTACTTTACACAGAGAGGGTCATTTCTAGCTATTTGAGCATCTTATATTTTTGGACCATCAGCAATTTTTGGGGTTAATTGAAATTCTAAGCAAATGAATCATATAAATATAAAATAGTGTGATCATAATGAAATACCAAGCACTAAGCATTAGCTATCACCACCTAAGGTTGCATCCATCAAGCATAGTAAGAGCTCCATTGCATCCATGTAAGAACCATCCAAGGGACATTTCAAGGGCTTGGTTATTCTGTATACACTTCATAGGAGGCGGAAGTTCATTCTATTCCATGCACACATCTACTACTGAGTTTCTTTACATTTAGCTATTTGCTTGCTATGAAGTGTGACACACACAAGAGAAGTGTTAGTGCAAATTCACAGCACCCCCACATGACCTCTAGAATCTGCAATTTAGAACCCATTTGGATGTAACAAGCACTACATGGACCATGTCCCACAGAAGGTTGTGAAGTTGCAATGAGATAGACTCTCCAAATTGAGGTTGGTGCTTACTCTTCATTGTAAAGTGTATGCATTGTTATTATGTCATTGGTTCAATGACTAATTGTAATATGGAGGACTTGATATTTTGCAAGGAGATAAGGAAGTTAACAATGAGTAGGGGGCAAGTTGATAAGCTTGGTGATACACCAAATGAGTGATGAAATAATTTTTTTGCTTAGCATTGAGATCAAATATGCGGGGAGTAAAATATTTGTAGGATCACATAACATACACATTTAGCCAAGATATAATGAAGGATCAGAAGTGAATAATAGCGTGACACATGAAAGGATCCTGAAAAATGTTGGATTTCAGATTTTAAGATGTAATCATGGATTCATAGCCTAGTTTATCTTGAAATAAAGAAGCATTTTGGTAAAGGATTTTCAAAAATATGTGATTAGCATCCTAGGACTAAGAGGTCATCATGAAGACTCCAAGATAGAATCCACTTGCTAAGGAAAATTGATAGCCTGCAAGAGATACATAATTTCCAACAGGGTTTTGTGGATCGAGCATATTTATTGGGTGCATTTATAGAAATTGAAGTAAAGAGAGAGAAAGCAGAAGAGGGAGAAAATCATATCATTTAACTCAACCATCCACCATTAATCCCTTTCAAATCAGCTTGTAAACCCATCAAATCGATTCCTCTATTTTTGTTTTAACGTGTTGGAAGAAAAATGATGAATTTTAGCAAAACCCAGCTCTCAAAGCGATTTGATCTTGGTTTAATGGTGTGAGAAGACATTTTAGGGTTTTTTCCTATCAAATCGAGTTGATTCTTCATCCTTGGCATGTGGGAGAAGGAAACCATGGCAGATTGAGCAAAAAATGACTCATTCGAGGCAATCTAGTTTGTATTAAAGGCATGAAAGATGTTTCCAGCTTTTTCTTCCTTGAAACCTACAAAAAAAATAATGTTTTCATGCCTCCAATGCATAGAGGAGATCAAGATCTTTCCAATGAGTCTGATTTTGCCCAAATTTGATCTTTGGATCAAAAGATATGCCCATCTGAAGATTTAAGGCAAAATCAGGGCATAAATTCGGGCACAAATTTCAAGGCACGAATTAGGTTGAAAAATGGGGGCGAATCATATTTGAAAACGGGTCCACAGGCCCAAATTTTACTTTTTTCACTTTTACAAAAATTTCCCAAAACACTCTGCATCTCCACACTTCCGCTAGTTACGTGGCACCTATTGGGGTCGATGGAGGTAGGGCTCCTTTTTTTATTTTTCCACTTTTGGATAAAAGGAAAATTTTCAATTTTACCTCCGAATCCTCGCATGTCTACTACAAGATTTGTATGCCACCTCATCACTTAATTCCTCAGGGCCATGGGTCGCTTCTTGTTTTTAAGCCTTTTAACAAAAATGGAAAATTTTCACTTTTACCTCCGAGTCCCCGTAGGTCCACTCCTGGTTTAGGCCTGCCACGTGTCGATTATGGGTTCCTCTGAAGATACATTCAAATTTTGGACTTAGAAACTTTTTGGCAAAAAGTTAAAAGTCCCCATAATCCTCTGCCAACCCACCTTAGCACCATTGCACGAAATGATGCCACGTGTCCATTTTGGGGTACTCAGGCATTTTCCACTCTTGTTCCCTTTGGCAAGCTTGTGGAAGCACGAATGCATTTTGTGCTTTTAAACCAATAAGCACTAAGTGCTCAAATTATTCCCCCACTCTGCCGGCCCGAGATTCCTTGGCAAAAATCTCTCCCAAGCTCCGCAAGTCCGCCTTGGGCAAATTTTCCCTCCTAACTCCACCGAGCCATAACTCAAAAAATACAAGGAGTTAGTGTTATGTTTGTGGAGCCTGTTTTCATGTTAGAGTGTGGTACACCTTCTATGTGTTACACTCATGGTATTTTTATGGTGGTCCCACTCACCGATGAGCGGGTCAAGGGGGTTTGGGGGTGAAGCCCCCAAAGTAAATTTTCATGGGTGGTTTATTAACCCATGGGTAATAGGTAACCGTTATGGGTTGTTTTTAGGCCCATGGTTTTTCGGTACCCATTGTTTTGATACCCACGGTTTTTTGCCCATGGTTTTGATACCCACAGTTTTGTATCAAACTGCTTAAGTAATTGTCTATTTATATGGATGTCTTATGCATCTCATAGATAGACAAGCAAATGTATCGTAGATGTGTTTTGAATTCGGGTGTGAATTCTATAGAGTTTGTTGAGCATAGCTCCAAACGGATCTGGGTATTGTATTGAGAGAGTGGAGGCTTGTAATAAAATCTAAGTAAGTGATTCTTGGTGGACGTAGCCCAAATTGGGTGAACCACTTTAAATCTTGTTTCTCTGTGTTGTGTTATTTATTTTGCACTTTTATTTGAGATCTGTAATATTTTCTGCATATTAGTTTCTACTATAGCGATTTTGTAAGGGATTATTCCTGCATATTTTATCTCTTATTTCCTAACAGTTAGAAAGACTTCTTTACCTTTCTGGAAAGGGGAAGAAAAATCCTAACTGATGAAGCCATCTCTAGGAACTTTTGAGTGCTCTTAAAGTTGCAAAAAATCTACCTGCAGCAAAAGGAGAGAAGAATGAAGGTAAGTTAAGCCAAAACAAGCATGGGCTTATTTTGGATAACAATTTTGGCAACTCAAAGGGGTCATCTGCCTGCTAGATGAAGTGACCAGCCGCCTAGAACAATCTATTGGGCATGGAGTCATGAACTCAACTGGTTGTTACTCTCAATTCATTAGAAAATCTCTAAGATGAAGATTGTGAGAGTAGAAAAATTACTTTGACCTGGAACATGATCTGCAAAATATGCATCCTTGGGGCAACAAAACGATATGTGCCAAAGCACTTAGGGAAATGTAAATCTAAGCTACAACAAAACAATGTGCATAAGCACTTGGAGGAATGAAAAAAAATAATCTAATATGTCACAAGGAGAGAAGTTTCCCTTCTAGTAGCAATGCTTTATATGGATTCCATTAACTGGAATGCTGCAATTCCTCACCATCCAATGTAGACAATTGGAAGGCATTGTTGTTTTTGCATTTTGTGACCATGAGGGGCCACTCCAAATGACATCAAATTTTGAGGGACCTTCCTGGCTTTTCTTACATATTGTTGTCCACTCAAAATTCCCTGCTCTGATGAAGGTAAAAATTTCAAAATTTTGAGTTTAAGAGTTTTATCTAAAGTACCGAAGTCGTGAAATTTCTCTGCATTTTGGGTCTTTTTGTGTGTTTTTCGGGCCTGTCGGACAATTTTGTCCCAACTGTCCCAAGTTCAAAACTGCGTTCTATTCCCCGATCGGCCGAAATCCCCGAAGTTGTTCCATTTTCGGGCCCGTCGGAACTTTTCATCCCAAATGTCCCAAAGTTAAATCGGGCAAGCTGTTCCATTTTCCCGCTGAAACACCTGAACCACGTACCTCAGAACTTCATGTCCCAAATGTCCCAAGTCAAATTTGCAAGTTGTTCCATTTTCGGCCGATTCACTCGAACCGCGTACTTCGCGCATTTTCGTCCCAAATGTCCCAAACTTTTCTGGACCCATTGTAACGTTTTCGGCTGATTCGCCCGAATCACGTACTTCGCGCACTCATGTCCCGCGTGTCCCAAAAGGAATTTGTGTGCCTTTTCCCCCGCTTCGCCCGAATCGGCTGAGCAGCGTGTTTCGTGCATTCGCGTCTCACATGTCCTAAATGAACCAAGTGCCATTCGTGCTTATTTTTCCCGCTCTACCCGAATATCATGCTTATTCAAATTGGTAGGTATGTATTAAATACACACTCATAGCCTTTATCTCTCCTAAACGGCTATATAACTGGCATCCTCCCTTTGCATCTTTCACATTGTTTCCATGCTATCCTTGCTTGAACCCTTACAACCTAAATTCCCTGCGCATGTATCCCTTTTCTCTATAATTCCTTCTCGAGTTTAGGTTGCAGCTCTGTTGCTATCAATATGAAGATCAAGTTTCAGGGACAGGAACAAATTTCTCCACTTGAGTATGCCGTTCACAATATTGGGGACAGCGAAGCTCGACATCTTGACTTCGGCAATTTTTGGGTGAGGGTGGCAGATGTAAACCCTACACCAATGGCACAAATGATTCATGATGACGGTTTGGCTTTTGCTGGAGGATTCCCGATCTCGGTACAATGCGCTGATACTGTGCTTTCGTGTGGAGCTCACTTTGACCATGTTTCTAGTGAATTGACCAATAGACACGGGGAACTCATCGCCAAGCTGGACGCTGCCGCTATTAGCACCGCACTGAGAATCCCAGAGATGGATAATGCCATATTCGTTTCCCGGGATCAAGCACAGGCCCTGTTCAATCAAGACAGCGAAAAATACAAGGCACACGTGGCGAAGTCCTGGCTTAAAAACCCTAGGAAGGGAGCATCTCATCTGTCCAAAACCCTTTTCTGGGAAGATTTTAATGAAGAATTGTCTGACTTTATAATTCTACTGGGTTATGGGTTTGCCCTCTACTAACGAATTCCACTTCTGGATGTGCCCGCTCATCAGCATGGTGTGCGAGGGAACGCAAAATATTAACTGGGCAGAGATCATCAGCATGAATTTGGCAGAGCAGCTGTCCAATGTACAGAAAATGAAGAAGTTCTACATGATTTCTTACCTGATGTATACCCTGGGTAGCGTCACGACAATGGTTTGGCTTTTCCTACCTTGACACTCACAAAGATGATCCAGTATATGCCTACTGCCCGCAGTTCACCCTGGAGACCAGCAATCGTAATTTCAGAAGGGTCAATGATGCTTTCACCATGTATTGTGGTCAGGCTACTCGAAGGTGATACTGCTAGAAGGTTTTCAGATGAAGTCATGATCCTGATATCGCAATATGGTGCTTATTTCATCCAATTCAGGAAATTTTCTTATATCAGGCTTGCTGGCTATGAGAGCACCCCTCTGAGGCTTCCCATGTTCTGCAATGATAAAATGGCTTTGATCGAAGTATGTAGGCAATTAGACAAACTGCACAGAACCTGCAGAGACAAGAAGATTTCTGGTCTGCACTTTCCCATTTCTTTGGGAAATTACACTTGTAAAACAGCCCTGGACGCACAGAACATAGAGAGAGCCCTGGTTCCTATCACTGTTCATTTCTTCAAGCCAAGAACCTACTTTGACTTGAAGAAGTTCATTGAACAGAACATCAAGATAATCTACCATCATAGGGCAGATACAGAAGACTACTGGGCTGACTGTGCAGATGATTTTGAGGCCAGAAGAAGGCATTGTGGCAGGTTCTCCCTGCAATTGATCCAAGAACTCAGCTTGTACCAGGTTCCTGAAGGACTCCAGGATGAAAATTCTGATCTATACTCATATGAGTATGACAGTGTGATTAAGCACACCCCCTTAGAGGACTTGGATTGGAACAGGAAAGAAAAAGATTATCTGGTTGAGATCCCTTCTCCAGTCTTAGTTAGAACTAAGGTCTGGTTTGATAGAAAATTTCGAGAGCTCAGAAGGCACTCAGGAGAATCCTCTTCCAAAGATGTCTCAACACCAAGGAGAGAGGCATCAATTCCCAGGTTAGAAACACCAGTGAAAACCCCACCTGCCTCATCCATACAAGGACCTACAGCTTCCACTCCTTCTCCATCCACTCAACTATACCAGAACAAACTCAAGGAGGTTAAGAAGGAGCCTGTGGAAAATGATCCTCAAAGAAAGCAGGTAGAAGTTCCTATGGGACCAGAGAACATCATTGTTCTCAGTGAAAGCAAAGAAAGTGAAGTGCAAACCCCTGCGGATGCTCCTGAAGGTCCAGCAGATAAAGATAAGGAAGTCCAGAGCACTGAACTTCCAAGTGTTACCGATTCTTCAGCAGCAATTGTGTCCAATGCCCTTCTTACGTCTCAACTTGAGACCACAACTGCGCAGACCTTGAGTGTCATGAGCTCTCTTTCTCTCGGCCCTCTTTCCCCTCCTGCTGATTCCTCTTCCTCTTTTACGTGGATGCAACCTTTGGTTGACAATAGGAAGAGAAAATTTTCCTCTCAGAGTTCAGGGTCAAATTTTGATGTTGTCACAGCCTTGTTGGGCACCACTCCTTCTCATGCCAAGAAAGCCAGAACTACCTCCAAAATAGTGTCTGATGCTCAAGGTCAGCAATTCCTAGAGATTGCTAAGCCTACAGTGGACAAGTCAGAGCAAGACTTGCAGACATCTGACTTAGAGCTCTCAAGGATTCCAATGGGAGAATCTACCCCTGAAGGTGAGATTCACAACCTCAAAGAAACAGTCACAAGAGTCATTGGGAGGGTAGAGAAAGGGCAGCAACTATTGAGCAATTAGAAGAATAGGCCCAAATTCTCATAGGTTTCATCAAGTCTCTTTTTTCTAAGGACAAAGTTTTAGACCCTACTCCATTGACCACTCTTCTACCACCTGTAATTTTGAGCCAAGATGAAGTACAGAGTATCAAAGACATGCACAAGTATTCCGTCTATGGCAGAGCTATGGAAGCCATGGTGGATGATATGCTTGTTGCAGGGTTAAACTTCATCGATGAAGCTTTCAAACTCCATGGAAAAGTGAACAATTTGCAACAGAATTTATCCTCTACTATTGGGATCATGGATAAAGAGCTCAAACTCTGGAGCAGTTGCATAGTAGACCTTCACCTTATGGGACAGACAGATGAGAATATCTTACTGGCAAATAAGGTTTTTGATGATGCAAAGGATAATCTATCAAAATCTTGGGTTTATAGCGTGGAGTGGAAGATCAAAGTCTTGGAGGAGGCTTTGGGAGAACTGAAGAACAGCTGGCAGAAGGGTGAAGCTTTCAAGGCACTAGTTGTCTCTGCTTTCAAGGATATACACTGCCATCTTCAAGATGAAACTTCTGGTGTACTCCTTTCCTTGCAAGAAATCAAAGCTCAATTCAGAGCTTTTGTCAAAGATAACTTATTCAAGGAAAGTTCCATCTCCAAGGAGAAAATGAAGGAGATTTGCTCTCTGCAATTTTCCATTGAAGAAGCAAACAAAGATTATCATACTCATGTCGAGTTTGATAAAGATATGGACAAGTGTCCTTGGATTTTGGACTCAGTCTACTGCCAACACGTTAGTCCCTCGTGGTAGAGACATAGCTGAGGCGTTTAAAGAAGTTCAGGCAGCGGATTCTGAAGACAGTGGGTCCCTCCCAGTAGCCGGCCACCTGTCTCCTTCTCCTTCCTTTCCTCTTCTTTCCTTTCTTTTCGTATTCTTTGTAATTAGTTAAGGTATTGCAATTGGCGGTACTTAACTATTCTTAGTTAAAAGAAACGGTTACGAAGAGTAACCGACTTGTAAGCTATATAATGGCCTTTCCACGCCATTTTGAGAGGAGGAAGAACTTGGATATTTGCTGAAAGTGTAAATAGATCTTAAAAGAAATCAATACAAAAAGGGCTTTCCGTTCTTTGTCTATCCGATTCTTGTTGTCTCTGTGTTTCCTTTAATATTGTGAAGATAATTTTGTTCTTAACTCGTTTGGTCTCTCTGATTGCATACTGTCCAGTTTTGCAAATACAGTGATCTTGTACAACCAAGAAGGAACTTTGTGTCCTTGACTAATAAATCTGAAGAAGGTTATTTACGGAACTTTGTGTCTTTAAATTTAATCTCATTCAAATGATCTTGTCTTAAATCCTTTGAAGCTTCGCATACACGAAGAATTATTCTGTTATCTATAATTCTGAATGTTGTTGTTCTGCTCATCTTCTCATTCTTTTTCCTCAGTCCTTACGTAATTGATAATCCTTGTGGAAAGCACTTTCGTAATATCCAAGTTTAACCATAAAATAATGTTTTGTATATTTGTAAATAAGTTCGTTTCAGAATAAGGGAACCTCTCCCATTAAAGAGGAGGGACTTTTCGTCCCCTATCTGTTGCTCTCTAAAAAGTCCTATTTGACGACCAACACGCATATGACGTGACTGACTTGCATATGATGCCACTAACAACTGGCAGTTGGAGCAATGGTCCAAATAAGTGAATTGGGTAACTCCTTTGCATGCATTTGGAATTGCAAATTGACAATGACAAAACCTTCTGGAGTGATAGAAGGTTATGAATCACTTGTCATCTAATGACTTTCCTAAGACCAATATGACTCTTCTTTGACCAGGCGTTAGATGACTCACCAGGTGATGTGAGAAGATGACTAGGCATGTCACACACACCAACATACTAATCATCGGCCTGACTACTAATTGGCAATAAGTGTACACTCATATGGAGTTGTATCATGTTGACCTACCCAATCATTGTTCGATCGTATGATTGGCGCCGACTCACGATGTCACTCTCTACCCCAAATTTTTGTCAAAATCAAAGCTTGGTTTAAAGCAAACATAAAATAAAAAACATAAATCAAGTCTACTTAACCCTCTCATGGTCCTTTGAAACACTCAGTCCTACTCATTGAGCTACTAGCCTCCATCTCTCCAAAAACACTAAAAAATCATAATGTAGAGGTATCTGCAACATCGTAATCAAACACGTCACAAATAAACTATTTGTGCAGGAGGCCTTACTTGGTTTTGATATACAGTTTTCGTGTTAGGAATCACCGACGACCACTAATCACCTTTGATTTTCTAACCAAACGCTAATGATCTTTAATTGCCACCGATTTTATACGTTTTTAGGCAAAAACACATCAATCTTGGTCACCTAGACCTCTCTTAGTCACAACCTAGCTCATATGCCCAAATATTCATGCCTTTGCTTTGATGCTCAACAAACTGTTAAAACTCATGGTTTTGAGGCACTATATTAATTTTTTCACACCCTACAGATGTTTCCTTTGACCCTTTGGTCCCAAGGGGTCGGAATAGGATCCTAATGTAGAGTGCTCCCCCTTAGTACCCTCTGGGCTATGTAGTAACTCTTCCCATATACACGTGTCATGGGAGGCCTAGGTCCACGTTTACCAACTTGGATCAAACAATTCTCAGCCCTAATGAGCGATGTTGTGAGATTACTACCATTATTGTGACACTTCTCCATGGACTTGGATCAACATAGATAATGACTATAATTAAAATCATAGAGCAACTATAGGAAAGCAACCCTATCCAACCCATCAACTGGCTCTTCAATGCCAACGACCATTCATAGTCAATCATTGGCTTTGAGGGGGGAAGAATATCACAAAATCCTGTATCAGCAAGACTCATTGGCAGCTCTCTTGCACTAGTTGTCAGTCTCTGCAATATGTGCCTACAAGTTGTCAACTTTCTCTCAAAAATGGGAATGGAGGGTTGTAGCACACCTCTTTTTCACCCCTAGGATAGACCCTACACACATAGGCTCTTGAATTATCATTATATATCACTATTATCCCTATCAATGAAGATAACTCATAAATCACCTTCGTAAATCCTATTTTACCATACGTAAAACCTAGTTACCCTCCCTTAACCACTGCATAAACATTACCTAAACCCATTTTACCCTACTTATCCTAGGAGTGGTCTAGACTTTCTACAACTCGAAGTCCTGGGACCTCCCACCAATGTCCTAAACTGGAATTGGGTTATATCCATTGAGATGACAAGTGGTTTGCTAACCATTAAAGTTAACATAAGGATTGGGTTGTGCCATCTTGATTGGTTTTAGAACCTTTGCGATTAAATCGATGGAACATTCATGATCAGGTGGAGGAGTTGATTGAGTTTTGACGTCGGTGGAGATTTTGACCTTTGAATCAACATCTATCCTCCCTTCTCCAATTAATCAGGATAATTGCAGCATAGTTGAAAGGGAATCCCTCTTCTTTGTTCCTTGACCTAGATTGGATCATTCATCAGGAATCTTCAAGATTGGACCATTGACACCAGTTGCTTCCAAAGCCATCAGGAGTCGCTAAATGTGAAATATGTCAAGGCTCATTCAAGTCAACAAACTTTCAATAATCACCTATCAAATGATTGTTGCAAGGAAGATGAAGTACCACTAAGGTCTTCATTGGGAAGGTCCCATCGAGTTTATCTTACACTAGTTATTGTTAGTGCAAATTCACAGCACCCCCAAAATGACCTTAGGATCTGTGATTTAGAAGATGGGTCATTTTGGTGTGAATGCACAACATGGAGTTTTCCCCAAAGTGTGGGACCTTTGCAAAGATGGGAAAAACTCTCCAGATTGAGGTTGGTTCCTACTCCTTTGTTTAGGTGTATGCATGCATTTTTGCAGAGGTTCTGATTCAAAATTCCTACTCTAAAACTTTCCAAGGAGACAAAGTTAAGAAGATTACAAAAAAATGGGGAAACAAATCTAAGCTAAAACGGTGATACACCAAAGGAGTGATGAACTTTTTTTTTGCAAATAAACACAGATCATAAGAATGTAATGCACAGCAACTATGCACAGATTGACCAAGATATAATGAAGGATCAGAAGAATGCAATAATAACACATAAAAGGATTGAAAAATCATTCACAGAGCATGCATTATCATTCTCCACGTTTTTAATACAATGCATTACAATGGCAAGGAGGCAAAAATATGTGTTACAGATTCCTGTATGAGAGGTCTGAAACTCCACAAATCCACTTGCTAAGGAGAAAAGGGGAGCCTGTGCAAGAGAAAAATGTCCAACAAAACAAAGGATCGAATCCTTTCCATTTATAACTGAAGCAAAGAGAGAGAAAGCAGAAGAGGGAGAAAATCAGATCATTTAACTCAACCATCCGCCATTAATCCCTTTCAAATCGGCCTGCAAACCCGTCAAATCGATTCCTCTGTTTCTTGTTTTGCGTGTTGGAAGAAAAATGATGAATTTTAGCAAAACCCAGCTCTCAAAGCAATCTGATCTTGGTTTAATGGTGTGAGAAGACATTTTAGGGTTTTTCCCCATCAAATCGAGTTGATTCTTCATCCTTGGCATGTGGGAGAAGGCAACCATGGTAGATTGAGCAAAAAATGACTCATTCGAAGCAATCTGGTTCGCATTAAAGGCATGAAAGACGTTTCTAGATTTTTCTTCCTTCGAAACCCATGTAAAAAATGATGTTTTTATGCCTCCAATGCATAGAGGAGATCAAGATCTTTCCAATGAGTCTGATTTTTCCCAAATTTGATCTCTGGATCGAAAGATATGCCCATATGAAGATTTAGGGAAAAATCAGGGCACAAATTTGGGCACAAATTTCAAGGCACAAATTAGGTTGAAAAATGGCGGCAAATCAGATTTGAAAATGGGTCCATGGGCCCAAATTTTACTTTTTGCACTTTTGCAAAAATTTCCCAAAACACTCCGCATCTCCGCACTTCCGCTGGTTACGTGACACCTATTGGATAAAAGGAAAATTTTTGATTTCACCTCTGAATCCCCACATGTCTGCTACAACATTTATATGCCACCTCATCACTTAATTCCTCAGGGCCATGGGTCACTTCTTGTTTTTAAGCCTTTTGACAAAAATGGAAAAATTTCACTTTTACCTCCAAGTCCCCGCAGGTCTGCTCTTGGTTTAGGCCTGCCACGTGTCAATTCTGGGTTTCTACGGAGATGTGTTCAAATTTTGGACTTAGAAACTTTTTGGGAAAAATTTCAAAGTCCCCATAATACTCTACCAACCCACCTTAGCGCCATTACACGAAATGATGCCACGTGTCCCTTTCGGGACTTAGGCATTTTCCACTCTTTTTCCCTTTGGTGGGCTTGTGGGAGCACAAATGCATTTTACGCTTTTAACCCAATAAGCGCTAAGTGCTCAGATTCTTCCCCCACTCCGTCAACCCGAGATTCCTTGGCAAAAATCTCTCCCAAGCTCCGTAAGTCCGCCTTGGGCATAATTTTCACTCCTAAACTCCACCGAGCCATAACCCAAAAAATAAAAGGAGTTAGGAGGACTTCTTTACATTTCTGGAAAGGGGAAGAAAAATCCTATCTGATGAAGCCATCTCCAAGAAATTTTGAGTGCTCTTAAAGTTTCAAACAAATCTGCCTGCATCAAAAGGAGAGGAAGAATGAAGGCAAGTTAACCAAAACAAGCATGGGCTTATTTTGGATAACAGCTACCTAGGTCACGATTTCCACACACACACATATAACTATAGTGGGTATAAGATGTACTGCAATGCTCAGTCATAAGTTCACTATTGTGATAGTTGAGGATAATCTAACCCCTCATTTTGAATCTTTTTTTTAGGATTTGATGTATATTTGAGGGTTTTGTAGGTTCATATTTCATTGTGGGTTTCCAACAACCTCGACGATCTTGGTGCAACCTCAGAGTGACCAAAGGCAAACAACAATAGACAACAGATTTTTCTTGAGCTTTTTGGTAGACCCAAGCACCCATAAATAATTCTAGGGTGTCTGTAGACACCCTTGTCCCTCTCTAAGCACCCCAATGCAGCCTACTCCTCCAGATCTGCATTTTTCTGAGATCTAGTATGACGGTTAGTGCTTCGTATTTTCCATTTTTCTAACTCTATGCATCTTCTAGATCTCCGCCAAATAACTAAGTCATTTCACCTCTTCTTTGTACTTTAGGTTTTATACTCCCTTGCTAAGTTTGCTTGGGTGTAATTTCTATACTTAATTGTTATTCATTTACTGCTATAATAACATTTAGATTAGGCTTAAATTTTACATTTTAGCTTAATCTCCGAGAGGCTCCGAAGATAAAAAATGACACTGAGTTGGGTGACATGTTGTGAAAAGTCTAAAAGTAAAGGAATAGTTCCAAAAAAGCAAAGGACATAAGTATAAAAAGATAAATCAATTTAACTGAAAAGAAAAATAAGTGTTGTTAATGTCTAGTTTTCTTGCTTAGGAATCATGCGTATAATGACATACTAGAGGCTTGATGCAATAGTACCAAGTGTGTGATTTTGTGTTTACAACTGGGTTGTTGATTTCTAAGATGTTATCTAAGGAAGAAGAACCAAATGAATTAGAATGGTTGTTGAAGATTTGTGAACAAGTGAGTTATCGTTATGAGAAAGTACCATCGTCCCCTCTAGTGGTGAGTTTTGGTTTAGTCAAAGGCTTCCTTAAGTCCTCCCATAATGAAACTTGATATGTTGTGGGTGATGTGGCATGGGGTGTAGTTGTAGTGGTGTTAGTGGTGGCTCATTGCTCGAGTGCAGTAGCAAAGAAGGTTATTTTTGGTTTGCTTTAGTGGTGACTGGTGGAAAGGGGGCTTCAGATTTAGAAAAACATCTTGTTTTGGATTTGGTTGGAAAATCTCCTTGATTAGTGTATGATATATCTTGGATAACTCTCATCAACTTAGTGGTAATGTAGGAGGGCTTTTTATTTCTAAGAGACCATGTTGTCCTCTGAGATTTATAGGGTTGTGGTGCCTAGTGGTTCCTCTCCTCCTCTTTGTGGTTTGTTAGTTGGATCGTACTATTCCCCAACTGAGCAATTCAGAGAGTGTAGAAATGCTACAAACCCTTTCCATTCTTGTGGTAAGTACTGTAAGTCTTGGATCTCCATGTCATGTGGTGCAGAACATGTTTTGGTTTTAGATGACAAAGCCTCTTTTGTCTTTGTGTCTTGTTTGGGTGGTTATGGTGTAGGGTCTTCTTTCAATACCAAGGAATTGATTTCCCTCAAAATTGGTGATGTCTCGGTCCTTTTTTCAAAATATACCCCTGAAGTGGAAGTCCCTGATGTCATTCTTAAGGAAATGGACTTGAATTTTGACAATAGGCCATTCTTTGGCAAATGTGTAGGCTCCTTTCTATCTACTGAAGAGTTGTTAAATTAGGTTTTGACTTTTTGGAACTCTCTTGAAGTTCCTTCTCTCTCATAGGAGTTGGATTGTTTTAGGTGGTTGTGTAAAACTTTATCGATCACGACTTTGTGTGGTTTGATGGTCCATGGGTTTTTAGAAGATTTGGATTTTTATTCTACCATTGGTTTTTGTATTTTGATATTGAGTCAGCATAGATCTCAACTATGTTGCTTGTGCTTAGATTTTACCATATTCTGATAGTATTAGTAAAAGAGGATCATATTAAAATGTTGGCCAATAAGGTGGGGTCCTTTGTGAAGATTTTTGGAGGCTCTTTTGGGAGAAGGTTTGTGAGGGTTTGTGTGATTTGTTAATTTATCCAAGCCTGTGGGCCTTCCTTTTCAGTGCTTTGGCTATAATCATTTTGGTCATTGGGTGGCTTTGTGCTCTTTCTATGGATTGTCGGCTTCCTTTCCCCTCCCTCAAATGCATTAAAGGAAAAAGAGTGGTTCTCTAAATCTGAATTTTGTTTGGAGTAACCACATTTTGTTTTGTATGGTTCCCAACTCTCTGCCTTCTCCTTCATCTTGTGAGAAAGTGGGTATAACAATAGGTGTTAGTGTGGAGCCTCCTCAAAATGGCTTAGTGTCAAGTTCTATGGAGATGGATTTTACCCCCTTTAAGCATTCAGGTGTTTTAATATCTGTTCCTCCCCCCTCTCGACCCAAATATTTATCCATAGTGGATCTGTGCATGTCAAATAAACTCAAAGATTGAAGGTACACGGCTAAATGATTAAGATTGGAAACTGAGGACATGGTGAGAGATGGTTCTCAGAGAATGTTGGAGGATCTTCTGTCTTATAGTGGGAGCAGGGTGGCGACGGCTAAGGGATACTTCCTTCTTGTGTGAGGTTTGGTGTTAATTGTTTCCCTTATGAATTTCTTCTCCTTGGGTAGTTTAGATGGTTGTGGCTTTCTTAATCTTTTGTTGATGGTTTTGGGGTCTTTTACTTGTGGTGGATGGTATGTTCGAGAGGGTGGTTTGTTTATATTAACTATGTTTTTTGTGTTACTTATTTTGTACTCTATGTTTGTCAAGGACTAGACCCTAATTATGCTGACAGGCGTACCCCACCTGGATGGGCATCATTTGGTTCTGACATTTGGCAGAAAATGAGCGGCAAAGATTGTGTGAGTTGATGTGTTGAAAATGAGTGACAAAGATTGTGAGATGGTTATGAGAGTTCATTTTTCACATGGACTTTGCAAATGTTGCGAAGAAGGCATTGTGGGAATTCTCAAAGGCTACATTGGCCTCAAAACTACCATTTTTATCAATTTTTACAATATCGTATTTGCCAATAACCCCCTTTTTTTTTTATGCTTACCCTCGTGTCGGGCATGGTTTGCATTAGTGCAACGGTGTTTATGCAACATGTGCCTCCTAGTGCTGACGAAACAACTTCAAAAACAAAGGAAAGTAACATTTTTTGTGTTAAATATCTTAGCAATTGTTTCGGCCATGTATTTTCTTGCCTTCGACATGACCAAAGAGCATAGGGTTGTCCTTTTGTGTGTTTTTACAGGCTTCTTTTTACTTCTTATGGTGGCACCTCTAGTCATGCCGACCAAGCTTTTGTTGCAGGAACAATTTTTTGCCGATGCGGGATTGAATATGTGGATGTCTTTATGGAAATCAACTAAAAAACGAGTTAAAGAGCCTTTATTGAACAAGACCGAAGAAGAGGTTGTTGGTGTGATTCTTTAACCATTGTTACTGAACCTTTGCCAACACTGGTAGAAAGTGTGAAGTAGATTGCACGCAAGTCACGTATTGGTTAATACCATACAATATTTGAGGCAGTGCATAAATTCGACTTTTGGTTGTTGTTCATTGCATTCCTGTGTGGTGTGGGGACACGAATGATGATCATTAATAACATGGGCCATATTGGCCTCGCCATGGGCTACATTGATGTATTAGCGTTTGTCTCTCTCATCAGCATTTGGGGATTTTTTAGGAGGATCAGAGCGAGCTCCATTTCCGAGCATTTCTAAGGTATCTGGAATTTTTCCAAAAAACAAATTCAAACATAAAAAGCGCAACATAAATCCCATTAAATTATCAAAATTATTTATAAAAACACATTTTTATGATTGTAAATTATCAAGCTCTTGCATTTAAAACATTTATGCTATTGTTCATGAAATCTTAATGCAATATTTTTAGTCAGTATGACTTTTTCCTTAGCTTTTACTGTGTATTAAAATGAGATTTTTGTTTTTAGTATTTACTGATTTTTAAGGCCCTATTTTGGGTTTCAGGAAAGATGATGTCCTTAAGCCAATGTAGATGGTGACGTCACAGGTGGTGATGATAATAGGGTACCTAACAATGGTGGCGGGCATGTGTTGTCACCCTCAAAATTCCCCTCATTTTTAAAGTCAAGTTTCAAATTTTTTGAGTCGGTGCCTTTGAGAGATGTTTAAGCAAAGTGAGAAGTCTGGAGAGATATAAAAAATTTGTGCTTTGAAGAAATTGGTGCTCATTTGCAATCTTGCAGTCCACATGGTTTGATAAAATTTATGTCTCCCCATTTGGATGCTTGAAATTGTTTCCTTCATTCTAATGAAATTGTCAAATCCTTTCTCTATGACCATGGATCGCATCGAGTTTGGTGTTGTTTATAGTTCTCCTTTCCATGAGGAGCAATGTATTATTTAGGCATAAATGGTGGAGTTTTCCCTCTCTGTATTTTTCCATAGTCGTGAGTGATGGACATATCTTCCTTGTCAATTTTTGGCCCCAACATCCATAAGTACGTGGACATCTCTGATTGGATGTGGGAAGGCGGGTTGTCGGGTCACTTTTAGAAATTTGGTTTTGTATGAGGAAAGGTAGTGTTCAATCGAGGCCTAAATCGACTAAGTATAGAAGGACCGCGGAAGGTGCCACGTGTCTCTGCGGTGCACTTTTGGTATGGCGCACAAAAATGGAGACCCCAAATGTGCGTAGGACCTCCACGTGTTTAGAGTCTGAAAAGATAAAGCCAGTCGATAAATCGGCTGAGTATAAAGAGTTGGCAGAATCCTCCACATGTCCCAATGGTGCACCTCCAAAGGCCAAGTTCAAAGAAGGATCCTAAGTGAGTGCAAACTTGCCATGTGCCTCATCAGCGCAACTCAGAAGTGAGACCCAAGGGACAGACCCTAAATGAGTACTAGCCCTCCACGTGTTCAGAGCCTCAAAAAGTTAAATCGATTGTTGAAAGGTCTAAGGCCAACGGAAAGAACCACATGTCTCTTTGGTGCTCTTTCAAGTGGTGAAATACAAAGTGAATCCCCAAATAAGCGTGAAGCTTCCACGTGTCCAAAACCCAACATAATCGCTCCTAAATAAGTAGAAGGGACCCAGCCAAAAAATGGAGAAAGAGGAGCGAGCCCAAATCGGTTAAGTACGAAAGGATTGGCAGACGAATCCATGTGTCTCATCGGTGCACCTTCAAGGGTCGAAGCCAAAGGCGGTTCCCCAAACATGCACCAGCTCTCCACGTGCCTCATCGGCACAACTTTAAAAGCACGACCCAAAGATAGCCCCTAAACTAACACAGGCCCTCCACGTGTCTAGGGTCCGATAGAAGTCAAATGGGAGCAGGCACAAATTAAATAAGTATAAAAGAACTGGCGGGGCTCTCCACGTGTCTCAATGGCACACCTTCAAGGGTTGAAGCCAAAGATGGTCCCCCAAATGAGCACCAAATTTCCATGTGTCCCAGGTTCGAAAAGGGAATAGAGCCAGCCGTTGAATCGGCTAAGTATAGAAGGGTTTGCGGAAGCCTTCACGTGTCAGCTCGACGCAACTTCAAAGGAAAAATATGGAGGTAGGTTCTAAATGTGTGTTGAGCCTCCATGTGTCTCAGGTCAAACATAAAGTGAACCGTGGCCCCACTCATGCCAAGGGAAAAAGTCAAATATCGAGACCGCATGAAAAGTCAAAGTGGGGAAGCGGATTGTCGGAGCCTTTTGAGATTTTGAGCCTTGCTTCCAAAAGGGAAAAATTCAGATGTTGAGCTCGCATCAAAAGTCAAAGCAAAGAGGCAGGTCGGCAAAGAACTTTGAGATTTTGAGCCTTGTTTCTAAAAAAAGTAAAATTATAAAGTGAGCTGCGACTCCGTTACCACTCAGGTAACGCCACGTGTCAGACCCAAATGCAAAGTGTGAGGTTGTGGGCTTACGGGGCTACCGGGAAATTTTACACTTTTGCATATTTTGAGCTAAAGGTGCAATTTCAAGTTCGGGCCTGCAGATCCATTTTTGCATTTTCCCCTTTTTTGTATGGACTCGATTCAAATATTCAAATAAGCATAACTTTCACTCCAGTGCTCGAAATTTGACAAATTTTATACTGTTGGAAAGGTCTTAGTCTCCTCTATGCCATGGAAGCATAAAATATTATTTTTAGTAGGAGTTGATGGTTTGAAATCTAGAAAATGTATTTCAAGCCATTAATGTGGGATCTGATTGCTTCAAACATATCAAATTTGATTCGATTTCCATCCTTTCTTCTCCAACACGCCAAACAGACATGGAGAGCCAACTAGGAATCTTAATTTGGGTGAAAATCTAGAAAATGTCTTTCAAGCCATTAATGTGGGATCCGACTGCTTCAACCAAATCAGATCTGATCTAATCTTCCATCTTTCCTTCTTTAGCATGCCAAAGACATGCAGAACCATATTTGAAAAATTGTAGGTGGATTTGCAAGGGCATTGATGTTTAGTGGTTGAGCTTCTAAATCAGATTTCTTTCCTTCTCTTCTCCTCCTCTTTTCGCTTCATCTATAAATGTAAGATCTTGGCTCATTGCAAATGTTGGACTCTAATACTTTTGAAGTGTAATTATAGTTGAAAGTGAATCAATACAGAAGGATTTGCCCCTTTTCTCTATTTTCCTCCATTGTCCCTTCTTGCTTACCTGAAATTCATGGATCATTGATCTTCTGTGATAAGAAACTTTGTGTTCTTATTGATATGATTTCTAGAATTTTGTGTCTATGGAATGATATCTTATGATGTGAATGTGAATGATTTTGTTTTGTATCACTCTTGCTCAGCACGTATAGGGTTATACTCTGCTATCTATATTTCCTAAAAGTGTTGTTATATTTTGCTCTTTCCTTTCTTCAGTTCTTCTATTCATTTGTATTGATAAGCTACTTTGGTATAAGAGCATTTTAAGATGTCAGAGGTCCAGCCTTAACATGAAAGTGTATATTTGTATATAAGCTTTGCTGCCTTCTTTCAATAAGGGAACTTCTCCCATTAAGAGGAGGGACTTGCAGTCCCATGACTGTGGTTTTGATTAAAGTACCATTTTAAAACCCAACAACATGCATGGGTATTTATACATCGATTCTGTTGTAATGGGTATTTGTTATGGGGTTCGTCTCTCCATCTCTGTTCCAACTGCATAAGATATTTTTAGGCTGAAATACTACAACATGATATATACCTTTTGCATCATTAACTTGCCCATTGGCTCCTTCCTTTTCTCTGGTCTTTTGGCTATAATTTATATGACATCAAGGCCGCGAAAGGGCAAAAAGTAGATGCGATCCCCACTCTAAGTACACAATGGCCGTATGCAAATTTTAATGGGATCTTAGCCGAGATACATACTTTATATGTGGAGAGGGGCAAGACATGCGTGTGTACACATTGCTACAGGTTGGTGTTTTTAGTCATGGCTGGAGTTTGTTTAGTGGAATTCAGCTTGGACTTACTCCTCACCTTTCGAATGAAGAAATTGTATTTGAATTTGTACAAATCTAGGAAGGCCAAGGAATCACAACACACTAGGTAAAAGCTCTGAGATTCCATGCTCAAGCTTGATTCTATTAGAACATGAGAAACAATTTTTTATGTTTGTGTTTTAAGCATAAATTGGAGAACAACAAAATTGCATTATCATGGTAAACCAAACAAATATCTTCCACAAAAGAACTTCCACCGGATGCTAAAATAGGATAATAGAACTCTTCACAATTACAAAGATTATTTATAGAAGCATCATTTTATTGGTTTATTAACTAGTGAATTCTCTAATCAAATGATCAATTTTGAATATTTAAAAGTTACAACTTGTATATTTGTTATTCAAAAATATTTTACAGGGTATATATTTAACTGTTCATTGATAACCAAATTTGAGGTCTTATTGTTTCCTTAGAGGATGGTGTGTTGGTAAGAAAATCAACTTTTCTTTTCAAAACACTTAAACAATATTTAGATGTCATGTCTTATTAAGAAAATAAGATTTATTATACATATATATTTAAATAATTAATAATTTTTTTAATGATGTTTAATATTTTAAATAAACAAATATAAGAAAATATGTTTATGACATGAGACTAATTTTAGTTTACTTTTTAATTGAAATAAAATAACAATGATTGCTCAAAGCTCCCAATCAAATATATATAAGTAATTTATTGGCATGAACTACTTGCTACACGACTCTTGTTTATTCTATTCCCAAAACATGAACATTATATCAAGGAAATCCATCCTTGTGATTTGGCTGAATCAATCTAACTCATGTATTACCTACTCATCATAAAGAAGACCAATTGATGAATGATAGACTTTAAATTTGATAACAATGTATTTTAATTTTAAAAGAAACTAATCTATCAAAAAATATTTCTTGAAACAAAAAAATAAAGTGTAGGAAGTGTTTGATATGTTAATTATGCTGAAGGCGTATACAAAGTCAAATGTATATGGGTGTGTTTTCGTGCAAATGTGCAACAGGGGAAATTGACAATTTCCAAGCACGACAATAATACCCCAGTGTTAATTTTTTCAAGTCCCATCATTCCAAGACACCCTGGGTCTATCCAATCAGTCCAAATGACCTCCTGAATAATGTAATCTCATCCCATTAGGTGATTTAGGTAAGTCTATTCATTACCCCTAGGTGATTTTAGGGAGTTCTGAAAAGATACTATCTTCTAGCAGTATTGGGAAGGGCTATCACTGGCCTTCCTGGGACCGGATCAACCCCTTAGAGTGGAATGAAAGGGTAAAATTCAACATGGAGGTGAATTTAAGACCTTAGAACATCAAAAAAACATTTTTTTAAGGTTTAGGGAAGTTTTTAAAGATTTGGAGCAGTCTGAGTGAAAACAGGGTTCACAAGCCCAGGTAGTTCACTGGCCTAAAACAACTGCTGGGCTTCAGAAGAAGATTTCGGGAGCTCTGGATAGATTTAGAATTAAAACAAAACATCTTCAAAAATAGGATTCCAAGACCTACATTATGATGAAATAATATTTTTCACAACACCTTGGCGCATATGATTGACAGACAATTTTTCTATGGCACAAGTGGAGTCTCCGATCAAAACTCTAAATTTTCAGGGATCATATGGTTGTATCAAGACATGAGACCCCAATAATTGGATTAAAATTTCCATTTCTAGTCAGGATCATATAAAATTTCACTAATAAATTCCATCGGGAGCTCAAGTTATCTTCGTTCCAAGTTACCCTCTCAAAGGCAGTTCAGGACTTAGTCATTTTTCGAGAAGACACGTGTCAACACCAGGAGCCTGACGGGATTTCATGTCCCTGAAGTCTCTCGGGTCAAGTACATCAGCACTTGAAAAATGTGCCCAACCCATATGGGGAGTCATTTAGACACCCACGTGACCGACTTTCAGCCCCCAGGTGCTTATTTGGAGCATTCATTCCTTGTTGTCGGATCGGGCGCCACGTGTCAGCTCCAAGACCACCGTGGAAACTGATGTCCATTATATCCTTGAGGTGGGGGACATCGAACATGGAAAAATATGCCTAGCCCCTATGGGGAGTCATTTAGACACCCACGTGACCGACTTTCAGACCCCAGGTGCATTTTTGGAGCATTCATTCCCTATCGTCGGATCGGGCACCACGTGTCACCTCCAGGACCACCGTGGAAACTAAGGCCCCTTATGTACCTAAGGTGGGGGACATCAGATATGGAAAAATGAACCTAGCCCCTATGGGGAGTCATTTAGACACCCACGTGACCGACTTTTAGCCCCCAGGTGCATTTTTCAAGTAAATCA
The DNA here is from genome assembly GCA_019776745.2 of Taxus chinensis. Taxonomy (NCBI): domain Eukaryota; kingdom Viridiplantae; phylum Streptophyta; class Pinopsida; order Cupressales; family Taxaceae; genus Taxus; species Taxus chinensis. Next base: position 886,052,856 of record CM034146.1, on the reverse strand, counting down.
CCTGCCGTCGGATCAAGGACACATGACATCACCTTGACCACCGTGGAAATTGACGTCCCTCACATCCCCAAGGTTAGGGACATCAGGGACATAAAAATGTGCCCAACCCCTCCATATACAAGTTTTGAGTATTCAAATCTGGCACTTAGCCATTTCTTTCCCCTCATTTCTCCTTCACAACTTCATACCTTGCCATGGCTCTCTGCATGTTTGTCCAGACACCCGGTCCACCATTGTTACTTCGAACCAGCTCCACCATGGCCACATAAAGTCTCAAACCATGAATACACACCAATATGCAGGCCTTGGAGAAAAATGGAGTGAAATGATGAAGAACGAGAAGAAAATGAAGGTTTTTTGCCATATAACCATGAAGTCACCCAATCGAAAAATCTTCATATCTCACAAGATACAAGTTAGATGGAGATTCCATCTTTTGCAGAATTCCTCATTTTTCAAGGTGATCAAGATGCAACAAATAATAGGTCAAATGATGCCCATAATAATTTTCTCCAACAATATCCTCTCTTCGTGCACCAACTCACATTCATCAAATTTCCCGTCATTCCGACAATGGAAACGAGCTAAAAAATTACACACAAGCTCCAAATAAAAAACTATCACAATGGAGTTGTTTTCATTGTAAATGGAGACAAAAACCAGACCTGCAAATTTCAAGCTCCATTAATGGCCGCCATGGCAGCTCCGTGCCTGAAGCCACTGCCAGGTCAAAATTTCAAAATTTATTTCCAAGCATTCTAGTGGGTAAAACTATGTGAAATTCAGAGGGTGTGATCGTAACGACAAGAAGAGTCCAAAAAAGTATGTTCCATCGCAAATAGTGTACTGGAAATACCCTTTCTAAAAATAGTAAGTTTTCCTACACATGCTTGTTAGTTTTGGTAAGTCTTCATCAAAAGTGGCTATGGAAAGAGTAGTGTGCACTAAAGATCTCCAAAAGGCCAGAATGATTATCCAGAGCAAAAAATAGTGAAAATGACCACTTACTAAAAATAGTAAGTCCCCCCATCTGGGCAGTTACTAAAAATAGTAAGTCACACTCTAAGAGCAGTTTTGGCATAATGGGACTGTTGTTGCAAATTAGCAGCACCCCTGGATGTTGATCAGATTTCTAGTTTGATATTTTAGACATCCAGTGTGATTGCACAACATTGAATCCTCTCCCCAAGTGTGGGACTTGTAAAATGGGAAAGGAATCTCGAGATTAGAGGCTGGTTCCTCAACTCCTCTGATCAGATTTATCACTTACAAGTTGCAGAGGTTTAAATTCGTAATCCTACCCTAAATTCCAAAGGAGACAGAGATAGAGAATGCAGATAAACTAAAACTAATGCTAATAGGTGATGCACCAAAGGAGTGGTGAGCATTTTTTACTTCTGTAGATTGACACAAGTCATAAAATGCAACAAAAAAAACAACATGCACAAGCTGATAACTGTAATGAAGAATCAGAAATTAGTCAAACAACACAAGCAGAGGATGGAAAGTTAATCACAGGGCTTGTATTGTTATTTTAACATCAAAATCACTTGCATTACAACACCTGAGAGGAAAAAATAGGTTGCAATTCTTAGAAAAGGTCTGATATTCCACCAAAATCACTTCCAAGGTGAGAAGGGGGACCTGCAATACACAAAAAATGTTCAACCCTTTGAAAATGAGCCAAATCTGGGTTTTACAGTGCAAGGGACGAGCCTAGGAGAGAGAAATGAGGGAAAACATGGAAGGGATTCAACCATTGACCAAAACGCATTCAAAACAGCATGGGCATCCTTACAGACCCATCCCCTGACATTTTTAGTCATGCTGGGAGAGAATGCGAGCCATTCTTCATTAAAAATGGTGGTTGAAACGTCATTTCTGTCCATGACCACATGCCAGAGGCATTTTTTGATTTTCTCTCTCCAAATTCCATCAAAATGCAAAAATGACCCTAGAATCTTGTAGATAATTTCACCAGATTTCCATTGATATAAAGAACGCGAAAAACCGAGCTCTGGATCGAAAGATATGGCCATTTGAAGTTTTAGGACAAAATAGGGCCAAATCGGGTTGGTGGGCAAAAATTCGAATTTTTGCACCTTTTTGGTCATTTGGAAAATTTTCCAAAATTTCCCCACACTCCGCCACTCTAGGTGCCACGTGGCGGCATCTCATTGGCCGCGGGCCTTTCAGGGGAATTTTTTTCCAAAAAACTCCGCCGAGCCATAACTTCAAAAATACATGGAGTTAGGAGGAAAACTTTACCTTTCTGGAAAGCTGAGAAAGAGCTCTATCCAATGGTGTCATTTCCAGAAGGTTTTGAGTGCTTGAAAAGCAAAATATTATGACTGAGGCACAAGAGAGGAAAAAATGAGAGGAGTTAGCCACAAAAATGAGCAGGGGCACATTTTGGATAACAGGGACATTTAGAATTGAGCCACATCATCTAGTTGAAGATTGGGGACTTCATTTCTCACACTTACTAAAAATAGTAAGTTGAATTTACCTAAGGGAGATATGAATCCAAAGTGGATGGGTTAGAAGGCTTCTCAGGATCACGAAGTGGAGAATAGTTAGAGAATGGAGCCAAGTCCACTGCAACAACTCATCATTCAGCATAATTCTTCTTCTTCTTCTTCTTCTTCCTTTTCTCTCTCTCTCTCTCTCTTCGCTCCTCATACGAATCTCTCTCTCTCTCTCTTCAATGTTATATTTTTGCGTTGGAGTTGCACTTTTTCACATTTCCTAATGTTCCTAATGTAATAAGTCACCTTTATGTTATAAAAAGGGACTTAAAAGTTTCCTAGGAAGTTGAAAAGTTTTAAGGTGTGCGAGGACATATGAAAAGGCACTGGGGGGTAGATGAAGAGTCATATTCTATTCTATAAATTTTAAAGCCACTCCCATTTCAAAGGGTTGGTGATTGATTTTGTAAACTCAAGAGTGTATTGAGAGAACAAAGGAGATAGCCAAATTCTTCCATTCCCCTCATCCTCAAATTTCATCTATTTCTCTACTATGTACAACTTTGGTTTGAGCAATCAATACAAGAAGGAGTTTCTAGCTTTCTTTGACTAAGGGGTTTCTTGATACTTTGTGGTCAATAAATTCGATTTGGTCTTGTTGCTATTTGCAGGGTTGTTTCTTCTCATAAATGCATGTGTTGAAGTTTCTAACTAGTGTGTGTGCAAGAATTTGATTTTCTACCTGCAACATTGGTTCTCCTACCTCTTTTCTCACTCACCTTTCCTTCTCTTTAGACAAAGTCTTCCCTAGCAAGAGATTGCTAGCTTTGGCGCAGGGTCAGTGGAGCGCCCCTGTTAGATCCTCGGTTGAAAGGCCACCACAGAAATCCACATTTTTTTCACGCATGCACATACGACAGCTGCACCGTTAAGTAGAGGGACTTAGATTCCCAAAGCGTTGGCAAGAAATCCACGAGTTTTTACACACGACAAATTTTCTCGCCAACAGGGTGGAGGCTTGCAAAGACTGACATATTACAAAAATCCAACGATGCAAAGGGAGGATGCAGGACATGCATTGAAATCCAATGCTTATGCGTGCTGTTAAAGACTGTCATGTACCTCGAAAATGGTTCTGCAAAGGTTACAATGCACATGGCGTAGGTGCTTAGAAGCAGAAGAAGTAAAATCAATACAACTAGACATTACGCCTAAATGAAGCACCTCCTAATCCTCAATCTTCTTCTTCTTCTACATACAACAAAGAAAACAAGAACATGCAGTAGTTTCCTCTCAGAGACCATTGGGCCTGCTATAGATACAGATACAGAGTCAAATCAATCAATTTGTATATAGTAAAATGAGGAGATATTAGGGTGCATATTTATCTCCGTGTGCAAGTCTGATTTAACCCATAATGGTGCTGATTTCAGGATGGCTCTTAGCGAGATCTCCGTGACATAGAAATTTACCAGGAAAGGAACCAATAACTCATACACAGAGCCACTCTGGTGTGCGATCCAAGATTTAACAATATTCTTCCTTATTTTTGAAATTTACGATGCCCTCCTTGCAAACTTCTTCTGGCACTAACACACTTACTGTTAAAATGATAGTCAAACAATATTATCAATATTTCCACTTCACGTCTGCAATTCTTTTGCACCAATACCTATTTTTAGACTAATCAAATAAAAAAATAGACCTCGAAATATCCCAGTTGAATACATGTTAAACAACCTCTATATGATAATACTTAGTTTTTACAACCTTATTGGAACGAAATTACAGAGGGTGACAAATTTCCTAATCTTCTCGAATGTAATCCAAATCCACACAAATTTCAACAACCCTTTTATGAAATTTCAGACTTTTGTTCGAATTACATCAAATTTTCCCTCCAATTTACACAAAATTATGAAAGCATGGCATATTTCTACGCCAGAAAAACACAAATATTCCAGGGAAAAAGACCCCACTTTGCGCAGTGGCTCAAAAGCTAAAAATATTGCCTGAAAAATATGAACAAGTCGAAATCTGAAAATCCCAAAATGGAGTTGGTATGCACAACATTGTTTTAAAAACTTTAAAATTCTCTTGGTCATACATTCTCTTCATTGATATGAAACACTTGTCGAGTCTCGGTACACTCGATGTACACATGGCTTTTAAACTTTGCACGTCATACACTTCTTTATTTTGATCTAAGACATGTTTGCATGATCGGTGCATCCTTATGGTTTTCAACTTTAAAAGCTTGACATATTTTTTCGTATTCTTTTGACGTCCTCTTTTGATGCCCTTTTTGGTGTAAAGCTTTTTAACACTCATTCAAATTTATAAAATTCTAGATCTTTTCCCATCTTTTCCCTATTTTATTCAGCATATTAAGAACACTTCTTTTATTGAATAAAAAAACTATGAAGTATTTTAAAATATTATAAGCCAAAAGCAAACATTAGAAGATATGTAAAATAAGCTGAAATCACGACCTTGTTTCATTTGTTTTAATATATTTGTAGGAATGTTTAGGAGTCGGTCCCCCTCAACACTTTCCCTGCCCTTGGGCTTCTCATCCCTCCAATGCTTCTTTATCGACTCCATTCCTCTTCCGTTATTCCAATCCCTCCATTTTCACTTCTCCGATATACCCTTCAAGGTTTCCATCATACATTCTATGTACAATTGCTAATTTATGCCTTAGGAAGGTTCCTAAATCCACTCAAAAACATTTATACATAAACCATTGACTTATAATAAAGTTAAATCAATGGAAATCTACGAGGACAATACTATCCATATACGTACTTATAATTATTAACAAACCTTTATCTCCTCTAAACATAAAACCTTAAAAAAGTAAATCTTCACTCCTTTGACAAGTCATATATATATATGATTAAATGCTAAGTAGTGAAACTTAACTCTTAAGATTAGTACGTCAACTCCATATATATTATTAAAATTATATATATATATTTGGTATCTTCATGTAAGTTTAATTTTAGGTACTCATTTTCTAGAATCATGTTGTTATCTTCATTATGAATATAGATAATGTGAATAGGTCTAGGGGGTAACAATACATGTCCTCCATAAAAATAAAATCACACGTGAAAATCCATAAAGGAATTTATACACACAATCCAACAATTTATAAAATTGCAAAAAAAAAAATCAACACCATAAATTAAATTAAATTCTAATATTTAATGTCGAAAACATAGGAGATATTTTCATATGTGGAATCGGTATCTTCTAGTAGGCAAGGTTTGGAATAAAATAAAATAATATAGAAGATAAACTATGTGGGGAGGACTAAATGACAACCATGGAGAGGGCACATATGGAGACAAATGAAAGGCAAGAAGAAGAAATATTAAAAAGAATCTTTTGAATAAAGTGCCGTATGCCTTGCAACTTATCCATTCATGACCCCCATCCTAATCATTGTTTAACCCTCGTAATAATTGATTAAATGCCCAAATTAGATAAAAGTGAGGCCGACCACCATATTAAAAAGTTAATCTTCGTTCAAAACCCTAATCGCCGAGGGCGTGACTCGTTTGCCAATTAGGGTTAGGAAGCCAAGCGTAACGAAACCAGCGGGTTTGGTATATCCGGTATTTCACGAGATTGCTATTAGAGAGACTGCTTTGGCGTTTTAAGATCTCTTTGAAACCCTGGGTGGCTGCGTGCGTGCGTGGAGGAGATCGAACCCTTAACTTCTCTGAAGTTAGAATTTTTTTTTCTCTTTTTTTCTGGTTAGAAAGACGGCGAATGTTAAAACCCTTTCTGTATTTAAGATCGAGGGCTTCTTTCAAAATACACAGGTCAGGAGGTAGAGCTCGGATATTCGGCGGCTAGGGTTTTAGGCGGTGTAGAGGGCAGTTTTGTTGCGAGGGTTTTAGTGGGGCTTCTTTTTGAGGGTTTGAGATTCTTTTTGTTATCTGCAGGCGGGCGCGGCAGATCCGTCCCATAAGGGGCTTTGTTTAGGTTTTGGGTTTGCGAGGGATTCGTTTTATGGTATTTTTTTCGGCGGACGGCGCTCAAAAGTGAGGTTTGCGAGAAGCGACTATGGCGGCTCCTGCGCAAGAAACTGAACGTATCCTTTCTGTCGGTGACACTGGTATTTTCAAGCCTTTAATGCTCGCTTCATTTGTTTGCTTTCTGTCTCGGTTTTAGTTTGTGGATTTTTGATTGCACGAAGCAAACTGTGTTTTGATGTTTGGATTTTTGGATAGGTATAATTAGATCTGTAGGGGATTTATAGTTCATGGCTTTGAGCCGAGTTCTTATCATCGCTTTCTCATTTTATAGGCGCGGGTAATTTCAGTTTCCGAGAAACTGTTTTTTAGTTCTTACATTTGTGCGATGTACTTGCCGCCTTAATGATTTTAATGCTTTTTAAATCTGGTGCGGGGTTATTGCCACCATTATTACAGTGTTCCTACCCGGTAATATTTTGTAATCTTTATAGACACCACTAGTTTGTAATCATTATACCCCATTATACATATCTGATGGAATTATAAGCTGCATACTTGCTAGTAGGCGTTTTGAACTTGAGTTATGTTTCTAATAGTGTCCTCCATTACCATTACAAATGAACTATTTGGACTGTGTTCGTGTTTTAATCTTTGAGGACTCTTCTCTGTTTGCCTTCAGTAATCTTCTCTCCGTGAAACTGTGTGCCATGTTGGAAACAGCTGATTTTGTTCATTTCAATTGCTGGTTTGCTGGACAGTTCTTGGAATCTTAATTTGCTTATGGGTTGTTCAATTAATTTGAATTAAATAGAATTTTATCTTTAGTTTGGATAACCACTTATATTAGGCAGAAAAAAAGGCCGTGCTAAGTTTTCAGTCTGTGCTCTGTGCACAGGTTAAACAGCTACATATATTGCTTGGGTTTCTGGGTGAATTCTGTATTTACTGGGTTTTATCGACTAGGTTTCTGGTTATGCTATGCATTTGGTGTTTTTATTAGTTGCAGAGTTATAAGGGTTTTATCTTTTGTTCTTTTTTTTTTCTCCATGGGTGAATACTTCAACATTCATTTCTACATTTGGTTTTAATAATATCTTACTTCAGTATTACTATGGAAGTTCATTGTTGTGCTCAGTGGCCATCTCATCTCATCCTGCTGGTAGACCATATCCTTGTGGAACTTTTTGTTTTTTTAATTTTGCAGTTATTATGCTTCCTAAATCCAAATTGTGCCTCCTCGTTTGAATTGCTGTATATATTCCTATTATTTTTTTTAAATTAATTGCTCTTTATACACTTCTTTTCCTTGGGGTTGTTGGTCCAATTGCTACTCCATTGCTGTGAAATTTTGTTTTCTTTTGTTAATGAACTGGATGTGTCTTAATAGCGGTCATCTTTCAAGTTATTCATTTTTAAATGGCTATCTGCAATCCATTAAATTAAGGTATAGTTCAAAATGTTGTAGTCTTAATCCTGGTGTAAATTTTCTGTTGCCCTTGATGTCTTCTTTCAGAAGCTTCAAAGCTACTGCAAAATTTAACACTAGATCCTCAGGCAAAACCTGTAGATGGATCAGAGGCAACCAATCAGGTACCATATTGCTTTGAAAGTATTTCGTTTCTTTGTATTAAGTGCAATTTTATGAACTTGTTTAAAAGTGGGAGTTTCCAATATTTAATGTATGTATTATTTTCTCAGTCCTCTGCACCCCAATATGGCGTGGGTGAAACCAACAACACTAATGAAGCTACTGGAACCGGATCTTCAACTGTTAGGACTAATACTCCTGTTCTACAAGACCTGGTGGTGGATCCAGCTTTGTTTTATGTTCCAAATGGCTACCCGCCACATGCTTATTATTATGGAGGTATGCTTCTAGTTCTTCTATGGGGTCTATGCCATTGTTATTTTAGCTATCACACAGTTTCTTAAAAGCAGGGCCTATGCAGTGATGATAATTTAGTTTATTTCCATCAGGTTATGATGGGCCTGTTGGTGAATGGGAAGAATATAGATATGTAAATGCTGATGGAGTGGAGATCCCAGCCACTGTAAGTTACTCCTTCATATCATTAAATTCAGTATCTAAATGAAGTTTGTTTGTAATTAGAATGCCCTGATAATCCTTTTAGGGAATGTATGGAGACAATGGTTCACTTGTTTACCATCATGGTTATGGGTATGCTCCCCAAGTGCCCTATGGTCCATATTCTCCAGCTGGCACACCAGTTCCAACCATGGGAGCAGATGGTCAGCTATATGGACATCAGCAATATCAGTATACTGGTCCATATTACCAGCAGCCTGTTCCTCCTGGTGCACAGTATACCCCTTCTCCAACTCCCCCCCTAACACAGGGAGATGTGCCAACATCTGTGGGTGCAGATCAGATTGCAGCAGACAACACTAGTGGTAATACTGCAAATGCAAGCGGCAATGGTGTGACCTTGGGTCCCAGACCTACCTATCCAATGCCTATATTGCCATCTAATGGTTCATATGGTAGGGGCATTCTGCCAGCAAACCATGAAGGCATTAGATCAATTGGTCCTTGGCTTGAAGGACCCCTAGGTTCAGAGGGTCAGTTTAGGCCTCCCACTGCTAATCCTGTGACATCTATGGTTTCGCAAACGACATCACCCGGGCCTCTTGGGCAAAATGTTCGGCCTATATCACATGTAATGGTATGACATTTATTTTCTTTTGGAAAATGTAAGCATGGTGTGATGGCTATGTTATTTTCATGTAAGCGTTATGATTTGTACTGATTTTACTCCATTCTGTACTTTTGAAAGCCGCATATGCAAGGAGTACCACATCCAAGGCCACCTTCTGGAATGGGACCTACACCTGGCTTCATGAACAGAATGTACCCATCTAACAGGATATATTCTCACAACAATGCTTCAGGTAGATCAAGTCCTGGTTTTGTGACTAATGGTTTTGAAGCCAGGCCAAATGGTCGTGGTTGGAATGTTTCTGAGAGGGGAAAACCAAAAGGAAGAGGTAGCGGGTCTATGAATAACAGCAATGAAAACCTGGATATCCTTAATGAGCAGAATCGAGGACCACGGACTGCAAGATTTAGGAACCAACGACAAGCTCCAGGTGCACCATGGACAGTGAAGGTGCCAACTCCAAATTCAAATGGAAATAACGAAGATATTGATGTTGTTCCCAACAGAGATCAATACAACAGGCCAGAGTTTGTGGCCAAGCCCCTTGATGCTAAGTTTTTCATAATCAAATCTTACAGTGAAGATGATATTCATAAAAGCATCAAATACAATGTTTGGGCCAGCACTCCTAATGGGAACAAAAAATTGGACTCAGCATACAGGGAGTCCCAAGAGAAGGCTGGGGCATGTCCTATTTTCTTGTTCTTCTCGGTGAGCTGTTTTAGTAAATGATTGATCATTTTGTTTTCTTGTGAATTGGGATTGGAAAAGATGACCAAACTTTGTTTTTACCGTTTTCCAGGTTAATGCTAGTGGCCAATTTTGTGGCGTTGCAGAGATGATGGGGCCAGTAGACTTTAATCAGAGTGTAGATTTTTGGCAGCAAGATAAATGGAGTGGTCGATTCCCTGTGAAATGGCACATTGTTAAGGATGTTCCTAATAATCAGTTACGGCACATCACATTGGAAAATAATGACAATAAGCCAGTGACAAACAGCAGGGATACCCAGGAGGTTAGTTTGATTCATTATATTTGGAATTAAATTTTAAAATGACTACTGAATTATTTTCTTGCGGTATCCCAGACTTGATTGTATTTTACCTGCTTCAATTCTAATAAAAGCTATTTGTTTCCTCATCTTTGCAGGTGAAGTTTGATAAGGGTATAGATATGCTAAAGATATTTAAGGATTATGTATCCAAAACATCTATTCTAGATGACTTTTTATTCTATGAGAACCGTCAGAAGGCCATGCAAGAAAAAAGAGCAAGACAGCATTTTCAGCAACAAAAACAGGTGAGTGTTTAATTTAAATTTTTTGTAAGAAGTATACTTTTGGCTGTCTATTTCATCACTAATGTTTGTTTTGATTTTAATAGGGATCTCAGTTTCGTTCTGGAGGTGAAGTTGATCAGTTGAGCTCTGAAGATTCTGCCTTGAAGGTACGGACAGAAGATGCATCAATTGAAGATAAAGATTCTACATCCAGATCGCATCAGTCATCTGAGTTGCCTTCTGTTGCCATATCTGCAAATGATAAACATCGTGACGGACAGAACAATCAAGATTTAAGTTTATCGTCGGAGGAAAGAGCCGTGCCTGCTGGTCCTGGAGAAGCATGGAAGGGATCAAAGCCAACCCCAACTATAGCCAAGAGGGAGGCTAATGGAGATGCAGTTGATAAGGTAGTGCACTCAAATGGTTCTTAGTATGCATGCTTCATTTGGCTGTGGATTCTGTTACATGAACATAGTGTAAGTGTAGAGTCTGAAGCTTTGGTAAGGCTCTGCTGGTTTTACGGATAGCAATGTGTACAGCTTTAGATCTACAATAGATACTTGGCACACAAGTATGGTGAGTATTTCAGCGGACAGAGAGAACTTTGGTAGGCCAGTGAACCTTCTGAAGTTTGGCCAGAACTGTAACCTTGGCCTTAGTTATCTCTTGCAATCTGGCATTTCCAATATTTGGGATTGATCCTCGTCACCCATTACAAGTTTCTGACTACCTTGTAGTAGAATTTAGATCTAACAGTCAATTTCTGTTCCCAGATAGCTTATCTTTAGATTATTACCTTTTTTGTGTAAATTTTCAATAGAGTTGGCATTGTAAGTTTAGTTTTTTGAGGAAAGCATGCGTTTCCCATTGTGCTCAGCTTGTGCTGTCAAGTTTTTGTAAAAATTTCCTCTAAATGCATGGATCAATAAGAGAGGGATCTCCTATTTGTGCTTCTTCGAAGTCATTCCCTATAAATGGGCACTACTCTTTATGCCATGTACTTCTGTTTTGGATTGGTGGAAACATGAAAATTCTGCAATTTGCTTAATGATGTATTTATGGCTGTTATTTCTGCAAAGTTTACTGTTGATGTCAATCATAGTTTTTGATCGTTAAATGCCAGAATGAATGAATGGATCAATAAGAGAGATCCTGTTTACACTTCTTTGAAGTCATTGCCCATCAATGGATTATTATTAACATGGACAATTCTGGAATTTGCTTCACGAATTATCTTGACAGTTTTTTTCCAAGGTTAGTGTGGATAAATTACTCTATTAAATGGTGGAGTGTGTTTGATGGACAAAAACGGAATGTTCGTGTTGATCTTGTCAAGAATTGTGGAAGGTGATTTCATTTGACCTATATCTAAGAGAAAGAGGAGGTGTCCTTGTTGATCTTGGTATGAATTTGTTAAAGAAGAGGTATTCTTGTTGATCTTGTTGAGAATTGTCGAAGGTAAATCAACCTATCTTGAAGGGATTTGAATTAACGCCCTGATTTGCAACTTATTGTAAAGTTGGGGTGGGGGGTTGGAAATAATGCCTGTCAATGCCTAGGTGTACTTGATTGCAACCTGGCTTTTTGTTCATAAATATGCCAAGGAACAATCCTGTATGTTGAGTATGTGTTTGTGTTTTATCTTTTAACATCTATTGTCCATTGTTTGTTAGTATTTGACATGGTAGGACAAATTTTTGAGTCTCCAAACTGTAAAATAAATGTCGTCTTGGGTTGATAATTTTTTGTTGGTATTTGATAAGAGTAAAACAAATTGTTGAGTTGCAGAACCGTAATAAGAATTTGCTCTGACAGCCTACAGCCAGATTCTTTGATTTATTGCAGTGAAGTAATCTAACATATTGTTCCAGTGCTATATTTCTGTTTTAGAGATGCTGTAAAAGAGCCACCGGCTGAAACAAATAAAATAATTTAATAGTTCAAATTCTTTCTAATTTTACCGAGTTTGAGAGTGGGACCTTCATCATGGTTTTTAAGGTTGTTTTGGCACTTCAAAATTATATATAATTTTCCAAGAATGACGGGGTGACCATAATAACCTTTTCTGGATATAAACGAGATATGAGACTTGTATCTTCCTAAAGCACTTTACAAAAGCCGTCAATATCTCAATGTAATTTAAAATGGCGGTGAGTATGGTTTTAAGGTGCTGTCTTCGAAAACTGTAGTAGATCACAATTGTTTGGTGGATTTGTTGTTATTTTGGCCAGTGAAAAGCTATTGGATTCTTCATAGCCACTCTTTAGACATCGTAGAACTGACAAAATACAAAATACTATTTTAGTAAGCCCCTTCCATAGGAAGAGGAAGACACGAGAGTGCCCAAGGAGGGAGGAGAAGTCGAGCGGATGGAGAGTTGAGAGTTGAGAGTTGAGGGGGATAAGAGAGGCCCAACTCACCTCTATTCCCTCGACTCCCCAGATATTTGATAGCAACTCAATAAATGTTTTCTAAAATGATGGGTTTGAACCATTGGAGTTTTCCCATGAAATGATGCATGTGGTTTGTTCATGTTCTAGGTGTTGCCACCTTTTTCCTTTTGGTTCTCACAAATTGCAAGGTCATAGATGTCTTCTCTTCCTCCTCATGGATAGTCTCCTATGTGAGGAAATTATTCCTCTCATTCTTTTTCCCTATGTGAGGAAATTAATATGATTGGTTTCATTTGCCATAGGTGCCTTTTTTCTTGAGGTAGGATGCGGGATTTGCTTGGAGAGGTGTGGTTGTAATCACTAGGGCATCTTGCATGGGCTTCTCTAACATCTCAACCATATGTGTCAATTTTGACACGAGTCCTTGTTTTGTTGGTTGCTGCACTAAGCTCCTCCACAACTCTTGAAGTTGGTCATTTGATAGAAATTTGTGGGGGCTTTTCCTTTAGGGGTACCAAGCCCGCAATTTCCTTCCTAAAAGGGAGACACAAAGCCTCTATGACTACTCTTTTTATGTACTCCCTCAAAACTGTTATGTTTTACAAGGTTAATTCACTCCCCTTCTTACTTAGCCACACTAATGTCCTTTTGATAGTGTGGGAAGTCTTGTCATGTAGGTGTTGTTACTTTAAAATGCACTCATTGAAGAATGGTGTGATAACTCTCTTTTCAATTGACAAAATAGAAACACTATTAGGTTGTGGGTAACTTGTATGTTGGAGTGAGTCTCCAAAGAGGGTTGGTCATCCTAGTGCAACACCTAAACTATTTTTCTATTTCTAAGACTACTGTATTCCATGAAAATCAATAAGGAAAAGAAAGAAGGAAATAATTTTTTTTTTGAAAAAGATGGTGATATATTGGAAAGTTTTTAGGATCTCAAACTTATTGGAATTATACAAATGGACTTCGAGAGCTCATACACTAACTACAAGTGACTATATCAAAATAAATGTGTTTCATAGAAGGGTTCAAAGTTGAGTTGTGACAAGATAAAGAAGAGGTAGCAAATGACTTCCACAACAAAATCTTGCTTATAACTCGTTAAACATGACTTGCAAATTGACATAAAATTGCATGAAGACATGAAGATCAAACTATTAAACTGAGGATAACCATGTATCACAAAGATAAACGTAGTTTAAAACAAAATATGCACTAACCACAAACTATAAAATGGTAAAAATATCCCTTTTATTGTTGTAAAAGGTGGACTAAACACAAAGAATCACTCATGACCCTTGTTTTCTCACTCAAAATATTGAATTATGCCAAAAATATGAATTGAGGAGGCCAAGATAATTTTTTACAATACATTCTGGAGTTTTATAGAAAATTTGAGAGAGAGGAAAGAAGGAAAAAGCCCAGACATGCAAGTCTGACTTGTAAAAATAGGAAAAAAAACATGTGGCTTGTCTCCTTGCTAAAAAAATAAATCTTTTTGAGCGAAGGGTGTGCATTTTGTTTTATTTGATTTTTTTCTCTAAAAATAGTCTCCATAATTTGTTTTTATCCAATTCCGTGCCCAAAATAAAATTTACACTCCCAAAACAAAAAAACATTTTTTCCTCTGTATGCTTTGTTATATTATTAAATCTTTTGGATGATGCAACAAACTTCCCTTGCATGCTCTCATCTATTTTTAACTCTTCATGTTTTATTTTTGACAAACTGTGCTAAAAATAACATCTGTGTTTGGGAAAAAGAAAAAGAAATGTTTTCATGTTTAGTGTAGTTTTTCCCATTTTCAGATGTTCCAATGATGATCTTTCACCTATTTCTAACTTTCTCATGCTTTTATATACTACAAATTTTCTTTTTGGATGGATTTAAGAAGCTAAATCTTGACTGTTTCTGGGTTGTGTGATTTTTTTTTTCCTTTATTGCGCAACTTTTTCCGGGGATTTTTTTTCTTTGTTGGATGGCTTTTTTCAGGGACATTTTCCTTTGTTGCATGGATTTTTCCGAGGACTTTCTCCTTTGTTGCACGAATTTTTTTGTGGACTTTTTTTTGTTTTGCGACTTTTTTCGAGGAATTTTCCTTTTGTTGCGTGGATTTTTCCTTAGTTGCGCAGATTTTTCCAGGGGATTTTCCTTTGTTATGCAGATTTTTCGGGGACTTTTTCTTTTGTTATACAACTTTTTCTAGGGACTTTTTCCTTTGTTGCGCGGTTTTTTTCGAGGACTTTTTCCTTTGTTTTTTTCAATCCTCACCCCTTTGAAGCTCGCCTAACATTGTTTCTTCTTAATTTTTGATCTTCTTAATTTTTCAGGAGAGCTTATTTGGATAACGATTTGGCGACTTTAGGGGGACATCTGCCTCTCAGATGTAAAAAATTTGTGGCTTTGAGGCATCCATTAGGCATGGAGTCATGTACTAACTTCTGCAACTTCTTGGAACTATATGGGAACTGAAAATATCGTTCAGAACAACAACTGTGCTAGAGAACTTATAAGAAAAACACCAACATACTAACAAAGTGCACAAAACACACAAGAAAGGAAACTACCACAACAATGTGTAAGAAACACTTGGAGGAAAGGAAACATAACAACCTGCTATATAAAAGAGTAAAACATGACCCCAATAGCAAAGTTTTAGGTAAATCCAATTAATCGGAATGGGCAGATCATCACCATTTAACTTGGAGAGATGAAAGACATTGTGTTGGTTGCAACTTGTAATCAAATATGGTCCACTACAAAAAGGAGCAAAGTTTGCGTGCCTTCTAGGCTTAGTTCTCTCTTTATCCCAATTAAGCACAATGTCACACTCTCTGAATGTTCTTGTAGCTGATTTCTTATCAAAATACCTCTTTAGTCGCACTTGATGAAGTTCCATTGTTGTTACTGCCTTGTTTCTTATGTCTTCCAATTCCATTAACTCTGTAAATCCGATTTCCATTGAATCTTCTTCTATCATCTCTTTTTGCTTAATGGGGTATAGAGTTGGTAATTCATTTGAGATAAACAAGCATGAAAGGAGAATTTCCAATTGATCTTTTAGGAGTAATTGTATTAGCCCATAAAGATGATTTCAAATTTGTATGCCATGATCTCTGATTTTCCACCATAGTTCTCTCGATGATTCTTAGAAGATTCTTGTTAGCTGATTCAGCCAAGCAATTCCCTTGAGAGTCATAATTGGATGATGTTGAGAGATGAGTGCCAAGCTTGACCGCCCCTGTGCTGATTTATGTTTCAAGAAATGCTAATGTGTTGTCTGAGATAATTGTTTCGGGTACAACAAATCTTGTGACTAGACTTTTATAAAAGTATAAAATTGAAGTCTCTTTCGCCTCTTTCAAAGCCATTGATTTTTTCCATCTTGTGAAGTAATATATAGCTGTGAGAATCCATTTATGCCCTGCACTAGAAGGTAGTTTAATCATGCTAATAAAATCCAATCCTCAGTGCATAAAACATTGATTTACCTAAATGTGTTGAAGATGAAGAGCTACTAACTTTTGTTTCTCTGTAAAAATGACACACTTTATACAATTCATTACCCATGCATGATCATCTTTGAATAAGTTTGGCCAATAATAACCAAATCTCATAACCTTCAAGGCTATAGCTCTTAGTGCAAAATGGCCACCAGATATACCTCCATGGAATTCTTCCAAAACATGCTCAATCTGATTTGAATCAATGCATCTTAAAAGAAATCTATTCACATCTTTTCGAAACATGTTATCAATAAGAACATAAGGAATGAAATGTAATATAAAATACCTTTCTTTTGTTTTCTCCAAACCTTGTGAGAATTTTCTAGTCTGAAAAAAATGGATCATATTTTGGGTCCAACTGTGAGGCAATGAAGGAGCTGTGTTTGAACCATCTTGAAGCAGTAAAACCTGATTTTTATCATCATGCAAATATGAAGCTAGTTGTTCACATAGTCCTCTTCCTCTAACCATCTTAGTGACTTTAATATTAACATCATATTCCATCACATTTGTGATCCACCCTGCTCTTTTTTCATTCAAATCCTTTCTTAAAATAAAATCTTTAACACTCGGATGGGAAAGCAGATGTTTGAATTTCTTGAGGCTTATAATGACTGAAAGAACTTGTTTCTCAACAAAATAATACTTCACTTCGTAATCTTGTATCCATTGACTGAAAAACCAATCAATTGCTCCAAATTTTCATCATCTCGCTACACCAACAAAGCTGAGATTGTATCATGTACTCCAAAAGCGAATATAATGAAATATTTGTTAAAATCTAGATTGATAAGCATTAGAGTCATTGCAATAGCGTGTTTGATTGCTTCAAATGCATTCTTTCCCTTTGTTTTCCAACTGAAAACCATGTTTTTCTTGAGCATTGAGGTTAGTGGCTTTAAAAGATTCTCAAAATCTGGAATAAACCTTCTTACAAAATTTATTCTACCAAAGAAACTTTGCAACGCTTTTTTGTGATTAGGTAAGGACAAGGACAAGATTTCACTCACTCATGCCAGATCAATTGTGGGACCTTCCTTGGAAACAATATGACTAAGAAACTTACCCTCATGGACTGAAAACACACACTTATTTGGGTTTAATGAAACACCATGTTACGAATATCTCATCTATTTGTTAGCGCTCACATATATCATGTTTGTATGGGTTAGAATAACAATGTGTTTAATTATGTTGTTGTGTGAAAAAATAATATGAGTTATAACTCACCTAGATATGTGTTTGTTGAGTATTATTTGCAATAAAGGCTTGTGGGAGAGTCTATAGGGAGTAGTTGAGAGATATGTGTAATATGGATTAGTGTTGACTCCTATTAAGGAATTCATACACCTATATAATGTATTCTCTCAAGATACCTGAGGTCAAATCTTGCCAATTTGTTGTCTCCCACTTCAACTCCACATGGATGTACCACGAGTGTGCATCCATGTAATGTAGAGTAAAACCTATGGACCCAAAGTGATGGTGGTAGCACGTTTTGTCCTTGGATCCAATTCCTCTCACAATTTTGAATGTGTGTCATGGGAGGTGTCTTCCCCTCATATGCTGGTATTTGTGAGGGAGGATTATTTATGAGAAACCTTGTCAAGAAAGTAATTCATATTTCACACCATCAGAGAAGACTGTCTCTATGCACGACCCACCATTGAGCTGTTGTTCCTCTCAATTAATAGACTAACATGTTCCTTCTATCTCTTTGGCATCGCAACTGCTCCTACATCGTGTGTAAGAATGACTTTGGCTTCTCTTCTCTGATATACTTTGGCAACATGGTCTTTCCCAGCCACTGGAGTGGCCGTGGTATAATCACTTGTGTTACTCCCCCATGATATTCTCAACCAACCATCTCATACATGCCATGATCCTAATTGTCATAAGCAACACTGGTAGTGTCGCTAATGGAATGCATATCTCCCTACTTAAGCACTCTTTTTGTTGGCTCAACATTATCTGGATTGCGAACCGTCTGTGTGTAAATCTGGTTAAGATATTATTCACGCACCAACTCTATATATGGTACAATATTTATTTCATCTATTAGGATCACAACCCATTCCTCATCATTCTCAAAGCTGACATAACACTTGTTAAAGTGCAAGTCTACATTGTTAGCATAACACAAAATATGGCCAAGTAGCGCAAGGAAGTTATCTGTTTGAACCAACTCCATGACCTCAAATTCTCTATCATACCCCATTTGAAACTACCCTTGGTTATTCTTTATTTACTGGTTGAAGGTGAATGTGTGTTTGTGATTATCATGTTTGACTTAATTGAGGTGTAAGCTTGCTTCTTGTTTAATCTTATACTTGTGTACTGATATTTAATCTGCAACTGTGTGGAGTTGTTTAACCTTATGACCGTTGTACATTAGATTAAATAGGCGACACCCTTGTGGCGAACAAAGGTATTGTTGTCGGGCTTATATTTAAAACATTATTTTGAAAGCCTTTACAAGACATTTATGTAAGTGTTGACTGGTTCATAATGGTTATTGAATCTATCCTAATGACAGAGGAAAGTATACATATGTATATGGGTATGTACGGAAGCACACACACACACACACCCATATATAATAGTTGATGTATGTATATATATATATATATACATATATAGTTGATGTGTGTGTGTGTGTGTGTGTGTAAGTATAAACATATATAAATTAATGTAATGTTGCTTTGGTTTATGTTTAAACCTAACCACGACCACAAAGGTCGAGCCATATGTTAAATGACAATGCAAAGTGTTGAAGTTTAAAAGGGTTGGGGTCAGCTAGCTCACCCGAGCTCCAAACGAGCTGTTAATTGAAATGCCACCTATGCTAAGTTGGTGAAAACATGTAGGACACCTATGCTAAGTTGGTGATATGTTCTGGAAGTGGGAGTTAGGGTTGGGAGATGTGGATGACTCTCGACTATCGGATGTGTTTAGCCGCCCAAACATGGGGCTTAGATGGTTGGGAAGTTTGGGGGACATGCCAAATATGACGAATGAAGATTTAGCAGGGAACGTTGGAAGGAATTGTACTATTTTCATTTAATAAAATTTATGAGGCCTCAACCTTAGGAGAAGCAAAAATATTCTCGAGGAAGCCATCATTGAGCTAAGTGGTTATTTGGTTTTGCATTTTTTCTTTTTGGTCTTTTGCTCCTCCGTGCGAGCTCTGCATGTGAGAATGTATGGCTATTTTTCGGGCTCTTGTTGGACTCTGCATGTGAAATGATAACTCTAGTTAGTTGTGGGTATTATATAGTTGATGATCATGGGTTTTTTTGGGCTCTTGCGTTGATTCGTGATTATTCTTCTATTTGGTTTTGTGCGAAAGCCTTGGAGGATTTCTGAGGAAAGAAGAAAGCAAATTCAACCTACTTTAAGTATATTATGGGCATATAACATCTCTTTCTCATTTTTATCATTTTTAACATTAAAATATTTTAATGGAAATGGAGAAAATTATGTGTTTTCTTTTGTATTATCGTTCTCCTTCATGGGTATGGATCAATTTTGTTATTTAAAGTCATGGTTGAATGAGATTTAGTTTTGATGGTAAATATGTTTTAAAACTTGCATGTGGTTGAGTGTATTCAGGTCACAGGTCTTTTTGGCCACGATATTTTCGTGTTTGTTTGAATGGTAGTGTAACCCAATACAAATACAAACACTTATAGGTTGTTGTAGCATTGTGTAAACTTAGGTATCGTTTTTACTTGGCTATTTCTACACCCATTTGCGGTGGGTTTGTGTTAAACTTGGTGCAAGTTTATAAAAAGATAGCTCAGGCTTGAAAGCCTGAAGCGTATTTTGATTGGCGACTATTTATCATTTTGGTCACTACTTGCAGGGATGACTAACTTAGTTTTCACCTTCTGTTTATCCATGTTTCTTGGTGGGTTTCGTGCTTATGATATGGTCGTATAAATTGACCCTATGGAACTTACTTTCGAGCTTTAGCTTGTATGCCTACAACTTACCATGCAATGACACTATTATGTGTTTTTGAGTTTTGCAGTGGTCTCTGGGTTACCTTACTATTGCTTTAAAAGGATTTATGCAACATGGTCGCCACTGTTAATATGAATGTAATACTATTATTGACCATTATAGACTGAGTTGTTGCTCAAGTCGTGGGTTTAGGGTCTGTTCGATCCATCATGATTCATTTCATTGGATTCTTAAGACCATTCCATGGTCAATTCAGTTGTGTACTTTTGTTATCAATGGAGGCTGAGCTGTTGCTCTGGTCGATATCTAAGGGGGATGGTGCATCCATCCAATGTGTTGAACTTTCAGTCCTTAGACCACTTTATGGTCAATGCTAGCTGCGCCTAGTTAAGTTCACCAAATGGTGAAAAGATATGATCTTTGTTTTATTCATGGTCACAGTTTTGCTCTTTTTCACGAGATCGCCTTGTGGTCGATGCAACGGTGAACTATTACCATTCACCACAGGGGTGATGGCTTACAATCTTGTTTCACCTTGGTTCGAATACTTACTTATTTTTGAAAGAGTATAAGGTTTATTTATAATCAATGGAATGCAAATTCATTGTTTAATAAATTATTATTATTAAACAATGCTTATACTATTATATTCCTCTGAAAAAAGTGTATTTCTAATAATAGAGTTTGATATTATTTTGTTAACGATTATGTTGATGATATTAAATTATGAAGTGGTATAATTTTAATATTATCTTAACGAAATATATTCATAATAATAATATTATTAAGATGGATTCGAATATTAATTATATTCTATTCCTTTGCATTCAATTATATAATCCTTGAATGATAAATCGAGTGGTTGTATGACTGTACCTGATTCATATTATTATTATTATTATTATACGAAAGTGATATAAACACGTATGGATGTTTTTATTATAAAATACTTGATTGATATTTTATATAACCCTTGCGGGTATAGAAGTAATAATGGATGTTTTGAAATTTGAATGATAATTGTTATTCAATAGCAATCTGAATTATCCTGTTATTGATATGTGTTGGAAAATCAATTGTTTCTTTATGGTTTATTAAAGATATAGGAAGGAGAAAAGTTATGTTGTATCCTTTATGATTTTCAGATTATATGGATTATGTTTCATTGAAATATTTGTGTGCTTTAAATGGTAAAGATAAGATAATCTATTTTTTCATGCTAGTTCTTTTGAACTAACGGTTGCCTCACATTTTTACAGATGGATAATTTTAGATCTTATCTGGCAGATGAATTGTTATGGCTTGATAAATTTATATTGCATGATTAAAAGATGTATTCTTATTTGACTGATGTAAAGCGAGCATGTGCTTCGCTAAATAAGTTGTTATATTATTGCCTCTGAGCTTTTGTATCAATTTTGGGAAAGGAAATAAAAGTTTATATTTAGTTTTGCATATTATTATAAATTTTACCATGGCTGTTTATATTAATTATTCAGATTGTGTACCTATAGGAATGTGAATGTGATTTAATTATTCAATCAATTTTCATGATAAGTACTGTGATTAAAATGAATATTGATTATGTGATATTATTATCCGTAATGAGTTAGCTTTAAAATTATGAACTATACTAAAACTATAATATGGATAAAAGAAACAATCTTCTAAATTAAATAACTATGACTATTATTTTGTAGATTGTATGGTGGAATTATTGCATGATGAAATAAGATTATTGATAAACTTTTATATATATATTTTGGATATAAATGATTGTATACATGCAATGAAGAGTTTTATAGTTGTGTACTTAAGCAATTATAACGAAAATGTCGTAAGTTAAATAAATTAGGGACCTGCGAATTATAACAGCTTGCTGTCCTAATTAACTTAATTCTTAATGAATGTACATAAACAACTTATGTAATTTGATTACGATTAATTAATCAAAACTAAGTTATGGACCTTAGGATCGATTAATTAATGCAATGAATATCATTACGTTATGAAATATAAATATGTCGTAAAACTACCTCCGTGACCGTCAAGGCCTCTACCATGATATCCTCCTCTATAGCCTCCAATTCCATCATTACGTCCATCATTATTCTGTCTATCATGCACCTGTGAGCTACTTTCCGTTCTGCTCTGTCTCACTCATGTCTCATAATCCTCATATATTTGATAAATCAGATGACAATTGGCTATATCACGAGTATGTGCATCACAAATATTGTAATATAATGATATATTCTTCCGTGTGGTGCTTTGCAGAAGTGGGCAGTTTTAATCATCATGATTTTTTATGGAAAATCTCACAAGATGTAAGTAGCGTGCACACTTTCCTGCATAGGTAAATATCCTTTATATGCCCATCTACGCCGTAGTCTGTACAACATATTCGATTGCGAGTGTCATGAACTGAATTAGCAGATAATTTCTGTAGCTGAGTGGCCATAGCGAAAATCTAAGCTTCGAGGAACAAACTCACACTAGTATCCATGCTTCTGATTACCTTTATGCGTAAGGATGCTTCCAAAGCTTTGTGTGGATTTGTAAATGTTTTGTGTGATAGTGCCCTTTGGAATGGTGTTAATAAACCACCCACAAACTATTGTGCGTGATGGATCTGATGGATGTCATAATAAATCTTGGAATAAAGTATTGAATTATGCATCACACTCTCTAAAAATTTCGAATAAGCCTTTCTTAACATCCTTGAGCACGTTAATATTCTGTAGCTTGAATTTTGAGATATGAAACTACACCAAAAAGGTGACATGCAACGCATCATAGTCTAGTACCGTCTGATGTGGATCATATTTCCTATACAGTTTGTGCCCGTGACCGTGCAATGTAGTTGAAAACTGGCTCACCTTCTTGCTCGAGGCTGTGATTCCTGTGGCCCTCCTTAACAAATCACACTTATACACGTACTCCATGACATCTTCAACTCCACTATACTCTGGCAGATGAAGCGATATATATATGGATGCTGATGTTGTTGAGTGATGTTGCCTTGTCCTGGATTGGGGCCAGATCCTGATCCTGAGCCTCCACTAGGATTTCCTCCAGTCAGGGAGGGAAAAATCCTCCTGAGCCTCATGCTACTACTTGAGAACCTAAAGAAGTGCTGCTTTGCGTCCCTATAGTAGAGCTAAATTACACACCAACCGTCTATCATGGTATCCCACCTATGGGACTACTGCCAATGGGTAGAGTGTCAACATTATGTCTTGACGTTGCACCTACCAGATTACTTCCAAACAAACTTTGTCTGACTAGGGGAGCCTATTACACTACCATATGTGCTACCTTTATCTGTTGTGCCTCTTGTGTTGATACTAAAATGTACCTTCCTGTATCTCCTCCCCAATATGGATATCCTTGATTACCTTCTTGTCCTCCATTACTGTGATGATCCTCTATTTGGAATTCTGAATTTCAAGCACTAAATGCAAGGGCTAGGGTTCTAGGGTGGGTCAGATGCACACCAATGGTTCTTAAAGGTTCATCATAATCGCTACCATCAAATGCTGAGCAGGTCCTTATGCTGTGCTTTCCCAATATGAGGGGGACATAGTCCTGCGGTCCCTCACCTCTTGTAGGGTTCTCATAACCTCCGCCCAACCTCATTCCTCTCTATATTAATGCCTCTTCAACTGCCCTATTTTGAGCATCATTATATCTGCGCAATATCTATTCTCTATCCGTATCTTCCATCCAACTCAGCTCAATCCTTTCCAATCCCTTTCCTTGCCTCCACACACCATAAGTGCTTAGCTAACAGTTGGTAGGATTTCTAATCCCATTTCAACCACTAAGGTATTTGTAGCTAATGGTAGTGCGCATAAATATAATCCCCTAGGCTTGCGCAAAAATTGGAACTATACTTCTTTTGAGAACAAGTATATTGAGATTATGTACTCCAAGGTGTAATTCCACAACACTCCTTCCCATCAACGATCTACTACACGTGTCCATGGCTTATCCAAATCAGAAAGTGTTTGGTACTTATCCTAGCTCCGCATTTGTTTCTTTCCCAATCAACTCCCTTTATTTCGTGCTTAAGTTGCTAACCAATCGTGTAACTCTCATGGAAAGAAACTAAAAAATGTCTCGTATAATGCATAATACAGGTTGTCTTCTACCCATTTTCCTGGATTAAAACTGCTACCGGTACTATACCTTTGTGCAAAATCATCCATGCCTTTGTATACCTAGAGCTCAATATTCTCCAATGACTTCCAGAAGGTCATGCACACGCCACATCTTGAAATTCAAAGTGAGAGAAGGTCCCAAAAATGGAACCAAAATGTCACAACGAATTCTAGTTTCCAACACAACTTAGTCAGGTGCGCTAGCCTATCACTAAAAAAAATGTCCAAGTACCCGAAGCATGCGTAACCTACCAGGTCCCTTCTTGTTTTGACTTGTCAAGATGTAAATCATGTACTTATCCTTTCACTACACAACATAGAAGACATATGATGCAATGCCATAACATAACATAGACAAGATATAACAATAAGGAAACATATCATTCATTCATAAATGTATAGAATTAATAACAGATTCTGAATACCAATTACACCACATGTATCCCTATGAACTTTGGCAATCCATAGTTAATTATCCATTACTAACACATGAGCGCATAAGACTCAGACACTCAACATCCATGCATACATCCTAGCTACCAACATCCTATATCATCTACTGCTCATCATAGGTTATACTATAAAGGATGCAACACAATTATATATATAGGGTGGGAACTTGTCCTTCACCGTTTACATGCCTTAATCTATTAATAACCAATTCCCAAATATAGTTTGCATGCATCTTTAACTCGTGCTCAAATCTTTAACCTTTGGCTGTCCATAGGCAACTGGATCCTCTATGTCAGTTCTTCTTTTTCTCCATGCTATGAATAGCTTGTTTTTATCCTCGCTTGTGCTCTATAATTATATCGGTCCATGCATAATCCTTGTTTATCCTAAGTCCTGTATGTGTTTTATCCTTTTGTGGTGGTGCTTTATTCATGTTGTAGTCTATTTCTAGACTTGCCTTGGCGAACACACTATCTCTACTTTTGTCTATTTTTAACCCATTCCACATTTCTAGCTGACTCCTGTTTCTTCTGTTCTTGCGCGCAAACCTTTGTGTGTATTCTCTTTTCCTTCCTGAGAGTGCTTTCACACATTGCTTTATACTTGTATTAACTTTCCGTTCTCTCGCACATATATGTGCACACCCTTCTAACTTATAAATATTCTCCTTACGGTTATGTACGCCCTTTTGCGCGCGGTCTTCATCATCCATGCGTGGCTTATAATTAGCCACTTTCTCAACCCAACAAATAAAATTCCCCAAATGTATTGAGTATCTCGTATGAATAAAACA
Source organism: Taxus chinensis (assembly GCA_019776745.2). Lineage (NCBI taxonomy): Eukaryota > Viridiplantae > Streptophyta > Pinopsida > Cupressales > Taxaceae > Taxus > Taxus chinensis. The sequence goes on along the minus strand of CM034146.1, from coordinate 886,027,163 downwards.
GTCTTTATTTTTTATGCAATCTGAGTATTATATTATGATTTAATTTGTATAGTCTCTGACCAGTTTTAAGATCTGGTATTAGAGAAATTTAAAATGAGAGTCTGTGAGAGTGGCATCTAAGATAAAAGTTCAGTAGAATTCACTCTTCCCTTTGACCATGCCAAAGATCTAGATAGGCCTGAGATCAACTTTGCCATACATATTTGCGTTCTACATCCGTTTTACATTTTCAAACACGCACTTGGGCATTATATGATTTTCTTGCTAGGACTAATAGTTTGATCCATTTGTATATACTTAAAGAGTTTTGAATCGGTCTTGATACGTTTATATGGAAGAATATTTTTAGTTTGTGCCATTTCGATTAGCTTAGTCATGTACCTCTGACAACGTATCATTTACACATAGATTTTCAAGCATTTCTATTAAAAAACTTCGAGCTTTCCGTGCATTGAACTATTTTGCCTATTTCTACTGGTCTATCAAAGAGATCTTTTTGTTTGATTCACCAAAACCTGGAGGTTCGTAAGCAGTCATGAATTTTATTCACCAAAATCTGGTGTAATCACAGGAGTATCAAATATCTGGTTATAATTTCATGAGATTTGCTACATGCACACCCATGCGCCGTTCTATATGCAACAAACTACTTTCATCACATTTCTTCGTTCCTTTTTGACGTGACCCTGAGTTGATTAAAAGGTTTGTGTTATCAAAAAATCCTAATAGAGGTAGTTTCTTGTCATATAAAATTGTCATTGTATTAGTTTTGTATCCGAGTCTTCAGATAGTATAAAGTGTCCTCAGTCTATTTTAGGGTTTTAATGTTTGTCTATCGTTATAATCTTAGTATTATTTTATTACGCCGAATGCATGCCTACTATGGAGTTGGGTCTCTACGACGATGGTGTGGAGGTTCAGGTGCTTGTCACCACGTCTCCAGCTTCCCCTGCCCTCCTGCTTCACCTGCCTTTATTTCCTGTGCTTGTCATTGGTTCTGGGTAGGTGTCGCCCCTCCTTTGTTGGTGATCTGTGACTACCTGCAGTGTGTGTCATGCACTGTGTTAGCGGTTCCTATAGTCGGTGCCCGTGTTTATAGCTTGCTGCGGTTTTTTTCTTTTGGTTTATTCTTCCGTTGGATTTATCTCTTCACTGTCCACCTCTCTGCTATTTGCTGGAAGCTTCCTGTGTAGCGTCTTTTTGTAAGTGCCCTCTGCAGATATTTGTTTAGCACTGCATCTGGTATTTAGACATTGTTCGTGTTTGAAACTGTAGGATTTTAGGCTTTTAGATTTGTACATTAATAATGTATTACTTGATTCCATGAACGGGAAGTTTTCAGGCTACAGTTTATAAAGAGATTTTAGGCTATGATTTACAAATTTTAGGGGAGGCTTACATGGCAAAGTTACGAAGTTTCAGAGTTCGACAAAACCGGATTTCCTTTCCATAAAATTTATGCTGTAGGTTCTTATCGTAGATCGGATTTTGGGTTTTGATCTGTGGGCATATATTCCATCTGGGTCGATTTCAATTTTCGATTTCGAATTCTTGCTTTATTTATTACCCACTTTAGGGTTTGTATATGTCAAGGTTTTGTACTATTGTCCATGTATCGAATAGTCTTTGTAGTCTTCATTTACAAGTATGCTAATGCCATTTCCCCCTCCAATGAATGCAATTCCTGTACTTTATTTATGTGGCCTGTTGTGCTTTTGAGGCCGACTGTTGTTAAAGATAATCACTATTGCCTTCTTGCAAACTTTATTAAATTGGGTTAGCAGTTCCATAAGGGATGGTGGGCATTATGACATGGTACCGAACTAGGAGTCCTATAAAGGACGGTGGAGGGGATGACTAGGCTTTTAGCTAGTAGTTGGGAGGGAGCGATTTTGGCCATAGGAAATGTAGGAAAAGCCAACAATTCTCAGTAGTGGAGAAAAAGTTGGTTGGAGTCTCACATTTGTGATTTTCTTTGCACCATAGAACATCATCTGGGGGCGATCTTCTCTCATTTCAGACCTACCGCAAGTATCTTGTCAGACAGTTTGTACCTTTCAAAATGCAGAGAATGTATTATAGAGTTTTAAAGCTTATTTTCAACTCGACATTTTAAGCTTTGCATCCAATGTTATAGGCACAAAAGCTTCAAGTATACTTCTTGAACTAAAACATCCCTCTAATGTCACAATCATGTGTCACTGGAATTTCCGTGCATGTTCTAATATTTATGCTAATTGACAACTTGCATTTACATTCTTGGTATGGTCATTTCGTTCCCTTTATGCATGTTCAGTAGTGCAGGCTTAATTTTGTGAGGGATGTTGTGCCATAGAGAAAAACTATTATTTTCCACATGTGTTTTAAAGTAGTAATTTTGTTTATTTTAGAGCTAACCTTAGGTTGATTTACCTGGTTGGCAACTTTCCATAATGGAATCCACCACGTAAGATGCACACCAAGTGCTTGATTAAATTCCTGACACATTTGACAACAACTAAAATGCCATTAAGATTATGTTTTCCAATCGAAATGCCATGTTCATGTCCCTGTTCCTCTGAGAAGGTTATATTTATTACTTCAAATGTACTTTAGTGTTCTTGTGAATAGTCATGGGTGAAATATCCCTAAACACATGCATCTAGATTTAGGATTGTTGACTTGTACCTGTTATAGATTCTATTTTGACATTCTGCTTCATGTTTCAGTAAAGGGAAAAGTCATTCATCAAGCCAGTCTAAACTAAGTTGTGCTTTCAACTCTAAGTTCAGGGATAAAGAAGGCCCTATCTCGCAACCATTAGTTCCCAATCTTGTCATCACAGATAACATGTTTCAGAGAGATTATTCCACAAACACTCCTAGGGAACACCCTCAGTCGAGAACCCTCTCTCATGTCAAACTTAAATAATTTGTCGAGTTGCCCAATTTCCTCTGCAAGTTCTTTCAATCTCTCCATGCGAACACTCTTGAGCTGAGTAAGCGAAGATAAGGCATCTACGGTTTCATATTTTTCATTGATTTTGTAAATGGGGGGAGATAGTCTTCACTTTCATATTTAAATGGATTTTCTCCATCTGAGCTTGAATGCAATTCCTTCTCATTAGCCTTGTCTTTTTTGTGTGTTGGTTTTGCTTTTGTCCTATTTTTTTTATTCATCTCCTCTTCATTGTGGATTGAATTTGCATAATGAAACCTTTATTTCCAATCTTGGATGAATTTAAGGAAACCCTCTGCTTACTCTTTTACTGCCAAATTTACAAGCCATCGTAACAGAGTGGTAAATCAGGCAACTGCAAGTTTTAAACTCTCAAAATATATTTTAATTTTCCAATTTATGATATATTTGGCTGCTAAGACACAAGGTTCAAGTTTGAGTTGATGTTTGACAAGTAACCTTTTGGACCTGACCATCTCTTCTACAACTGCTGTTCCAGAGATGAGCCCCATATGTTCGTGTACATCTATGTCTGCAATGATGCCATAAAGCCAACTTAACCACTTTTTGTTTCCTTAACTTACTCAAGTAACTAAGAACACCATCCAATGGGGACAAATTAACTTTTTCATATTTAGTTTAAAATACAAAGGTATATGTGCATAGCTGCGTTGTATATAGATATTACCCAAGTAGTTTACAACATCCACTGGTCAAGAACAATCATTCATTTATATAGTAAAAACAACAATCTTTAGCTCAGAGACACGAGCAAAATTCAGCAATAATAAAACTAGGTGTACAATTTAATTGACTCTAAATTTTAATTAAAAGTTTAGCAAATAAAAAACTACCAAAACATCTATTAGTTGTATTAATTTTTTTTTCCCATTTAACCTACTGATGTGGTTATAAGTTAATTTTACAATAGTCGTGTACGTTTCTTACATGTACACACTTCTTGCAATGTTCACCTGAAATTGGTAGTAGTTGGCAACAACGGAAAATAATCCTCCACCGGAACTATTTGGAAAGCCAACCATAATTAACAAATTACATCCATACCATATGACATGGATACTGAAAGCAAGAGTGATTTGCAAAGGCAAAATTCATGATTATACCAATGCAAAAGGGAAAGGAAAAGTCTTTGTTTTCAATGTAATTGATGCCCTTGGTGACAACATGAACATTAAGAGCTTTGGTAAAGCTGCAATTTACTACCATGGAAAAATCCAGGTGGGAGCAATTTACGCAATCTCGAAGGGGACCCTAAAATATGTGAAAGTAGGGTACAGAGACACCAGTAGCCCATGAGAAGTCATTTTAAATATGGATTACATTCTGCAGATATGTACACAACCTTCTACCTTGATCCTGACAACTACTTTCCATTTCATGAGAATCAGTGCAATCCAACAGGTTCCCCTTGGATCCACATTGGATGTTATTGGTGTAGTTAATTCTTGATCTGATATTTCCATGACTGCCCAAACAGATGGAAGCTGCACACAACGCTCTACTATCACTATAAAGGATCACACAAGGTATTACATAACCATAACTTTATGGGGAGTACTCTGTGAGGAGGCCATATAGATTTGACAACCACAACATGGTCAACCTACCATCCAAACACCAATTCTAGTTATTCGCAAAACTAAAGCTACAACATTTAAAGAAAAAACACTAACTACATGGGCTACTACACAATTATTCCTAGCACCACCAGTACCAGAAATAGAATCACTCCAAAGTTGGTTAACCATAGCAGAAGCATCAACTAGCTCAGCTCCACTTAGTACACAAGCACTGATGGAAATAACAGTTTATGATATTCATGCTTGTACCGTCCCTAACCCTAGCCATCAGATCGTAACTGTTGCTACTATAATACATCTCAACATTGATACTACTATTATCTTGCTTGCTCTTAGGTTATTAATGGTAAACAATGTCAGAAAAAACCGAGTCCTGCTACAAATTGTACTTGGCATTGCACCAAATGTAACTTGCCAACATTTATATGTGATTATAGATATGCACTGCCCATGATGGTAGAAGACTGAATTGGAACTATATGGGCAATTTTTTTTGATGATGTGGCATTAGCGCTACTTGGTGTATCTATTAATGTTCTTAAAGAGCAATCAAGGACTACAAATGACTTATGGAACATTATTAAACAAGTACTCTTTCATACATATAAGTTCATTTTCTCCATGTCTCTGTCTACCTACAAAGGCAAGGAATAATTATCTTGTATGATACAGAGCATTGCCGTTGCTGAGCAAGACTTAGATCATGCAGAGTTGGTAACAACATTTCTGGAGTCCTCAGAATAAAGAAACAACTCTTGCATAAATTACAAATGTGTATAACTTTACAAAAAACTAGATCCTCTTGTAATTTGATGTACATATTTATAAAGATATTGTTTTTGTACACACAAACACCTATTGTTTTAAATTACCATATCCCTCACTATATTGTATTTCAAGTATATGTACAAAAAGTAGATAGACACCTCGAGATTGATATTTCTAGGTGTTTTTTAAATAGACGTATTTAAGATATCTATGCTAACTTTTAAATATAGAATTGTATTTATTAAATTTTAATTGCAAACATAATTTTTTTTATATGTTTTATAAAATAAATCTAAGTAACAACAAAACTAAATATTAAAAAAATTATTTATAAGTTTTATTTATAAAATATATCTAAAAGTAAAAACTAAAATAAAACTATGAACAATAGCCAAGGATAAAATTTATCAAACACAACAACAAAAAATTAGGTAAACACATTCAACTTGGGCATTCCTAGAATGTGTATCAATGTGCAAACAATATTTGATCCCTATGCTATTTGGATTTAGTTTGTGATTTGCTTCTTCTGTGTAAGTATTTGTATGTACAAAAGTTACCTACTAGCATATACGTTCCACCACTACTTTAAGTTGTAAAGCATGTGTTTGTAATCTGACTACTATGTTTTGACATTACAGGTATCTAGTTAGAGTGATGAACATGATAAATGCTCAACGGTGACTGTCCTACAACTAGAACAAACAAACAATAAATGAAAAATGCCACCAAAATTACGTGGCACACAAAGACACATTCAACATAGCCCGTCGTAATAGAAAACAAATCAACTCTACTCTCTGAGCCCAACCTACCCCCCTATCTGAAAATCCCACTCTCCATTCTTTTCAAAATGTTCAACAGATATTCTGAGCCCCATTAGAATCCTTGCTTCCCAATGAACCTTGTTCCGTCTATAATTAATTCTACCCAGGAATGCAAATGAGACTCAATCTTGGTAGAGTCAGTTGCAGTAGGTGCTCCTATATAAAAAAGGGCTCCACTTTTCCTCCTGGAATAATATGGATCCCAGACCCCAACCCGTAGAGCTAGAAAATTTAACCCAAGTTGAAGAAATGCTTATTGCTAGAGTAGAACCACTAAATTGTAAGTGACCCACGCCCATGGAGGCCAATACATGTATACTTGCCACACCATTAGCTTCCCCCAATACATTAGCTCTATTTTGAAATTCTTTCCCCGCCTCCCACAAAACCTAGACATTCTAATCCTAAAAATAATTGGCGTAGAAGGGAAATATTATGAATGTTTTGTAAGTAGGGTGTTCAAAGTGCACTTTCCTAAAAAACCTACATGACCCATATTATAAGGATGTCATAATAGATGAAGACACCTTTGCATGTTTACCCATATCGTCAACTAATATCTTTGACAACCTGCCCCATATACTTGACCAGAGATTTTTTCCAATGCTCTCTTCAATAGAACCACATAATGTTTACCCCATAGCAATGGACCCAACACTTGCAACTTCATTTTTTGCAAGCCTCACCCCTAGGCATATAAAGGTTGCCCAAATTAGAGCCTACACATTAGCCACTCCACCAACTAATCCCCCACCAATTGATTGGCCCCAAATAAGTTATACTCCCATCAACGAATATTCAACAGAGGGTTTATTTTCTATGGCTTTCCCAACTCTATTCCCATCGAGAGCAGCTATGTTTCACCAATCTTGCCCCACAGAGATTGAGATGCATGAATATGCTCTTCACCTACTACGCTACCGTGAAAACTGATTTGGAAGCCATCCTCGGTTTTGTAACTTCTTACTTAACCTTATGATGCGCCATAGAAGTCAGGCCACCTCTGCTATTTTTGTAAAACAAAATATCGAAGACACCACGCCTACAATAGTGCAACACCTTTGCACCCTTTTGGACCACTTGCCAGATGAAAAAATAACCAACCACCTCATGTGGTTTGCCTCCCACCTTAGAGGTACCTGGTCTTTTTGGACACAATGCAAGAACGAAATTTCCGACATGATTTGCCAACTGGGGATGCCAACCTTATATTTCACCCTCAATGTTGCCGATAGTAAATGTCACCTCATGCCAGGCCCTTGCCCCCCACCCCTTCTGCTATGCAAAAATTGAGAAACCATAACATCATTACATATCCACACTTGACATCGACATACATGACAGTGAGATTTGTAATCTTTTGTGAAGAAATCTTTGAAAAACACCTACACACAAAAGACTTCTGGTATAGGTAACCCCATGTACCTTTTAAACCTAAGAGACAAACTACTACACCTATTTTTCCTAGCATGTTTCATATTAACATTTACTATATTGGGTTTGAATGGCAACACATAGGTTTTGCACATATTCATGGTTTTATATGGCTCACTGATACTCCCAATATGGACACATTAGACTGGGAAGACTCCCTCACCGTACAAGTTACAAAATCATTCTTCAACAATCAGGTCACAACTTGGAACCCCCTTCAAGATTTCCTAGTTTCTTCCTACATGCCCCACACAAACTAATGATCCATGTTTGTTGCTTTCATTAGAAATAATAGCTACGCTTACAGACAATGACTACACATCTTTGGTTAATCGGGTTCAGCAAAACACCAAATGTAGAACTGCTACATGTTTACGGAGGAAAGGGAACCAATTACAATGTAGGTACAAATGTCCATGGCCGATCCAACCAGTATCCACTATGTGCCTGGATGCACAGGGAAAAGCAATTTATACTTTAGCCATAATGATGACAAATTAAATATCCACAACAAAGATATGCTAACAGCTTAGCGTGCCAATATTGACTATCAGCTCGTAGTTTCACACCATGTTGTATTGAAATACATAGCAAAATATGAATCCAAAGCTGAGCATGAGTTAGAAACATACCACCCTATGTTTTTTAGAATTAAAGAAACGACAACACCTGAAAAAACCCATCAGTACAACATATAACAAGCTTCTTTCTAAAATAATTGCTGATTGGGATATTGGTGCTCAAGAAAACCTGTCACATGTTATTGAAATTACCACTAACTGGAAGTCCCCACTAATTAACATATAGGGCGTGACGTGTATGGCTAATTGTTTCCTTTCTAATGCATTCATTCCTTCTGGTGTCCCACCTATTCGTAGAAAAAAAGAAATATATTCCAAGTCAGAGGGCGCGTGCTGTAGCCTGAATATATGTGCATCTTGCATCATATTCTCAATGCTTTGTGCATCCTCACCCAAAGTAATCCTTGACAAATGATCAGGTCCTAAATTAATTTTCCCTTGTTTCACCACAACCGTAAACTCAAAATCCTGAAAGAATAGTATCCAATGACATATGTTCCCTTACAAAATGGGCTTGCTCACCAAGTATTTTAGTGCCATGTGGTCTATGTAGAAACTACAAGGACATGTTAGCAAATACTACCTAAATTTGTGCACCGCGTAGATAATTGATAATGCCTTGTGCTTTGTGGTGGCATAATTTTGTTCTTCTAGAGTAAGCTTCCTAATAGAAAAACACAAGGGATGATCGACAATCCCCTATGTAGGGTGTGATAAGATTTCTGCAATCACCATCCTCGATGCATCAAAATGCACATGAAATGGCTTATTCCAAGAGGGAAAGTGCAAAATGGGTGCTGTGGTAAGTTTTTTCTTTCAACACGTCAAATGCTACCTATTGCGCCTCTCTACAATAGAACTTAATTTTATGTTTCAATAGCTCTTCTAAGGGCACAGAAATTTGGGCATATCCTTGGATGAATTTATTATACTACCCTGTATGCCCTAGGAACCCCACACACCATGCTTTGAATGGTAGGCTCCTCTAATCCAACTATAACAAAAAATTATGTGGGCTCTACTAGTATGCTTTATTTGTACATAATGTGTCCCAACAACGTGCCAAAAGGAGTGGAAAAAACCATACTTCTTAATATTCAGGGAGATTCTCAGCTGCCTGCATCTCTCAAACATCAACTATAGATTGTCATAATGGTATTTTACTAATCCGTAAACTATCCATTCATCCAGTTAGACTTGAAGAAACTTGTGAATGAAGTCCTAAAACACCTAAACCAAAATGCACAAAAACATAGTAGGCACATTATTCAATCCAAAAGGCATTACCATATAGGGAAAAATTCCCCATTTAGTGGTGAAAGTTATTTTCTCTTGGTCTTCCTTTGCAATTCGAACTTTGTGATATCCTAAAAACCCATCTGTAAATGAATAAATCTCATGCCCGACTACTCCTTCCAGGATCTCCTCAGTGAACGGGGTTGGGAAAGGATCAATTACACACATTGCATTAAAATCCCTATAGTCAATGCAAATTCTTATTCTCCCATCCTTTTTGATACTAATGACCATCAGACTTACCCATTTAGATCCTTCAATAGATTCTATGATCCCAGATGTTATCATCTTATCAATCTCCTCCTTAACTTTGACACGTCGATTCAGATTCATCCTATAAGGTCTCTTCCGAATCAGGTGCACACAATCCTTTAACTTGATTCTAATTTCTCCTAATGAGGGGTGAACTCATTTAAGTTCATGGTACCCACACAATTACTCAAAGGCAGTTTATAACATTCAATACGCTTAACTGTCATAATTTCCTTTCAATCATACATTATTTTAATGGTATTGACGAGTATACCTACTTATACAGCAACACACATTTTATACTAGTCTCTCCATATAATACCACAGTCTATTCTTGTTATGCCCTTACCGTAGAGATCGCATAAGGATACAAGAAGAAAACACATAAAGTTTCCAGACTAGGAGAGAGAGAGTATTTTCTTATTCCTCTTATTACACATTAACATATAATTTACAGCTCAGGAGAAGGAAATAGAGTAAATCAGATTCCCATTTCAATCATGTTCTAGACTGTACTAACTCCTCTAGAATAACGCATTTACTTTTACTTATGCAATTTAAAACAGTCGAGATCACAAGAAGAAACTACAGTTTCATCTAAATTCATTAATAAAAATCACCTGTAGCTATTAAGCATTACAAGAGCTCTCGCGACAAAGCAAAAGAAAAATAATCCAACCATGAAAGACTCAACAAACCTTTTCCATATCATTCATCAACATGAAAATACCCAACGCCATAGCCTGACATGGTTCAACTAAGAGCTTTTTGTTTCAGTCAAACACGAGACAAGATAACATTAAAAACAAATGACATTTCCATATGCAAATACAGTGACATTCACACTGAGTCGAAACACAAGCATGCACAGCTTCATTCAACTGAAACAAATCCCTACGATTATACAGCAAGGACTTATATTAGAAGCTGATTTAAAAAAAAATAATCACAACAAGGTCTTCACAGAAACCGAATTCCATATCAATCATTTCCTCAAAGTTTCATCCGAAGTCGAGCTACTACGAAATACAACAGGGTCTCAGACAGAGTCAAGTTTGTAAAGAAAACCCATCCTTTAATTCCACAGAAGTGAACTGAACATAACACAACAATGTTAAGAAAGAGTCTGTATGATATGCATGCAAAGCGAGGACTTAATTCGAGAATTGAGCCAACTCGCAACATATCAAGGACTCCAACAGTGTCAAATACAACTAGTACTCACAACCAGGGCTTTGATTGAAGTCGAATTCATACGACAACAATTCAAGGACTCCAACATGCTCAAAACCAATGAGTATCCACAACAAGCTTCCGCAGAAGTCAATAACATACTATCCATTTCAAGGATTCCAACAGTATGCACAACAAAACTTCTACAGAAGTTAAAAACATAAGTTACGTTTCAAGGACTCAAAAGGAGTCGAAACCATATAGTATTCTCAACTAAACTTCTACAGAAGTCGAAACATACTATCCATTTCAAAAATTCCAACAATATCATGCTAAAAAGTATTCACTGAAAAACTTCAACAGAAGTCGAAACATACTTTCCATTTCAAGAATTCCAACAATATCATGCTAAAAGTATCCACTGAAAAACTTCAACAGAAGTTGAAACATACTTTCCATTTCAATAATTCCAACAATATCATGCTAAAAGTATCCACTGCAAAACTTCAACAGAAGTCAAAACATACGAAACATTACAAAGACTCACACTGAGTCATTTTCGTATTTAATCCATGCAACTTTCAATAGATTCTAACCCAAAATCGCAAACACAGAAAGGACCTCGACAATAGTCGCATTCAAGTAGTATAATCATAGCAAACATTCCAAACAGAAGAAACTTCAAGAATTCACAGCAAGATTCAATAGGATTCAATCAACAATAAAAGCACAGCCGGTCTTTAATCGAAATGAATCCAAAAGGAAGAATAAATACAGTAACCATTCCATCAAAGTCTTCAAAAAACCCAAGATTCCTAATTCCACAGGAAAAGAAGAACCAATACATTGCTTCAAACCAACTAAACTAAAATCACCTGAACAGAGTTGATTTAATGAAAGCATTTGGAGTAAAGCAAGATTTTTAAAAGTCAGGGCCTATCATGCCTGGTAATGTCGCTTAAAAATCTGAAGAAGACATCTGAATGTGCTTGCACCTTCTCCTCTTCTTCCACGATAGATTCAGCAACAATAATTTGTTACCCTCATGTCTTATAAAATTTCCCCGATAGAGAAAAGAGCTAGATAATCTCATAGTTGCCATGCAACACAAAGTAGATTGGTTCGAAGAACCAGTGATCAAACAGAGAGAAAACTGGAGCGTATGGAAAACCAAACAACCAACTAGTTTTCCATTTGCATGCCTTCCCGAGCAATCCGTGCTCAGGAACCAAAGTTCATCAATGACATTAACTCCAAGATTCCCGCCCAATCTCCATTTCCACTGACCGCCAAAGTTGGTGATTGAAAAATGAAAACAAACAACCATTCCCAGATTTGGCGACTCTGCCACATCGGTCTCAATAGCCGTTTGAAATCTCCACCAAATCCCTTGTCCTTCTTGCTTATCCACTTCATTTATTGCCATGGAAACCACCACCCATGACTCGCACCCCTTCATAGGTCCCCCTTCATCCATGATCATTAGTTAGGTTAGAAACATAGGTTAGATCTTAAGTAATACTTTAGTCTTACTTCCATAGTGCTTAGGTAGCTAACCTTAGGAGCATTAAACCTATAGTTTAGGGCTAGGTTAGTTTAGCAATAATTCAACCCATAGGTTATAGTTTAGGTTAAGGTTATTAACCTTAACGAATCCATTCTAGGTCCCACAAGTAGGTTCGATCAGTATTATAACCAACAGGTATAACATTCCCGAAATGGATTCTATTCGGCATTGATAATAAGCTTGCAGTATACACCAGAATTTATTACCTGGCTTAAGGTCTAGGCCTTCTTGATATTACGATATCGGGAACCAATTCATTTAACACGATCAACCCAAGTTAGAATCCGGAATTGCTTATTCAACACATTCAAACCTTGCAACTTTCGTAAGGTCTATAATTTTGTTCATCCAGAATAAACTTAAAACATCTCTTGGATCAATGCAACTGATCCAAGGCTGAGTCATAAAGACAGATAAATCCACAATTCCTTTCGAAATCAAATTGAACTCAGGTGCTTAAAATGAAAGAAATAAAAGAGTCCAAGCATATCCTGACTCAGTCAAAGATCTTCAAGAGCAAGGAAGATACAATCCATATCAAGCATGACTTCACAATCAAAGGAACACATCCTTATACAGAAGAAATCATATATCAACACTTGAATACTTAGGAGGAAGTAACAACAGTTCAAGGCGTTACATATTAGTTGTAGTTTTGATGTATGGACGGGAAGTTAATTGAGATAAAGTTGATTATACAAAATACTTAAATGAACCTTAACAAATGTTGTATATAATTTATTCATAATGCAAGATACAAATCACACAATCAGAAGCATTCCTTCAACTAGAAGGTTTGTATTCATGGAATCCCAAGAATAAAAGATTTAATATAAATTTCAAGAATTTAAACACAAGCTCATGATAAGATCTCAATAAAACACTGATGATTTCTGATCACATATGCTCTAGATACCCTCAATAACTGAGAAAATGTCTTTAAATCAAATAGATACAACTTGAATTTAAAAATGTTTACTACAATATGAAATAAATCTCAATAATTAATGCAATTGTAGCTGCCAAATTGTCTCTATCTAAGCTAAGGATTTGTGTAATTCAAATAAATTAACAATATAAGATTGTAATATAAATGTAAATGATTGATTCAAAGAAACACATCTTGAACAAAACAACATTTATCATAAGAATACACACAATTTTATTCAAGAAAATCCAATACCTTAACAAAGGGACACAATATCTATGACCTCAATGTCGACCAATGACTATATAGTGCAATCATCTTAGCATGAAGGTTTGGGAATGGATGAACAAAAAATCCTTTTTGATGATTTCCAAGCATCTCTAGATGATTTGATTTGATGTGTAATCCCTTTTACCTTTTAAGAACCTGTCTTGGGAAGCACACATTCATTTTCATGTCTTTTGGGACTAAATTTTCCAGCATGGATCATGTCATATCAAGAAAACTGTTATCTTCTACATAATACCAACTTACTTCATACTTATTTCTCCCATATGAATAACACATTCAGATCTTTAGAAGCTATTGTTGTCGCCAAATCACTCCACCCTTTGAATGGATAGAATGTGAACAGGACATTTAGTGTGATTAGGAAATATGGGACCACCTCTCAAGATGTGGGAATTGGGCTCGATATTATCCTACGGAGAAGGCCTACTTCATCTTCCTAAACTAAGTGTTGTACTACTCCTAGTGTAATCAAATGATTATCTAGACCTATGCTAATATTTTCATGGGTTTTAAGGAAAGATATTTGCAAGAAATGAAACTATACTAGGGATGGTGATGTAAAAAATAAAGGGTGTTTGCAGACACAGGAAGGGTTGATTTGAAGAGGGTGTGTGCACCACAAGTCAACTTACCTACTATAACTTAGAGAGGGTACAAAATACCATAGACTAGAAAACATGCGTTCCCTTTGTTAAAATTGATCAAACAAACAATCTATAAATCTTCTGGTGAAGAAGGATGAATTTGAGAAGGGTGAACAAACACCACAACTCAACTGCATGTAGTAATCCACCACTTGAAAAGAACAAAACTCTAAGAACCTGGAATAGAAACTTGAACTTGCACAATGTACCTGCAAGCGTGAGAAAGGTATAAAGAAGCATAGATGGATGAAAGGAACAAGAGTAGTAATAAAACAAACACTTTTATTACTTCAATAACATGCAAAATGCATCATACATTCAAAAGAGGTAATAGTTTCCATTATAGTCTTGAAAGGTGGCTTGAAATTTCCCTCACCATATAAGAACAACTTGTAGAAGAAGGAGATTTCTTGAAAAATATACACTTGTCTCATAATTCTAACTTGTCCAACCTCTCGGAATGAGCTTCCAACTTACATTTATAGAAGTTGTGTGTGTGTGTGTGTGAGAGAGAAGAAGTAGTAAATTCCCTTCCTAAATTGAAGGCACATGATTATTGATTTATTACAGTTGGTTGAACCACTTGAGAAGGTTCCATCATGTGCCATCAATTTCTTGTTGACCTAATCCTCTCAATTAATTAAAGGAATATTTTAATTTCAAATATTTTAATAATAATAATATATATTATTAATAAAATATTTGAAATTAAAATATTAATTTAATTAAAAAATAATGGTGGGAACCCCCATTAACTGGTTTGACTTGAAGAAAGTGGTTGGCCATGAAAATAGGGTCACACATAGAACCAACTAGCTAGTTGACTAATCGATTCAACTCACCAAGTTAGTCACAAGCTCTTCCTTTCTCTACGACAACCAAGTTGAGATCCTACCACCGTGACAAAGCCAAGTTCCTATATCGGAGCCCCTTTGTTTACATCGATGAGCTCCTCTCACCAAGTCCCCCACATTGAATCAAGCCACAATTCTTCATCGAGCTCCACCTCTAGTTTTAACTTAGCTTGAGGTGAGTTCATCACCAAACCCTAAGTTTCCATCAATGTCAAACCACCGACGTCAAAAAGTTGACCGGCTCATCTCTCGTAAGCTTGGATCGTATGTGACTCAACTAAATTCCTCCACTACACTTCTCGGCATTAACCTGATTCACCGAGTCAAACTTTATTCTTCGCACCAACTCTTGACTACCTAAGCTCCATCTCATGTTCTGTAAGCTCGTTGAGCTCTAGAACTTGACTCTACAATCCATGAATTCTTCCACCACCAAATAACTCCCCATCAAGCCCTATCTATTTTTACTGGGTTTAATTCCCTCTGACTTGGTGAGCTATATATGTCAACATCAAGCTCCTCTTTTTTGCACACATTTTTCGAGCATGATCTCCTTGCCTATTCTTTTCTCAAATTTTTAATATTACACTGAGCTTACCTGTAGAATTAAATCGAGATTAACTCTAAGATTAAGTCAAAATTTCATTTAAAATCACATCACTCTTAGCTTCAAGATCATGTAAATCTCACCTCTAAGCACACATCTAAGTTCACAACCAGTTGGCATAGAGATCTCCTCTGATATATCCTCTAATCTCATGTTGAGCTCAACTTCAAGATTACAATGATCTCACCATCATATTTGTGTTGATCTCACCTCTGAAATCATGGCGAGCATGCACCGAGCTCACCTGGAAGTGTGGTTTTTCACGACTTTCTCAAAATGATATTTATTGTGGACCCAACCACCCTTAATCACTACAATACTAAGCTGATCCCCTCCATAATAACTTGTCACAATAACGAGACTTGGCTCTACAAGCTTGAGCCTATCTTTCGAACTTGACCATGGATCGACCTGTTGGAACATGAAAGTCATCTTGAGATATATCCTATTCATTACCTTTTGCGAAACCTTCCATGCAAACTGAGTCACTAAATGAATTACCTGATAACTTGGTGACGAACTCAGACTTCTCACGACTCAAAAATATTGTTAAATATTACTCACCTTCAAGCACTAACTAGATGTTTCGGTATCTGACTCAGTGTATTGGTGACAAATTTATTCGGTAGGATTTATCTCTTGGCTCACCATCTCATGATTCCCACTTGGTCATGCTCTTGTGAATTTCCCATGACAAAGAATTAATGTGTAATTTTGACACTGTTTAGTGAATTCAATTGACAAGAGACCCAAAATTTTCCCCACCCAAATTTCTACCTCACATCATCTACCCACATAGTCCAACATTCCACGATCCCCACGTACTTGACAACATCATCCATTAAGTCCCGAGCATCGACTCTAACGTTGAATTCTTTGGAAGTCATATTTTTAAAGTCAAAGGCCCCCAAAAATTCCAAACCCAGGATTCCCATTTATCTTCCCTGTTGATTTGACTTACGAGTCATAATCGAGCTCATTCCATCAGCTGTAGCTCGGCCTCAATGTCTCGATGCTTATCTCGCATAAGTGAGTCATCTTATTTTTTCACTAAGCCCCTCGTGAGTTTTTTTTTATATTCATGAGTTGATATTCATGCTTGGCACCAATTCCTTGCAAACCAGCTGAGTCAAGATCACACTCATGCTCATTCATTGTCATGAGCCATTATCAGTTTTACATCCATCTCTCCTACAAAATTTCCTTTCAAGACACTTGGTGAAAACTTGGATGTGTTTGCACCAGCATTGAACTCCTACCCAATCTACTAACTGAGCTTTGAGCCAAGTTAATTTTCTATCATAAATGAGCTCACTTCATGAGCTAATCCTTTATTCGAGCTCAATCTTGAGTTGGCTCGTTCTAAGTGCACTTGAACTAGCTTGATATTATGTCTTTGATTGAATTCCCAAACTATATGAGATATCCTTTTCAAATAACTCGTTAATTACTAGATCGACTTGTATTAACCAATCTCTTATACTAACCCAACTCACCTATCAACTCACACCGAGATATGTCATGCTTCTCACAAAGTTCCATTTATTCACCGAGTTGATCTCTAAGATGGCACTATGATTTGACCAAGTTATCAACTAAGCTTTGTACCAATTTGAGCTTAATTTTGTACTATTAAATGCTAGGTGAGCTCACCCATGCAACATATTAATTATTTTTATCATTTTATCTCTGTGATGACCAGAAATGGGCCCCTGGGACTAATGTTGTGATTTGATCCTAGTAGGAAACTTTTTTCAATTTTTTCATGTGTTCCAAATTGGATAACATTTTTTGTGACCTATCAGGAATGATTCCCTGTTAAGCATGATTCCAGTAACCTTAATTCATCTATTGGGCATGGATTCAATTTTGTAATTTTGAAGATAATTTGAAGATGATCTGACACATCCCGAAGTCTTCTTGAGTATCGTCGATCTTGGACCTCCCTAGAATGTTAAGCATGAAGTATACTGCATCTGATAAATACTTGGAATCTATAGCATATGATGGAATTTTGATTAAAGCAACATTATGAAATTCTCCTGGAAACATTAAACATTTTTTCTCCTTGAAAAATTTCAATGATGAAACAAAGTGCAAGAACAACACAAAACACAACAAGGAAAGAAAACAACAACCACACACAACAATGTGCATAAGCACTTGGAGGAAAATACCTAACTAAACTGTACATGGGCTGGAACACCCCTCAAAAACAAGATTTGAGATGTATCCCATTCACATGAATGGGTAGTTCTTCTCCATTGATTTTGGATAGACGAAATTAATTCACCTCTTTGTAACTTGTGATGATGTATGGCCCGTTTCAGAGAGCGTAAAACTTGGCATGATTTCCTAGTTTAGCCCTATCTTCATCCCATTTGAGAACTAAATTCCCCTCTTGAAAATTCCTTTCGGATGCTTTATTTTCATAAGATTTCTTAACCTGAGCGTAATGTTTCTCAAAATTCTTCATGGCCTTGTTCTGAACTTCTTCTAACTCCATCATCTCAGAAAACATGGCTTTCAAAGGATCACTTTCCATAACTTCAAGATGATGAGCCAACACCAAAGAAGGTAACTCTAAGGAGAATAGAAGTTTTTCTTCCCTTCCATATTGTTGGTCCAAAAATCTGTCGCGTGGACAGATCTATGGACAGACGAGCCAACAGTGTGCAGGGCTTAGCCCCTCTTTGAGACAGCAAAGCGAAACTGGTTTATTGCTATTTCTACTAGCAGGAACCTATGCAAGTCTCACAGATTCTGCCTTCGGGGTTGGGATCTAATCCCAGTAGAGTGTTCCAGGCTGCGAAAAGAAAGGAACGAAAGAGGGAGAAGAGAAAGAACAGATCCGAAGGGAGAAAAGAAATGAATTCCAAAGCAAAAAGGTCAGAAGATTTATGTTTTTAGTTTGGTAGTAAACAGAGCCAAACCTACTTGCATAAATAAACAAAGCAATACTGATAAACAAGTGACGGAAAAGTAGATATGAATTCAACAGAATAAACACATACAGATCTAACATAAGAAAGATCTAATGTATAACACAGCTATTGAGCACAAAGTCTGAATAATTGTATTAATTGTTCTTTTCTGTTACAAGAAAGCTCAAAGTCTTTCTCTCCTCAATTCTATTTCTATCTAAAAAATGTTCCCCTCTGAATACAACAAGTATTCTCATATTTATAGAAGATGAGGGAGAGAGAAGGCAAAAATGGAGCCAACCTCTTATTTACAAGATATTTACAAAATATCTAAAAGTCATGTTGACTTTGACAACTTTGATAGATGACATCATCCCATGATGCAACATGGATGATGTTATCGTTTGTATCAACTTACTTCAGATATTACGAAAAGAAAGTCGGAGAATAGAGAGAGGAAGAAGGAGAAGAAGAAAGAGAAACTATTCATCATCATCATCCTGCGGCCGAAAAGGGGTTGCCTGTTTCTGATGCTGCTCAGGAGATGAGATGTGGAACTGAGCGCGATATTCCAAGAACTTGCTGATCATCGGCCCAAACTGATCCTGTGATGGATCCTTGTGCCGTTCACTGATTGCTTCGCAAGTTTCCCGCTCATCTATGAGCTTTTCTGGGATCTTGGAATAGTCTTTACCCGCCTCGATTAGGGAACCGATGAAGTCCCTACAGGCCAGTAGGTTGTTGATAGATTCAGTATCGAACGTGACCTCTGGCCCTGTCCCTTGAGAGACAATCTCCTTGAAAATCCGGATAGTGTCATCAGCTGATTTCAAGGTAAGGGAAGGAGTGAGCAACCCTGGAGTCATAGATAGAACAATTTTCTCCATTTGATGCATTGCATCCAGGGCCTCTTCCTTTACATTGTCTATCTTTTCCAGAACGAATTCTAGCTAATCTATCCGATAGTCCAGAGTGGACATAGTTTTGTTGAGGGCCCTTGGGTGGCCGAAGACTCCGAACTTGACCAGATCTTCGACTGAACAGTCGAACATTTGTTGGAAGGCCTCGTGCTGGAGTCTAGCATGCTCCAACTCTTCTGATACTGGACCTGCTAATGCTTGGAGTTCCTTGTTCGCCTTCTCGATGTTCAGGTATAAACTGATATACTCGGCGATTACTTTTTCACTATCTTTGATGATCTAGCTCCTCCAAGCAGAAACAGCCATACCTTGCTCGCCGATCTTAGAATACTCATTGATCTTCTCCTGACTGAGCAGCTCAGGAGTCTCGGCGGCAGTTGTGGGAGGTGCACTTCCCATCTTCTGTAAGGCCTGAAGCAGATATTTATTCTGCTCCTTCAGTAGCCTTTCTCCTCTTTCGTTTCTTGAAGCTTTTTGCAGAGTGCATCCACTGCGGAAAGAGCTTCCCCCTGGAGACTTTCGGAGGATGTCCCCATTGTGACCTGAGTCACGGTGAAATCTTTCGGAGACAGATCTTCTTTTTCTTTGAGAGGATTAGGGTACGCTATCTCCATGACTCTCTCACCTGCAGCGCTTTTCGAGAAGCGTGTAACCGGCTTGTGCTTCTTTGCTCCTTTAGCCGGAATGACAGAAAAGTCCATCGGAGCGATGGGAACTTTCCTCTTTTGTTGGCTCAGCTGCTGAGAGATCCAAGCTGGTCCTATAGAAGAAGGACCAGAGACAGAGGGGGAGGAAGCAATGGTAGAAGAGGGGAAAAACGTGGAGACACGCGGCGGCGGCATTGAAAGAATAGCCGAAGAAGTGCCCACGGGAGGGGGGGGAACTGCAACTGCAGAAGACATCGGAAGGGAAGGGAGCTCGGAGATGAGGGAAGAAATGGAAGAAGACAAATCAACGAGGGAGGAAAAGATAGACGAAGATGTGGGGGAAAGAGTAGAAGAAGGGGCAGAGGACGCGACCAAAGGGATGGTCGCTTGAGTCACTCGAGGAGGGGAAGGAAGAGAAGAAGAAGGGATAGAAGGGACCTCTGAAGTTGTAGCGACGCTGACATCCTGGGTGGATGGGCGTATAGGACTATCCTCTGTCAATCCCTCATCAAGAGTTATGACTTGTTCAGGCTCTGAAGGAAGAGGACTTTGATAGGCTTCCTCCTGAATGGTGCTAGGTTCACCTTCTGCACCTTTGCCTTTCAGCTGCTTCTTTGACCTTGGAGGTGCGTTGCCCAAAGGGGTAGTTGTGAAATCTACCCCGAGGTAGATTAGTCCGTTCATGCGGCACCAATGTTCTATTCTCCGCATAGTCTCTTTGACCCTCTCTTCAATTGTTTGAGGAGCTTTGCTTCTGTCGATGTCCGGGAAAGGCCAATCATCCCCTTCCGTGTCATTGTACACCTTGTCAGTTTCATCTTCCGTAGTTTGGAAGCCTTTGGGGACAATGGCCACTCCGTATTGGATGATTTCTGTTAATGCCAAGCGTGAGTGATCCTTTCTTCTGAGTTCCACCTCATGGAGAATGTCAATGTAAATATCCTCAATTTGAGGGACATGGATCGGATCCAGCTTAGCCCTTGGTAGACAGCCCCTAGGATCGAAGGTAGGCCTGACTGGGAAGTCATGTTTCAAATTCAGCAACTCCAGCTCTGCGAACATTTCCTTCGCTTTGTGATAGGAGGAGCATGTGTACCGGCCCACCGTGAGGGGGAAAGGAGTTCCGCCCTTCTTTCTTTTGAGGCACTTTTCATGGTATGTGACTAGCTGCCTTGATAACTCCAGTAGAATCAACTTTGGTCCAGAATACCTTGGTAGCCTGGTTGGCTCTCCCAAAACGTTGACAGCCCTTAGATAGGTGAACGTGGGAAATTGGGTGAACAAGGCTCCCCATTTCTCTGTGACTGCTACTATGTTCTTGGTCGTCCGGCTATGAGTCATGTTGGGCCTCAGCAGGCAAATGACGTGATAGAAGAATGCATCATTGATTTTAGCAAATTGAGGGATGCTATTCTCCAGCCTCAGCTCTGGGTAGTAATCAAATATCCTGGCCTGAGGCCATACTCCACTTCGGTTCAGCCCTGGGTAATCCCTTGCCGACGCTGCAGCGTAGACTACATAGGAGTTCATATGGAATACTCCTGTTGTGGCGAGCTGTTGTAGCTGCTCAGATATGGTGCTGCTTATTATTTCACCCCAGCAAAAGTGCTGATCGGGTAAATTTTTATTCATTGTCTCCAGGTACCGCAACATCCATTTATGGAAATAGTGGGCATCTGAAAGCCCGAAGACTCTGCTCAGGAAAGTGATAGTATCACTGAGTTCCTCTGAGAAATCACTTCGGTGGATAGTTTGAGGCCACCGGGTCACCACCTTCTTGTTCTTTAGGTAGACCTCATTCATCAACTGCATGCACTGGTCCTCGTTGTCTTCCCAGGCCTTGATGCATTCTTGCTGGCTAACAGCCACGTAGTTCCGGTGGTGAGGGATGCCAAGCATTAACTCAAAATGACGGGCAATGAGGTTTATGACTACCTCGCCCTTACTGTTCTCGACACATCTTGTGTCTTTGTTGTAACATTGGGCAACCACCATCATGAATTCGTTGTTTACAGCGCTGACTGGGATTCCGCCGGCGAAATGCAGAGCACTGCCTATTAACTTGTCCATCCATGGACTTCTTGTAACTTTTTGAGTTCTAACCCAGAACTCATCCATGTCAATGTGACCCAATTCAGAGTCTCTGACATCCATACTGCACTCAGCCTGTGATTCGGGCATCCTGACCCTCTGATATTTGTATTTCATTTCTTCTTCTGTTAGCTTGGCCTTTCCTCTTGGTTTGGTGGGTTTCTTGCTTGACGTAGACATGTGTTCTTTCGAACTCAGTTGCTGATCTGCACGAAGAAGAAGAGAGACCCAATCCAAAAAGGTTGAATTAGTCATTTGATCTTCTATTGGAAAGCTAGCAGAAGGAGTTAGATATTTAAAGGCTTAGGGCACAGGAAAAATGCAACTGGCAGGCCAAATATATAAGGCGCACAAGAAAGGAATGTTGCAGAGGTTATATTGACGCCAAGGGCGCATGGTGCATGGATGAAGCAGGTTACATTTTATAGCAGGGCGCACAGGAAATGCGTGTTACATTGGGGTTCGGTGCACCCTTCGGCGCATGGGAAGATTATGTAACATGGACAAATGATGTGCCAAAGGAATATAGCGTGGTGCATGGAGGGTTTACACAACATCATGTTACTGCATCGGAGGGTGCACCAGCACCTATGTAATCTTTATACTTGCGCGCAGAAGGCTTGTGTTGCATGAAAGCTGAGTGCGCCCTTTGGCGCATGAAAACATTATGTAGCATGGAGAATAGGTGTGCCAAAGGTTTAAAGGAGGCGCAGGTTTTAAGCTTGTAACAGGCAAAAAGGGTGCGCTTGGGGGCGCATGAATTTCAACTGCAGCAGGATGGAAAGGTGCGCCATTTGGCGCGGATCTTGAGTATGTTGCATGGCGGGTAGATGCGCCAAAGGGCGCGATTGCATTAAGTGCAACATGACACACCAGTGCGCCATGGAAAATACACTTGATCACTCAATATAACTGATTCTTATTTCCTTCAAAGGATGCTTGGTGCAACAGGGTTTTTATAAAAGATCCAGCAGACCAAGAAATTACAAAACAGCCCCCCCTTTTTTCCAACAAATCCGGAAAGAGGGAGAGGAAGGGGGGAGGAAAAGAAGAAAGGGAGACGGGAAACCAGGCAGCACAGGGGGGAAGCTAGCCTAAACATAAACATACTTCGATGAAAACCGTCTAGCAAGCAAGCACACAACAAAACCGGACAAAAAACAAGCTCAAAGAACAAAAAACATAAAACAGGGAAGGGGAAGAACCTCTTACCTTAAAATTATAGCGAAGATTCCTTGAGTGGGTCCACAACACGATGAAAGTGACAGAGCAGGGGCTGACAAGTCCAGAAATATCACGTGCTTCGAAAAAGAATGAAAATGACATCGGGCGCGCACTGATATTTATAGAAAAACTTGTCATCAATGCGCCAACCACTTTTGAAATGGCGCATGAAAACTGCTATCGACAGAGGAAAGCGTGCGCCCTTTGGCGCATGGAAGTATCTGACGACAGGAGAAAGGGTGCGCCTTTTGGCGCATGAAATGCGTTGTCGGCATGATTTTATGTGCGCCCTTTGGTGCACCAAAACTTGGTGTAACATAGAGATTACGTGCGCCCTATGGCGCACCAAAAACTGACTCAACATCCTTTGGCGCACCGAAAGGAGTGACAACATGGAAAACCATGCGCCAAAGGCTTTTAAGGGGGCGCATCAAAACTTGATGTTGCAAGGCAAAACCATGCGCCCAGCCAAAAAAGGCTCAAAAAGACTAAGTTCAAAAACTAGATTTCCCGGGGAGGGATTTTGCAACGTTTCGAACGCGAGGGATCCTAACGAGGGATCGAAACAAAATTTTCGGTATGGTTATCGGTAAAATTGCCCTTGTCAATTTTACGGGATAACAGCTGGCTCTTTCTGGGGACTATCCCTGAGAAAACTCGGGGGTAGAGAATCCCAGATCACATGTGCCTATCCATTGGGTACGGAGTCAAAAACAAGGGGGTTCGGAGGGAGAACAAAGGAAACACACAACAAACTGAAAGCAAACACACGACAAAAGCAAACACACAACTAAAATAAACTGTACAAAGAAGAGAGCAAGCTCTACTTCCTGAAGATCTTGAGATGTTGCCCGCTATAGGGAAGCGGGAGCTCAGCTCCATCCAGATATGAGAGATAGAAACTATTCTCTCCATTGAGTCACTTGATTTTGAAGGGCCCTCTCCATAGGGAATCAAATTTTCCGTGCATGCCCTTCGGTTCTCTTCGCTTGTCCCAAAGAAGGACGAGATCTCCCACTAGAAAATCTCTCTGCTTGGACTTCTTGTCAAAAAGCCTCTTCACTTGATTCTGATGTTCAGTGATCTTGTCGACCACTTTTACTGTCTTTTCTTCAAGTTCCGCCAGATACATAATTCTCTTTTCTAGAGAATTCTGAAAAGTTTCATCTTCGATTGCTCGTGCCAAGTGTAGAGCAGGAAGTTCCGCAGAAATGGGAAGTTCGGCATCAGTGCCATATAACACTTGAAAAGGTGACATGTCGAGAGATCTCTTGGGGGTAATGCGGTCCGCCCACAAAGCATCGTACAAAGACTTGTGCCACATGCGCTGATTTTCATCTACTAATTTCCGTATGATGGTCACCAAGTTCTTATTACTGGATTCTGCCTGACCATTTCCCTGAGGGTAATAATCCGAGGCATGTGCTAAAGTTATTCCGTATTCATAGCAAAAACTAATAACTTCCCGCGAGGAGAAGTTAGAAGCATTATCAGCAACGATCTTGTTTGGAACACCGAACCTGACAATGATATTCTCTTTGATAAAATTGCAAAACCACCTCAGAAGTGGCGTGCTTGACAGGTATGGCTTCCACCCACTTAGTGAAGTAATCCGTTGCTGTGAGGACATAGCCATGTCCGGCACTCGATTGAGGATTGAGTGCTCCAATAAAATCAATTCCCCATTACCTGAATGGTTCATTGATTAAGACCGGCCTAAGGGGAAGGGCCAGTCCAATTTGGGCTGTGCCGCCGAACTTGCTGACAAGGGTTCACACTTTGCCACCCAGGTAGCACGCCCATCATTGAAAGAGGCGTGGCCAATAGTACCTTGGCTCGGCATGAATTTTGTGTGCTATCACGGTAAGAAGAAAAAGAAAATGGACCACCCCCAGCTGTGAATTGTGAAAACTTTCCAACAATCTACTTGCTGGGTGTTTGTCAACACATCACAGAAGAACCCGTCTATCCCCCGCGCTTATATAAACCGTCATCCCAGATGACATACTTAGCGGCCCTTGAGCATTTATAGTGCGCTTCTTCTTCCTTGCAGTTAGGTGCATGGGGCATTCGCCGTAGGTAAGGAAAGAAAGCAAGCGATATCGGAGTAATATAGTACCACTCATCACTGGTTCGCAACACATAAAACCAGAGGCAGAGAAATCAGGCTCCTTTAGAGGGCTTTTGATCTTCCTTTTTGGTTACAGTCCTCTTTTCTTTTGGATTTTCGAATTTCATTTTCAGCCCTT